>CM076575.1:183823013-184465197 GCA_034641835.2 Pinus albicaulis
CAATATGCAATATGGATGGTGCTTTGCCCCCACAAATTCCCAATGCAAGCATCATAGCCTGCATTTTAGAGGAGTAATGGAACATGGGGCATTCGTGGGCTCCGCTCCATTCGTCCAGATTCTTTCCAGTGGTCTCGAAAAAAATCTTGAACACGGGGATTCTTTCTGGTGGTGTCAAAACAAATCTTGAACACCGGGATTCTTTCCGGTGGTCTTGAAGCATTGCAGCCAATGAAATCCAAATTCTTAGAGCACTTTTTGATTTATGAAAAGAAAAAATGAAAGTAGGGGTGGAAATCTCACCATCGAGGCAGAACGTGGTGGAAGGAAAATTGGAGAAAATGTCCAAGGTGGGAGGAATATTGAAGAAAATGGCGAAGATTCAGAAAGGTTATTGGTTCGATCTGGTCCAGCAGGGAAATAAGATTGAATTAAAGAACAACCTGTTAACAAAAAAAAAAAAAATTATCAAAGAAACCTACATGTGAAAATTAAAAATCCAGGAATACCCAAACCTAGCTGTAAAAATCCAGAAAGACCTGCAAACCTATATGTAATTTACTGAAATGAATGTAAACCAAACCTAGCATCCTGGTCTGTTGGGAGCCATCAATGTGGCGAGTGCCTCCTCCTCTCCGCACTGAAGGGCATCATCGTAATTCCATTCACCTAGGTACCGTCCTTCTCGTCATTGAACTTGAACTTGTGAACATCATAATCAAAATCCTCATTATATAGCTTTTTTTCAAAATCCTCATTATATAGCTTTTTTAATCAACGGCTAATTTGTTAGTGGCCCTGCCACGTCCTCCCTACCCTAGCCGTTTGGAGGGAAGTGTGCTGTCATTTGTTTTTAGCATAGGGATCGCACCACATCATTATATCTGTTTGGATTATTTACAATATTAAAAGGAATATGACAATCCATTTTCTAATATTCAAATATCACAAAATTTCTTAATAAGTATAATAATTTTAACAAGAAAATAGATATAAATATGCCATGGGTTTTTCTAATATCACCAAATTCCTTAATAAGTACAATAATTTTAACAAGAAAATAGATATAAATATTAGATGGTTTTTTTTCATTGGTGTTTTATACGGAAATCCAAGGAGGCTTAAAATCCAAGGGAGGCTTAAGAGAACTAATATAGATTACAATATTTCTTTTAAAGCTATATCTAGTGAAGAAAGAAATATCTTAACCCAATTACAAATGTTTGGAGAACTCAATGCTAATTATCAAATGGATCTGTGAAGAAATTGCTGAGAATTTATCCTTACCAACCCTTCAATAATATTTTTTTGTTTCTACATACCTCTTTTACATATACTTCTATAACTCACATTTATAAGAATACAAATAATGTTGTATATGGATTTGAAATTGGATTGAAGCAAAGTACCTACATTATCTCAATAATCTATAATCAACACATTTAAAAAAACAAAAAACCATAAACCGTGGACCCCAACTTCAGCAATTTCATTGTTAGATTTTGTAGTGTTAATGTCATAAAATGTTGTAATGGTAAGGGATGCACAGAGCCATTGCGATTTCTGGCATTTTGATTGTCATTGTCCTCCACAAAACTTGACATGCAAATAATGCATGACCGTTTCTCTCCTCCTTCCTACATTGAAAATGAAGAGCCTGTAAATAAGAAAGGTCGAGGTATGAGCGGAGTTGCAACATGAAAAACCCTATTTCATTGGCTACGAATCCACAAAACTCTCCACCATCGAGAAATTGTACCTACAATGAAAATAAATTCATCATATAGGGCAGAGAGAATTTCAACCTAACTGCAATGAAGAGACACATAGAAAGAAAACAAAAAAACAAAAACTGAACTAAGATATCAAATCTCTTACATAGAATCTCGTCCACTGTGATTCAAACACTCTGAACCCTATATATGCAACAACTATAATGATTAGCATAAAAATATCAAGGAAGAAGAAGTTTAATATATAGTAGCAATATCTAGGAAAACTTTGTGTTACCTACTAGTTGGAAAACACACCAGGGTATGAGCCAATTTGCAACAAGAAAAACCCTATTTCATTGGCTAGGAATCCACAAAGCCACAAAACTCTCCACCCTCGAGAAATTGACTGTTTCTCTCCTCCTTCTTCTTCATCTATTTTGATTGGTTCACACCAACACTCCAATATTTGTGCCCTTAATTCTTCTTCACATATCTCATCATCTTCAAGAAACCCTGAATGATTGTCATCATTTGTCTCCTCTTCAACAATCCCTATATGAATCACGCTTTCTTCTTCACTTATTTCATCCTCATAATTTTCATCATTTTTCTCCCAATCATCTGTCATCGCAATTGGTAAGGGACGCCTAAGTTCATCCATCATTTCGTGCCCCAACTGCAAACCCTGTTGCTGCCGGCAACTCTCCAAATCCCGGCGCGATCTGTTCGGCATTCCCTACACTATGTTCTGCATCAACCCCTGTATCTAGCTCATCCTTCCATATTGAAATGGGTAAAAACCTACCTTAAACTCAATTCAATTTACATACAAAAGAGTGATAATAGCAATGGGATGGAGAATGCCGATTTAGAAATGTTGATAATTTTTTTTTATATATCTATATATATATATATATATAATTTTAAATTATTGTTTAAATAAAAATAATAATAATATTAAATTGATATAATTTTAAGGAATGGTCTAAATATTGAATTGTGTTATTTCAATTTATTTTTTCATTCAATATATGATTTTTGCATAAATTAGATAAGAAAAATAAATTCCAAAACTTTTCAAAAAATAGCTTTAAATATAATTGGACATTTTAAATGTAAGTTTTAAGTGAATTTATTTGATTGGTTTTATTAAGGTCAAATTCCTTTGACTATGGATTAGTTTGTAGAGTTTTTGTGACTTTAACCAATGTTTTAGAAAACGATGAATATTTGCACTTATTGTAAATTAAAAATTATTTCCCTAATTTTTGTAAATCTTATTTCTAATTTTCCATTTGTTGAACAAATCTAGATGTGACATTAATTTAATAGTTTGTGAGCACCTAACAAATAATTTTAAAATAGGAAAAAGACTATTTTTTGTAAATGGCCATTCTGTTAGTGATTGGTTTGACTCTAACACTCACATTAACATTGTTATGCATTACATTGCTAGTACATTTCCTAGGTCCTTTACTTAAAGGAAGGAGAGGAGAGGAAGTGTGGGGGGGGGCGCGCGGTGGGGGTTGGTAAGGGGAGAGGGTGTTTGTAGTCATGGCTAGCTATCCCTTGGCTATGTTATCTCATTTGAAAATTTTTAGTTCTAATTTCATTTTGAACTTTTACACTTTAAGTTGTGCAGAACAACAAGTGTGTGGAACTAATGATGGGTGCATTAGAAGAGGTGTTGTGTACAGGAGAAAAAGTATGAACACAAACTTTCCTTTGCACACACGCAATTATTTTAATTTTAAGGAGAAACTTTGGATTGTGGTTTCTTATGGTTGTTCTACAAATGAATATTTGATCTACATCTTTCTTATGATATCATGTTCATCCTTGTGATCTAATATCATTTTCATCGTATAAGGCAATGGCTAAGGAAAGAAAGAAAAAGGCACAAATAAATAAGAAATCAAATTTTGTTGTGATACTTAACATGGTAAATACTTTTCTTATACTAATTTTGGATTCCTAATAAAAGGAATTGCAATATATTTGTAACATGGCAATTATATTATTGAGAAGCATGGAACATAAAATATTAATACAATTGAGTACAAAAAATTACAAACTATTATCTCATCGTTAGAAACACTCACAGAACCAAATGTCGTGATTCCACATACAGAATTATACAATATATCCACCTTTTTCTTTTATATTTTTTGTCTTTGTAATCCCCTCTATTTAGAATGACATGTGTTACTTTAAAAACCTAAAAATTGTAATTCATCATTATCATATCGCCATGTTCCATTTATATGACAATATACCTCTATCTTAAATTTCTTTTTAGGTTTTTCCTGTAGTGTTTTGTATTTATGTTGTAAGCCTGAAAAGGTTGCACTTTCTCCTTGCCAATGCTAATAAAGTGGCCCTAATTCCCTAACCTTAGGGTTTCTACTGTCCATACGAATTAGAATATGTCATTAAAAATATGGTACCATAGATATAAGCATAATATCATCGATTAAAAATCCATGCTCACAACAATTCTAAACACTTTCTTGATAATTATACCTTTAGAAAAATATATGTTTTAACTTAGAGAAATTCAATGTGAAAATGTAAATTAATTATTAATATTGTGTCATTTTTTTATAGCACACCTCCGGTTTTGTAATGACATCAACTCTAGAAATTCACGACATCCACCAAAGGTTTAAAAATTCAAGGGTGGTCCAAAGATCATGAAATGTAATATAGTTTTAACATCGAAAAATTGAGGTTAATCATCGTGCATGTCTCCTATCCTAACCTATCCTAACCTAACCTAGCCTAACATTCCCTAGCCTAGCCTATCCTAGCCTATCCTAACTCACCCTAGCTTAACGTAGCCTATCCTACCCTAACCTAACCTAACCTAACCTAACCTACCCTAGCCAAACCTAACCTACCCTAACCTAACCTAACCTAACATAGCCTAGCCTAGCCTAGCATAACATAGCCTAGCCTACCCTAGCCTAACATAGGCTACCCTATCCTACCCTAGCCTAAATTAGCCTAACCTATCCTAACGTAGGCTAGCCTAACGTACCCTAACTTAGGCTAACCTAACCTAACCTAGCTTAACGTAGCCTATCCTACCCTAGCCTAACCTAACCTAACCTACCCGAGCCAAACCTAACCTATCCTAACCTAACCTAACCTAACATAGCCTAGCCTACCCTAGCATAGCATAGCCTAGCCTACCCTAGCCTTACATAGCCTACCCTAGCCTACCCTAACATAGCCTAGCCTACCCTAGCATAGCATAGCCTAACCTATCCTAAAGTAGGCTAGCCTAACCTACCCTAACTTAGGCTAACCTAACCTAACCTAGCCAGGCCTAACCAATCCTAACCTAGGGAGCCTAGCCTAGCCTATCCTATTCTAGCCTAACGTAGCCTAGCCTAGCCTAGCCTAACCTAGCCTAACGTAGCCTAGCCTAGACTAGCCTAACCTAGCCTAGCCTAACCTGCCCTAGCCTAACCTAGCCTAACCTACCCTAGCATAACCTAGAGTAACCTAGCCTAACCTAGCCTGGCCCAACCTAGCCTAGCCTAACATAGCCTAGCCTAACCTACCCTAGCCTAGAATAGCCTGGCCTAGCCTAGCCTACCCTAACCTACCCTACCCTACTCTAGCCTACCTAACCTACCCTAACGTAACCTAACCTAACCTAGCCTAACCTAGCCTAACCTAACCTTGCCTAACCTACCCTAGCCTACTTTAACCTAACCTAGCCTACCCTAGCTTGCACTATCCTAACCTAGACTAGCCTAGCCTAACCTAGCCTAGCCTAACCTAGCCTACCCTAGCTTAACCTACCCTAGCCTAGCCTAGCCTAACCTAGCCTAGCTTATTCTAGCCTAGCCTAGCCTAGCCTAACCTAACCTAACCTAGCTTACACTAACGTTGCCTAGCCTAGCCTAGCCTAACCTAGCCTAACCTAACCTAACCTCACCTGACCTAGCCTACCTTAACCTAACCTAACCTAGCCTAGCCTAACCTAACCTAGCATAGCGTAGCCTAAACTAACCTACCCTAAAGTAACCTAGCATAAACTAGCCTAGCCTAGCCTAACCTACTCTAGCCAAGCCTAGCCTAGCCTAGCATAGCCTAATCTAACCTAGCCTAGCCTAGCCTAACCTACCCTAGCCTAGCCTAGCCTAGCCTTGCCTAACCTAGCATAGAATAGCCTAGCCTAGCTTATCCTAGCCTATCCTAGCATATTCTAGCCTAGCCTAGCCTAGCCTAGCCTAGCTTAGCCTAACCTAACTTAACCTAACCAAACGTAACCTCAACCTAGCCTAACCTCGCCTATCCTAGCCTAACCTTTCATAACCTAACCTAAGCTAGCCTACCCTAGCCTACCCTAGCCTAACCTAAGCTAGCCTAACCTAACCTTTCGTAACCTAACCTAAGCTAGCCTACCCTAGCCTGCGCTAACCTAGCCTAACTAGCCTAGCCTAGCCCAGCCTAACCTAGCCTAGCCTAGCCTAGCCTAGCCTAGCCTAGCCTAGCCTAGCCTAGTCTTACCTACCCTAGCCTAAACTAACCTACCCTACCCTACCCTACCCTAGCTTAGCCTAACATAACCTAGCCTAACCTAACCTAACCTAGCCTAACCCAACTCACCCTAGCCTAACCTATCCTAGCATACCCTAAACTAGCGTAGCCTAGCCTACCTATCCTAACCTTATCTAGCCTAGCCTAACCTAGCCTAACCCTAGCCTAGCCTAGCCTACCCTACCCTACCCTACCCTACCCTACTCTAGCTTATCCTAGCCTATCTTAGCTTATCCTAGCCTATCTTAGCCTATTCTAGCCTAACCTAGCCTAGCCTAGCCTAGCCTAGCCTAGCTTAGCCTAACCTAACTTAACCTAACCTAACCTAACCTTAGCCTAGCTTAGCCTATCCTAGCCTAGCCTATCCTAGCCTACCCTAGCCTACCCTAGCTTATCCTAGCCTATTCTAGCCTAGCCTAGCCTAGCCTAACCTAACATAGCTTAGCCTAACCTAGTTAACCAATCTTAACCTAACCTTATCCTAACTTACACTAGACTAGCCTAGCCTAGCCTAGCCTAACCTAGCCTTACCTAATGGAGCCTAACCTACCGTACACTAGCCTAGCCTAACCTAACCTAACCTAACGTAGCCTAGCCTAGTCTATCCTAGTCTAGCCTAGCCTAACCTAGTCTATCCTAGCCTACCCTAGCTTACCCTAGCCTAGCCTAACCTAACCTAGCCTATCCCAGCATAACCTAATCTAGCCTAGCTTACCCTAACCTTACTTGACCTAGCCTAACTTAACCTAACCTAACCTAACCTAGCCTAGCCTAGCCTAGCCTATCCTAACCCTAGCCTACCCTAGCGTACCCTAGCTTATCCTAGCCTTTCCTAGCTTATTCTAGTCTAGCCTAGCCTAGCCTAGCTTAGCCTAGCTTAGCCTAACCTAACCTTAACCTAACCTAACCTAACCTACCCTAACCTATCCTAGCCTAGCCTAGCCTTCCCTAGTCTAGCCTAACCTACCCTAGCCTAGCCTACCCTAGCCAAAGCTAACGTAGCCTAGCCTAGCCTAGGCTAGCTTATCCTAACCTAGCCTACGCTACCCTACCCTAAACTAGCCTAGCCTAACCTAACCTAGCTTAACCTAGCCTAGCCTACCCTAGCATAGCCTACCCTAGCCTACTCTAGCCTACCTAACCTAGCGTAGCCTAGCCTACTCTAGCCTACTTAACCTACACTAACCTAACCTAACCTAACCTAGCTTAACCTAACCTAACCTAGCCTAACCTAACCTATCCTAGCCTACCTTAGCCTACCTTAACCTACCCTACCCTACCCTAGCCTAACCTAACCTAGCCTAACCTAACCTAACCTAATGTAACCTAGCCTAGCCTATCCTAGCCTAAACTACCCTACCCTACCCTAGCCTAACCTAACCTACCCTACCCTAGCCTACCATAGCCTATCCTATCCTAGCCTATCCTAGCCTAGCCTAGCCTAGCCTAGCCTATTCTACCCTAGCCTAGCTTATCCTAACCTAACCTAACCTAACCTAGCTTAGCATAACCTAGTTTAGCCTAGCCTACCCTAACCTATCCTAGCCTAGCTGAACCTAACCTAACCTAACCTAGCCTACCCTAGTGTAGTCTTACCTAGCCTAGCCTAGCCTATCCTAACTTGATCTAGCTTAGACTAACCCACTCTATGCTAGGCTATAGTATCCTAGCCTAGTCTAACCTAGCATAGCCTAGTCTAGCCTATCCTAAGCTACTCTAGCCTATTCTAGCCTAACCTAGCCTACTCTACCTTACCTTAGTGTATTCTTGAGAAGCCTAGGCTAGGCTACTCAAGCTTAAGGTACTTTATTCTATATTAGAATATTAATGAAGAAATCATTCAAAAAAGAAAATAAATTAAAAGATATTAATAAAAATTTAAATATAATAAAAATTCTTTAAAATAAAATGAATGTATGAAAATAGAATTTAAAATATATTGAATTTAACCATAGTAATAATGTAAAAACAAACTCTAACATGATTTATAAGATATAAATGAAAATATATTTTTAAATGAAAAACATATTGGTAAAACATAAAAACATAATTGAAGAAATCATTTTGAGAAATCCAATAATCTCATCTAAATTATTAGAAAAAATACATTTTTATTGGAAAAGGTCATCCAAAAATGATATTAAGAGCCACATGTTAAGTCAACTAATATTTTTTATTGAAAAAAAAAAAAACTTAGAAAACTATAAAGCAAATCAACCAATACTTGTGGTTTGACTTGATAATTGTTAGAAGACTAGAAAAAAATAATTTATAAATAAAATGGAATTATTTAGATGCACTAAGGGAATTCTCCAATTTCCTTATTTTCTTTTCCTATTTGACCCAATTTCCAATCCAATTCAACCGAAAAAATATCACAAAACTATAAGGCTAACCAACCAATATTTGTGGTTTGACTTTCTGGTTATTAAAAAGATCTGAAAAATTAATTTATAAATAAAAACGGAATTATTTAGAATTCTCCAATTTACCTATTTCCTTCTCCAATTTCACCTAATTGCCAATTCAATTTAGTATGGTGCAACTGTTCAATTTGGTTAATAGATGAAAATATCTAATTATTTTATAGATTCATTTGTAAAATTTGAAAAACAATGTTTATTATTTTACTAATTTATAAATATTCTAAATATTTCTATTTAAAAAGAAATTAAAAGCAAACTAATATTCAAATTAGATATCATTTATATAATCAAAATTCTTAAAGCATACTTCAAAATGCTCAAAATGCTCAAAACATACCATAAAAAACATCAAAGAAAATTCAGTATAACCAGAGATTTGATTGATATTTGATAGATCAAACAAAGAAATATCTAAATTACAGCCGAGAAATGAAAGACAAAGAGATTGCACCAACTGATATGAATTAATAAGAAACTATGGCGTCCGTGATACCGTAGAACAGAAGGAAAATGGAATAATAAAACTAAGAGTAGTAGACTGGTTTTTGTTTTATGAGTAAACCGAGAAAATATAGTTGTAATCCAAAAAAAAATAAGTGATATTACAAACAAGTATTAATTCGAAAATTATAGAACCATCAGAAAATGAAAAATGAAAAAAAATAAAGACGCATCTATAATTCTTCGAAATGGGTTTACTTGAGACTTTTAATTCAAGAAACACAAAAGGAAGAGGCGGAAACTTACCTTGCGCGTCCAGAGCAAAATTAGGTTTCTTGAGTATCTTGTTTAAAACCAATGAACAGGGTTTCGCAGGTTGATTTTAGTAGTACCTGACACATAGAACAATTGATTAAAAGAAGGCGCAAACCTTAAAAGAAAGCAATTAAAAGAAGGCCCAAACCATATCAATCAATTTTTTTAATAATATGATTAAACTAATCTCATAAAACTATACATCAATGGAAAAAAAGAAGAGAGATCATGTTTGTGTGCCATAATATTCCTTAGAAATTGATTATAAAAATACGCAATATCAATGTATACTGCACAGTTTGCCTCTGCAAATTGTGCACAATATGCAATATGGATGGTGCTTTGCCCCCGAAAATTCCCAATGCAAGCATCACAGCCTGCGTTCCAGAAGAGTAATGGAACATGGGGCCTTCGTGGGCTGCGCTCCATTCGTCCAGATTCTTTCCAGTGGTCTCGAAAAAAATCTTGAACACGGGGATTCTTTCTGGTGGTCTCGAAAAAAATCTTGAACACGGGGATTCTTTCTGGTGGTCTCTAAACAAATATTGAACACCGGGATTCTTTCCGTTGGTCTCGAAGCGTTGCAGCAGCCAACGAAATCCAAATTCTTAGAGCACTTTTTGATTTATGAAAAGAAAAAATGAAAGTGCAGGTGGAAATCTCACCATCGAGGCAGAACGTGGTGGAAGGAATATTGGAGAAAATATCCAAGGTGGGAGGAATATTGAAGAAAATGGAGAAGATTCAGAAAGGTTATTGGTTCGATCTTGTCCAGCAGGGCAACAAGATTGGATTCAAGAACAACCTGTTAACAAAAAAAATTACCAAATAAACCTACCTGTAAAAATTAAAAATCCAGGAATACCAAACCTAGCTGTAAAAATCCAGAAAGACCTGCAAACCTATATGTAATTTACTGAAATGAATGTAAACCAAACCTAGCATCCTGGTCCGCTGGGAGCCATCAATGTGGCGAGTGCCTCCTCCTCACCGCACCGAAGGGCATCATCGTAATTCCATTCACTCAGGTACCATCCTCCTCATCATTGAACTTGAACTTGTGAACATCATAATCAAAATCCTCATTATATAGCTTTTTTAATCAACGGCTAATTTTTTAGTGGCCCTGCCACGTCCTCCCTACCCTAGCCGTTTGGAGGGAAGTGCGCTGTCATTTTTTTTTTTTTAGCGTAGGGATGGCACCACATCATTATATCTGTTTGGATTATTCTCAATATTAAAAGGAATATGACAGTCTATTTTCTAATATTCAAATATCACAAAATTTCTTAATAAGTATAATAATTTTAACAACAAAATAGATATAAATATGCCATGGGTTTTTCTAATATTCAAATATCACGAAATTCCTTAATAAGTACAATAATTTTAACAAGAAAATAGATATAAATATTAGATGGTTTTTTTTCATTGGTGTTTTATAAGGAAATCTAAGGAGGATTAAAATCCAAAGGAGGCTTAAGAGAATTAATATAGATTACAATATTTCTTTTAAAGCTAGATCTAGTGAAGAAAGAAATATCTTAACCCAATTACAAATGTTTGGAGAACTCAATGCTAATTATCAAATGGATCTTTGAAGAAATTGCTGAGAATTTTTCCTTACCAACCCTTCAATAATAATTTTTTGTATCTACATACCTCTTTTACATATACTTCTATAACTCACATTTATAAGAATACAAATAATGTTGTATATGGATTTGAAATTGGATTGAAGCAAAGTACCTAGATTATCTCAATAATCTAGAATCAACACATTTAAAAAAAAAAAAACCATAAACCGTGGACCCCAACTTCAGCAATTTCATTGTTAGATTTTATAGTGCAGTGCACTACAAAATCCATAATGTCATAAAATGTCGTAATGGTAAAGGATGCACTGAGCGATTGCGATTTCCGGCATTTTGATTGTCATTGTCCTCCACAAAACTTGACATGCAAATAATACATGACCCTTTCTCTCCTCCTTCCTGCATTGAAAATGAAGAACCTGTAAATATGAAAGGTCGAGGTATGAAAAAAAACTGAACTAAGATATCGAATCTCTTACCTAGAATCTCATCCACTGTGATTCAAACACTCTGAACCTTATATATGCAACAACTATAATGATTAGCATAAAAATATCAAGGAAGAAGAAGTTTAATATATAGTAACAATATCTAGGAAAACTTTGTATTACCTACTGGTTGGAAAACACACCAGGGTATGAACCGAGTTGCAACAAGAGAAACCCTATTTCATTGGCTATGAATCCAAAAAAATCTCCACCCTCGAGAAATTGACTGTTTCTCTCCTCCTTCTTCTTCATCTATTTCGATTGGTTCACACCAACACTCCAATATTTGTGCCCTTAATTCTTCTTCACTTATCTCATCATCTTCAAGAAACCCTGAATGATTGTCATCATTTGTCTCCTCTTCAACAATCCCTACATGAATCACGCTTTCTTCTTCACTTATTTCATCCTCATGATTATCATCATTTTTCTCCCAATCGTCTGTCATCGCAATTGGTAAGGGACGCATGAGTTCATCAATCATTTCGTGCCCCAACTGCAAATCCTGTTGTTGCCGGCAACTCTCCAAATCCCGGCGCGATCTGTTCCATATTGAAATGGGTAAAACCCTACCTTAAAATCAATTCAATTTACTTACAAAAGAGTGATAATACCGATGGGATGGAGAATGCCGATTTAGAAATGTTGATAATTTTTTTTTAATATATATATATATATAATTTTAAATTAATGTTTAAATAAAAATAATAATAATATTAAATTGATATAATTTTAAGGAATGGTTTCAATATTGAATTGTGTTATTTAAATTTATTTTTTCACTCAATATATGATTTTTGCATAAATTAGATAAGAAAAATAAATTCCAAAACTTTTCAAAAAATAACTTTAAATATAATTGGACATTTTAAATGTAAGTTTTAAGTGAATTTATTTGATTGGTTTTATTAAGGTCAAAGTCCTTTGACTATGGATTAGTTTGTAGAGTTTTTGTGACTTTAACCAATGTTTTAGAAAATGATGAATATTTGTACTTATTGTAGATTAAAAATTATTTCCCTAATTTTTGTAAATCTTATTTCTAATTTTCCATTTGTTGAACAAATCTAGATGTGACATTAATTTAATTGTTTGCGAGCACCTAACAAATAATTTTAAAATAGGAAAAAGACTATTTTTTGTAAATGGCCATTCTATTAGTGATTGGTTTGACACTAACACTCACATTGATATTGTTATGCATTACATTGCTAGTACATTTCCTAGCTCCTTTACTTAAAGGAGGGAGAGGAGAGGAGGAGGGGGCGTTGGGAAGGGCAGGGGGTGTTTGTAGTCATGGCTAGCTATCCCTTGGTTATGTTATCTCATTTGAATTTTTTTAGCTCTAATTTCATTTTGAACTTTTACACTTTAAGATGTGCAGAACAAAAAGTGTATGGAACTAATGATGGGTGCATTAGAAAAGGTGTTGTGTATAGGAGAAAAAGTATGAACACAAACTTTCCTTTGCACACACACAATTATTTTACTTTTAAGGAGAAAATTTGGATCGTGGTTTCTTATGGTTGTTCTACAAATGAATATTTGATCTACATATTTCTTATGATATCATGTTCATCCTTGTGATCTAATATCATTTTCATCGTATAAGGCAATGGCTAAGAAAAGAAAGAAAAAGGCACAAATAATTGAGAAATCAAATTTTGTTGTGATACTTAACATGGTAAATACTTTTCTTATACTAATTTTGGATTCCTAATAAAAGGAATTTCAATATATTTGTAACATGGCAATTATATTATTGAGAAGCATGGAACATAAAATATTGATACAATTGAGTACAAGAAATTACAAACTATTATCTCATCGTTGGAAACACTCACAGAACCAAATGTCATGATTCCACATACAGAGTTATACAATATATCCACCTTTTTCTTTAGATTTTTTGTCTTTTTAATCCCCCCTATTTAGAATGACATGTGTTATTTTAAAAACCTAAAAATTGTAAATCATCATTATCATATCGCCATGTTCCATTTATATGACAATATACCTCTACCTTAAATTTATATTTAGGTTTTTCCTGTAGTGTTTTGTATTTATGTTGTAAGCCTGAAAAGGTTGCACTTTCTCCTTGCCAATGTTAATAAAGTAGCCCTAATTCCCTAACTTTAGGGTTTCTCCTGTCCATATGAATTATAATATGTCATTAAAAATATGGTACCATAGATACAAGCATAATATCATCGATTAAAAATCCATGCTCGCAACAATTCTAAAAACTTTCTTGATAATTATACCTTTAGAAAAATATATGTTTTAACTTAGGGAAATTCAATGTGAAAATGTAAATTAATTATTAATCTTGTCTCATTTTTTGATAGCACGCCTCCGGTTTTGTAATGACATCAACTCTAGAAATTCACAACATCCACCGAAGGTTTGGAAATTCAAGGGTGGTCCAAAGATCATGAAATATAATATAGTTTTAACATAGAAACATTGAGGTTAATCATCGTGCATGTCTCCTATCCTAACCTATCCTAACCTAACCTAGCCTAACATTCCCTAGCCTAGCCTATCCTAGCCTATCCTAACTCACCCTAGCTTAACGTAGCCTATCCTACCCTACGCTTACCTAACCTAACCTACCCTAGCCAAACCTAACCTAGCCTAACCTAACCTAACCTAACATAGCCTAGCCTAGCCTAGCATAGCATAGCCTAGCCTACACTAGCCTAACATAAACTACCCATTCCTACCCTAGCCTAAATTAGGCTAACCTATCCTAACCTACGCTAGCCTAACCTACCCTAACTTAGGCTAACCTAACCTAACCTAGCCCAGCCTAAGCAATCCTAACCTAGGGAGCCTAGCCTAACCTATCCTATTATAGCCTAACGTAGCCTAGCCTAACGTAGCATAGCCTAGACTAGCCTAACCTATCCTAATGTAGCCTAGCCTAGACTAGCCTAACCTAGCCTAACCTACCCTAGCCTAGCGTGCCCTAGCCTAACCTAGCCTAACCTACCCTAGCATAACCTTGACTAACCTGGCCTAACCTAGCCTAACCTAGCCTAACCTACCCTAGCATAACCTTGACTAACCTGGCCTAACCTAGCCTAGCCTAACGTAGCCTAACCTAACCTAACCTAGCCTCGACTAGCCTAGCCTAGCCTAGCCTACCCTAACCTACCCTGCCCTACTCTACCCTACCTAACCTACCCTAACCTAACCTAGCCTAACCTAGCCTAACCAAACCTTGCCTAGCCTACCCTAGCCTACTTTAACCTAACCTAGCCTACCCTACCTTACACTATCCTAACCTAGACTAGCCTAGCTTAACCTAGCCTAGCCCAACCTAGCCTAGCCTAGCCTAACCTACCTAAGCCTAGCCTAGCCTAGCCTAGCTTAGCCTATCCTAGCCTAGCCTATCCTAGCCTAGCCTAGCCTAGCCTAGCTTATTCTAGCCTAGCCTAGCCTAACCTAACCTAACCTAGCTTACACTAGCCTAGCCTAGCCTAGCCTAGCCTAGCCTATCCTACCCTACCCTACCCTACTCTAGCCTACCTAACCTAACCTAAACTAACCTAACCTAGCTTAGCCTAACCTAGCCTAACCTTACCTAACCTCACCTGACCTAGAGTACCTTAACCTAACCTAACCTAGCCTAGCCTAACATAACCTAGCCTAGCATAGCCTAAACTAACCTACCCTAACGTAACCTAGCATAAACTAGCGTAGCCTAGACTAACCTACTCTAGCCAAGCCTAGCCTAGCCTAGCCTAGCCAAATCTAACCTAGCCTAGCATAGCCTAACCTACCCTAGCTTAACCTAGCCTAGCGTAGCCTAGCCTAGCCTAGCATATCCTAGCTTATCATAACCTGTCCTGGCATATTCTAGCCTAGCCTAGCCTAGCCTAGCCTAGCTTAGCCTAACCTAAGTTAACCTAACAAAACATAACCGCAACCTAGCCTAAACTAGCCTAGCCTATCCTAGCTTAACCTAACCTACCCTAGCCTAACCTATCCTAGCCTAACCTAAGCTAGCCTACCCTAGCCTAACCTAACCTAGCATATCCTAGCCTGCCCTAACCTAGCCTAAGTAGCCTAGCCTAGCCTAGCCTAACATAGCCTAACCTAGCCTAGCCTAACCTAGCCTAGCCTAGCCTAGCCTAGTCTTACCTAACCTAGCCTAAACTACCCTACCCTACCCTACCCTACCCTAGCTTAGCCTAACATAACCTAGCCTAACCTAACCTAACCTAGCCTAACCTAACTCACACTAGCCTAACTTATCCTAGTGTACCCTAACCTAGCCTAGCCTAGCCTACCTATCCTAACCTATCCTAGCCTATCCTGGCCTAGCCTAACCTAGCCTAACCCTAGCCTAGCCTAGCCTAGCCTAGCCTACCCTAACCTATCCTAGCTGCCTATTCTAGCCTAGCCTAGCCTAGCCTAGCCTAGCTTATCCTAACCTAACTTAACCTAATCTATCCTAAACTTAGCGTAGCTTAGCCTAGCCTAGCCTAGCCTAGCCTAGCATACCCTAGCCTAGCCTACCCTACCCTAGCTTATCCTAGCCTATCCTAGCCTATTCTAGCCTAGCCTAGCCTAGCCTAGCCTAACCTAACCTAGCTTAGCCTAACCTAGTTAACCTATCCTAACCTAACCTTATCCCAACTTAACCTAGACTAGCCTAGCCTAGCCTAACCTAGCCTAGCCTTACCTAATGGAGCTTAACCTACCGTACACTAGCCTAGCCTAGCCTAACCTAACCTAACCTAACCTAACCTAGCCTAGTCTAGCCTAGTCTTGCCTAGTCTATCCTAGCCTACGGTAGCTTACCCTAGCCTAGCCTAACCTAGCCTATCCTACTCTAACCTAACCTAGCCTATCCCAGCCTAACCTAGCCTATCCTACTCTAACTTAACCTTACTTGACCTAGCCTAACTTAACCTAACCTAACCTAACCTCCCCTAGCCTACCCTAGCCTAGCCTAACCCTAGCCTACCCTAGCCTACCCTAGCTTATCCTAGCCTTTCCTAGCATATTCTAGCCTAGCCTAGCCTAGCTTAGCTTAGCATAGCTTAGCCTAACCTAACCTTAACCTAACCTAACCTACCCTAACCTATCCTAGCCTAGCCTAGCCTTCCCTAGTCTAGCCTAACCTACCCTAGCCTAGCTTAGCCTAGCCTAGCTTCTCCTAACCTAGCCTAGCCTAGCCTAGCCTAACCTAACCTAGCTTAACCTAGCCTAGTCTACCCTAGCCTAGCCTACCCTAGCCTACTCTAGCCTACCTAACCTAGTATAGCCTAGCCTACTCTAGCCTACTTAAACTACACTAACCTAACCTAACCTAACCTATCCTAGCCTACCTTAGCCTACCTTAACCTATCCTAGCCTAGCCTAGCCTAACCTAACCTAGCCTAACCTAACCTAACCTAATGTAACCTAGCCTAGCCTATCCTAGCCTAACCTACACTACCCTACCCTAGCCTAACCTAACCTACCCTACCCTAGCCTACCCTATCCTATCCTAGCCTATCCTAGGCTAGCCTAGCCTAGCCTATTCTACCCGAACCTAGCTTATCCTAACCTAACTTAACCTAACCTAACCTAACCTAGCTTAAAGAAACCTAGTTTAGCCTAGCCTACCCTAACCTATCCTAGCCTAGCCGAACTTAACCTAACCTAACCTAGCCTACCCTAGTGTTCTCTTACCTAGCCTAGCCTACCCTATCCTAACTTGACCTAGCTTACACTAACCCACTCTGTGCTAGGCTATAGTATCCTAGCCTAACCTATCCTATCCTAGCCTATCTTATCCTATCCTAGCCTAGACTAGCCTAAGCTACCCTAAGTTACCCTAGCTTGACCTAGCCTAGTCTAACCTAGCATAGCCTAGTCTAACCTAGCTTACACTAGCCTACCCTAGCCTAACCTACTCTTACCTAGCCTATCCTAGTCTAGTCTAGCCTATCCTAAGCTACTCTAGCCTATTCTAGCCTAACCTAGCCTACTCTACCTTACCTTAGTGTATTCTTGAGTAGCCTAGGCTAGGCTACTCAAGCTTAATGTACTTTACTCTATATTAGAATATTAATGAAGAAATCATTCAAAAAAGAAAATAAATTAAAAGATATTAATAAAAGTTTAAATATAAGAAAAATTCTTTAAAATCTAATGAATGTATGAAAATAGAATTTAAAATATATTGAATTTAACCATAGTAATAATGTAAAAACAAAATCTAACATGAGTTATAAGATATAAATGAAAATTTATTTTTAAATGAAAATCATATTGGTAAAACATAAAAACATAATTGAAGAAATCATTTTGAGAAATCCAATAATCTCATCTAAATTATTAGAAAAAATACATTTTTATTGGGAAAGGTCATCCAAAAATGATATTAAGAGCCACATGTTAAGTCAACTAATATTTTTAATTGAAAAAAAAAACTTACAAAACCATAAAGCAAATCATCCAAAATTGATTTTAAGAACCACATGTTAAGTCAACTAACATTTTTAATTGAAAAAAAAAAAACTCAGAAAACTATAAAGCAAATCAACCAATACTTGTGGTTTGACTTGATAGTTGTTAGAAGGCTAGAAAAAAATAATTTATAAATAAAATGGAATTATTTAGATGCACTAAGGGAATTCTCCAATTTCCTTATTTTCTTTTCCTATTTGACCCAATTTCCAATCCAATTCAACTGAAAAAAACTCACAAAACTATAAGGCTAACCAACCAATATTTGTGGTTTGACTTTCTGGTTATTAAAAAGATCTAAAAAATTAATTTATAAAGAAAAATGGAATTATTTAGAATTCACCAATTTACTTATTTCCTTCTCCAATTTGACCTAATTTCCAATTCAATTTAGTATGGTGCAACTGTTCAATTTGCATAATAGATGAAAATATCTAATTATTTTATAGATTCATTTGTAAAATTTGAAAAACAATGTTTATTATTTTACTAATTTATAAATATTTCTATTTAAAAAGAAATTAAAAGCAAGCTAATATTCAAATTAGATATCATTTATATAATCTAAATTCCTAAAGCATACTTCAAAAAATATCAAAGAAAAATTTAGTATGCCCAAACATTTGATCTGATATTTGATATTAAATAGTCAAGTTAAATATAATCCATAGAATCAAAATCCCGTAAAAAAACATCAAAGAAAATTCAGTATAACCAGAGATTTGATTGATATTTGATAGATCAAACAAAGAAATATCTAAATTACAGCCTAGAAATGAGAGACAAAGAGATTACACCAACTGATATGAATTAATGAGAAACTATGGCATCTGTGATACCCCAAGACAGAAGGAAAATGGAATAATAAAACTAAGAGGATTAGGCTGGATTTTGTTTTAAGAGTAAACCGAGAAAATATAGTTGTAATCCAAAAAAAATAAGTGATATTACAAACAAGTATTAATTCTAAAATTAGAGAACCACGAGAAAATGAAAAATGAAAAAAAATAAAGACGCATCTATAATTCCTTGAAATGGGTTTGCTTGAGACTTTTAATTCAAGAAACACAAAACGAAGAGGCGGAAACCTCTGTATAGTGTCAGCTCAGAAGCTGTCAATTGGGAAGAATTGCAGACCAGATGTGAAGTAGATGAATGCTTGGAGTCTGCGATCTCTGCAGCCCAGCTTGAACATCAATCATCTTCCAGCACTTCTGTTGAGACTCTGCATCTTGACATGTTTTCAGAGAGGACAGCTTCCAATTTGATTCAGGAAGCTTGGGACATACATGCTTCTGGCGATCCTGAAATTCAAAACATGTCAACTATAGGAGGAACATTTTGTAGCTTTCATGATAAGTTGGCCACTCGCAAAGGAGCAGTTTGTTGCCCCTGCTGTAGGATGAAGTGGCAATTGCACATTAGCCGCAGAGAAAATACTTATACTTGAAAATCTTGTTTACAACCAATGAACAGGGTTTCCTGTGAGACCTTGCAGGTTGATTTTAGTAGTACCTGACACATAGAACAGTTGATTAAAAGAAGGCACAAACCTTAAAAGAAAGCAATTAAAAGAAGGCCCAAACCTTATCAATCAAATCTTTTAATAATATGATTAAACTAATCTCATAAAACTATACATCAATGGAAAAAAAGAACAGAGATCAAGTTTGTGTGCCATAATATTCCTTAGAAATTGATCATAAAAATACGCAATATCAATGTATACTGCACAGTTTGCCTCCGCAAACTCTGCACAATATGCAATATGGATGGTGCTTTGCCCCCGTAAATTCCCAATGCAAGCATCACAGCCTGCATTCCAGAGGAGTAATGGAACATGGGGTCTTCGTGGGCTGCGCTCCATTCGTCCAGATTCTTTCCAGTGGTCTCGAAAAAAATCTTGAACACGGGGATTCTTTCTAGTGGTCTCGAAACAAATCTTGAACACTGGGATACTTTCCGGCGGTCTCGAAGCGTTGCAGCCAACAAAATACAAATTCTTAGAGCACTTTTTCATTTATGAAAAGAAAAAATGAAAGTGTAGGTGGAAATCTCACCATCGAGGCAGAACGTGGTGGAAGGAATATTGGAGAAAATGTCCAAGGTGGGAGGAATATTAAAGAAAATGGCGAAGATTCAGAAAGGTTATTGGTTCGATCTTGTCCAGTAGGGCAATAAGATTGGATTAAAGAACAACCTGTTAACAAAAAAAAAATTACCGAAGAAACCTACATGTAAAAATTAAAAATCCAGGAATACCCAAACCTAGCTATAAAAATCCAGAAAGACCTGCAAACCTATATGTAATTTACTGAAATGAATGTAAACCAAACCTAGCATCATGGTCTACTGAGAGCCATCAATGTGGCGAGTGCCTCCTCCTCCCTGCACCGAAGGGCATCATCGTAATTCCATTCACTAAGGTACCGTCCTTCTCGTCATTGAACTTGAACTTGTGAACATCATAATCAAAATTCTCATTATATAGCTTTTTTTCAATATCCTCATTATATAGCTTTTTTAATCAACGGCTAATTTGTTAGTGGCCCTGCCACGTCCTCCCTACCCTAGCCGTTTGGAGGGAAGTGCGCTGTCATTTTTTTTAGCCTAGGAATAGCAGCACATCATTATATCTGTTTGGAATATTTACAATATTAAAAGGAATATGACAGTCTATTTTCTAATATTCAAATATCACAAAATTTCTTAATAAGTATAATAATTTTAACAACAAAATAGATATAAATATGCCATGGGTTTTTCTAATATTCAAATATCACGAAATTCCTTAATAAGTACAATAATTTTAACAAGAAAATACATATAAATATTCGATGGTTTTTTTTCATTGGTGTTTTATAAGGAAATCTAAAGAGGCTTAAAATCCAAGAGAGGCTTAAGAGAACTAATATAGATTACAATATTTCTTTTAAAGCTAGATCTAGTGAAGAAAGAAATATCTTAACCCAATTACAAATGTTTGGAGAACTCAATGCTAATTATCAAATGGATATGTGAAGAAATTGCTGAGAATTTTTCCTTACCAACCCTTCAATAATAAATTTTTGTATCTACATACCTCTTTTACATATACTTCTATAACTCACATTTATAAGAATAAAAATAATGTTGTATATGGATTTGAAATTGGATTGAGGCAAAGTACCTAGATTATCTCAATAATCTAGAATCAACACATTTAAAAAAACAAAAAACCATAAACCGTGGACCCCAACTTCAGCAATTTCATTGTTAGATTTTTTAGTGTTAATGTCATAAAATGTTGTAATGGTAAGGGATGCAAGGAACGATTGCGATTTCTGGCATTTTGATTGTCATTGTCCTCCACAAAACTTGACATGCAAATAATGCATGACCGTTTCTCTCCTTCTTCCTACATTGAAAATGAAGAACCTGTAAATAATAAAGGTCAAGGTATGAGCCGAGTTGCAACATGAAAAACCCTATTTCATTGGCTACAAATCCACAAAACTCTCCACCATCGAGAAATTGTACCTACAAAGAAAATAAATTCATCATATAGGGCTGAGAGAATTTAAACCTAACTTCCATGAAGAGAGACACAGAAAAAAAAATAAAAAAATAAAAAAAAACTCGAATCTCTTACATAGAATCTCGTCCACTGTGATTCAAACACTCTGAACCCTATATATGCAACAACTATAATGATTAGCCTAAAAATATCAAGGAAGAAGAAGTTTAATATATAGTAACGCTATCTAGGAAAACTTTGTGTTACCTACTAGTTGGAAAACACACCAGGGTACGAGCGGAGTTGCAACAAGAAAAACCCTATTTCATTGGCTACTAATCCACAAAACTCTCCACCCTCAAGAAATTGACTTTTTCTCTCCTCCTTTTTCTTCATCTATTTTGATTGGTTCACACCAACACTCCAATATTTGTGCCGTTAATTCTTCCTCACTTATCTCATCATCTTCGAGAAACCCTGAATGATTGTCATCATTTGTCTCCTCTTCAACAATCCCTATATGAATCACGCTTTCTTCTTCAATTATTTCATCCTCATGATTGTCATCATTTTTCTCCCAATCATTTGTCATCACAATTGGTAAGGGATGCGTAAGTTCATCCATCATTTCGTGCCCCAACTGCAAACCCTGTTGCTGCCGGCAACTCTCCAAATCCCGGCGCGATCTGTTTGGCATTCCCTACACTATGTTATGTATCAACCCTTGTATCGAGCTCATCCTTCCATATTGAAATGGGTAAAAACCTACCTTAAACTCAATTCAATTTACATACAAAAGAGTGATAATAGCGATGGGATGGAGAATGACGATTTAGAAATGTTGATAATTTTTTTTGATATATATATATATATATATATAATTTTAAATTATTGTTTAAATAAAAATAATAGTAATATTAAATTGAAATAATTTTAAGGAATGGTCTTAATATTGAATTGTGTTATTTAAATTTATTTTTTCACTCAATATATGATTTTTGCATAAATTAGATAAGAAAAATAAATTCCAAAACTTTTCAAAAAATAGCTTTAAATATAATTGGACATTTTAAATGTAAGTTTTAAGTGAATTTATTTGATCGGTTTTATTAAGGTCAAAGTCCTTTGACTATGGATTAGTAGAGTTTTTTTGAATTTAACCAATGTTTTAGAAAATGATGAATATTTGCACTTATTGTAAATTAAAAATTATTTCCCTAATTTTTGTAAATCTTATTTCTAATTTTCCATTTGTTGAACAAATCTAGATGTGACATTAATTTAATTGTTTGTGAGCACCTAAAAAATAATTTTAAAATAGGAAAAAGACTATTTTTGGTAAATGGCCATTCTGTTAGTGATTGGTTTGACTCTAACACTCACATTAACATTGTTATGCATTACATTGCTAGTACATTTCCTAGGTCCTTTACTTAAAGGAAGGAGAGGAGAGGAGAGGAGAGGAGAGGAGGGGGGTGGGGAGAGGGGGGGGGTTGGGAAGGGCAAGGGGTGTTTGTAGTCATGGCTAGCTATCCCTTGGTTATGTTATCTCATTTGAATTTTTTAGTTCTAATTTCATTTTGAACTTTTACACTTTAAGTTGTGCAGAACAACAAGTGTGTGGAACTAATGATGGGTGCATTAGAAGAGGTGTTGTGTACAGGAGAAAAAGTATGAACACAAACTTTCCTTTGCACACACGCAATTATTTTAATTTTAAGGAGAAACTTTGGATCGTGGTTTCTTATGGTTGTTCTACATCTTTCTTATGATAATTTTCTTATACTAATTTTGGATTCCTAATAAAAGGAATTGCAATATATTTGTAACATGGCAATTATATTATTGAGAAGCATGGAACATAAAATATTGATACAATTGAGTACAAAAAATTACAAACTATTATCTCATCATTGGCAACACTCACAGAACCAAATGCCGTGATTCCAAATACAGAGTTATACAATATATCCACCTTTTTCTTTAGATTTTTTGTCTTTGTAATCCCCCCTATTTAGAATGACATGTGTTACTTTAGAAACCTAAAAATTGTAATTCATCATTATCATATCGCCATGTTCCATTTATATGACAATATACCTCTACCTTAAATTTCTTTTTAGGTTTTTCCTCTAGTGTTTTGTATTTATGTTGTAAGCCTGAAGAGGTTGCACTTTCTCCTTGCCAATGCTAATAAAGTGGCCCTAATTCCCAAACCTTAGGGTTTCTACCGTCCATACAAATTATAATATGTCATTAAAAATATGGTACCGTAGATATAAGCATAATATCATCGATTAAAAATCCATGCTCGCAAAAATTCTAAACACTTTCTTCATAATTATACCTTTAGAAAAATATATGTTTTAACATAGGGAAATACAATGTGAAAATGTAAATTAATTATTAATCTTGTGTCATTTTTTTATAGCGCACCTCCAGTTTTGTATAGCCTATCCTACCCTGACCTAACCTAACCTAACATAGCCTAGCCTAGCCTAGCATAGCATAGCCTAGCCTATCCTAGCCTAACATAGCCTACGCTATCCTGCCCTAGCCTAAATTAGCCTAACCTATCCTAACGTAGGCTAGCCTAACCTATCCTAACTTACACTAACCTAACCTAGCCTGGCCTAGCCTAACCTATCCTAACCTAGGGAGCCTAGCCTAACCTATCCTATTCTAACCTAACGTAGCCTAGCCTAGCCTAGCCTAACCTAGCCTAACGTAGCCTAGCCTAGACTAGCCTAACGTAGCCTAGCCTACCCTAGCCTAGCCTACCCTAGCATAACCTGCCCTAGCCCAACCTAGCCTAACCTACCCTAGCATAACCTAGAGTGACCTTGCCTAACCTAGCCTCCCCTAACCTAGCCTAGCCTAATGTAGCCTAGCCTAACCTACCCTAGACTAGAATAGCCTAGCCTAGCCTAGCCTACCCTAACCTACCCTACCCTACTCTAGCCTACCTAACCTATCCTAACGTAACCTAACCTAACCTAGCCTAACCTAGCCTAACCTAACCTTGCCTAGCCTACCCTAGCCTACTTTAACCTAACCTAGCCTACCCTACCTTACACTATCCTAACCTAGACTAGCCTAGCCTAACCTAGCCTATCCTAACCTAGCCTAGCCTAGCCTAACCTACCCTAGCCTAGCCTAGCCTATCCTAGCTTAGCCTATCCTAGCCTAGCCTATCCTAGCCTAGCCTATCCTAGCCTAGCCTAGCCTAGCCTAGCTTATTCTAGCCTAGCCTAGCCTAGCCTAACCTAACCTAACCTAGCTTACACTAACGTAGCCTAGCCTATCCTAGCCTAACCTTACCTAACCTCACGTGGCCTAGCCTACCTTAACCTAACCTAACCTAGCCCAGCCTAACCTACCCTAACCTAGCGTAGCCTAAACTAACCTACCCTAAAGTTACCTAGCATAAACTAGCCTAGCCTAGCCAAACCTACTATAGCCAGGCCTAGCCTATCATAGCATAGCCTAATCTAACCTAGCCTAGCCTAGCCTAACCTACCCTAGCTTAACCTAGCCCAGCCTAGCCTAGCCTAGCCTTGCCTAGCCTAGCCTAGCATAGCCTAGCCTAGCATAGCCTAGCCTAGCTTATCCTAGCCTATCCTAGCATATTCTAGCCTAGCCTAGCCTAGCCTAGCCTAGCTTAGCCTAACCTAACTTAACCTAACCAAACGTAACCTCAACCTAGCCTAACCTCGCCAAGCCTAGCCTAGCTTAACCTAACCTACCCTAGCTTAACCTTTCCTAGCCTAACCTTTCGTAGCCTAACCTAACCTAGCCTATCCTAGCCTGTGCTAACCTAGCCTATCCTAGCCTGCGCTAACCTAACCTAACTAGCCTAGCCTAGCCTAGCCTAACCTAGCATAACCTAGCCTAGCCTAACCTAGCCTAGCCGAGCCTAACCTAGCATAGCCTAGCCTAGCCTAGTCTTACCTACCCTAGCCTAAACTACCCTACCCTACCCTACCCTACCCTAGCTTAGCCTAACATAACCTAGCCTAGCCTAACCTAACCTAGCCTAACCTAACTCACCCTAGCCTAACCTATCCTAGTGTACTCTAAACTAGCCTAGCCTAGCCTACCTATCCTAACCTATCCTAGCCTAGCCTAACCTAGCCTAACCCTAGCCTAGCCTACCCTTGCCTAGCCTAGCCTACCCTACTCTAGCTTATCCTAGCCTATCTTAGCTTATCCTAGCCTATCTTAGCCTATTCTAGCCTATCCTAGCCTAGCCAACCCTAGCCTAGCTTAGCCTAACCTAACATAACCTAACCTAACCTAACCTAACCTTAGCCTAGCTTATCCTAGCCTAGCGTAGCCTATCCTAGCCTACCCTAGCCTACCCTAGCTTATCCTAGCCTATCCTAGCCTATTCTAGCCTAGCCTAGCCTAGCCTAACCTAACATAGGTTAGCCTAACCTAGTTAACCTATCCTAACCTAACCTTATCCTAACTTACCCTAGACTAGCCTAGCCTAGCCTAACCTAGCCTAGCCTTACCTAATGGAGCCTAACCTACCGTACACTAGCCTAGCCTAGCCTAACCTAGCCTAACCTAACCTAGCCTAGCCTAGTCTATCCTAGTCTAGCCTAGCCTAACCTAGTCTATCCTAGCCTACCCTAGCTTACCCTAGCCTAGCCTAACCTAAGCTAGCCTATCCCAGCATAACCTAGCCTAGCCTAGCTTACCCTAACCTTACTTGACCTAGCCTAACTTAACCTAACCTAACCTAACCTAGCCTAGCCTAGGCTAGCCTATCCTTACCCTAGCCTTCCCTAGCGTACCCTAGCTTATCCTAGCCTTTCCTAGCTTATTCTAGCCTAGCCTAACCTACCCTAACCTATCCTATCCTTGCCTAGCCTTCCCTAGTCTAGCCTAACCTACCCTAGCC
Source organism: Pinus albicaulis (assembly GCA_034641835.2). Lineage (NCBI taxonomy): Eukaryota > Viridiplantae > Streptophyta > Pinopsida > Pinales > Pinaceae > Pinus > Pinus albicaulis. The sequence goes on from CM076575.1 coordinate 183,849,421, forward strand.
TAGCCTAGCCTAGCCTAAGCTAACGTAGCCTAGCCTAGCCTAGGCTAGCTTATCCTAACCTAGCCTACCCTACCCTACCCTAACCTAGCCTAGCCTAACTTAACCTAGCTTAACCTATCCTAGCCTACCCTAGCCTAGCCTACCCTAGCCTACTATAGCCTACCTAACCTAGCGTAGCCTAGCCTACTCTAGCCTACTTAACCTACACTAACCTAACCTAACCTAACCTAGCTTAACCTAACCTAACCTAACCTAACCTAGCTTATCCTAACCTAACCTAGCCTAACCTAACCTATCCTAGCCTACCTTAGCCTACCTTAACCTACCCTAGCCTAGCCTAGCCTAACCTAACCTAACCTAATGTAACCTACCCTACCCTACCCTAAGCTAACCGAACCTACCCTACCATAGCCTACCCTAGCCTATCCTATCCTAGCCTATCCTATCTTAGCCTAGCCTAGCCTAGCCTATTCTACCCTAGCCTAGCTTATCCTAACCTAACCTAACCTAACCTAACCTAACCTAGCTTACCGTAATCTAGTTTAGCCTAGCCTACCCTAACCTATCCTAGCCTAGCTGAACCTAACCTAACCTAACCTAGCCTACCCTAGTGTAGTCTTACCTAGCCTAGGCTAGCCTATCCTAACTTGATCTAGCTTAGACTAACCCACTCTATGCTAGGCTATAGTATCCTAGCCTAACCTATCCTATCCTAGTCTAGTCTAGCCTATCCTAAGCTACTCTAGCCTATTCTAGCCTAACCTAGCCTGCTCTACCTTACCTTAGTGTATTCTTGAGTAGCCTAGGCTAGGCTACTCAAGCTTAAGGTACTTTACTCTATATTAGAATATTAATTAAGAAATCATTCAAAAAAGAAAATAAATTAAAAGATATTAATAAAAGTTTAAATATAAGAAAAATTCTTTAAAATAAAATGAATGTATGAGAATAGAATTTAAAATATATTGAATTTAACCATAGTAATAATGTAAAAACAAAATCTAACATGAGTTATAAGATATAAATGAAAATTTATTTTTAAATGAAAAACATATTGGTAAAACATAAAAACATAATTGAAGAAATCATTTTGAGAAATCCAATAATCTCAACTAAATTATTAGAAAAAATACATTTTTATTGGAAAAGGTCATCCAAAAATGATATTAAGAGCCACATGTTAAGTCAACTAATATTTTTAATTGAAAAAAAAACTTACAAAACCATAAAGCAAATCATCCAAAATTGATTTTAAGAACCACATGTTAAGTCAACTAATATTTTTAATTGAAAAAAAAAAAAACTCAGAAAACTATAAAGCAAATCAACCAATACTTGTGGTTTCACTTGATAGTTGTTAGAAGGCTAGAAAAAAATAATTTATAAATAAAATGGAATTATTTAAATGCACTAAGGGAATTCTCCAATTTCCTTATTTTCTTTTCCTATTAGACCCAATTTCCAATCCAATTCAACTGAAAAAATCTCACAAAACTATAAGGATAACCAACCAATATTTGTGGTTTGACTTTCTTGTTATTAAAAAGATCTGAAAAATTAATTTGTAAATAAAAATGGAATTATTTAGAATTCTCCAATTTACTTATTTCCTTCTCCAATTTCACCTAATTTCCAATTCAATTTAGTATGGTGCAACTCATCACTTTGCTTAATAGATGAAAATATCTAATTATTTTATAGATTCATTTGTAGAATTAGAAAAACAATGTTTATTATTTTACTAATTTATAAATATTCTAAATATTTCTATTTAAAAATAAATTAAAAGCAAACTAATATTCAAATTAGATATCATTTATATAATCAAAATTCTTAAAGCATACTTCAAGAATATTTGCAGGGGGTGTTGGGAAGGGCGGGGGTTGGGAAGGGCAAGGGGTGTTTGTAGTCATGGCTATCTATCCCTTGGTTATGTTATCTCATTTGAATTTTTTTAGTTCTAATTTCATTTTGAACTTTTACAATTTAAGTTGTGCAGAACAACAAGTGTATGGAACTAATGATGGGTGCATTAGAAGAGGTGTTGTGTACAACAGAAAAAGTATGAACACAAACTTTCCTTTGCACACACGCAATTATTTTAATTTTAAGGAGAAACTTTGGATCGTGGTTTCTTATGGTTGTTCTACAAATGAATATTTGATCTACATCTTTCTTATGATATCATGTTCATCCTTGTGATCTAATATCATTTTCATCATATAAGGCAATGGCTAAGAAAAGAAAGAAAAAGGCACAAATAATTGAGAAATCAAATTTTGTTGTGATACTTAACATGGTAAATACTTTTCTTATACTAATTTTGGATTCCTAATAAAAGGAATTGCAATATATTTGTAACATGGCAATTATATTATTGAGAAGCATGGAACATAAAATATTGATACAATTGAGTACAAAAAATTACAAACTATTATCTCATCGTTGGAAACACTCACAAAACCAAATGCCGTGATTCCACATACAGAGTTATACAATATATCCACCTTTTTCTTTAGATTTTTTGTCTTTGTAATCCCCCCTATTTAGAATGACATGTGTTATTTTAAAAACCTAAAAGTTGTAAATCATCATTATCATCTCGCCATGTTCCATTTATATGACAATATACCTCTACCTTAAATTTCCTTTTAGGTTTTTCCTGTAATGTTTTGTATTTATGTTGTAAGCCTGAAAAGGTTGCACTTTCTCCTTGCCAATGCTAATAAAGTGGCCCTAATTCCCTAAACTTAGGGTTTGTCCTGTCCATACGAATTATAGTATGTCATTAAAAATATGGTACCATAGATACAAGCATAATATCATCGATTAAAAATCCATGCTCGCAACAATTCTAAACACTTTCTTCATAATTGTACCTTTAGAAAAATATATGTTTTAACTTAGGGAAATTCAATGTGAAAATGTAAATTAATTATTAATCTTGTGTCATTTTTTTATAGCGCACCTCTAGTTTTGTAATGACATCAACTCTAGAAATTCACAACATCCAGCAAAGGTTTGGAAATTCAAGGGTGGTCAAAAGATCATGAAATGTAATATAGTTTTAACATAGAAAAATTGAGGTTAATCATCGTGCATGTCTCCTATCCTAACCTATCCTAACCTAACCTAGCCTAACATTCCCTAGCCTAGCCTATCCTAGCCTATCCTAACTCACCCTAGCTTAACGTAGCCTATCCTACCCTAGCCTAACCTAACCTAACCTACCCTAGACAAAGCTAACCTAACCTAACCTAACGTAACCTAACATAGCCTAGCCTAGCCTAGCATAACATAGCCTAGCCTACCCTAGCCTAGCATAGCCTACCCTATCCTACCCTAGCCTAAATTAGCCTAGCCTATCCTAACCTAGGCTAGCCTAACCTATCCTAACCTAGGGAGCCTAGCCTAACCTATCCTATTCTAGCCTAATGTAGCCTAGCCTAGCCTAGCCTAACCTAGCCTAACATAGCCTAGCCTAGACTAGCCTAACCTAGCCTAGCCTACCCTAGCCTAGCCTACCCTAGCCTAACATGCCCTAGCCTAACCTACCCTAGCATAACCTAGACTAACTTAGCCTAACCTAACCTGGACTAACCTAGCCTAACCTAACGTAGCCTAGCGTAACCTACCCTAGTCTAGACTAGCCTAGCCTAGCCTAGCCTATCCTAACCTACCCTACCCTACTCTAGCCTACCTAACCTACCCTTACGTAACCTAACCTAACCTAGGCTAACCTAACCTAACCTAACCTTGCCTAGCCTACCCTAGCCTACTTTAACCTAACCTAGCCTACCCTACCTTACACTATCCTAACCTAGACTAGCCTAGCCTAACCTAGCATAGCCTAGCCTAAACTAGCCTTGCGTACCCTAGCTTAGCTTAGCCTATCCTAGCCTAGCCTATCCTAGCCTAGCCTAACGTAGCCTAGCGTAACCTACCCTAGCCTAGACTAGCCTAGCCTAGCCTAGCCTACCCTAACCTACCCTACCCTACTCTAGCCTACCTAACCTACCCTAACGTAACCTAACCTAACCTAGCCTAACCTAGCCTAACCTAACCTTGCCTAGCCTACCCTAGCCTACTTTAACCTAACCTACCCTACCCTACCTTACACTATACTAACCTATACTAGCCTAGCCTAACCTAGCCTAGCCTAGCCTAAACTACCCTAACCTAGCCTAGCCTAGCTTAGCCTATCCTAGCCTAGCCTATCCTAGCATAGCCTAGCTTAGCCTAGCTTATTCTAGCCTAGCCTAGCCTAACTTAATCTAACCTAACCTAGCTTACACTAACGTAGCCTAGCCTAGCATAGCTTAACCTAGCCTACCCTAGCCTATCCTAGCCTACCCTACCCTACTCTAGCCTACCTAACCTAACCTAACCTAACCCAACCTAGCTTAGCCTAACCTAGCCTAACGTAACCTAACCTCACCTGACTTAGGCTACCTTAACCTAACCTAACCAAGCCTAGCATAGCCTAAACTAACCTACCCTAACGTAACGTAGCATAAAATAGCCTAACCTACTCTAGCCAAGCCTAGCCTAGCCTAGCCTAGCCTAATCTAACCTACCCTAGCCTAGCCTAACCTACCCTAGCTTAAACTAGCCTAGCCTAGCCTAGCCTAGCATTGCCTAGCCTAGCCTAGCCTAGCCTAGCTTATCCTAGCCTATCTTAGCATATTCTAGCCTAGCCTAGCCTAGCCTTGCCTAGATTAGCCTAACCTAACTTAACCTAGCCATACGTAACCTCAACCTAGCCTAACCTAGGCTAGGCTAGCCTAGCTTAACCTAACCTACCCTAGCCTAACCTATCCTAGCCTAACCTTTCGTATCCTAACCTAAGCTAGCCTACTGTAGCCTAACCTAACCTAGCCTATACTAGCCTACCCTAACCTAGCCTAACTAGCCTAGCCTAGCCTAGCTTAACCTAGCCTAACCTAGCCTAGCCTAACCTAGCCTAATCTAGCCTAAGCTAGCCTAGCCTAGCCTAGCCTAGTCTTACCTAACCTAGCCTAAACTACGCTAGCCTACCCTACCCTACCCTAGCTTAGCCTAACATAAACTAGCCTAACCTAACCTAACCTAGCCTAACCTAACTCACCGTAGCCTAACCTATCCTAGCGTACCCTAAGCTAGCCTAGCCTAGCCTACCTATCCTAACCTATCCTAGCCTATCCTAGCCTAACCTAACCTAGCCTAACCCTAGCCTAGCCTAGCCTAGCCTAGCCTAGCCTAGCCTACCCTACCCTAGCTTATCCTAGCCTATCTTAGCCTATTCTAGCCTAGCCTAGCCTAGCCTAGCCTAGCTTAGCCTAACCTAACTTAACCTAACCTAACCTAACCTTAGCCTAGCCTAGCCTAGCCTACCCTAGCTTATCCTAGCCTATCCTAGCCTATCCTAGCCTATTATAGCCTAGCCTAGCCTAGCCCAGCCTAACCTAACCTAGCTTAGCCTAACCTAGTTAACCTATCCTAACCTAACCTTATCCTAACTTACCCTTGACTAGCCTAGCCTAGCCTAACCTAGCCTAGCCTTACGTAATGGAGCCTAACCTACCGTACACTAGCCTAGCCTAGCCTAATCTGACCTAACCTAACCTAACCTAGCCTAGTCTAGCCTAGTCTAGCCTACCCTACCCTAGTCTATCCTAGCCTACCCTAGCTTACCCTAGCTTAGCCTAACCTAACCTAGCCTATCCCAACCTAACCTAGCCTAGCCTAGCTTATCCTAACCTTAATTGACCTAGCCTAACTTAACCTAACCTAACCTAACCTAGCCTAGCCTAACCCTAGCCTACCCTAGCCTACCCTAGCTTATCATAGCCTTTCCTATCTTATTCTAGCCTAGCCTAGCCTAGCCTAGCTTAGCCTAGCTTAGCCTAACCTAACCTTAACCTAACCTAACCTAACCTAGCCTAACCTAACCTATCCTAGCCTACCTTAGCCTACCTTAACCTACCCTAGCCTAGCCTAGCCTAACCTAACCTAGCCTAACCTAACCTAACCTAATGTAACCTACCCTACCCTACCCTGCACCTAACCTAACCTACCCTACCATAGCCTAGCCTAGCCTATCCTATCCTAGCCTATCCTATCTTAGCCTAGCCTAGCCTAGCCTATTCTACCCTAGCCTAGCTTATCCTAACCTAACCTAACCTAACCTAACCTAACCTAGCTTACCATAACCTAGTTTAGCCTAGCCTACCCTAACCTATCCTAGCCTAGCTGAACCTAACCTAACCTAACCTAGCCTACCCTAGTGTAGTCTTACCTAGCCTAGCCTAGCCTATCCTAACTTGATCTAGCTTAGACTAACCCACTCTATGCTAGGCTATAGTATCCTAGCCTAACCTATCCTATCCTAGTCTAGTCTAGCCTATCCTAAGCTACTCTAGCCTATTCTAGCCTAACCTAGCCTACTCTACCTTACCTTAGTGTATTCTCGAGTAGCCTAGGCTAGGCTACTCAAGCTTAAGGTACTTTACTCTATATTAGAATATTAATGAAGAAATCATTCAAAAAAGAAAATAAATTAAAAGATATTAATAAAAGTTTAAATATAAGAAAAATTCCTTAAAATAAAATGAATGTATGAAAATAGAATTTAAAATATATTGAATTTAACCATAGTAATAATGTAAAAACAAAATCTAACATGAGTTATAAGATATAAATGAAAATTTATTTTTAAATGAAAAACATATTGGTAAAACATAAAAACATAGTTGAAGAAATCATTTTGAGAAATCCAATAATCTCATCTAAATTATTAGAAAAAATACATTTTATTGGAATAGGTCATCCAAAAATGATATTAAGAGCCACATGTTAAGTCAACTAATATTTTTAATTGCAAAAAAAAAACTTACAAAACCATAAAGCAAATCATCCAAAATTGATTTTAAGAACCACATGTTAAATCAACTAATATTTTTAATTGAAAAAAAAAAAAAAAAACTGAGAAAACTATAAAGCAAATCAACAAATACTTGTGGTTTGACTTGATAGTTGTTAGAAGGCTAGAAAAAAATAATCTATAAATAAAATGGAATTATTTAGATGGACTAAGGGAATTCTCCAATTTCCTTATTTTCTTTTCCTATTTGACCCAATTTCCAATCCAACTCAACTGAAAAAATCTCACAAAACTATAAGGCTAACCAACCAATATTTGTGGTTTGACTTTCTGGTTATTAAAAGGATCTGAAAAATTAATTTAAAAATAAAAATGGAATTATTTAGAATTCAACAATTTACTTATTTCCTTCTCCAATTTGACCTAATTTCCAATTCAATTTAGTATGGTGAAACTGTTCAATTGTCTTAATAGATGAAAATATCTAATTATTTTATAGATTCATTTGTAAAATTTGAAAAACAATGTTTATTATTTTACTAGTTTATAAATATTCTAAATATTTCTATTTAAAAAGAAATCAAAAGCAAACTAATATTTAAATTAGATATCATTTATATAATCAAAATTCTTAAAGCATACTTCAAAAAATATCAAGGAAACATTTAGTATGCCGAGACATTTGATTTGATATTTGATATTTGATATTCAATATTGATATAATCCACCTTTTTCTTTAGATTTTTTGTCTTTGTAATCCCCCCTATCTAGAATGACATGTGTTTTTGTTAAAACCTAAAAATTTTAAATCATCATTATCATATCGCCATGTTCCATTTATATGAAAATATACCTCTACCTTAAAAAAATTTTTAGGTTTTCCCTGTAGTGTTTTGTATTTATGTTGTAAGCCTGAAAAGGTTGCACTTTCTCCTTGCCAATGCTAATAAAGTGGCCCTAATTTCCTAACCTTAGGGTTTCTTCTGTCCATACGAATTGTAATATGTCATTAAAAATATGGTACCATAGATACAAGCATAATATCATCGATTAAAAATCCATGCTCGCAACAATTCTAAACACTTTCTTCATAATTATACCTTTGGAAAAATATATGTTTTAACTTAGGGAAATTCAATGTGAAAATGTAAATTAATTATTAATCTTGTGTCATTTTTTTATAGCGCACCTTCAGTTTTGTAATGACATCAACTCTAGAAATACATGACATCCACCAAAGGTTTGGAAATTCAAGGGTTGTCCAAAGATCATGAAATATAATATAGTTTTAACATAGAAAAATTGAGGTTAATCATCGTGCATGTCTCCTATCCTAACCTATCGTAACCTAACCTAGCATAACATTCCCTAGCCTATCCTAGCCTATACTAACTCACCCTAGCTTAACGTCGCCTATCCTAGCCTACCCTAACCTAACCTACCCTAGCAAAACCTAACCTAACCTAACCTAACCTAACCTAACCTAACAAAGCCTAGCCTAGCCTAGCATAGCATAGCCTAGCCTACACTAGCCTAACATAGCCTACCCTATCCTACCCTAGCCTAAATTAGCCTAACCTATCCTAACCTAGGCTAGCCTAACCTACCCTAACTTAGGCTAACCTAACCTAACCTAGCCTAGCCTAACCTATCCTAACCTAGGGAGCCTAGCCTAACCTATCCTATTCTAGCCTAACGTAGTGTAGCCTAACATAGCCTAGCCTAGCCTAGCCTAAACTAGCCTAACGTAGCCTAGCCTAGACTAGCGTAACCTAGCCTAGCCAACCCTAGGCTAGCCTACCATAGCCTAACCTGCCCTAGCCTAACCTAGCCTAACCTACCCTAGCATAACCTAGACTAACCTAGCCTAACCTAACCTGGCCTAACCTAGCCTAGCCTAACCTAGCCTAGCCTAACCTACCCTAGCCTAGACTAGCCTGGCCTAGGCTAGCCTACCCTAACCTACCCTACCCTACTCTAGCCTACCTAACCTACCCTAACGTAACCTAACCTAACCTAGCCTAACCTAGCCTAACTTAACCTTGCCTAGCCTACCCTAGCCTACTTTAACCTAACCTAGCCTACCCTACCTTACACTATCCTAACCTATACTAGCCTAGCCTAACATAGCCTAGCCCAACATAGCCTAGCCTAGCCTAACTTACCCTAGCCTACCCTAGCCTACCCTAGCTTAGCCTATCCTAGCCTAGCCTATCCTAGCATAGCCTATCCTAGCCTAGCCTAGCCTAGCCTAGCTTATTCTAGCCTAGCCTAGCCTAGACTAACCTAACCTAACCTAGCTTACACTAACATAGCGTAGCCTAACCTAGCCTAACCTAGCCTACCCTAGCCTATCCTAGCCTACCCTACCCTACTCTAGCCTACCTAACCTAACCTAACCTAACCTAACCTAGCTTAGCGTAACCTAGCCTAACCTAACCTAACCTCACCTGACCTAGCCTACCTTAACCTAACCTAATCTAGCGTAGCCTAACCTAACCTAGCCTAGCGTAGCCTAAACTAACCTACCCTAATGTAACCTATTATAAACTAGCCTAGCCTAGCCTAACCAACACTAGCCAAGCCTAGCCTAGCCTAGCCTAGCCTAATCTAACCTAGCCTAGCCTAGCCTAACCTACCCTAGCTTAACCTAGCCTAGCCTAGCTTAGCCTAGCCTTGCCTAGCCTACCCTACCCTAGCTTATCCTACCCTATCCTAGCATATTGTAGCCTAGCCTAGCCTAGCCTAGCCTAGCCTAGCCTAACCTAACTTAACCCAACCAAACGTAACCTCAACCTAGCCTAACCTAGCCTAGCCTAGCCTAGCTTAACCTAACCTACCCTAGCCTAACCTATCCTATCCTAACCTTTCGTAGCCTAACCTAAGCTAGCCTACCATAGCCTAACATAACCTAGCCTATCCTAGCCTGCCCTAACCTAGCCTAACTAGCCTAGCCTAGCCTAGCCTAAGCTAACCAGGGAGAGTTTTAGGGGCGAATTTTAGCCCAAAGGCGAATTTTAAGGGATTTTCTTCATCAGGTGTATTGCCATCAAGGACAACACATGTCAACTGTCACATGTCTTCATCTTCATTCAGTGGGTTGCCATCAAGGACAACACTCTGCATCATATTTCCAACACATGTTGGATGTTATCCTTAAAAGTATTTATGAAGAGATCAATCTTGTGTTCATTTGGAATATCAGTTGCCCTTATATTCAATTTTTGGAAGTCCTGAATGTGCTTTCCCACTGAACACTTTTGTTTTAGATTTATCAATTGGCTAAAGAAAGTGTTGTTCTTTGTATCCTCATAATGTGTTATCATTTCCTCCGTAAAAATTGACCAAGTGACAATTTTTTTACGGGAGCAAAGCCATCGATACCATACAAATGTATTTTGTTCTAAATGTAAAGTTGCAATGTGTACCTTTTGTGTTTTTTGAACATTATTGAGATTAAAATATTGCTCCATCTGTAGTATCCAATGTTACAGGATCTTTTCCATCAAGCTTCCTCATATCCATTTTTGGAATATGGTAGTTCTTCCATCCAACATTAGAGTTTATGAAATCACAATTAAGATTTATTTTGTTCTCATCATGAGTTTCCTCTACTATCTTTTCGCCATTAGGAAACATTTTGTTAAGTCCCTATATTAATAGTGTAGCCCCTTATTATGTTAGTGTAGCCCCCCTTGTTGTTATTATTGTACCCCTGTAACCCCCATATTGTTATTATTGTGCCCTTACATTATTATTGTTAGGTCGGCTAGGATTACATTGTGGCCCCACTAGGATTATATTATGGCCCCATGGACTCCTATATATAGAAGGAGGTTTTGTTCATTTGCATCATCCAAGAATTGTTCATTCATGTAATGTATTGGAGGTTGCCCCCTCGAAGTGGCTCATTTCTAAGGCGTGAATATCTCTTTTCTTCTCTCTTTGGAGCTGGTTACACAACATTTGGTATCAGAGATTTGGGATTCTAGGGTTTCGCTGCTCCAAACAGGTCATCGTGGCATTTTCGCTATAACTTTTTTTTCTACGAAGCTTCAGAAGCTGAAATTTCTAGGGTGCGAAGCTGAAATCTTGAGGAAGGTTGTCTAAAAATTTCAGATCCTGGTTCGCAATATTTGAGGAGATATCATCTGTGGAAGTTAGGTATTTGTTGAGGCTCATAAACAGGTCATCGTGGCATTTGCGCTATAATTTTTTTTGTACGAAGGTTCAGAGTCTGAAATTCATATGGTGCGAAGCTGAAATCCTGAGGAAATTCGTCAAAACATTTCAGAGCTTGGTTCGCAATATTTTTGGAGATATGATCTGTGGAAGGTAGTGCTTTTTCAGGCTCCTGAATTGCATCTCAAAGAGGTGATCGTGGGAAAACTTCAATAACTCTCTTTCTGGGCATTGGATTGAAGTGCCGTAAAAATTGGTCGCAAGTACACAGACTGAAGTGTCTGGGCTATCAATTTCTGAGACAAAGGACAAAACAGTGAGACGTGGCAAGTCGTACAAGTTCGCTCTACTAAACCAGTCCAGAATTAGGTCATTGTGGGATATTGGACACAACTTTGTCTTGGAGAATCCAAATCAGGTCAAACCTGTGGCATTTGAAAGAAGCTTTAGAGATCTACTACAGGGCTGAATTTCAGATATCGAAGATTTTCAACTACAGAGATAATTCAATTTCAATATCGAGCTCCTAAAAGCTAGTAAAAGGTGTGTATTTTTTCCGAATTGCATAAGTCTTGTTTGAAGAATCAAGTTGAATTGATTCCAAGGGCATATTGTAGAATAGATATCAATATTGGATTCTAAAATGGCCCCTAAAAAGAATTCAACACCCATTATGCCCTCAAACATCTATACTATGACGCATGAAGAGGAAGAATTGCAGTATGAGATATCAAAATTACGGTACCAAGTGCAACAAGTTTCGATCTTACGAAGAGCAATCGAAGATGAAATAGATGGTTTAAAAGCAGAAATGGAGGCTAAGTTGGATGTTTTGAAGGATCAAATAATAGCAAATATGGATGATAAATTAGTGGAAGATCACATCGAGCATCAACAACAAGTTCTCCAACTCTCAAAAGATAACCCAACTTTGGTGCAGAATCTAATGAAACAACAGGAAGATCAACATGACATCGAAAGAAGTTATGAAGAAGTCATAGAAACAAGAACTCGACAAGTACGATCAATTTTAGAGTATCTCAGCAAGTGGAAGAACTTTCCTGTAGAAGATTTCACATGGGAGGATGATAATTTTATACAGAAGCATCAAGAAATAATCAAGCGTTGAGGACAACACTTGTTTGAAGGAGAGGGCATGTTAAGTCCCTATATTAATAGTGTAGCCCCTTATTATGTTAGTGTAGCCCCCCTTATTGTTATTATTGTACCCCTGTAACCCCCATATTGTTATTATTGTGCCCTTACATTATTATTGTTAGGTCGGCTAGGATTACATTGTGGCCCCACTAGGATTATATTGTGGCCCCATGAACTCCTATATATAGAAGGAGGTTTTGTTCATTTGTATCATCCAAGAATTGTTCATTCATGTAATGTATTGGAGGTTTCCCCCTCGAAGTGGCTCATTTCTAAGGCGTGAATATCTCTTTTCTTCTCTCTTTGGAGCTGGTTACACAACACATTTCTTGTATCAACTTTGTCAAACCTTCCATCTCTGCTTTTAGATCATTCTTCATGTTTTCCATCTTAGCTTACATGTCATCCATCTTAGATTCCATGCCATCCATCTTAGCTTCCATGCCATTCTTCAAACCATCCATCTTATATTCCACACCTTTCTTCAAAACTTCCATGTCATTTTTTGTTGCTCTTTGCGAGAGCGAAATTTGTTGCACTTGCTCTTAGAATTTTGATATGTCATGTTTCCATTCTTTGTCTTCATGAGTCATAGTAGAGCCTTCTAAAGGCTTAATGGGTGTTGAATTCATTTTAGGGGCCATTTTAGAATCCAATACTGATATTTATTCTACAATATTCCCTTGGAATCAATTCAACTTGATTCTTCAAACAAGAATTATGCAATTCAGAAAAACAAATACACACCTTTTACTTGCTTTTGAGGAGCTCGATATTGAAATTGAATTATATCTATACTTGCAGATCCTTGATATCTGAAATTTGGCACTATAGTAATCCTCTAAAGCTTATTTCAAATGCCACAGGTCTGACTTGATTTTGATTCTTCAAGGAAAAGCTATGTCCAATCTCTCACAATGACCTAATTATGGAATGGTTCAGTAGAGCGAACTTGTACGACTTGCCACGTGTCACTGTTTTCTCCTTTGGCTTTGAAATTTATAGATAGGAAACTACAGTCAGTGTAATTCCAATCACTTTTTATAGAATTCCAATCTGATGCTCAGAGAGAGTTATGAATATTTTCCCACTATCACCTCTTTGAGATGAAATTTGGGAGCCTGAAAAAAACCTAACGTCCACGGATCCTATCTCCGAAAATATTGTGAACCAAGCTCTGAAATTTGGTGACGATGTTCCTGAAGATTTCGGCTTCACGCTCTAAAATTTTCAGCTTTTGAACCTTCGTAGAAAAATAATTTATAGCCAAAATTGCACGATGACATTTTTAAGTGAAATTCAGGAGCCTGCAAAAAGCACTAACTTCTACAAATCATATCTCCGAAAATATTATGAACCAAGCTCTGAAATTTTGCGCCAATGTTCCTCAGGATTTTGGCTTCTCACTCTAAAAGGTTCAGGTTCTGAAATTTTTTATAAAAAAAGGTATAGTGACAATTCCACGATGACCTGTTTTGAGCAGCGAAACCCTAGAATCCAAAGCTCTGGTACCAAATGTTGTGAATCCATCTCCAAAAATAGAAGAAAAGAGATATCAACACCTTAGAAATAAGCCACTTTGAGGGGGAAACCTCCAATACATTACATGAATGAACAATTCTTGGCTGATACAAATTACAAAACCTCCTTTCTATATATAGGAGTCCATGGGGCCACAATTTAATCCTAGTGGGGCCACAATGTAATCGTAGCTGACCTAACAATAATAATTTAAGGGCACAATAATAACAATATGGAGGTTACAGGGGTACAATAATAAAAATAAGGGGGTTACAGTAACAACAATAAGGGACTATACTAGTGATATATGGACCTAACATTGCACATGTACACGATGACATGTTGTTATAATGTTAACTTAGATTCAATCTTATATTAAATTTTATCTTTTAAAATCTCAAGTTTCTTTGTCATTTGTTATTTAAAATGAATCTAGATTGAAATTGCAAATTACAAAACACATGTGGTACATGTTAAATGCCTTTGAACATGTATGAATGTTATATAATTAGGACATACATCTATTAAAGGTGATATTTAGGTGTACATTTTGCAGATGATCATGTGTCATTTAAAACAATCAAGAATATGTAGCAATGAAAGAAAATTTTCATTCAAATCATACAATTTGCATTTGAAATCATTTTTATAATGTTTTAATATACAATACATATATATGTATATATCTTAAAACAATCATAAAATTCTAGGTGTTCATAGATGTGTGAAACAATCATAAAATTTTAAAATTGCATTAAAACATATCTAGTACAGAACATTTTTCATTAATGTATATAGAAAAGCTATTATGGATGTTAGTTGATAGTAAACTGGAAATTACAAAACATGTACCACACATTTTTCATTTAAGAATGAATATTATAATTTTTTTAATAGATATCTAAAAGAAAATAATAACTCAAATTTTTCATTATATCAACTATGCTAGATACACATGTACATTTTGGAATAATGAAATAATGACATAAATTGTACCATAGAATGTATGAAATTGTTTAAGACCAGATAATCTACATGTATGTATACATGTGTATAAATTACTCGTGTGCATGTACCAAAACAATGTACATGTGCAAAAAGTTGTACATAACATAAAATATACATATTATAATAATGTAAAACTTAAGAATGCACAAAAAAATGCTAACAATTTCTGGTTGAGTTCTCTAAGTTCTAAAATATGAATATAAGGATAAGAAATTGTTGGGCAATTCAATAAAAAAAATTATAATGTAATGTCATCTTCAATGATACGTTCATGATCAACTTTTGACATTTTACATTTCTTTATTTTCAATTTTTTCTTTGATTTAACTTCTATCAACTATATGTGTACCGCACACACCAAGTGACAATATTGACAACTTATGACATCAGGTTCATAGTTTTAAAAGTAAACAAAATGATGAATTTGATGAGTTTGTTGGAAAAAATAACCTTTCAGTATAATATACCCTATGTCATATATAAACCCATTATCGTCATAATTTTCTGATAATTTCATCTTTCGTTCAATGCAACGCATTAAATAATACTTCACATTTTCTGCGCTAGTAGTAGGTGCAACTACAACAAAAAATCCTACACAATAAAATAAACTTACATAAATTTAGATCATAATTAAGATGAAAAATTAACTTTAAATTAACATGTGTACTTGATTTTATTATCTATTTCTATATCTCTATCATTTGAAAGCAATTGAAATGTTACCTTCTCTAACAAGATTAGAAACTCGATCACCTTCAGATGATGCTATAGTCTCCTCTGATTGCATTTCTTCAAAATTTGCAACAAACATTTTCCCCTTTGTATTTATTTTTGTATGTTGCCAATATTTTACATACATTTTTTTTATAAACATCATTGGATTTTGTGGTGTCTATGAAAACATGACAAAAACAAGCATAGTTTATTTCATCAAACACAGACACATTTTGGTATTGCTTTATTTTAATTGAATGCAATTTTTGAGTCCCTTTTATTGTTTCAACTCAATTTCCAATCAATCTATCTACATCTTGGATCCCAATATGCCAAAAAAACTTACATGGAAAATTCAAATAAAAATAAAAAATATGTTATTCAAAATACCATCAAAGAAAATAATTGTGAAAATAATGCTTAAAATTAGAAATCTAATAAAATATAGATCATATATATATATATATATATATATATATATATATATATATATATATATATATATATATGCAAGTTAATTTGTATATATATGTACATGTACCTTCATACTTTGAACCCTAAAAAACTTGTTCGTTACCTTGAGACTTGTGCTTCGCTTAACTAGTGCTTTAGAGGTCCATCTCGATATCTTCAACTTGTCAACATGCTCATTTTATCCATGCCCCTAAACCATCATGTTCTCCTTTGCCGTGACCAGTCTCAAAGAAATTCCAAAAATTTTTAATTCGGGTTTTCATATGAAGATGACACAACCAAAAGAATGATCGTGAAGATTTGAATTGACCTGCACATCCATCTGAACATATCCAATTTTCATTGAATTTAATTTCACGACTTTTCAAGGAGTCATAAATATTTTCAAAACAATGTTGTACAAAATATGTATCATGTGTGCGATCGTCACTAATATAAAAGTGATATTATTTAATAACATGTCGATTTTCACTGGTGCTTTCTATATGATCAAAATTTTGTTCAGCATGTCTATATAGAATATGGACAAAATCAAATATTGACAAAATGGTCCCTGATCAAAACACCTCACGAGATTTTTTGAATTGCATGTCCTATGATCATGATCTATGGGAATGCTTGGTGTATTTATAAATTTTTGCCTCTAAATTTTTCAACAACTCTATCACAAAAATTTCTTCTTCTTGTAAATAAATTATTTTAGCACCTATAGTACTACTTGAACCAATCCATGTTTGAATATATTCATATCTCTTCTATTCCACTTTTAAGTTGGAAAATTATTGATCATTTATAACAGTATGATTTTTTTTTGAAATAAAGTCAAATTTCCACAATCATCACATTTTTTACCACCAACAAATTTCTCTTGGTAAAATAATTCATGGATTTCTCTTGCCTATATAGTTTGAGATATGAAATCATGGATAGTGGAAGGAGGAGGTGAAACTTTCCAAAAAAATTTACCAAAATTAAAGAATGTTTCATAATATAACTGAAATTCCACATGATAACAACAACAATAAGTGTCGCATGCAGTGATAGGTTTAAAATACTATGCTTTTTGTTGCACAAAAACACTGATTGAGACATTAATTTCACAATTCTCTTATATGAACATATTGAACAAATCTATCTGAGTGGTGTCCAAGATATATTTTATATGTTATTCATAATGATTTTGTGTTATTATTTGTTGCATCACATCCCTTGATTTTGGTGAAACATGTGATTTTTTCATCGAATATTCATATATTATTATTTTTAACATCTTCTCCAAGTATATCTTTGTATGGTTTCCTACAAATAACTTCCCAACAAGTGAGTTCATCATTTATATCTATTCGCAATCGAAATTTCTGATGTTTGTGAAAAAAGTTTCATGAGGTCCCTAATGTTTGTGCCATAGATTTTACCAAATGGTTCTCTTTAGTACTTGATGAAACCACTTCCATTTGTATTTCTCTAGATGCATTTAAATCATTTTTCTTTCTAGATATTCCAATTGACTTTAGAGCACTATTTATATTTTTTATGACATTTTCCTTCATTTGTTTACCTTTTGTTGATTTTCGAATACCCAATATAGTCGCAACTTCTTTTAATTTCTTTGACGTTAAGAGACATTTCAAAATTTGAGCTTGAACTAAAAAAATTTCATCTTTGAAGAACATATCAATAATGCACTTAACATGATATCGTATAACATGGTCAGCTTTTTTATCTCCGTATGTGTCAGTGTCAACATTTTCTAACATCTCATCATCGATATTGATTTCATCTGTACATATAGAATTAAATGTAAAAAATGAGTTTACAAATTCAATAAATAATTAAATTAATAAATATGTATAGTTTCAATAATACACATTCAATATATATATATATATATACATATATAGATACCTGGTGATTCAATTTCTTCACTTGAATTTCTTTCAACATTTTTAACATCTTCAATCATTGGTTTAATATCTCTTTCACTTTCTCTTTCAAATTCTTTTATCTCATCATCAATGTTTTGAGGAACGTCTCTCTATGTTTACATTGCAAAATATTTTTCAGATTAGTTCATCAAATAAAAATTAAGTTTCACAATACACTAGTTAAATTTTAAATATCAAATTTATAATATTTACATTCACAAACCTGCTTCAACTTCTAGTTCAGGTTGATTTTCCCTTTCAATATTTGAGCGTTCTTCTCTCCTTTTTTTATGATATTCTCTCCCTTATTCTCTACAAGCCTCAGGGTCTCTTGTTCGATCATATTTTATCTTGCAATTCCTTTTATTTCCCATGACAATTTAGTATGAAGCTCAAAACATTTCCTTCAAAATCCTATAGAAAAAACTCATTATCAAAATTTAGACAAAAACTCGATTCAAAAAAGCATCACAAAATATTTAATTTAAAAAAAAAACTCATTTTAAAAATTTTGCATAAGAGATATACTTCAACCCAAAACACTTACTTTAAAAATTCATCCAAAAAAAATTCTTTTAAAAATGGAATGAAGCTCATAATATTTATTTCCAAGTCCTGAAAAAAAATTTCACTTAAAAAATTAGAGAAGAACTCACTTAAAAAAAATCATTATAAAAGATTTACTTCAACCCAAAACACTTACTCTAAGAAAATGTCACTTTAAAAAATAACTCAAAAAAATGTCCTTTGAAAT
This sequence comes from Pinus albicaulis, assembly GCA_034641835.2. Classification (NCBI taxonomy): domain Eukaryota; kingdom Viridiplantae; phylum Streptophyta; class Pinopsida; order Pinales; family Pinaceae; genus Pinus; species Pinus albicaulis. The sequence continues at coordinate 183,868,022 of CM076575.1, forward strand.
TAAGCCCAAAAAACTTCTAAAAAATGTCACTTTAAAAAATACCTCCAAAAAAATTCCTTTGAAAATTAAGCCTAAAAAACCTCTAGAAAAATGTCACTTTAAAAAATACCTCAAAAAAATATCCTTTGAAAATTAAGCCCAAAAATCATTAAAAAAATGTCACTTTAAAAAATACCTCCAAAAAGTGTCGTTTGAAAGTTAAGCCCAAAAAATTTCCTTTGCAAATTCAGCCCAAATGAAGAAATGTGCAAAAATAATTATGCCATTTTTAGATATTTATATAGTTGCGAAATTTGTTTTTTTGGAGGGACTCCATTGAATTTTCTGGCCAATGTAATTTACGAGAATAAAGTTCGGCCGATTTATTTTGTCATTAAAATAATGGGACGGAGTGGAAAAAAACAACTCAGCCAAACCATTACAAAATTTCGGTCGAACTAAAACATATGCAACTACGTTGCAGCTCAGCTATGAACACATTTATTCAACTTTAGAATGATTCAACCCTATTAAAATTTATGAATTAACTTTCGGAGGCAAGACAAGCATTTGCAAAATTCAATCTACTTTCAGGAAATATAACTTTTATGGAATTCCATAGACATTTACAAATTTTAATTAATTTTGTAATAAAATGGGTGCAAAAAATTCCTGAAATTCATTATGATTCAGTGAAACCAAAATTTTGTATCTTCCAAAATACATTGAAAAAAAATTTGAAAGAATTATCATGCATTACATTGGTCCGTTGTTTGTAATGGATAGTTTTTAGATTTTTAGTCTATAACTAAGATACTGAGAAACTTCGCGTGAACCAAAACATATTCAAAATATGAATTTTTTTCATATTAGTTCTGTTAGCCATCCATAATATTTTTCATAACAAAATATAGCCAAAACATGTCTTTCAGCCTTCAAAAAACAATTTTCATGAAAAATCTGTGAGTTCTTGAAGTCTGATGTGTTCTCTATTCAGAAGATCCATCTCACTATAATCTTCACTTAAAACATCTGAAGTCCTGCTGTTTGCAAAAAGGAAGTTGTTTCTAAGCCTCCATCTCCATCATTTCATTCCTCCAAATCCCTCATTTTCCCTTTAATTATCCTCCATTTCCTCCAGATCCCCTTAAAACCTCATTAAATCCTCTTATTAAGGTTTAAACCCTCTTTTTAATCTCTATTGGAGCCTTTAAAAATGGCTGAAAAACCTTCATTTTAGCCTAAAAATCATTTTTACACTAGGGGCTTTTAAGCACCTTTCAGCTTAAGCCCCTAGCCCTTTTCCTACCATATAACCCGGCCCTGTGACCAAACGACAAGCCCATCGGTGGATCACAAATCACAATTTCCCATTTCCACTTCCCACTTATGTTTTCGCCGCCGATGCGCACCCTCCAATCGAATCTCTGCCATTGATCGCATCCGATCCAACGGTCCGCGCTCCATGAGGTATCACTCTTTCCCCGGTTAAGCTTCCCATTTCTTTTCCTGCCGATAGCTGATTTCTTGACTTAATCTCCACCATTGATCGCACCCAATTGGATGGTCTGCGCTCCATCAACCATCGCACTTCGCTTCATCCAAAGTTCTCGAATATTTTTTCCGCCAATAAGTTTTCCCACCGATGAAATCTCCACTGTTGATCTCATCATGATCCAACGCCCAGTGCGGCTCCTCCCTCTTCTCCCCCTCCATCCATCACTTCCCTCCTATTCCTTCCCCAATTTAATTGTAACCATTGATCCTCACGATTCAATGGCTCCCACATCCCCTCACCATTCAACCCCGCCCTTAACCTTCCCGCAACACGACATAGGAGATGACGTCATGCCTCTAGTCCCACCACTCCTCCGATCGATCAAATCTGTCGTATCGCACTCCTTCCTCACCATTGATCTGGCTCCCCCAGATCCAACGATTTGCATTCATCTTCGAGCTCATTTCTCCGCAGAGGTATAACACCTCGTTTCAACGTGAAAAATGAAATTTTGGCTTGAACAGGCGCTGTCCATCCAGTGGTATCACGTCCAAAAGGGCCAATACGACTTACTGCCTATTCTTAGTGCGAAAACCACTAGGTTTTCTGCAAAACTGCTTCTCTCCCAATTTGCGCCAAGTTCAAAATATTTGCTTCTTCCTTCATGGTTCCATCTGTGGAACCTTACCCTCTGTGCATTCTCCTTCTCTGCAATTTCTCCAGCACCCATCTCAAGCCTCTGAAATGCAGTAAATCCACAATCACATGTATTTAAATTGATTATTTTTTTATTTGTTGCAAGATAAATGGTAGATAAGGTTTGAAAGATTCCCTCCCACAGTCAAATAAGTGACGAAGAGCCTTTGGATGATGATCCAAAGGGCTAGAAATATGTGAAGAAGGGAATAAAGGTTTTAATCTGAAGGTTAGGTTGATGATTCATGACCATCAAAGGAATCGAAGAAACCCAACACACAAAAAACAAAAGAAGAATCAGTGAAGATGTGACGAAAGAAAGGACCGAAGACTTAATCAAAGTAAATAAATGAAAAGACAGAGATCAGTCCTTTAAGTCAATGATTAGAAAGCTAAAGGTAGAAAGATAAAGGATTAAGGGATAAGAAAATTATTTTAATAGAAATAGTTGAAATAAGAAAAAAGGTCAGCAAAGAAGATTAATTGAAAATACAAATCAAGGCTAAAGGACCTAAAGAGAAGTTTTATGATTAAATCAAGAAGACTTAGGCCAGAATAGCCTCGAATAAATTAACCATAATCAGTTATTCACCGAGGAAATCTAACTGCCACCTGTGGCCTACTTTATGTCCTAAAGGGAAAATTGATAGTTATTACATAGTTAGAAGATATTTTAAGCTGTCAAAACAGTTATTGTAAAAGATGAATACAGGTTGCAAAGTCAAACTTTCTCACCTATCTTTCCTCAGAAGTTAAGAAAGAGTTATTAAAGTAGAGAATTATTTGAACATATTCCTACCTTATGCCTTGCATGGTTTTCAAGGTTAGGAATGCATTTAATCTATAGTTAATGACTCTCAAACCCTAGATCAATTCCACCTCGTCATTTGCAGCATAAATATTGCATTTAAACTCACTGTATTGTGGGAATTTGGTAACTCTTTGAAGTAATACATATCTCTGCTAAAGTTGAAAGGAAATTGATGTTCTGGAACCTGTGGATGATCTAACCTGTTTTTTGATGGAGAAAGCTTTGTCATTGGATCCTTGAGCTTGACTGTTGGTGAAGTAATCTAAATTTGTTATTGTTATTTCCTGTTTCATTACGTTTCACCATTCTCTATTACAGTAGAGTAAAAATTTTACGCTAAGAAATTTCTTTTGAAAGAACCTTAGCTCTATTTACTCTTCAATGTCTTTATGTTTTCTTTTTATAAGATATTCTAGAGAATTCTTAATTTCTCTCTAGAACCCTTATGCTTGTTTATTTCTTAAATATTTCAATACAGTTGGCCTCAAGAATGATTTATGGTTTTCCTTGCTTACTTGCTGCCACTTAAAAACTGTTTCCAAAGTCTCCCTTCAAAGTACCATTGTCCAAAGTCTGCGAAAGAGGTTTTGTTCCTATCATACCCTTTGTACTTTCTCAAATAATTGTTTTGAAGGTCTTTATAGCTGTAATCAAATATTTCTAGGAGTTCCCTCTTCTATGAATGCAGTTATTTGTGAATCTTGAATGTTTTCTTATCCTTGAAGGTGAAATCACTGGAATTTAAATTAGTTTCTCGCCTTCTATATTTCATCGGAAAATCTTTTCTTGGAATTATTGTTTACTGAAGTGTGGTTTCTAGAACTTATGGTTTGCCCTGTCTGTGAAATGCCTCTTCATGTTCAGATGATGTTTTAAGTCCCTTTGTTGAGAAGTACATATAATTAAGGATTCTTAATTTCTCTTAGTTCTACTTTTCATTCTAAACCATTGATGTCCATTTCATTTCACCTGAAAGACCTTGTAGATCCACTAGCCAAGTTAGATTTTCCCTTTGACATCCTTGATTCATCTACAAACTTATTACGGCTTCCACTTGACTCCATTTCCCAATGACTTAGAGATTTCCCTTTGCTATCTATGTTGCCTATATCAACATGTCCAACCAAACAACCAAACAAACTCATGCTTCATAACTAGCCTAAAATCAACCCTTAAAGGAAAACAAGCTCACATCTTTGAAAACAATTGAGAGATCCCTCTCTGAGACTAGGAAGGCTAGGTCCTAGAGCTCTAAAGACTGGTTTTGATGTTGCCTTGTCACTTGGTATGCCAATATTCCAAATCATAGGACCACAAAATAATGGTGATCACAGTGGGACTTCTGAGTACATAAATGTATGAATACCTCTTAAAAAAATCTTTAGACCCAAAGTAAATCAAAGAATATCTAGTGAATTTGCCACCTCATCGCCACTACAACATAATGGCGATCACGGTCGGACCTCTGAGTACATAATAGCCTAGCAAAATCTTGTAGACTCACTAAGTCCTTCAATAACCATATAAACTCAGAAAAATTCAAAAACATTTTAGATTGGTTTTTATAATAAACTGGTGGTGGACCATAAAACATTTTACCTTTAGAAAAGCTAAAAATTTCCACCTAGCGACTCCACTAGCCCCATTAGGCCTATTAATTCACTATTCCTTGTAAACTCCCTTGGGAATGCATTGAGCGAAACCAATCATGTTGTTGGTGGACAAAAAATCTCAAATCTTCCACCTGGCGACTCCACGAATCTCAACAGACCTAAAGACTCCACTGGTAGAGAACTCTAGATTGGTTGAAAAGATGCAGTGACCTCATTTTTGTTTTACAAACATGGATCCAAGTATAGAAAGAGAAGAAAAATTAGACACGTTATTGGAAATAATTAGCAAAATGATGTATATACTTGATAGGAGACAAGAAAGGTACAGAGTTTAGACTGATGTTGATTATCCAGAACAACCTATACCTTTTCCTAGTAAAAAAAAAATTCAACCACTACAAGACAAAAGCAACAAGAAAAATATGCATGATGAGCAAGATTTTGAAGAGAGTGAAGAATATTTTCAAAAGAGTACTAGTTACCTACCTATACATTGTGTTCCATAGATGAGAGAACATTACAAACAAGCTGAAAGTACAGAAAATAAGCAGTGCTTTGAGGAAATAATTAGCCATCTTAAGATCACAAAACCTGAAATAGGAGAAGATATAAGACACCTAGAGTCTTTGCCTTTATGTTATAACTCATTTTAGTTGATAAGAGGAGAATGAAATCCTGATGATCTATTAGAAACAACTCATGAATCTCATGAAAAAATTGACCATCAAAAAAATCATGAAAAGTTGTTTGAAAGTGAAATTAATCAGGACATAGAAGATAATCCTCAAGATTCCCCTGCAAGCACAAGTAATAATCCACCATCTCTTCTAGGGGAGGTTCAAGAACACATCCAGCCTCAAAATCAACCTACACAAGAGAAAGAGAACTGTTGTACTTCTGTTCCAAGAAAGAGAGAAATGCTTCCTCTTTTAACAGAAGAAGAAATCAATAAAATATTAAACAAAAAGCTAGCCTCTAAAGCTTCAGAAGAGCCAAAACCTTCTATTCATTCCCTTGCTAATCCTTGTTGCCATAAATCAAAAAGTGAAATCATAGATAAATTTAAAGAAAGACAAACTAATAATCCAATATGTTTGATTGGTGAGATTGTTTATACTAATGATTCTCTAAATGCTAATAAATCTGATGATGATGATGAGTTCCAAATAGAAACTAATCATGCAGGGAAACTAGCATTGGATTGGTGTCATAAATTTCATTATCATTAGCTTGAAAGCAGTAATCGAACAATATATCCCATCAAAAATAGCTTTCACATAATTGGAAATCATAAATCTATGAGTTGTAATGCTAAGATTGAAAAGAATGAGGAACTTCTTGAGCAAGTTGAGGATAAAGAGCCTTCTCCTGAAAAGGTGGAGGTAATCAAACATACCCTTTCTCAAGAACATAGTGACCTCTTCACAGAGCTCAGTCCACTAAATCAGAACATACCAGGACTACAAGAGGAAAACACTGCAATATATGATGAGTCCTCTAGTTCAGATGATAATGAAGATGAGGAAGAATTTCTTTATCAAAAGAATCTTAAGCTTGACCCAGTAGAGGAAAAAGTAATCCTGGTTGAAACCTTGCTTTCAAATACTCATAACCAGGTATTATCTCAAGATCCCTTTGCTGATTTCTTGAAGACATTTGAAGAGGGAATAAAGGTTGTTACGAGTAGTTTATTGCCAAGTGCAAGAAAAATTTTGAACACTCTTGCTAAAGAACAAGTAAGATGGGAGTGGCCATGTTTGTCCAACATGCTCAAGGGGATGAGAAAAGACCAATTATGCAATCATCTGATTGATTGGATGTATTGGAAAATAGAGTTCATCAGCTAAATATGTAAATTTTCCATGTTAGATTAGGTTAGATAGGAATGAAATAAAGCTCATCCTTTGAGCATTTAGTTAGTTTTTGTTTTTGCTTTGAAAAAGAAAAATACAAAAATACAAAAGGAAAGGAAAAAGAAAAGAGGGCAGATTAAAAGAAGAAAGGTATAGCCCCATACCAAAAAAGAAATAAAAATCTGAAAGTGTGCAAGCTTAAACGCCACTACTTGAAAGAGCCCTGCTATATAGTCATACAGCCTAACCATGACTAGATGGATTTAAATTTATTGCTAATAGGTTAGTGAAGAAGATTTTCCAAACTATTTAATCTTGGCTTATCGGTAGAATAGGTTAGGATAGAAGAAAAATGGTTCAAAGATGCTCAAAACATGAACCGAGAATAAAAAAAAAAAATGGCTCTAACATGATAAAAACTTGATCCAAAGAAAGAAATAAAACTGGTTCTAACAAGCTAAAAATCAGAACCAGAGAAGAGGAAGAAAGACAGCTCAAAAAGACCAGAATTAGATCTGAAAAAGAGAGGAAGGATGCTTACTTTTTTCAAGATCTTAAGCCTCCCAAGTTTGCTATGTTTTTTCTGCAACTAAAGTCTATGTGCAACTTGTCCAAAATGCCATAGATCATAGAAAATCAGACTGTCTAACCCTAATTTTTCTATGTTTTCAATTTCATGTTTTAGAGTAGAGAAGGAAAATTAGTCAAACAATTTAATCTTGACTGATAAATAGATTAGGTAGAGAATTAAGAGTCCAACTGTTTAATCTAGACTCTTGGAAGAAATAAAGGTAGCATTAGATAGTTTATTGTTATGTTTTCAAAAATAAAATGTCAAAGAGTTTGCCAAGTTCAAGTGCACTCAAAAGAAGAAATAATGCTAGGACAAATAGGTGTGGGTAGGTAGAGGTGCCATCTTAAAGAGATTTCATGCTGTGGGTCATTGAAGAATTGTCAAAATGTAAAGAAAATCAGCAAGAAAACAAAGAAATTATGCCCAATGGATAAGGCATTGGTCTGCTAAAAGCCAGAGATTGATAAACTGAGGTTCTGGACACCTAAAGGGTAAGTTGTCCTCCCCAAGTGGAGCCACTATTAGCCATCCATAATATTTTTCATAACAAAAGATAGTTAAAATAGGTCTTTCAGCCTTCAAGAAATAAATTTCATGAAAAATCTATGAGTTCTTGAAGTATGTTGTGTTCTCTATTCAAAAGATCCATCTCACTATAATATTCACTTAAAACATCCGAAGTCCTGCTATTTTCAAAAAATAAGTTGTTTCCAAGCCTCCATATCCATCATTTCATTCCTCCAAATCCCTCATTTTCCCTTTAATTATCCTCCATTTCCTCCAAATCCCCTTAAAACCTCATTAAATCCTCTTATTAAGGTTTAAACCCTCTTTTTAATCTCTATCGGAGCCTTTTAAAATGGTTGAAAAACCTTCATTTTAGCCTAAAAAGCATTTTTACACTAGGGGATTTTAAGCACATTTCGGCTTAATCCCCTAGCCCTTTTCCTGCCATATAACCCAACCCTGTGACCAAACACCAAGCCCATCAGCGGATCATGAATCACGTTTTTCCATTCCCACTTCCCACTTATGTTTTCGCCCCTGATGTGTACCCTTCGACCGGATCTCTGCTGTTCATCACATCCGATCCAACAGTCCATGCTCGATCAGATATCTCTCTTTCCCCGATTCCGCTTCCCATTTATTTTCCCGTCGACGGCCGATTTCCCGGATTAATCGCCTCCATTTATCACACCTGATCGGACGGTCTGCGCTCCATCGACCATCTCACTACGCTTCATCCAAAGTTCCTAAATCTCTATTTCACCGATAATTTTTCCCGTTGATGAAATCTCCAACGTTGATCTCATCACGATCCAAAGGCCAGCGAGGCTCCTCCCTCTTCTCCCCCTCCATCCATCACTTCCCTCCTACTCCTTCCCCAATTTAATCGTGACCATTGATCCTCACAATTCAATGGCTCCCACATCCCCTCACCATTCAACCTTGCCCTTAGCCTTCCCGCAACACGACAAAGGAGATGACGTCACGCCTCCGGTCCCACCACTCCTTCAATTGGTCAACTCTATCGTATCACACTCATTCCTCACCGTTGATCTGGCTCCCCCAAATCCAACAATTCGCATTCATCTTCGCGCTCATTTATTCGCAGAGGTTTAACACCTCGTTTCAATGCGAAAAAATTGGTTTTGGCTTCGACAGATGTCGTCCATCTAGTCGTATCGTGTCCAAAAGGGCCAATACCACTTACTGCCTATTCTTAGTGTGAAAACCACCAGGTTTTCTACAAAACTGCTTCTCTCCCATTTCGCTCCAAGTTCAAAATATTTCCCTCTTCCTTCATGGTTCTGTCTATGGAACCTTACCCTCTACACATTCTCATTCTCTGCAATTTCTCCAGTGCCCATCTCAAGCCTCTGAAATGCAGTAAATCCATGATCGGAGGGTTTTAAACTAATTATGTATTTATTTCTTGAAGGATAAATCGCATATAATATTTGAAAGCTACCAACCCACATTCAAAATAAGTGACGAAGATCCTTTGGATGATGATTCAAAGGGCTAGAAATATGAGAAGAAGGGAATAAAGGGTTTAATCTAAAGGTTAGGTTGATGAGTCATGACCATCAAAGGAATCAAAGAAACCCTGCACACAGAAAACAAAAGAAGAATCAGTGAAGAAGTGAAGAAACAAAGGACCGAAGACTTAATCAGAGTAAATAAATGAAAAGCCAGAGATCAGTCCTTTAAGTCAATGATTAGAAAGCTAAAGGTCGAAAGATAAAGGATTACAGGATAAGAAAATTGTTTTAATAGAAACAATCGAAATAAGAAAAAAGGTCAGCAAAGAATATTAATTAAAAAGACAAATCAAGGGTAAAGGGCCTAAAGAGCAGTTTTATCATTAAATCAAGAAGACTTAGGCCAAAATAGCCTTGAATATATTAACCATAAGCAGTTATTCACCGAGGAAATCTAACTGCCACTTGTGGTGTTAGCCACCTATAAATTCTGATATAACAAATGGTGGCTAAATATGTTTCTGAGCCTTCAAGAGATATATTTCCTCTGAAAATATCTCATTCTTGAAGCCTCTATGTGTCTTTTTCCCTTGAAAATATCTTCACTTCTGTTCCCACTCGCTAAGCCTCACTGCCTGTGAAGAATCATGCTCGGAAAATCTCCCATTTGCCCCTGTACCTCTGCAAATTCCCTCATTATTAACCCTTTTTCCCATTTTTAAAATTCCCCTTTTGACTCCCAAAATCCCTCCTAAGTCTTCCAAAACACCCATTTCATCCTTAGAACCAAGTGAAAATCCTTCATTTGATTTTAAATCCCTCTTTTACCTCTATCGAAAGCCTCCTTTTAGCCTTAAAACGTTGTCCCTAAGGCTAAAAAACCCATTTTTCTCTATAACAAGCTATCCCCTTTTGGCCTAGCCCCCAAAACCACTTCCCCACATGACCCCAGTGCTAAGACCAAGCACTAGCCCATAAGGTGCTTATCGGAATCAGAGAGACGAACAGAAGCGCATTCCTGTGTTAAACAAAGCAAAAACTCCGATGCGATGACCTTTTGTTCTATGGGTCTTGTGAGTGATCTCCATCGTCGATCTTATTAAGATCTGACGTCCCGCGCAAAATATCTCGCGCGCCTCACCTCATCTCTTTGTCAACCCATGATCATGATCTCTGCCGTTGACTCCCCTTTAAATCCAATAGTCAAATGCCAATCGCATCACTGCCCCAATCACCAATCGAAAAAACCTTAAAGTGCCACCTTTCGTTCTCCCTGAATGTGATCCCCCGATTGGATCCTGGTTGTTGAACCCACAAGAAGCAACGGTTAGAATTTAATCGCGCTCTGCCTCATTCACCCTTGGTCATCCCCCGCCAATTTAATCTCCACCATCGATCTTGTTCCAGATCGAACGGCTGGTGCTCAATCGCACATCGCCAATCGGAAAATATTAAATGTGCCACTCCTGTTTGCCCCAATTGCGATCACCCTGTTGGTGTCCCATGTTTTGATAGTTTGGAAAATCAAAAGACAAGGCAACATTAGAACCAATATTTAGAGTTACAGGATCTAGTCTTCCTGTTCTTAGAGAGGGATATCTCAAATGTTTGTTTGCAAAGGTTTATCTTGTGTGCTTAGAATATTGATTTTAGACTAGTTATTAAGTGTAGGTATTTATTTGTTTGATTGTTTGGTTGGAATGATACAGCAGAACATGAAGGGCCTAGGAAAGATATATAAGACAGCAAAATATCTGTTTCATTGGGCAATGGAGTCAAGAAAATGTCATAACTAACTCATGAATGGATATGGGATATCAAAGGGAAAATCTAACTTGGCCATAGGATCCTTTTGTTTTTGGAATGAGATGAACATTAATTATTTAGAAAGAGAGGTTTAATTCTCAACAGAGGGAATTTGAAAGCATAACTTGAAACATAAAGAGCTTTTTAATAGACAGGGCTAACCATGAAATCTAGAAATCACACCTTAAGCAAATAATGATTTCAAAACAACTTTTAAAATGAAATCTAAGATTTGGGGAACACCCTATTTCCTCAAATATTTTATCTCAAATGACTTAGAAAACATAAAATATTCACTGATAATTGCAGTCATAGAAGAGGGAACACCTAAAAAAATATATGATTATAATTATAACGACCTTTAAGCCAATTGTTTAAGTGAGGACAAAGGGCAAGATCAAAACAGACCTCTCTGATTCACTATAAGAAAAGAACTTCAAAGGGAGACTTCAATAACAGATTTTAAGTGGCAGCAGACAAGCAGGGAGAACCATAAATCATGCTGAAACCAACTGTTCAAACTATTAAGGAAATAAACAAGCATGAAGACTAAAGAGAAATATTAAAGCCTATAAAATACTTCAGCAGAAGAAAACATGAAACAGTGAAGAATGAAAAGGTCTAAGGTGCTTCCAAGAGTCATTTCTTAGCCTAAAACTTTCTATCCTACTATAGTAAGAAATTATGGAACATAATGAAAACAGGGGAAAAAACATAAAAAAATTCAGAATACTTCTCCAACAGCCAAGCTCATGGATCCAATGATAGAGCCTTCTCAGGAAAAAGCATGCAACAACATCATCAAGACTTCAAAGACTCCAGTTTCTTCAAATTCAACAGAATATGTATTTATTTCAGAGGGTTTCAGTATTACAACTTGTGATCAAACAACAACCAATCGACCAACAAATTCTCATCTTCTACAGAAGTATTTATAGAAGGATGAGGAGGTGGGATTTGATAAAAGATCTCTCAAGGCAATTAATATAGATTCAGGACTTCTTGGCCTTTTGAGGAGCTCGATGAAGAAGTTTACAAGTGGCTCTCTGTATTAACTATTTTACATTTATGAATTAAGCTCGGTGGGAGCTTTATTTGACTTTGAGGCTCTGTGTTCTGTGTGGAATAACTCCGCAGATATTTTATTTATTAAGTTTCTTTGCAGAAGTAACTCCTTGGCTGTGCTGGAGGTGAATATCTGATTTTTTTAAAGAATTTCGGCCTCTGTTTGAAAGGTTTGAGGCAACAGGTGGCTCTTATGGTAGCTGAGGAATCAATGCCCCTCAATTGAAGCGGTGAAAGCCTTTTTGTCAGTTAAACCCTTATGGTTTCCCTTTAATTGTGTTTAATTTGGGGGGAATTAGGCTTTTGATAATATTTCTTAGCCGTGATCCCCGCCATTCTGTCTTCAATATTCATCTGTTGTGCTTTATCTTCAAACTTATACTCTTTAACTATTCTTTTGAATTAAACAATGTCTTGTTGATGTGCAGGGCCGTGCTGGGCTTTTAAAGGCATCAATGCCCATGAAGCATTGATAAAACAGCAGAATGAAGCCCCGTGAATGGTTCTCTTTGATAACTCAAAGGCGCAGAAAACGTCTTTCCCAGCCCTCGGCTTTCCTTCATTATACAATGGAAAACGATTAAAACACCTACAAAACACAAAAAAAATTAAGAAATCCTGCATTTTTTGGTATAACTGCTTAGAAGGCGGGGAAGGGGTGTAGCCATTGGATGGCATCATCCAACGATTAGGATTGATTGGGAGAGATCGTGGAATGGGCGTGATAAGATTAATTTTGAGCAATCGATCACGCAGAGATCGACGGTCGGGAGCAGAGGTTGAAAGTCAAAAGGAGGAAATAGGGCGATGAAATGTGGGTCGTCGATCTGCAGATCAGATCGACGGTGGAAAATTATTTAACACCACGCCGGGACCACGTTAAGTGTCGGGCATATTCGGCAAGCGATAGCCATTGGATGGGCGGCTTTAAATCGGACGGTCCACGATCATATCGCTGGGCGTCCACATCTGAACGATAACACGTGATGGACGATGGTTTTCCAAATAGTGCCCAAGCCACATGTCAAGCAGCGTATGGAATCGCTGGCGATCGGGAATAAACTACCCTCCGCTCAAAGGCGATGCGATGAATACCACGTGGTTTTGGACGGGTGAGTGGAAGGTGGGGACCACTGGGGAGATGGACTCCGCACTGTCTGATCTGCAGATCAGATCGACGGTGCAGAATGGTTTAAAAATGGAACCAGTGGAATAAATGTAAAATAATTAAAAACCCAAAGTTTCAATTAAAACAAATGTTTTGGTCGGGATTTATTTTATTTGAAGCGGATAGGCGCCAGATTGTGGGGCCGAGGGTTATAGGAAGGCTATGTGACCGGGGTTTACGGAGAAAGGGCTTATCTCATATCGAAACTTCGGGCCCAGGCTTTTCAATCAACCCGTTGTATTTTCTGCGATTGCGATTGCGCGATCGGTATTTCAATCTACCCATTTAAATATTTAACACGTGATTTTGGTTTTTAGACCAAAACTTTGGAAAAGTGGGTTTTGGGTTTTTACAAAGAAAAAGATTTATCAGGAATGAAATATTTACAAGGTTTAAATATGGAGGGTGGGCCCACGGTATATACATATAAATAATGATGCGATCGGGGGTTTTTCAATATAAAGGCTGATCGCATCGCAAGTTTGGGAATATGGCACAAAGACTCGCGCTCTTGGGTTTGTGCGATGAAATAAGCACTGTGAGGGGTTTAGCACTTGGTTCTAGGGTGCGGGTATGTGGGGGGAAGTGGTTGAGACCTGGCCCAAAGGGCTTAAAACCCTTATGCACAAAAATGTGTTTTTTGTGATTTTTTAATTTTTTTCAAAGGATTTGAGGGTTTCGGTAAAGTTAAAGAGTGAGTCTTTAACTTTGTAAAAGCGATTTTCATGAGTGGAAAAAGAGAGCTCATGAAAAAATAGAGGAATTTTATGGAGAAATAGGGAAACAAATGGAGGTTAGTTTTGATTTGGAGAAGGGGAAAATGATGACTTTGCAACAGTATTCTGGCTTGGAAATCAACAGGATTTCTAAGTATAACATGGGAACAACAATGAAGATTTTAGACAGAGGCATGAGGCCTTCAAGGAGGCTTCAAGAGCCAAAAATTTTTAATGATAAAATTTGTCCCTTGGAGGCTCAAAAAGTCTTAGCCACCTTTTTCTATGACAAATATTATAGGTGGTTAATAGTGGCTCCACTTGGGGATGATGCCTTCTTAAAGGCATCAATAACTTTAGACTTGCATTCTCTGGGAGGCTGATAAGTTTCCTTACTCTTTTTTCTCTGGGAGGCTGACCTGTGCTTGATCCATTGGGCTACCTTCTCTTTGCTGGGATGATCTTCTCTGAAAACATATTTAGCAGCTATGAAAACAATGGAACTTCATTAATACAACATTCTACCTACCCAATCCTACTGATCTAGCATTTTTTCTCCATTAGAGTGCACTTGGATTGGAAAAATCTATTCACAACATTTTATTCTTTTGAAAGAAGGAAATCTAATCTATTTCTACTCTTTATTTCTCCATGGACTCAGATTAAACAGTTGAGCCCATATGTTTCTCTACCTATTCTATCAATCTGCTAGGATTAAACAGTATAACAGATTTTATTCTCTAATTTCTACAACAAAAATTTAAAAGCACTCAAGTCAGGATTAAACAGTCTAACTTGAAGCTGGTCTATGGCATAAAAACAAGCTGCACATAGACATTTATTTTGCAGAAAATTAAATCAAAATGGAAGGCTTAAGATCTGAAAGTTTCTCATCATGGCATTCTCTTTTTAAAGCTCTGTTTTGGCTCTTGTTTGAGCTATTTTCTTCCTTTTTCTCTGGTTCAGATTTTGAGTTCATTAGAACCAAATTTTACATCTCTTGACTTAGAAAATAAAACATATTTGAGTCATTCTTTTTTGGAAACTTAGGTTCAGATTTTGATCATGTTTGAACCTTTAATTTCTATCCTAATCCACCTACTGATAAGCCAAGGTTAAAAAATTTGGAAAATCAATTTCATTATCCTATCAACAAGAAAATTTAAAGCTAATTAGTTAAGATTGAACAGTTTGACTAAATAGAAGTGTGTTTTGAGGAGTGGCATTTAAGCTTGCACACTTTCAGAATTTATTTCTTTTTGGCATGGGACTGTGCCTTTCTTGTTTTCACAATCTGCCCTCTTTTCTTTCTTTTGTATTTTTTTGTATGTTTTTGGTTTTTTCTAACTTTGAATGCAATGGTTAGGCTATGATATTTACAATGAAAAATAAAATTCTTTGAAACTTAGGATTCTTGGCAGAAGTAATGCTTGAGCATCCTGCCATTGACGAGACCTCCATACAGATCTTCTACATTCAGTTCTTTCAAGAAAAATGTATTGTGACCCCTCTCAGCATGAATAATATAGGGCCCTTTCCACAAATTCTCAAACTTGCCATTTTTTCCCTTCTCTTCTCTTCTTGAATCCCATTTAAGAACAACATTTCCAACTTGGAAATTGTTTTCCTTAGTCCTTTTATCAAATAGCTTCTTCATATTCTCTTGGACTAAGTGTGTTATTTCATATAATTCCTCTCTGTTTTGTTGTAAATGGTTTGTCTGGTTGATTCTTCTCTGCATATCATTCTCTTCAATCTGCACTTCTTGAAGGAGCTTCATAACTAGCACTCCCAATGAGGTGGGAAAGACTGCATCCATGCCATAAAATAGCTGATAGGGTGTTACACCGTTTTTTGGTCATCTAAATCCTCATCATTAGATGGACCCAAGTACACCATGTAAGACCAGTTTTACCCCAAGTAAAACTGCTTTCACTATGTTAATCAAGAAACCCCAAAAGGAATAATTAATTAGACCATAATTTAATTATTATTCCCAGTCATGTTTAACCCAAAAACAAAGAAATTAATGAGATAAACCCATAGTTATCTTATTATTTTCTAGGAATAATTATTTAAATCTTATTTAGATAATATTCCTTGTTAAATATGACCAAATCAACCACTATTAATCAAATAAATCATTATTTATTTGATTATATCCCAACCACTTCCTTAAAAAGATAAATAAATCATTTATTTATTTATTCTTCACTAATCAAGGGATTTTTGACCCAAGTCAAAGTCCCTTTCCCTCCAACAAATAATAATAAAATATTCCATAGAGGTGGATCTAGATTTGGTTAACATTATTTTAATCATGCACCAAGATCTAGAATGACCCAATATTTTGTTATAAATAGGAGGGTTTTCCCTTCATTCTTCACCTTTTGTTGCATACTAGATCACTCTGGATCTATACACTCGGTCTCATTTTCTGCCATTGTTGCTCCCATTGAGCTCTACCTTCTACATTGGGTTTTCTACATCTACAAGAGAGAGAAAGCTTAGATCCGAAGTGCTGAGGACTACAAAGAACCCATCCCATTGAGGAGATCTGGATACACCTTCTTGTTTCCTCCCAGGTGCCCTGTAATATAAAAATTCATTCAAAATCGTGTTCTTGTCTTGTCTGTTGGATGCATGGAGCAAACTCTTTACTTTACTTCTTAATGTCTTTCCATTTATAGATCTGTTTGTTGCAGCACTTTAACTACTAATTGCAGATCTGAAGATGTTTTGCAGCCATTATTGTTGTTAGGGCTATTAGTTATGCGTAGCTAAAGTGGTTCTTTTTCGTACACTTCGACGAAGAATTCATACTAACATAGGGGGACATGTTTATTGATTTCTTTGTAGTCAACCTATCAGCCCATAAGGAATGAACCAGTTTACTGTGCCATGATTTCTGATTTTTTTCCAATAGATTTTTGATTATATTGATGAGACTCTTGTTGGAAGATTCAGCTAATCCATTCCCTTGGGGATAGTAAGTAGTAGAATGGCCCAAGGTTATGTGGTATTTGTGACAGAAATCAACCATCTTCTTAGATTTGAAAGCAACAACATTGTCTGTTATGATTTTTCTGGGGCAACCGAATCTGGATAGGATATTGGTTTCAAGGAACTTGATAATGACAGAGTCATTAGCATTCCTGGATGGTATAGCTTCTATCCATTTGGTGAAGAAGTCAATAGCGGTGAGGATCCATTTATGCTGAGCTGAGGAGGATGGGTGAATTTCCCCAATAAAGTCTAAACCCCATTGTTGAAAATGTGCCTCAACTATGATAGGATGTAAAGGTAAGGGAAGAAGTTTTCTTTTGCCATAAAAAATTTGACACTTATGGCAAGACATGACCAGCTTTTGAGTGTCTGGGAAAACGGTAGGCCAATAGTACCTAGACCTAAGAATTTTGTTTGTTGTGGCCTTCCAGTAGAGGTGTCCTCCACATTCTCCATCATGCAACTCATGCATGATCTTTCTTGCATCATCTTCAAGTAGACATTTAAGAAAAATTCCAACAACATTTTTCCAATATAATACCCCATCTAATATGCAAAAACTCAAAGCCTTTTGTTTCAAAAATATGGCTTTATTTTTAGACAAAGAAGGAGGGGCATTTAAATATAAAAGCACATAAATAATGTTAGCATGCCAAGGAGAATTTAGAAATGTTTCTTCAATAAAAGGAGCATCAGATTTCTCTATTTCTTCCAACACATCTACCATATTCATGTCTAGTGCTTGGAAGTTAGACTCAGCCATAAGTTTAGGTAATCCTTTCCCTTTAACTAGTTTGGTGGGCCTAATTTCTAAGTCATATTCAAGAATAGTTGCAATCCATTTTCCCCTTTTACCATCAGGGTCTTGACTTAGAATGTCCTCGACAACAGTATTTGGAACAAAAGCAATTATGTGAGAGTGTAAAATATAGACCCTAAAGTTTTTTAATGCTTTCACTAATGCTAAGGCTTGCTTCTCCATGATATTATATTTGAAAGGAGAATATCTTAAGGCCCTAATAAAGAAAGATATTGGTTTTTCTTGCCCCAAATCATTCTTTTGAAGTAAAACTACAGCTATTGTATGTTCAGATGCAAAGGAAAAGATGTAAAAATCTTTGGTAAAATCTGAACTAATCAAGGCTGGTGCTTGAGTAAGAGCTTGTTTGACCAGTTCGAATGATTGTTTAGCTGGAAAAGTCCATTTTACACTGACATCTTTCTTAATCATGTTTGTAATGTTTTTTAATAGCTCGGCAAGGTTAGGAATAAACCTCCTTAGAAAATTAATCTTCCCGATGAAAGATTGCAATTCTTTGAGGCTCCTTGGATGGCTGATC
The DNA here is from genome assembly GCA_034641835.2 of Pinus albicaulis. Classification (NCBI taxonomy): domain Eukaryota; kingdom Viridiplantae; phylum Streptophyta; class Pinopsida; order Pinales; family Pinaceae; genus Pinus; species Pinus albicaulis. The sequence continues at coordinate 183,886,132 of CM076575.1, forward strand.
TGCAATATGCCATCTATCCTTGTGGGGTCTATCTTGATTCCCTCTTCTGAAATTATGTGGCCAAGAAGTTTACCTTCTTGGAGACCAAAGAGTGTTTTCTTGGGATTCAATGACAAGCCAAATTTCCTACACTTCTCAAAAACTTTTCTCAAGTGAATTAGATGTTCTTCGTCATTTTTTGAAAAGACAGTTATGTCATCAAGGTAAATAATTATGAAATAGCCAATATCTTTAGAAAATTCTATGTCCATGGCCATTTTGAAGGTGGCCCCTGCATTCATTAACCTGAAAGGCATTTTGACATACATAAAGGTGCCCCAAGGTGTGGTAAAAGTAGTTTTGATTTGATCACTTGGGAGCACTAACACCTAGTTATAACCCGAGAACCCATCTAAGAGTGATATCATTTTATACCCAACTACCTTCTGGAGTATATGGTCCATCTTGGGCAAAGGGTAGTTGTATTTTAGGGATGCTCTGTTTAAATTCCTGAAGTCGATACAGAGTCTGATCTCCCCTGTCTTTCTCCTAACAGAAACTAAATTTGATACCCATTCTAAAAATCTAACTCGCACTATAATTCCAGCATCATGCATATTTTTAATTTTGGCTTTAACTAAAGGTAATAAAAGTGGGTTTATTCTAGTTAGTTTTTTCTTGAAGGGATTTTGATATTCCTTCAGGGGAATCTTGTGCTGAATGATGCTAGTATCATAAGATTTCAGATCTGCGTATGCCCAAGCAAAAACATCTTTAAACTCCTTAAACAGATCAATGTATTGATACTTCATATGAGTTGAAAGAGTGCTGGACAATTTAATCATTTTGGGTTCTGTTAGAGAGCCTATGTTGTGTTCTTCTACGTTTGTTTCTACAGGCTCCTTTTTTGGTTCTTTGGCTAAATCATTAAAGTCGAAAAGGTGTTCCAAAGGTGAGAGACCTCTTGGAATTGAACCGTTCTTACATTTTAAAACTTCCAGGTATTTTTGGTCCACGTTGTCAATTAACTCTGCTTCAAAGGGATTCTCATAATGATTTATATCAGTAGAGTGTGTTATTCTGGCTTTTGGGATTTCTTCGATATCTGGACAGTTTTTATTATGGCTAGATTCTGATGTTGGTATGGTGAAATCATTTTCTAACTTTAAGAAATCATCTATGTGTTGGTCAGAATCAAATACTTTCCAATGATCTTCGTTATCAGGTACTGCAAGCCTATGTTTTACCTTTGTGGTAAGTTGCTCATTTATTTCAGGTATCTGGAAATTGCTGGCGTTGAAAGCGAGTCCATTTTCTAGATGATTCAGTTCTCTTGGAATGAAAATAAGTTCATACTTTTCAAATATTTTTAATAGATCAAGGGAAGCATTTCGATATTCCCTAAGTCTTGGGTTTTTAGTTGAGTATTCTCCTTTGATTTGTTTTATGATAAGTTCAGAATCTCCTAAGATTGATATCCTCTGGGCTTATAACTGTTTAAGTAGTTGTAAGCCTAGGAGAAGTGCTTCATACTCTGCAATATTTTTAGAACATGGGAAATCCAATTTGTATGAAAAAATATGTTTTGTATTTTGAATCCACACACCTGCTCTTGCACTTGTCTTATTACAAGATCCATCAAAATTTATTTTCCAAAGTATGCCATCTTTATTCTCATTTTCTTGTTGCTGTTGATTATTAATGTTTTGAATTTGATTGAATGGAAGATTGGTTTTTTGTGGTGAACTGATTTGGTCTATGTTTTGTTTATCTTGTTGAGTAATGTCATCTTTGTTATATAAGATAAAGGAATCTAAACTTGATTCAATAGAATATATTGGAGAGTTGTTTGGTTTGTCTATGTTGCTCACCATGTACTTCATGTGAGATTCCCTATATAGTCTTCTGTTTTGGTTAAAAACATGGATGGTGGCATAAGACATGTCCATTTGAAGGCTCCCCTGAAGTTTGGCTCCCCAAGATCTTGATAAGAGCATGCCATACTTAGGGGTAATGTCAGCTACAACTATATCCATAACCAGACTCTTAGCAAGGATCTGAGCTAGAGTAACACACAAATATTTGATTAAACCCAAACATTTGACTCGGCTTGAGTCAAAAGAATACAAATCTTTGTATCGTTTAGTAATTTCTAAGCCTAGGCTTTCCATCACTACCTTGGGCATTAGATTGTGTGAAGCTCCTGAGTCTAACATAGCATTATGTAAAAATTTCCCATGTATGTTCAAACTAACATAGAAGGGAGGGACAACCCCTTCTTGATATTTCCCTTCAACTTCTAGACCAAACAACAACTCAGGTTTGTCATCTGTCAAGTTTGAAGTGTCAGTATCACTTCTTAATTTCAAAGCTTTCAAAACATGGTTTTTATACACCTCTTGGGTTACTAGGTCAGCTAGGGGGATGGTAATTTTTATCTTAGAAATCTCTCCCTCAAGGCTGAAAGGAATAGTTGACTTGTTGATATTTACATCTATTTTTTCAATTGAATTATTTTCAGCAACTTTGATTTGCTGAACCTTGTTTGGACTAGTGATGGGGATAGTTTTATTAAGACCACTAGCTAAAGTGTTGGACACCTTTGTCTTTGTTTAAGTCTGGTTTTTTGGCCGAAATGTTGGTTTTTTCTGCTGTCCCCTTGGGCTGGTTTTCTGTGTTTTTCTTGACAGCAGTGCTAGTGTTCTTATCTTTCGAATTATCTATACTTCCCTTGCTCCTAAGGTCATACTGTTTATGTACCTCCATGATTGAATTTTCAAAACCCAATCTATAGTCATCAGAATCTTCATAGGTGTTTTTATTTTGATCATAAGAGAAAAAACCATGTTCTTCCTCAGTGAGGAAAACATCATCCCCACTGTCTGATCCAATCAAGTTTACATGTGATTCTTCCAACCTTTCCAACTCCCTATCTTCCTCATATTGATCCACATAGTTTTGTTGGAAGGGAGGTCTAATCTGTTGGTCACTTTCTTTTTGCTTATCTTGATTGTTGTCACTTCTATAATTCTGATTTCTATTTCTATTTTGATTGTTTTGGGGTGGAGTTTTGTTTTGATTTTCTTGTGCTTTCTTAATTATGCTCATCTCTTTCATCATTTCTTCCATCATTCTCTCCATTTTTTAGCTTGAAGCAGAAGGAGGGGATCCCTCTCTAAAAGATACTCTCTTCTTAGTTTTCATTCTTGCTCTCTTCTCCATTAATTTGACTTCCAGAGAAAGAGAACCCCTTTTCATATCTTCAAGAGTTGTAAAATATCTCTCTCTTAGCGAATAGGTCATGTCAGAGTCAAACCCTTCAGGGAACTTGTTTAAAGCTGTTCCCTATGAAGGTTTTAGTTATGGGGAAAGGGCATTATACACACTATTGAACCTAGTGCAGTAAGCTTGCACACTTTCCCCAATGTTTCTATGGAGGTTTTTGTAGTGAGAAAGGACTTGGAGAGGGTTTTTCTTTACTTCCCATTTGTTTAAGAATGTTTGATGGAAGCCTTGGAGATCATTAATACTATGGGGGGCTAAACTTTTAAACCATTTTCTTACATCCCCCCGCAAGCTCTGAGAAAATAACCTAAGCTTGACAGAATCATCATCAATTCCATTTCTGTCAAAGTAGTCATTCATTTTGTCTACATGTTGTGATGTAGTTGTAGCATTGTTAGCATCATATAATGGAATTTTGGATTGGTAGTCCTATGGGAGATTGACTAATGGTACAGGAAGGACTAGGGGAGTATACCAGGCTGCCATGATAGGTGGTGGGGGTGGATTTACAGAAGGGAAATTGGGTTGAAGTGGGGTGGTTTGGACAGTGGATGTTGGGTGGACAGATGTGGATGTACCAGGGATAGATTGTTGAGCTGACCTTGGATGAGAGACACCTAAATTGAGAAGGAAATGTAAATCAGGTGGTGTGGTTTCTCTACTACCAGGTTGTTCACTTTGTTCTGGGGATGAAAGTGAAGACTCAGAGTCTATCTGAATTATATCATCAAGCGACCTAGTTCTAAAAGGATTCCTTAAGTCGACTTGTGATTGGTGTAGGTCTGCGAGATTTTCAGGGACTGAATTAGATCTCAAGGGTGATGTGAAAAAATTTGAAAATTTTATCTTGGAAGATTTCATAAGTATACTTTCAGGGTTTTCAACTTCTTCCAGTGGGTTTGGGTTAGGGTAGGCTCTAGTATGAATCTTTTTAGGAGCCACTATGCTATGTTTTTCAGACCCAGTTGAAAAAGAAAATTTTTAACCAAATATGACAATCTTTAAGAGTCTAACTGATATTTTCAGAAGAAGGAAAATTTTAATCTTAAAGCCTTCTAGCTGAGTTTGTATGATACTGTTAAGACTTGGGGTCTTCCCAGTGGAGTCTTAAGGTTTATTTTTTAGGATCGTGGAGTCGCCAGGTGGAAATTTTTAGCTCTTTTGGAGGTAAAGGTTTTATGGTCCACCACCAAGTTTATTATGAAGCCAAACTGAAATTTTTTTGGGTTTTTCTGAGTTATTTGGGTCTTATAGGTTATGAGAGTGTCCTAAATCTGTCTTAACACTTAGCTAGGGTGTCAAAACGTACAGAGTTCACTCTTATGGCTTGGTAACTGAATCCTTCAAGGTTTTATAAGGCTCTATAATAATCCTAAGGGTTACTTAGTTTGTCACTGATTCAAAAGATCCTATCATGATTACCATTGCTTGGTAGTGCTTGAAAAAGGTTACTTATGTTATACTTATATAGTGAGTGTTTTGTTTTGCAAATTTTACTCAGAGTCCCATCATGATCGCCATTATGTTGGTGGCGATGAGGTGGTTGATAATCACTGGATAGTCTTTGAAAATAAGGGATTTCTAGATTTTTAAGGGGTACTTAGATTGTCATTGACTCAGAATGGTCCCACCGTGATCGCCATTATGTTGGTGTCCCGTGTTTTGATAGTTTGGAAAATCAAAAGACAAGGCAACATCAGAACCAATCTTTAGAGTTACAGGATCTAGTCCTCCTGTTCTCAGAGACGGATCTCTCAAATGTTTGTTTGCAAAGGTTTATCTTATGTGCTTATAATATTGATTTTAGACTAGTTATTACGTGCAGGTATTTATTTGTTTGATTGTTTGGTTGGGATGATACAACAGAACATGAAGGGCCTAGGAAAGATATATAGGATAGAAAAATATCTGTTTCATTGGGAAATGGAGTCAAGAAAAGGTCATAACAAACTCATGAATGGATATGGGATATCAAAGGGAAAATTTAACTTGGCCACAGGATCCTTTTGTTTTTGGAATGAGATGAACATTAATGATTTAGAAAGAGCGGTTTAATTCTCAAAAGAGGGAATTTGAAATCATAACTTGAACAATAAAGAGATTTTTAATAGACAGGGCTAACCATGAAATCTACAAATCACACCTTAAGCAAATAATGATTTCAAAACAACTTTTAAAATGAAATCTAAGATTCGGGGAACACCCTATTTCCTCAAATATTTTATCTCAAATGACTTAGAAAACATAAACGATTCACTGATAATTGTCGTCATAGAAGAGGGAACACCTAAAAACATCTATGATTATAATTATAACGACCTTTAAGCCAACTGTTTAAGTGAGGACAAAGGGCAAGATCAAAACAAACCTCTCTGATTCACTATAAGCAAATAACTTCAAAGGGAGACTTCAATAACAGTTTTTAAGTGGCAGCAGACAAGCAGGGAGAACCATAAACCATGCTGAAACCAACTATTCAAACTATTAAGGAAATAAACAAGCATGAAGACTAAAGAGAAATATTAAAGCCTCTAAAATACTTTAGCAGAAGAAAACATGAAACAGTGAAGAATGAACAGGTCTAAGGTGCTTCCAAGAGTCATTTCTTAGCCTAAAAATTTCTATCTTATTGTAGTAAGAAATTATGGAACATAATGAAAGCAGGGGAAAATACATAAAATAGTTCAGAATACTTCACCAACAGCCAAGCTCATGGATCCAATGATAGAGCCTTCTCGGGAACAAGCATGCAACAACATCATCAAGACTTCAAAGACTTCAATTTCTTCTTCAACTTCAATAGACTATGTATTTATTTCAGAGGGTTTCAGTATTACAACTTGTGATCAAACAACAACCAATTGACCAACAAATTCTCATCTTCTACAGAAGTATTTATAGAAGGATGAGGAGGTGGGATCTGATAAATATCTCTCAAGGCAATTAATACAGATTCAGGACTTCTTGGCCTTTTGAGGGGTTCAATGAAGAAGTTTACAAGTGGTTCTCTGTATTAACTGTTTTACATTTATGAATTAAGCTCGGTGGGAGCTTTATTTGAATTTGAGGCTCTGTATTCTGTGTGGAATAACTCCGTAGATATTTTATTTATTAAGTTTCTTTGTAGAAGTAACTCCCTGGCTGCGCTGGAGGTGAATATCTGATTTTCTTAAATAACTTCGGCCTCTCTTTGAAAGGTTTGAGGCAACAGGTGGCTCTTATGGTAGCTGAGGAATCAATTCCCCTCAATTGAAGTGGTGGAATCCTTTCTGTCAGTTAAACCCTTATGGTTTCCCTTTAATTATGTTTAATTTGGGGGGAATTAGGATTTTGATAATCTTTCTTAGCCGTGATCCCCACCATTCTGTCTTCAATCTTCATCTGTTGTGATTTATCTTCAAACTTATACTCTTTAGCTGTTCTTTTGACTAAAACAGTGTCTTGTCGATGTGCAGGGCTGCGCTGGGCTTTTAAAGGCATCAATGCCCATGAAGCATTGATAAAACAGTGGAATGAAGCCCCATGAATGGTTCTCTTTGATAACTCAAAGGCGCGGAAAACGTCTTTCCCGACCCTCGGCTTTCCTTAATTATACAATGGAAAAACATTAAAACACCTGCAAAACACAAAAAAAAATTAAGAAATCCTACATTTTTTGGTATAAACTGCTTAGAAGGCGGGAAGGAGCGTAGCCGTTGGATGGCATCATCCAACGGTCGGGATTGATCATGAGAGATCGTGGAATGGGCGTGAGAAGATTAAATCTAAGCCATCGATGACGCAGAGATCAAGGGTCGGGAGCAGAGGTTGAAAGTCAAAAGGAGGAAATAAGGCGATGGAATGTGGGCCGTCGATCTGCAAATCAGATCGACGGTGGAAAATGATTTAATGCCGCGCTGGGACCACGTTAAGTGTCGGGCATATTCGGTGAGCGATAGCTATTGGATGGGCGGATTCAAATCGGACGGTCCACAACGATATCGCTGGGCTTCCACGTCCGAACGATAACGCGCGATGGACGACGGTTTTCCAAACAATGCCCAGGCCACATGTCAAGCAGCGTATGGAATTGCTGGCGATCGAGAATAAACCGCCCTCCACTCGAAGGCGGTGTGATGAGTACGATGCGGTTTTGGATGGGTGAGTGGAAGGTGGGGACCATTGGGGAGATGGACTCCACACTGTCCGATCTGCAGATCAGATCAACGGTGCGGAATGGTTTAAAAATGGAACCAGAGGAAGAAATGTAAAATAATTAAAAACCCAAAGTTTCAATTAAAACAAAGGCTTTGGTTGGGATTTATTTTATTTGAAGCGGATAGGCACCCGATTGCGGGGCCGAGGGTTATAGGAAGGCTATGTGACCGGGGTTTACTGAGAAAGGTCTTATCGCATATTGGAACTTCGGGCCCAGGCTTTTCAATCAACCCATTTTATTTTCTGCGATTGCGATTGCACAATCGGTCTTTCAATCTACCCATTTAAATATTTAACATGTGATTTTGGTTTTTAGACCAAAACTTTGGAAAAGTGGGTTTTGGGTTTTTACAAAGAAAAATATTTATCGGGAATGAAATATTTACAAGGCTTAAATATGGAGGGTGGGCCCACGGTATATACATATAAAATAATGATGCGATCGGGGGTTTTTCAATATAAAGGCTGATCGCATCGCAAGTTTGGGAATATGGCACAAAGACTCACGCTCTTGGGTTTGTGTGATGGGATAAGCGCTGTGAGTGGTTTAGCACTTGGTTCTAGGGTGCGGGTATGTGGGGGGAAGTGGTTGAGACCTGACCCAAAAAGCTTAAAACCCTTATGCACAAACATGTGTTTTTTGTGATTTTTTAATGTTTTTCAAAGGATTTGAGGGTTTCGGTAAAGTTAAAGAGTGAGTCTTTAAATTTGTAAAAGAGATTTTCATGAGTGGAAAAAGAGAGCTCATGAAAAAATAGAGGAATTTTATGGAGAAATAGGGAAACAAATGGAGGTTAGTTTTTATTGGGAGAAGGGGAAAATGATGACTTTGCAGCAGTATTCTGGCTTGGAAATCAGCAGGAATTCGAAGTATAACATGGGAACAACAATGAAGATTTTGGACAGAGGCATGAGGCCTTCAAGGAGCCTTCAAGAGCCAACAATTTTTAATGATAAAATTTATCCCTTGGAGGCTCAAAAAGTCTTATCCACCTTTTTTTATGACAAATATTATAGGTGGCTAACACACCCGATTCGATCGCGACCATCCATGTGATCTAGATCGACGGTCCATATTGCATCATGTTTTCATTCATATTTCTTTCATCAGGCCTCCATAAGAACTTCTTCAGAGGATCCCCACTATTGATATTCTCTTGAGATCCAACGGTCCATGTTAGATCCCCCTTCGCCCATTTCGGTCCCACCATTTAAACGCCCGATTTCATTCATTTTCATCCATTTCCTTGGTAATTTGTCCAAAGGTAAGACTTTAGTGTTTTACACTAAAGGTTTATTCATCCGTCTAACCTTCTAAGGCCACTCCATTAGTGAATCTCAGTCGTTAATCACCACTACCTGATCTAATCTGACGATTCGAAAGCATCTCTCCACCAGACCTTCATCAGATCACAATTTCACCATTTCACAACATTTTTCAGCCGTCTACCACCGCATCAACCACATCCATCACCATTGTGCTTCCTTCTCCACAGGCCTCCACAACATCTTACCTCCACCCCCATGGATTTTCTTAATGATTTTATTGATTTTGCAGGTGTTAAAGGATTGTGGTTGTGCTCTGTTTCATTAGTTACAGACAGAGTTGTACAGTGGTGCAGAATACCATTTTTAGAGCCATATATTGGAGAGAGAACATCTGGGAAGGTTGTTAAATGAAATATTTCATTAAAGGACCTGTGTCTAACTCTGTCAAACCATCCAGTGCCATTGAAACTGCATTTTCACAGATATATATAGTCAAAGAAGTGACAAAGAGTATCAGTGAAGATTTAAAGTGATTTAAAGCCCATTATTGAAGATTTAAAGCCTTAACCCAGTGTTAAAGAGAAAATGTACAGATTGAAGACCTTATGAATGTCACAGAAGGCATAATTATGCTTGAAGCACATAAAACAAATCCTATTAGTGTTTCACATCAGTAGAGGGTTCTTTCCCAAGAAAGGACGAGTTCCCATAATATTCTATTCTCCATCGACGTTCTTGAGAAGATCACCACCCTGACAATAGTCCTAATATAGCCAGAGCATTTGTTACACAGTATGGCAGGCCTAAAAGTCATTTATCTTCCTTACTTGTCCCAGAGTACTACAGAGTATAGATAGCCGAAAAGTACATCAAAGAACATTCGTATGAAGTTATTATCAACCTATCGAAGACCACTCTTTCATCCAAAGAAGTACTGAAAGTCAATGAGGGATATTAAAACAGAATGGGTTTCATGCACACTTCCTCCCTCTGTTTTAAATGATTCATTTAAAGTTCATATCTACTACTCCACTTCTTCATTCACCTATAAAGACTCTTTGAAGTCTCATTGTAAAAGGTTGGCATTTTGTGATTTCTAAAGTAATACATATTGTTTCTTTGAAGAATCTTTGGTGTTATGAAGGAGTGTGAAGATCTGTGTTTTTTTGTTGATGAAGGAGGCTGGACCATCAGATCCATGAGCCTAGTTTTGGTGATGTAATTCTTATTGTCTATGTTACTTCCTTTGTTTCCACTTTGTTCCATCATGCTTTGCTTACAGTAGGATAAAAATCTTGGGCAGAGAACTGTATCTTAGAAGCACCTCTAACCTATTTATCCTTCACTGTCTATATTTTTTCTGCTACTGAATGTGACAGGGTAGTCTAATATCTCTCTTCATGTTTAGTTTGTTTTACTTCGGAAATGGTAAATTCGGTTGTGTTAGAGACTGTTTAGGCGTTCCCTCTTTCTTTACCACTGAATATTATATCTGAAGTCTTCTATTGATTATTAATACTTGCAGTTTGATAGAGGAACTTGTTACAATCATACCCTCTCTTCATTTTTGTAATTTTTTTGTTAAAGGTCCCTATAATTGCAATCCTAGATGTCTAAGGCGTTCCCTCTTCTTTGAGTGTAATTGTATGTCTTTGTTGGTTAAGCTCTCAAAGGTGAACTTGTAGGAGGAAATAGGACATTCTCTGAATCCTATAACTCATTTTGAAGGTTTAGTCTGTATTTCTCTTTTCTTTGAGTGTTTAAATTGATTAAGTCCAAAGCAGTGAGCTTACTGGAGGAAATAGGGCATTCCCCAAATCCTTTAAGCCATTTTGAAAGGGTTTAGCTTGTTTTCACTCTTAGTCCTTAGTGTCCATTCCATTCCACCCATATTATTCAACAGATCCTAGAAAAAGTTAGATTTTCCCTTTGGTTTCCCTTCCTTCTCAGTCAGAACTATTTGGACCTCACATGACTCCATTTCCCAATGGCTTGTAGATTCCCATGCTCTATCTATACCACATGAAACATACTTGTCCAACCAAACAAACAAAAAACAACCTTGAACTTCATAACTAGCCTAAAATCAACTTCTAAACCTTTCAAGACACATCTTTATAAATATATTGAGAGATCCCTCTCTGAGACTAGGAGGGCTAGATCCTAGAGCTCTAAAGTTTGGTTTGTATGTTGCCTTTTATTTTGGTAAGCCAATCTATCAAAACACAGGACCCCAACATAATGGCGATCAAGTTGGGACCTACTGAATATATATTAGTCTAGAAAACTCTTGTAGACTCAGTAAGTCCTTAAATAACCACATAAAATCAGAAAAACCCAAAAAGAATTTTAGATTGGCTTCATAATAAACATAGTGGTGGAACCATAACACACTTTACCTTCACAAAAGCTAAATATTTTCCACCTGGCAACTCCACAATTCCTAAAGACCAAAAGAATCCACTGGGAGAGAAATCGCATTACAACATCATCCATGCTAAAGATCCAGTCACTTCACTAATGGAAGACTCTGAACAATTTGCAGAAATGCATCTAAGTCTCATAGCAAAGTTTTAGTATGGAATATCAAGAGTACTAGCAGAAATTGAATAGGAGGACCTTCCAAAGGTTGTCCTTCTCAGCTCAAAACTCAATACTCAACCTGAGCTTAAGAAAAAATTTCTAGATTTGGTGGTTGAGAGATATGAAGCTAAAATTGAAATCTTGAACTCACAAGAAAAATCATATCCGTTCAGAGACCCCAGAGCGTTTTTGGAAAGTCTCCCTCCCCCGAAGAAAGAAGAGATTCCACTACCTTTCGATGTGCAGGAATAAGATGATCAAGATCCCAAGAGCCACACTGAAGACGCAGTGAAAGATACAGTAATCAAAGATGCCCAGGATGAAGGAGACCTACTAGTCATGGGAGGCCTGAAAGAAGAAAGTGTACATCATGTGTTCATTGATCCCATGGGAGAGTATATGGAGGCCCTGATTACCTTGAATTCTCTAGCATTGATCCTTCACAGGGGCCAGATTCATCAGGAGTGGTCACCACTGATGGTGACCACAGTTTTGAAGAACCACATGCAGAGCACCCTGTGGTCATCTCTCATGAGCAGTCAGTGCTTCTATCCTTTTTTGTTGTTTCTTGACTAGTTGCACTGACATTATTGTATCACCTAGAAAATCAAAGATTTCCAAGTAGAGTAGGGTAGGTAGGAAATTTCAGTAAAGCTCAGTCTATGAGTGTTTAGTCAGTGTTTTTAAATTTCTACAAAGTTTCAGTCCATGAGCAATTTTGTCTTATGCCATGGCCTACAGCAAGCCAGACAGTATAAGCCTAGCTTGACTTTTTTTCAATTCCTGTCTTAGAATGTAGAGAAGAAATCTGCTAGACATTTTAATCCTAGCAGATATAGGTTAGGTAGAGAAATTATGAGGCCAACAGTTTAATCTGGTCTCATGGAGTAATAAGGGTAGAAACAGAATAGGTTTATTTTTCCTGTTTGCAAAATAAAATGTTGAAAAAAGAGTTTTCTAGTCCAAGTGCACTCAAAAGAAGAAAAAATGCTAGGACAGTAGGAATGGGTAGGCAGAAATGTTGTTTTGAAGAATGACATTTTTTCAGGTTGCTGTAAAAGTTATTAGATCAAAAGAAGACCAATCAAGGAAAGAAAAAATGATACCTAATGGAGAGGCACTAGTCTACTAATACAGAGATTACTGAGGTTCTGGACACCTGAAGAGCTAGTGTCCTCCCCAAGTGGAGCCACTATTAGCCACCTATAAATTCTGATATACCAAATGGTGGATAAATATGTTTCTGAGCCTTCAAGAGATATATTTCCTCTGAAAATATCTAATTCTTGAAGCCTCTATGTGTCTTTTTCCCTTGAAAAGATCTTCACTGTTGTTCCCACTCGGTAATCCTCACTGCCTGTGAAGAATTGTGCTCGGAAAATCCCCCATTTTCCCTTGTACCTCTGTAAATTCCCTCATTATTAACCCTTTTTCCCATTTTTAAAATTCCCCTTTTGACTCCCAAAATCCCTCCTAAGTCTTCCAAAACACCCATTTCATCCTTAGAACCAAGTGAAAATCCTTCATTTGATTTTAAATCCCTCTTTTACCTCTACCGAAAGCCTCCTTTTAGCCTTAAAACGCTATCCCTGAGGCTAAAAAACCCATTTTTCTCTATAATAGGCTAGCCCCCTTCGCCCAGCCCCAAAAACCACTTCCCCACATGACCCCAGCTCTAACACCAAGCGCTAGCCCGTAAGGCACTTATCGCAATTGGAGAGATGGATGGAAGCGCATTCCTATGTTAAACAAAGAAAAAACTCCAATGCGATGACCTCTTGTTCTATGGGTCTCGGGAGTGATCTCCACTGTCAACCTTATTAAGATCCGATGTCCCACGCAAAATCTCTCATGCGCACTACCTCATCCCTTTGTCAACCCTCGATCATGATCTCCACCATTGACTCCCCTTTAAATCCAACGGTCAATCACCAATCGCATCGCCGCCCCAATCGCCAATCAAAAAAACCTGAAAGTGCCACCTTCCATTCTCCCTTATTGCGATTCCTCGATTGGATCCTGGCCATTGAACCCACAAGAACCAATGGTCAAGATTTAATCGTGCTCCACCTCATTCGCCCTCGATCATCCCCTGCCGATTTAGTCTCCACCGTTGATCATGTTCCAGATCAGACGGTTGGCGCTCAATCATTCATCGCCAATCGGAAAATATTAAATGTGCCACTACTATTTCCCTCGCTTGCGATCACCCGATTCAATCGCGACCATCCATGTGATCTAGATCGACGATCCATATTGCATCGTGCTTTCATTCATATTTATTTCATCAAACCTCCATAAGAACTTATTCAGAGGATACACGCCATTGATCTCCTCCTGAGTTCAAATGGTCCACGTTAGATCGCCCTCCACCCATGCCGGTCCCACCATTTAAATGCCTGATTTCATTCATTTTCATCCATTTCCTTGATAATTTTTCCAAAGGTAAAACTTTAGTGTTTTACACTAAAGGTTTATTCATCCGTCTGACTTTCTAAGGCCACTCCATTAGTGAATCTCAGCCGTCTATCACCACTATCTGATCTAATCTTACGGTTCGGAAGCATCTCTCCACCAGACCTTCATCAGATCACGATTTCACCATTTCATAGCATTTTTCAGCCATCTACCACCACATCCATCACTACTACGCTGCCTTCTCCATAGGCCTCCACAGCATCCTACCTCCACCCCCATGGATTTTCTTAACGAGTTTATTGGTTTTGTAGGTGTTAAAGGATTGCAGTTGCACTCTGTTTCATTAGTCACAGACAGAGTTGTAAAGTGGTGTAGAATACCATTTTTAGAGCCAGATATTGTAGAGAGAATGTATGGGAAGGTTGTTAAATGAAATATTTCATTAAAGGACCAGTTTCTAACTCTATCAAACCATCTAGCACCATTGAAACTGCATTTTCATAGACAAAGACAGTCAAAGAAGTGGAAAAGAGTATAAGTGAAAATTTCAAGTGATTTAAAGCCTTAACCCAGTGTTAAAGGGAAAATGTGCAGATTGAAGACCTTATGAATGTCACAGAAGGCATAATGAGGCCTGAAGCACATAAAACAAATTCTATCAGTGTTTCACATCAGCAGAGGGTTCTTTCCCAAGAAAGGACGAGTTCCCATAATATTCTATTCTCCATCGACGTTCCTAAGAAGATCACCACCCTAACAGTAGTCCTGATATAGCCAAAGAATTTGTTACACAGTATGGCAGGCCTAAAAGTCATTTATCTGCCTTACTTGTCCTAGAGTACTACAGAGTACAGATAGCTAAAAATTATGTCAAAGAGCATACCTATGAAGTTATTATCAGCCTTTTGAAGACCACTCTTTCATCCAAAGAAGTATTGAAAGTCAATGAGGGATATTAAAACAAAATGGGTTTCATGCACAATTCCTCCCTCTGTTTTAAATGATTCATTTAAAATTGATATCTACTACTCCACTTCCTCATTCACCTATAAAGACTCTTCAAAGTCTCATTGTAAAAGGTTGGCATTTTGTGATTTCTAAAGTAATACCTATTGCTGCTTTGAAGAATCTTTGGTGTTCTGAAGGAGTGTGAAGATCTGTGTTTTTCTGTTGAAGAAGGAGGCTGGACCATCAGATCCATGAGCCTGGTTTTTCTGATGTACTTCTTATTGTCTATGTTGCTTCCTATGTTTCCACTTTGTTCCATCATGCTTTGCTTATAGTAGGATAAAAAGCTTGGGCAGAGAAATGTATCTTAGAAGCACCTCTCACTTGTTTATCCTTCACTGTCTATATGTTTTCTGCTACTAAATGTGATAGGGTATTCTAATAGCTCTCTTCATGTTCAATTTGTTTTACTTCGGAAATGGTAAATTCGGTTGTGTTAAAGAATGTTTAAGCATTCCCTCTTTCTTTACCAGTGAATATTATATCTGAAGTCTTCCGTTGATTATTAATACTTGCAGTTTGATAGAGGAACTTGTTACAATCATACCCTCTATTCATTTTTTTAATTGTTGTGTTAAAGGTCCCTATAATTGCAGTCCTATATGTCTAAGGTGTTCCCTCTTCTTTGAGTGAAATTGTATGTCATTGTTGGTTAAGCTCTCAAAGGTGAACTTGTAGGAGGAAAGAGGGTGTTCCCCAAATCCTATAACTCATTTTTAAGGTTTAGTCTACATTTCTCTTTTATTTGAGTGTTTAAATTGATTAAGTCCAAAGCAGTGAGCTTACTGGAGGAAATAGGGCATTCCCCAAATACTTTAAGAAAGGGTTTAGCTTGTTTTCACTCTTAGTCCTTAGTTTCCATCCCATTCCACCCATATTATTCAACAGATCCTAGACCAAGTTATATTTTCCCTTTGGTTTCCCTTCCTTCTCAGTTAGAACTATTTGGACCTCACATGACTCCATTGCCCAATGGTTTGTAGATTCCCATGCTCTATCTATACCACATGAAACATACTTGTCCAACCAAACAAAAAGAAAAACCTTGAACTTCATAACTAGCCTAAAATCAACTTCTAAACCTTTCAAGTCACATCTTTATAAATATATTGAGAGATCCCTCTCTGAGACTTGGAGGGCTAGATCCTAGAGCTCTAAAGTTCGGTTTGTATGTTGCCTTGTATTTTGGTAAGCCAATCTATCAAAACATAGGACCCCAACATGTGGCATACGTTATGTCCTAAAGGGAAAATTGATAGTTATTACACAGTCAGAAGATACTTTAAGCTGTCAAAACAGTTATTGTAAAAGATGAAGATAGGCTTCAAAGTCAAACTTTTTCACCTATATTTCCTCAGAAGTTAGGAAAGAGTTATTAAAGAAGAGAAGTAGTTGAACATATTCCTACCTTATGCCTTGCGTGGTTTTGAAGGTTAGGAATGCATTTACTCTATAATTAATGACTCTCAAACCATAGATCAGTTCCACCTCCTCATTTGCAGCATAAATACTGCATTTCAACTCATTGTATCATGGGCATTTGGTAACTCTTTGAAGTAATACATAGCTCTGCTGAATTTGAAAGGAAATTGATGTTCTGGAACCTGTGGATGTTCTAACCTATTTGTTGATGGACAAAGCTCTATCATTGGATCCCTAAGCTTGGCTGTTGGTGAAGTACTCTAAATTTGTTATTGTTATTTCCTATTTCATTATGTTTCACCATTATCTGTTACAGTAGAGTAAAAATTTTAGGCTAAGAAATGTCTTTTGAAAGCACCTTAGCTCTATTTACTCTTCATTGTCTTTATGTTTTCTTTTGCTACGATATTCTAGAGAATTATTAATTTCTCGGTAGAACTCTTATGCTTGTTTATTTCTTAAATAGTTCAATACAGTTGGCCTCAAGAATGATTTATGGTTTTCCCTTCTTACTTGCTGCCACTTAAGAATTGTTTCTAAAGTCTCCCTTCAAAGTACCATTGTCCAAAGTCTGCCAAAGAGGTTTTGTTTCGATCATACCATTTTTACTTGCTCAAATAACTATTTTGAAGGTATTTATAGCTGTAATCAAAGATTTCTAGGAGTTACCTCTTATATGAATGCAGTTATTTGTGAATCTTGAATGTTTTATTATCCTTGAAGGTGAAATCACTAGAAGTTAAATGAGTTTCTCGCCTTCTATATTTCATCGGAGAAGTTTGTCTTGGAATTATTATTTGTTGAAGTGTGGTTTCTAGAATTTATCGTTTTCCCTATCTATGAAATGCCTCTTCATGTTCAGATGATGTTTTAAGTCCCTTTGTTGAGAATTACATATAATTAAGGATTCTTAATTTCCCTTAGTTCTAATTTTCATTCTAAACCATTGATGTCCATTTCATTTCACCTGAAAGACCTTGTAGATCCACTAGCCAAGTTAGATTTTCCCTTTGATATCCCTAATTCATCTAAAAACATATTACAACTTCCACTTGACTCCATTGCCCAATGACTTAGAGATTTCCCTTTTCTATCTATGTTTCCTAGATCATCATGTCCAACCAAACAATCAAACAAACTCATGCTTCATAACTAGCCTAAAATTAACCCTTAAAAGCAAACAAGCTCACATCTTTGCAAACAATTGAGAGATCCCTCTCTGAGACTAGGAAGGCGAGGTCCTAGATCTCTAAATACTAGTTTTGATATTGCCTTGTCACTTGGTATGCCAATATTCCAAATCATAGGACCACAACAATTTCAGTTCAAAAAATTCTAGGAATTATGATATGCATCAATTGGTTTCATAAATATAATGATACAGAAGTAGACTTTGTCTAGATTGTTGTAACACATTTGTTTTCTCAAAAATAAAAAAATTTCAAAGAATACACCAATGCATTTCAACATGAATTTTTATGAATCATTTCATTGTTAAAGAGAACACACTCAACGAAATGCTAAGTTGACATATCAAATGTGAATAAAAAAATCCAAAAATTAAGTAATAGAAAGCTAATTAAATTTTATTTTTATCGTAAAATGAAATTCTAAATAGAAAAAATGTCTTAGCTTGCAGAAAGTTGAAGAAATTCTAAAAATGATATTTTATCCTCAAAAAAAGGCCAAATGTCTAATTCAAATTCACATTTTCACCCACTGTTTTAATGCATAAATTACTCATCTCTCCTAAACACATAACTTACACTCCTCTACTTTATGGCATAAGTTACAATCATATTTTGGTGTATGTAACTCATCCTCAAGGAATTTTTTTTACACATCATTTTGTCACCATGACATTTTACTGTCAATATGGGTCTACCACCATCCATATCATGTTCCCTTAGAGGTCAAAAAAATTTATGTTCTGGAACCAAATCTTGGAAATTTGTAAAAATCTCTTTAAAACCTTTAAAATATTACCTCCATGATTTTTATGACTATTTCCTGCACATGCACTGATGATTCTTCTATTAGTCATGGTGATCGTTGCTCTGTTCCCCACTAAAACTTGCACACCCCTATAAAAAGGAAGTAAATGTAAAAGGTAACTTATAGAAGCCTAGTTGGTTGAATATTCTCCCAACTGGAAGCCTCTAGAGTCACACTAGTTGGAGCTTTATCCCTCTACTCATGGAGCTTATCTCTTAGCTAAAGGAACCTAAATCCCTTCATGGGAGAAACTCATCCCTCTCTTAATGGATCTGAAACTAACTCAATCTCTCTATAAATTGAGTTGAAGTTTTAGGTTGAAGGGTAGATACGGACTTGTATAGATTCTAAGCTGAAGAGAGTTGATAGAGTTCATAGTTACTGAACTAGTAAGTTTTTGTTGGGACACTGAATATTACACCTTTGTGTACATGACTTCATGCTGGTCATTCTAGAGAGGAAGGCTTATCAGATTGAAAGAAACAATTGTGCAGACACATAGGATAAATCTCTACAACATCAAGGCTAATATTGTAAGATTTATTTTTTTAATTTCTGATAATACATATGGATCTCTTTTTCTCATTGTCTTGTTTCTGAATTCATGGAAAAGATGTCAATAGGTAGACTCCTTGATCATTAATTTGGACTAGTATTTATGATTATTATCTACCATAGGTTGTATTGCTACCTATTGTAATAACAAGACTGTCCCATGCGTTTGGTAGAGAACACTACAAACTAATACACTTATCTTCATCCGAGATTTTAATATCAACAAATGATAGCTGACTTACCACAGTATTTAAGGTGTTTAGATGCTCTGTCACCGATTCTCCATCCTTCATCCTCAGGTTATACAGGTTTTTCCGTAGGAACAATTTATTCACCAGAGACTTACATTGGTACAAATTCCCTAGCTTGTGCCATAAGGTCTTCATCGTAGCTTCCTGAGATACATTTAACAATAATAAATCTGAGACACATAACCATATTGTGCTCTTTGCCTTTCGATCCAAATTCTTCTAGTCTTCATCTGACATTGTCGTTGGTTTAGTACCTAGATCTATGGAAATCCACTGATCTTTATCCACCAGCAGATCCTCCATCTTAAGCTTCCACAACTCAAAACTCTGACCATTAAATTTCTCGATCTCTATCTTCCTGCCGCTCGCCATCTTCTTTCACCATAGGAATCGATCTCGCAGATCTCCCACTGAATAGGGTTTACATCAGGCCAAGAAAAAAACACCTCAGTGGGAAAGGCGTCCCCTTGAAGCCGAAACATTTATGATACCAAATGTAGGTTTTAAACTCGTACATAAATTATCTGCAAACAAATCTTAAAAACAAAAAATAAACAATAGCGAGAGAATAAAACATAAAATATATATACATAGAGATTTTCCCCTAGATCCCAAATCGGGACGACCAGCTTGATTTTTAATTATATTCCTTTTAGTGTTACAAAACATATATATACATGCCAAAGCATACATAAACCCAATCCATTAACCCTGGATTAGAACATAACTATAGTTCCCTTGACCGGATCTACAAAATACCGAGAGTCGAAAACCATCGTGCCCCGAAACCATGTGCAAACTGATGCACAAAACCATGGGTGTGTCCACCCACCATTACTAGTCGTGAAAAGAATATAACACATACCCTACACCAGGTGCTTTGATATATTGCATCGTTTGCGATTTTAAGTTCTTCTCAGCATTGAATAATTGTTTTTGAGCGAAATTCAAAAGGCTATATCGAACATCCCAGTTGAAATGTAGGAGCATAACCTCCTTATTTCATGGTTGTAATAATATAAAATGAAAATAGTTTAGAGAAATAGAAATTCAATGTATATTTGTTTCTAGTTACTTTTTGGAGTACTAGGGAGATCGCTCTTGTCCGCAAGAGGGATTAATCCACAAAAAAAATTGGTGACCATACTATGGAAGACAAGTTTATTTTTCTTTGGTTATGCTCGGTTTGAGATTCTAGCCTTCTTATTTTGAATTCTCTGAGTTTGGTTGGGTACATAACGTTTTAGATTCTCTGAGATAGAGAACCTTAAATTTCTTTTCCCAACTTTTATCTTCCCTGCGTGGTTTTTTGTGGAAAATAGAGCATCAACCTCTACAACTTTTCATTATAGTTCAGTGCGCATGTACACTAGTTTTCACTGAGAAGTTGTGCACCCCCTGGGAAATTTTGAAAAAATTAAAATTTTCTCTTCTGAGTCAGATAAAAAAATTCTTGTGGTTTAACCTGATCTATACCAGTTTTCAAAATCTGTGTATGAAATCCTTTTTAACAACTTATATTCTTGTTTGATTGTAATATTCCTAAATTAGCATACAACTAATTGGGATATTAAAAAAAGAATTTGCTTCTTATTTGAGGAATAAGAGGGTAGGGAGACCCATAAATCTCTTTAGTAAGAATAAAATCCCTCTTAATGTGAATAGAGATCACTATAATAGCTGGATAAATCACCCTCATGTGTGAACAGGGGCTAAAGCATGAAGACTAGGCTAACTTTGACCAATTCAACAACGTTGTTATGGAGGAGTGGCATTAAATGAGGGACAACATAGTTTTGGTTGGAGACTCTTTCCATGGAACTAGTGACTTAAATGAGTGGAGAAAATGGTGAGGAAGCTCATCACTTATATAAGGAAGAGAATGGCAGCCATATTCAGTTATGTTTTAGATTATTATTTGTATAAGGTTTGTTTAGAATTGTTGCTCTCTTTAGTTGTTTAGCTAAGATTGCAAGTGTTGTTTAGCATAGGGTGTTCCTGGTCAGGAATCCCACTTCTTCCCTTCATAAGCCTCTAGGAATAGTATTGCACAACATTCCCACTATCAATCATCAAAACAAGCTTCAGCTTCCTTCAAAAACATAGTTTCTGCTTAGAATTGTGCAGTGTTGCATGGTGCAGCAGTGGAGGTTTGCATTGGGTGTTTTATGAGCTATTTTTGCAGTGGAGGAAGGTTTCCTTCCATTGGAAGGCTAGTAAAGAAGCCCCTTGGGATTTATTGAAATATTTGGAATTAGGAAAAGGAGTATTTATCCCCTACAACACAGTTTCAGTCAAGATCTGCATTATTTCAGGGAGGAGTTGCAGGGGTGGTTACAGTATACATTTTGGGAGGTGATTACTTTAGTGGAGGAGACATTATTTCGTCCAGAGGACCTATTTGAGGAGAGCTACATCATTGTACATCAGCTTCAGCCATATCTCCTCATTTCTATTGTTGCAGCATACCTTCAACCTTAGGGCTGCAACTTACATTGGCACATTGTGTGCATTTCCTGGAAACCCTCTTGGGTTGTCTTAAAAATTCGATATAGTGCCTTGATCTTCCAATATAGTATCTTTTGAGACATATATCAGTATTTTTGGTATCATTGTATGATCTCCAACTGCATTGATTATTAGTATGACTGCACTGCAAAAGCTCTCCGACATTTTGTATTGTAACGACATCTCAGATTTGGGAGTGATTGTTTATGGGAGGCTTGTTTCCTCATTTCATATGATTGATGCCTCACTAATTTATATTGATTTTTTGTTCCTATAAATAATGTAATGACTCCATATTGGTATCAATTTTTAATGTTTTTATTTACACTTATATTTCCAGTTTTGTGTTCATATATTGATGCTTTCCCTATTTGGGAATATTACAGTGGTATCAGAGCATAATCTTGGCTCAGCCTATGGATCCCGGCCATTATGCTGTCAGAAGAATATGAAGAAGGAGAAAGAGATCAAAATGATGGAAGGAATGAGTTTTACCTCATCTCTTTTTAGATCTATGAGGGACCTCGCCAAGGAGTTCAAGCAAATAATAATGGAGAAAAGAAATAAAACCACAATAAGGTTTCAAGATAAGGAAGGTCCATGCACTTGATATCAGCAAAAGAGAATACTTGTATTGCATAGAACTCCAAAGCAATACACTATGCCCTTTCCTTTTGAATAAGAAGACAAAAGCCATGGAGATGGAGGACACTTAAATCATGAGATTTTAAGTGAGTATCTTGCATAATATAGATCCCAATCAAGAGCTTTCAAGGAGAATCTAATTCTCCCACAGTTCATTCAACTCAAAGAAGAAAGAAGACCTTGTAGCAATAGATTCCTCTTGTCTAAATTTGATGGGTCATCCACATGCATAGCAAGAGCTTGGGGAACGAATTTGGATGCATTCTTCCTGCTACATCCAATAGTAGAAAGATAAGCTGTTGATATTGTGACGTTGCACCTTGAGGGTGAAGCAAACATTTGGCGGTTCAGCCATTTGAGTCATGCAAGAGTGATTGCATATGTAGATTTTACTCAAAGTTTGATCAAGAAGTTTGATAGAAGAAAACCAGAGGAAGAGAATCTTCCAGCACCACTTGTTGCAAGAGAACTTGCATAAGGAGAAGGAACACTTGCATATTTGCAAAGTGGTGTTAATCTCTTGACATATAAAGTTCCACGCACTATTCTAGAGATGCATGAGGAGGACAAGACTTATATCAGTGCTGGTGCAGCCATAGAGTTGCAGCCATCATCATCAGTAGTTGGGGACGCCATCACACCAGTGGGAGGAACCCTTGTAGCAGTACAATATGTTCCCGAGAAAAACCAAGGTATGCAAATGTTTCAACTTTATATTATTTTAGCACATCTTATGGAAGGTTGTGGGAATATACCATTGCATGACCTGGGGTCAAAGCACGTTGCTGATTTGGAGCAAAAAACTATCACTGCGCCGAGGAACCTTGATTTGTTCAAGAAGGAGATATATAGTCATCCTAGTATATCATTGTTGAGCTGCACACAACTCTTGGGGTTGGAGTGTATAATTTTGGAGGATAGGATGAGCATTATCCTAGGAAATCAAATGTAGAACTGCATGTTGAGCATTGTGCATGATCATGAGACAACGGCTACACCATCAGGGAGATCAACAGTGCTGTAATTGAGCAGCAATGATCAGTTGGGGGACCAACTATTATTGGGACATTCCGATGACCATTATACTTATGTGACATTGGATGGGTAGATTATTGATGGAGGACATATCATGATGGATGACATATTCCATTATTATGATGGAGACTTCTTGATGACAATTTCACATTTTAATGAGAATATTTTTCCTACATCTTATTTGGATCCTTATGGGGTCAACTTGTTCATTGATGAGTGGTCTTCATTTGGAGATCTCCAGGAGATTTATTTTCAATATCCCATGAAATGAAAATATAGAAATCTGATTTGGGAGGATGGTATTCTCCATTGGAAAAATACACATTTAGAGCATGATAGTAGACACTCACCATTGGTTTTATGGGTGATGTTGATGAGCAAGAGGCCAGAGAGCCACATGCAAATCTATGACACAGGGCAGCAAGAGGCAAGGTTGTGCTGGCTACTCTTAAAATATTTTGGTCAGCATGTGACATATCCTACTCCAAAGGGTATGTTGGTGGTTGGGACTTGGCATGGAACTTGCATCATATGAAGAAAAGGAGTTTGGGTGTATTGGGGTGATGTGATATCTTTCATATCGACCATCATGGTGTTGCTCCATGGTCTATATGGTGATGGTGTGAGGAGGCAACAAGAGTTGTTGTTCCTTTGGAAACTCTTGGGAGAGTATGGGTTGATTTTATCCCATACTTTGCATGATGTTGCAGGAGTAGGAGATGGCACCATCATGGTGAAAAGGGGCTACTCCTTGGCTTTGGAGGATCAGGAGGTACTTCCACCTTGGAAGAAATCTCCCATATATAGCAGCATTATGGTAGATGAATTTGGCATTTTGCATGTCAAATAATGGAGCTATGAGATGACAGGAGACTTATTACAAAGGCCAACAACGTTGTCACTTGGGAGCTTGGATTTGTTGATGGAGTGTTCCTAGGATCACTTCAAATATGATGCAATTGATGGACAAGGAGGAGATGAGGGTGATGGAGTGGTGGATGGAGACATATATTACCATGATATGATCTTCTTGACTTGGATCTCTGGGATAAGAAGAAGGTTTTTCATGTAGCACATGGTTCATTCTTTTTCATTGAGATATTTCATACCACTATCGAGGGCTCATTCATGGATCTTATTATCAACCTCCTCTCATTACACGGTAAGAATTGTGTTTTTTCACTTATTTATTATCTAACATAGTATTTTCATTCTCTTACCATCTCTATACAATGCATTGTAGGGAAAGCCTCTATTTGGGCTCCATGGTCATTCTGGGACCAACAACAGTGATGGGAATAGCCATCTCTTGCATGGATTTTGGAAAATTTGGTGTTATTCTTGTTATGCTCAGTGGATATATAATGGAATTTACTACTTCCTAGTATATGAGAAAACATGCATGGCTAGCAACTTGTTGGGAGACAACTTACCACATGATTCTCTAAAACAATAGTTGGTAAAACTGTGATGTATCCACTGGAGGAACCATTGGTACCATCCAAAAGTGAACATAACATTGAGTATCTTTCTGATTTGGGTACCATATGGTGATGATGTACCATTCACTTTGTATGGGATGGTTTGGGCTCATGAATCTAGAGAAGGGGTGTTTGGAGATCCATTTGTCCTTCTGTATCTTGATGGGAACATTATTGCAACCCAATATCAGCAAAAACTCTGCACTTTCCATAGGTGGAGAGAGAGACAACTTGGGGTAGACCATCTAGTCTATCATTTTCAGTTATGTATCCCACCTACATTATAGGAGCCAAGGGTGGAAGTACTTTTTCATGAGTTACCATTTTGGAGGGTGACTCACCTTGTGTGATGATAGCTTGGGGCTTGGAGCCTCACATGGGAAGGAAGATTCCCAATAATTTGCTGATCCCATGCCTCAAGAAGGCCTCTAGACCACATATTGTTGCCTCCATGGATATTCCACTTCTTTGTGATGAGATTCATTTGGGTTTGTCACCAAAGGCTAGCTTATACAATTGGGAGGAGCAACTTGGAGACATATTAATGAGAGAACATCTTGCTCATTGGAGGAAATTATCATGTGAGAATGCTACAGGAGGAGGAAAGGGGGCTCTTCAATTATATCCTTGCAGTTTCTTGGGGACAAGAAACATTTGGGAGGGGAGGATTTTAATATTCATAAATTAGAATACAGCTAATTGGAATATTAAAATTTTTGTTTTGCTTCTTATTTTGAGGAGTAAGATGGTAGGGAGACCCATAAATCTCCTTATAGGAATAAAATCCCTATTAATGTGAAAATGGATCATTATAATAGCTGGATAAGTCACCCTCATGTGTGAACAAGGGCTAAAGCATGAAGACTAGGTTGAATTTGACCAAATCAACAATGATGTTATGGAGGAGTGGCATTCAATGAGGGACAACGTAGTTTTGGTTGGAGACTTTTTGCATGGAAGTAGTGACTTAAATGAGTGGGACCAAGGGTGAGGAAGCTCATCACTTATATAAGGAAGAGGATGGCAGCCATATTCAGTTATGTTTTAGATTATTATTTGTATATGGTATGTTTAGACTTGTTGATCTCTTTAGTTGTTTAGCTAAGATTGCAAGTGCTATTTAGCACAGGGTGTTCCTGGTCTGGAATCCCACCTCTTCCCTTGAGAATTTTCTAGGAATATTATTGAACTACATTCCCACTATCAAGCATCAGGTTAAGCTTCAACTTTCTTCAACTGTGCAGTTTCTGCTTAGAATTGTGCTGCGTTGCAGGGTGCAGCAGTGGAGGTTTGCATTGGGTTTTTTTAGAGAAATTTTTACAGTGGAGGAAGGTTTCCTTCCATTGGAAGGCTAGTAAAGAAGCACCTTGGGATTTATTGACATATTTGGTATTAGGCCAAGGAGTGTTTATCCCCTACAACAAAGTTTCAGTCCAGATATGCATTATTTTAGGGAGGAGTTGCAGGGGTGGTTGCAATATACATTTTGGGAGGTGATTCATTCAGTGGAGGAGACATTATTTCATCCGGAGGATCTATTGGAGGAGATTTGCATCATTTTACATCAACTTTAGCCATATCTCCTCATTTCTGTTGTTGCAGCATACCTTCAGCCCTAGGGCTGCAACTTACATTGGCACATTGTGTGCATTTTTTGGAAACTCTCTTGGGTTGTCTTGGAAAGTCGATATAGTGCATTGATATTCCTATATAGTATTGTTTTAGGCGTATATCAGTATTTTTGGTATCATTGTATGATATCCAACTGTATTTATGCTTAGTATGACTGCATTGTAGTAGCTCTCCGACATTTTGTATTGTAACAACATTTCATATTTGGGAGTGATTGTTTATGGGAGGCTTGTTTCCTCATTTCATATGATTTTTTGGCTCCCATTGATTTTCAAGATTTGAAAGAACAAAATCTGCAGGGAACCACATCTGTAATATTCCAAATTTGGAACAGCTAGGAAGGCATGATTGGAAAACGCATTTTCCAGGAATGGCTGCTAAAATATTTGAAACCAAGACCTAGATCCCTTAGATCAATGTATCTAAGACCAAAATCCAAGAGTTGTCTCAAAATAAATCCTTCTAGGTGGGTTAAACAGGCCTCCCACACCTAGTTGTCCTCGAAAAATGCCCGATGAGGGACTGCAACAATGTATGAGCATATAATGGAATAACAATGTTATTTTATAGCCATGAACAGATGAAGATACAAATAGCCAACCAATGTATAATATAGCAGCAAAAGGGTACAATGATTTTAGGAATCAATCACTCAAGCTAGGCAATGAGAGCCTCAATGGAACATGTACATGATAAATGGTAAACACTACTACATGAAGGAAGCCATGCCTATATCAGCGTAGTTTATAGAAGACACTGCAACATAATAATAGATAATAAAATGATATGGAAATATCAGCTCATGAAATGTGGTGGAGAAAGCTCTAAACCCCTGAAAATAACAAGACAACAATCCTTAAGAGGATTGGATGAAATATATGTACAAATGGAAAATATGCAGAAATGTCGGAGTTGTTGGGTAGTAGCTGCAACTCAGAGAATAGAAATGGATGAAGATAGCTTATGATGCTACTTTTATGGATATATAAAATCCAATGGATCTCTCATGTGAAAATATGATCCAATCCCTAAATATCTCACCCTCCAAACTAGTGGTGCAATCTCCCACTGCAAATACACTCTAAAATAACAGAGTCAAGGAGTTGGACTGCGTTGTAGGAGATAGGAAGTGCTTTTCCTGGTGCCAAAATGTGCAGTCAGCTCTATAATCTCCCTCACTAACCTCCTGGAGGAATAGTAGCTCCCTCCTTTGAAATATGAGCCAAGGAGTGGTGTTGTGGAACCCTCCACTGCAACACCCTGCAACACTATGTTATACTTCAGCAGAAAAAACGTAGTGACTGAAGAAAGTGGCTTTGGCCTTGAGCATAGATGTGGAGAAATGAAATGAAAAAATTCAAGAGGCATCTCAAGAAGGAGAGGAAATCCTAAAAAGGAATCCCTCGTGCTAAAAAACACTGCAACTCAGCTGAACAGTCGGAGAATGCAAATAGTCTTCCAAACCAAAATCATATATTCAAAACATGTCTCACTATGGCTGCCTCTTTCTCCTTTTATGAAAGTGAATGTATCTTTTCCCTTTACCCACACATTATGTTTTCTTCCACAAGGAATATTTCTCCCTCTCAAACTGTGTTGTCTTCCAAAGCAAGCCACACCCTCTTAGGCAACGCTGTTGACTTGGTCAAACTTGACCTTGTCCTCATGCAATTGCCCCTTTTCACACTGGAAGGTGCAAAATAAAGCTACTCCATAGATCCATTTCACACCATGAGGGATTTTATTCCTACTCATGGATCTCCTCACCCATTTTATTCACCTCCTAGATGATATGAGAAAAATTAATGTTCCAATTAACTTCATGAAAATTTTGGAACATTATAACATCAAACCACTTTGGAGTCCATGAACCTAACCTTCCTAGACTCAGAGAGGGCTCTCTCTATATAAGTGTTTATAAATGTGTCATAGCCTCTTGAGCACCCTCCAAAATTTCTCACTTTAAAAAAATTTTGAGCCCCTTAAGCATAAGGAAGAGTTAAGTTAAAATCTGGGAGGGTTAAGTCGCCGAGTCGCAGATTTTGAATTTTTGGAAAATCGCGACCCCGCGACCTTGCGACCTCGCAACCTCGAGGTCGCAAGGTCGCGAGGTTGCACATCTCTTAAACCACCGCACAATGCGACCCATGACCTCATTAATGGCCCACACGTGCGACCTTTTTATATATAGGAGGTCGCTAGGTTGCATTAGGCATGTTCGACAGATAGAAAAAAAAATGGCTCTAACAGGTCTACTAGCGCGTGATTTTCCCGAGTAGGTTGTCGTTTCCCTCTTGTTGTTTCCCTTTATGATTTTTATTGCCTAATATTCCTTTCCTTAGCTTTTAAATGGCCCCTTGTCTTGGCCATTATTTTCATATGACACTTAGGGCTCCTTATTTTGGCTCTATCATTCACCCTGCTTGCCTAACCTTATCAAAGTTCCCATCCAGACTCTCATGGCCTGTATCCTGCTCCAAAATCTCTCCCCTTGCTCTGTCTTGGCTCATTTAACCTTGTAATTTTAAATTTACAGGCAAAAATACTCTGCGCAGCGTGCTTCAAAACCCCGGCAAGCCCTAGTGCGACCTGCGACCCAGTCGCTGAGTCGCCAGGTTGCTAATCGCTCTTCAATCTACCTTTTTGAGACTTCGTGATTTGGTGACCTTGCGACGCAGTCGCAGGTTGTATAGTCACTCTCCCATCGGTTTTATAGCATTTGCGACCCAGCGACCCGCGACCTGGTCGCAAAGTCGCACTTCCGTCAATTTCCCACAACTAACGACCCAGCGACCCGCGACCTGGTCACAAGGTCACAAAGTCGCACTTCCTTCATTTTCCCATGACTAGTGACCTAGTGACCTCGCGACCTAGTTGCAAAGTAAAAAAGTCGCAAATTCTTCAAGAATATCAACATCAGGACCTTAGCAACCCTATGACCC
This sequence comes from Pinus albicaulis, assembly GCA_034641835.2. Taxonomy (NCBI): domain Eukaryota; kingdom Viridiplantae; phylum Streptophyta; class Pinopsida; order Pinales; family Pinaceae; genus Pinus; species Pinus albicaulis. Next base: position 183,915,337 of record CM076575.1, read on the forward strand.
AATCGTAGGTTGCCAATTCAGCTCTGCCTGTGTCCCCTGTTGAAATAATTAATAATTGTACCTATTTTTGTATCATCATGGAATATTTATTATCCTGGGATTCTTTCATGAACAAGACAGGTGAATTCGAAGCAGACTTAGAGTGTATCCCTGTCCCCTCAGATTCAAGCGACATGGGACCTCCAGTGTCTCGGAAAAAGGGCAGGAGTCTGGAAGTAGAGGGCATAGAGGTGGACATACCAATGTCCCCAACCCCAATCTACAGAGACACCTTGTGCACATTTTCCAAAGGGGACAGTATGCGTTGGTACCAGGTGTACGAGCAGTTTGCTCGATAGGAATTCCTAGAGGACCTCCCTGATTGGGAAGTATACATACAGGTCAAAAGGTCAAAGATCCATCTTGCAGGTGCCCATCTGTCTATATTCCCATGCGCGAAGGTTGTAGATTGGATTATACAGAACACTAACCCCAAAAAATTCGTAATCAGGGACAGCGAAGGCAAGGCTTTCATGACCCTCAAAGGCTCAGATGCTCACGTCTACTACTCATTACCTGAAAGAGAGGAGGAATTCATAGAAGATTGGGTCATTGGCCATGCAATCCCCATAGTAGACACTCTAAAAAAGTGGTGGGAGGAGCCTGAGAATTTCAAGGTCAAGAAGGATCAAGAATATCCAGTGGCAGGCCTTAGGAAAGTATATAAATTAGTGGCTGCTATGCTTTGCAAATTGTACAGGCACTTCTATGCCACCACCTTCAGCGGCACATGGGAAACCCTCATGGAGTATGTCACGGTGCATGGCACCCGTTTCAACTGGGCCAGCATACTGGTGGCCTCCCTTCATACAAACATATCCTCGGCATTGGTACCAGATGAAGGATTGCCTTCTGAATTCTGCATGGCCTCTTATTTGTTGGATGATATCTGTTCAAGGTGCCACTTTGAAGGATGGGTGCACAACTGGGATACAAAATAGACCCATGAAATCCACTTACAAACCAAAGTATTTTTTGATTCCAGATATAAGCAGGACATAGAGCCGATCTCTCAAGTTTTAATCCCAGCTCTTTACAAAAAATTGTTCGGCCAAGACACTCCTTGCATGTCTTGGCAAGCCATGGAGACACTAGGCAAGGTTGCGCATTGGCTTCCTTTTTCTGAGTACACATTCATTCGAGTTTTTGGCTTGTACAAGGCCCCCCATGCTATGCCTCGATATGTCACAGAAAAAATGCTCATGCAAGAGTTATGTTTCCAAATGTCTTCCGGTTTCTATAAGGTCCTGTCCAAGGATAAGAAGAAGTCGTGGCCTATGCTACCCCTCACTATCGGTACTTACATAGTCAAATATTTCAAGGAGGTAGAGGCAAAAGCGGAAGAGATGAAAATTTATCACCTTGGGGCATTAGACCATCGGACATATGACCCAGAAAGGATAGTCCCTGATCACCGCAAGCGGGCTAAGTTCAAATGGAACTACTAGCACATGGAATTCCCGGGCGAAGATGAAAGAAGAAATTGGTATAATGCAGACCAAAAAATTGCTCTTGGGGCATACTCTGATCGAGAAGACCTAAATGACCAAACATTGGAAGACAAGAGCCGTGAATTGGGAGGCGCTTCTTCTTCTCTGGCTAAAAAGTCTCGAACTAGTACATGACACAGCACTTCTACCCAGCGGAAAGAACTAGAAGCTCAGAAGCAAATGGAAAAGAATATGAAAGAAGAGGAATATAAGCAAAAAAGGAGTCTGAGGTCAGAACAGAAGAAGAAGCAGGAAGAAGAGGCTAGGAGAAAAAAGGAGGAACAGGAGGCGGAGGCTGCAGCGGAACGACAACCCAAGAAATAATTAGATCAAGTGGGAGCTGAACGCCAAAAAAAAGTAGAGAAAGCAACAGAAACTGAGCATAAAAGGAAAGTTGAACTAGAAGCAACGGTAGAAGCAAAGCATAGATAGAAGAGAGAACATGAAAAGTTAGAATCTAAACGCCTTCAAAGAGAAGAGGAAGAAAATAAAAAGAAATAAGAGAAGGATCAAATGCTAGAGAACATCGAGGCATCTCCTAAGGGTGCAGGATCACAAACTGAGCTACCTCCCCTCGAGGTACCTATAGTCAGTACATGCGCTACACTCTTCGATCTAATTTCTTACAAAGGGCAGGAGGAGGAGGTATTCAATCTTACCAGGCTCACATACGATTAATTCTCCTTCAAGATATTCTAGGAGAAAAGAATATTCATGGCGTGAAATCCTTCTGCCTCATCCACAGTTGCAATGGAGAAATACCTAGTCTTAGACACTAGGACTAACCTGGTGATGATAGCATTGGCCGGCACAGATTTCTCCATGGCCATGGAGGAGAATGTGAATAGAATGAGCAGATAGATCCTCTCTCTACATAATAGGTTACAAGAAGTAGAGTAGAGGGAGGTAAGGGCAGAGCAGGAAAAGATAGCATTAAGAGAAGAGGTTCAGCAACTCCGAGACAAAACTTCCCCTATCAATGAAGTACCGCTCACCGTCCAAAGGCAGTTAGATATATTAGAGGCCACCATGAGACAAGTATATGGGGAAATTTTTACTATAAAAAAAATAGTTGCTCCCTTGGTGAGAGACCAAACAGAAACCCAACAGGGGAATGAGCAGCTGAAGGAAGCCTCAACCACCTTGGACAGAATCATGGAAAATTTTAGGGGCTAATATTCGCAGGTGGGCTAATTTTCCATGGTTTTTCCAAAAAAATGATTTGTCAATTTACATTTTTTTATATAAATGATTCACCCAAATTTTACAATATAAAATTATTTTATGTTAAAAATCACCAAAATTATATAAAAAATATATATAATATCATTATAAATTTAAATGATTTTAAAAATACATCAATAAACATTTTATAGTTTGCATATTAGGGACTACTGAGATTCGCCACTTTTTTAAACTTCAAGATAATTTTCCATCCTTAAAATTATCCCTGGACAGAATGATAGATTGGACGGTCCGGTACCCCCAGGCTTCCAAAAACCTGCCAAAGAAATATTGGATCCACACACAAGATGCCAAGGTCCAGATCTGGATGAATATGCAGTCCAAGGATAAGCTATCCAAGGACCTAGATAAGGTGATGTCTGCATACGAGCATCTGATTAGCAGCATCGATTCGATGCACATCTTACATCACATTTCGTCGCTGGGTGCATTAGATGAGGAGAAGACTTGGGAACAAGTGGATCAGGAGATCCAAGCATTTTTTTAGCCCATTAAGCAAGCCGCTGCCACTTCCAATCTTGCAGCATCACAGGAGAACCTGGGCAAGTTTCTTGTCACACCAGTCTAGGTCTACACCAAGCTCGCCTCCCTATCCAACCTAGTCACGCAGAAAAGAGAGACTCTAATCCCAAATGCCTTGGAGTGTCTACATCATTTGAGAGAGGAAGTTCCTTTGATTTCTCTCATAGCGGGAAATTATCGTGCTTGGCAGAACTTCCTCAAAGGAAAACAAGTTAATGCCCCTGACCTCACGATCGCATGCACATCCTCATGATCAGGTGGCAGTAGGCTGTAGGTCACATTTTCCAGCTGGTTCGTAGGTCACACTTCCCAGCTTGGTCGCAGGTCACATCTCTCAATTCAGGTCATAGGGCATCTCAACAGTTGGGCAGGCGAAAAGTCAGGGATCCCAAAGGGCAAATTTTGGTCTATAAAACTCCCTCCGTGAAGATTGTAAAAGGATCTTTTATTTTGGGACTCAAGACTTAGAGAGCATTGTATTGAAGGATAACACTCTTTTGCACATGAATATAGACACTTGTTAAAACTCTTTTGGATCTGATGTGTTTTGTTGTGCGAACACTATGAGTATTTCTTATACAGTTTCAAACATCTCTTTATTAATGAAGCTGCACTTTTAATGGCATAATTTATGCATTATAGTTCTTTGTACTTGTGTTAATGATGTTCAATTTATTTCACTTTCTTAATGAATGTTAATGACTTTGTTTATTAGCATTTGCTTTATCTTTTAGGAAGTGAAGGGCGTTTTCACCATAAAGAATTGTTTCTTTTGTGGTCAGAACGACCTACACGCATGACCCCAATGATGTGTTGTTAACAACACTTCCCTCGGCGTTTATGCTTTATTATTTCTCTCACTACGCATAGTGTTATATACGTGTTTAACTCATCAATCATGTATCTTGTATCATTTTAACAAGTGTGTGTCTGTAGGTTCATTGAGTTCTTTTGAGACCAAAGGAGAGGAGACTTAAGCAGTAGCCAAACCCACACCCTGGACAGGATCCCTATTCCAAACGGTTTAGAGTCTAGTTGGGACTTTTAACCAGGGACATCCCCTGTTGTTGGCTGGACAAACTTTCCCATCAACAGAATTGGTGCTAGAAGGAGGGCCTGAATGGCATCCTCCCAGCACACGAGCAACATTCCATCACAAACTCCCCATGGGGAGGTCATAAATGATGATACTATTCCTCCCCCTTTGGAAGATGTTCAAGGGGAGGAGGCTCCATATTATGAAATCACTAGAGAGCAGTTGAGATCCCTGTGCCCAGTTGCCCGCAATATCATCAGGGATTTGCGACACGCCCCAATCATGAATTTCTTGACCCATACTAGGACCCCTACTGATAAACTCAGTCACAACGGTGCTTTGGTTAGCTCCATACCTCAGTTGGTAAATTTGATGGTTGAAGACCTCGCCATCGTTGTCCAGAATAACGAACCGATTCCTGAGCTCCAAGGGGGTGGCGAGGAGGAACCTGGCATGAGTGAACCCCATCCTGACCCTCAGCCTACTCAAACCCAACATAAAAACAACAAAGTCCACTCCCCACCTAGGGGAGGCGAGGGAAATAGAGGCTAATGGAATGAAGGTGAGGGATATAGAACCCGCAGAAATGAAGGCAAGGGAAATAGAGCCCGTAGAAATGAAGGTGAGGGGAACAGAGGCTGAGGGAATGGAGGTAAGGGAGATAGAGGCCATGGCCAAGGACACCCTGCCGCCCACTGCTGTCAAAACCAAAACAGGCCACCTGTCTACAGTTGGGGATATCTTAGAAATATGGCCAACCGTGAGGGTTATCAAGATGAACACTCTCGCCATGGGGGAGAAGCATCTGCGTCAGGCACGGGGAGTGAATCTGAATCTGAGATCAGGTACCATGAGCATGCCAGGAGGGTGTAACCACCTGCCTGGATGGCCCAGTCCCCATTAAATATTTTGGGCCCCCTCCATGAAATGCCTAGGCACCCTGAGAAGCATCTCCCCAAGTTTGACCCCGAGAAAGGCACATTGGCTGAGGATCATATAAGCAACTTCTATCTTTCTCTGCAAATTATGAGAGTTAAAGCAGATGACGTTGCTTGTCATCTTTTCCCGCACACTCTTGAGAACAAAGCGGCCACCTGGTACTACTCCCTCCCGGGTGCCTCCATAATGTCATGTGACCAATTCCGTTGCGTGTTCTTGCAGAAATTTTTAGAGGAAAAAACCCCTTCCATACTCCTCACGGAGTTAAGCACCATTAAATTCCATAAGAAAGAGAAGGTTAGGGACTTCAATCAGTGCTTTTCTACCATAATGCAAAATTTTCCCCTCAACCTAGCATTGGATGACTCTATTAACATAGACTACTATACGAAAGCTCTCCCCAGGGATATTTCCGTCTTTGTAAAATGCGAAGCTAGGGCCACTCTTACAGCAAATTATGTGGCTTCCCTAGCTGTAGAAAAAGACATGCTTTCTATAGGAGCCATCGATCACGAAGGGAGAGATGAACACAAACCAATCACAAAGAAAGGTCAGTCTTCCACACTCAATACAACAGACAAGGATAAGGATGCTTTCAACTTCGAGAGTGTAGCAAAAACCCTCAAGCTATTGACAAATGAAGTCTCTGTCTTGAAGAGAAAGGGCATAGAATCTATGACTAGTACTAAGGCACCGAAGCCCTTTTTCAGAAAGAGTAACCCCGACACCAGCCAACCATATTCCAACCCAAACACTGTTCTCAACGTGGAAGAAATAGGAAAAGATAACTTTTTTTCTTTCCACCAGGCTGCCCACTTTGAAAAAACATGCCCACAATGGATTGGTAGCATGACTGCAGTAGTAAATCAGCTTCTGGATGATCAAAACCCAGGGGATGCATGGGAAGATTATGTTTCTTACCATGAAGAAGATTTTCCCCCTGATGAAGAACCGAGGTCCTCTATTCTTGCGTTCGACATAATTCGCCGGGAGAACAATCATACCCTCACTGATATCAATATGGCAGATGATCCTAAGGTCAAACCTGTACAAAATTTGAGCCTCAGAAGCAAAGCACCCATCCCTAAACAATCCTTTGAAGAGAAGAAAAGGGCTTTATTAAGGAAAATTCTTCCCCCTAGGAATGAACAGCAAGTTGTTCCTGAGAAGCCCACGAACAACAACACCCAAGCAAATCAAAAGAGCAAGCTCCTGGTGGGGTCCCCCAAAGACACTACCAAGCCTATTCCTCAGCCTGATTCCAGTTATAACATTGTTGAGGACATGAAAAAAACCAGAGCCAACATCTCCCTCTACGAGCTTGCCCACATCACTAATCAACGAGAACTCATTCTCAAAGCCTTCACCAATACCTTAACTACTAAGCCTGTGACGAATACATCTGTGCAAGCTAGTCCGAGTGTTCAGTCTATTGTAAATGCCATCAACGCAAATTCCAGGGGATCCACTCCTCCCTTCCTCTTATCATTTGATATTTTTAACTTCAACATCCATAACTGTCTATTTGACTCCGACGCATCCACAAACGTCATGCCCTTGTCTGTTTGTAAGAAGCTGAACATCTGCCCTGAGAAAATTGACGCGAGAATCATCCAACTTGACAGATCACAACTGCCAGCTGTAGGAGAGCTAAATAATGTCATCATCCACCTTTTGTCTGACTCTAGAGTCCACCAATGTATAGACATTGTGGTTGTAGATATCCTAGAATCCTATGGCCTATTACTTAGCAGAGACTAGTCCAGCAAGCTGCAAGGGTATTTTGCCACTGACTGGTCCCACCTGTGGCTTCCTTAAAAAGGCCGGAACAACCAAATCAGGGTCGAAAGCGAACCTTATATGGAATATACTATGAATGATTTGGATTCTACTAAAGAACCTATCAGCTTTTCCCAGGAGGAGCTTGGCATGTGTTTCTTGGAGGCCATTTTTGGATGTTACCATCCTCCTCAGTCTCTAGTAGGCCCCGAGATCCAGTCTGAACTAATACTCATCACAGAAGACCAAGCCACCCTCGTCTCACACCAAACCGAAATCCCTCCCCAACCGACAACCTCGAAGGAGCCAGAAAATGATGTGTGGACCCTGTATTATGACGGTTCCAAGACCCATGATGGAGCTGGCACGGGCTGCATCTTGTTGGACCCTCAGAAGAACAATTTCTTGATTTTGTGCCAGCTAGAGTTCCAGTGCACTAAAAATACTGTTGAATATGAAGCTTTAGTCCTCAGACTCAAGAAGGCACTAGATTTAAAGGTAAGAGGCTTACAGGTCATCGAAGAATCTGATATTATCACTCTGCAGGTATGCAATACCATTCATTGTTTGTCTCCGCACTTAAAAGCTTATCAACAAGAGGTATGGTGTCTTATTTCTACTTTTGATGATTTGGAATCAAATCTGTTCTTAGAATGCATAATGCAGCCACTGATACTCTGGCTAATGCTGCTGCTAGATTTACCCCTTTGAGGGATGTATTTTCTATTAAAGTTATATATAGACCCTTCGTGCTAGATAATATTACTAATTTATGTGTCTTTGATGATGACCAACAGATATTAGAATTCATGCTCAATACTGAAGTATTCAAAGACGCAGTAATAGAGGTAGATCACGATCAAGCTTTGCCTGAAGAGAATGATAAATGGAAGGAGAGACCCATTCCCAAGGGGATAGTGTCACTTGGAAAGCTCTTTGATCTGCAAAGTGGTTTTCACAGGCCCCAAAATACCAAAGTACAAAGTTCCACCTTGGCACATCGACAGGTGAACTTAGGATCAGATGAGAAGCTGAAGTTCATCAACCTTGGGAAAGACTATTCCGACCAGGAGACCCAGGCCTTCACCCAACTATTCTAGAAGTATCGAGACATATTTTCTTGGATGTACGATGATTTACGTACGTACGATACTCGAATTATTCAGCACGTGATACCCATGAAGGAAGGGGTGAAGCCTTTCCAACAAAAGCTTAGAAAAGTGCATCCTACTTTGGAACTGATGATTCAGAAAGAAATTAAGAAGCTTTTGGATGCATGCATCATCTTCAAAGTTTGCCACTCCACTTAGGTGTCAAATTTGGTTCCGGTACAAAATAAGTCTGGCGAGATCTGCTTGTGCGTGGATTTCCAGAATTTAAATCAGGCCTCAGACAAAGAAAATTACCTGATGCCTCCTATGGAACAAATATTGCAAGCTATGTCTGGATCCGAGATGTTCTCCTTATTGGATGGGTTCTTTGGCTACAACCAAGTGCTGGTAGCTAAGCCAGACAGAATGAAAACTACTTTTCAAACTAAATGGGGAACATTTGCTTTTAGACGCATGCCCTTTGGATTAATAAACGCAGGGGAAAATTTTCAACGGGCCATGGATATAGCTTTCCATGGTTTGATAGGGCAGAGCATGGTAGTCTATTTGGATGACGTCACCATGTTTTCAAAACACTGTGGTGATCATTTATGCCACCTCAAGAAAAATTTTGAAAGGTGCAAGAATTACGGGATCTCACTTAACCCGAAGAAGAGTGTTTTCACCGTGGCAGAAGGAAATTTGTTGGGCCACATTATAACTAAGCAAGGCATTTTTTTAGATCCCAAGTGGGCAAAAGCCATTTCCCAGATTCCACCCCCTAGCAGTAAAAAGGCTATGTAATCTTTCCTTGGGAAAATAAATTTTGTATGTAAATTCATATCTGATTTCACCCAAATAGTTAGGCCTTTGCAGGGGATGATCAAGAAGAATGTGATTTTCAAATGGAATCTGCCAGAGAAGGCTTTTAACAAAATCAAGCAGGCTATAGCTGAAGCACCCTCCCTCCAAAGTCTAGATTTTAGCAGAAGCTTTATCCTGTACACTTTCGCTTCAGATTCATCACTTGCAGCTGTCCTCATGCAGGAAGATGGAAACAATGATGAATGGCCTATATCCTTCATGAGTATTGGTTTACAAGGAGCTGAATTGAACTACCCTAAAATTGAGAAGCAGGCTTACATAGTCTACAAAGTAGTCAAGCATTTCAGGCCATACATATTGAAAAACCATGTTACAGTTTTTGTCCCCCACCCAGCTGTCCGCTCACTGTTTGTGCAGCAGGAGCTAGGTGAGAGACGAGGCAATTGGGTGGCATGTCTTCAAGAGTATGACCTAGAGTTTAAACCAGCACACAATGTCAAAGGACAAGGACTCTACCAAATGGCTGCGGAGGCTGCAAGCTCACATGAGGTCGAAGAAGAGTGTTGGGAACATGAAATCGATATGTATCAGAGTGACCTCGCACCTCAGCAGAGAAGCCCTTCTTGGTACTCTGACATTTTGGGGTATTTAGCCCATGGCGTCTTGGACCCTTCTTTGACTGCCCGGCAGAAACACACAATAAGGCTCAAGGCTGCATCTTACCAGTTGATCCAGGGTAAGTTTTCAAGAAACATCACGATGGAGTTCTCTTACACTGCTTGGAACATGATGAAACATAGAACATCTTGACCGAGCTGCACGATGGACCAGCTCGAGGGAATTTTGTAGGCGATACCACTGCCCACAAGATAATGCGTGCATGATACTATTGGCCAACCCTTTTTAGAGATGCACATGCGTATGTACAGAAGTGCACTCAATGCCAGAAGTTCGCAAATCGGGAAGCGCGGCCAGCCGCTCCCATACAGTCAGTGGCAGTGGAGGAACCCTTTCAACAGTGGGGTTTGGACGTGATTGGTGAAATCCTACCTCACTCCTCCAAGCAACACCGGTATATTCTCACTGCTACCTATTATTTCACTAGGTGGGTTGAAGCAGTACCTTTACGAGAAATCAATGATCAAGAGGTAATATTCACTCATTCTATCATCACCAGGTTTGGAATTCTAACTTCCTTGGTTTTTTATAATGAAACTTACTTTTAATCTTTTAAATTGTATGATTTTGCTCTGGAAAATGGTATTGTGCTTAAACATTCTGCAAATTATTATCCCCAAGGAAACAGGTTATTTGAGTCAACTAATAAAAATCTTATCCAAATCATTAAGAAGACTCTGCTGTCCCACCAGTGAAACTAGCATAATGCACTTCACAACGCTCTTTGGGCCGACCGTGTCACGCCCAAATCCTCACTCAGAACCTCCCCATATTTTCTTGTGTATGGAAAATAAGCAGTCCTTCCTCCCCACGTATCTCTCCCTCCCCTTCGGTTGTCCCGAGAAAGCCATGGCACCCCATGCCCCACCTTGCAGACCCAGATCGACACACTACTGAAGTTGGAGGAAGAAAGGCAAAAAACCCGAGAAAATTTCACCATCCACCAAAGTCGGATCAAGAGATGGTTTGATAAAAAATCCGTAGGGAGTAAAAATTTTGAAGTAGGAGACCTAGTCCTTAAGTGGGATAAAGCGCATTAAGAAAAGGGAAAACATTCCAAATTCCAAGCACTGTGGACAGGTCCATTCCATGTCAAGGGGAAATTGGGTTCCCACACGTTTAGACTGCAAACTCCTGAGGGAAAATTCGAAGTCCTCCTGGTAAAAGGGCATGACCTCAAACATTACTTCACTTAGTAGCCCTCAAAGGGCTATCCTACCCCTATACCATAGCTTTCTTCTTTCGTTTCATTTAAAAAAAAAAAACTATATATATATATATATTCAAAAAAAATTGGAAGGCCTTGTCAGACCCACGCAATTGGCACACTACACCAGGTTCTATGTTGATGGGAAGCCTTTCTTGAAAGACACGAAGGTGGCAAAATTTTGCCTGTAATTAGTTCCCAAAGGTAGTACATGAACTAGCTCAAGCCACCAAGCATGGGTAGCTCACCTAGCGAGTTTGAAAGGGTGTCTGTGAAAAGAAAGTTCGATACAGTGGTGACTAGGTCGAAAGGGAACAGAGTCAACCTCAGGTGACATCAGGGCATCTGAGAAAAATCAAAGTCCTCATATCAGACTAGGATCAACCTCTCTGTAAGTAAAATAAGTCGGGATCCCTCATCTGCCGAGGAAAAATAATTTCCCCTCTCAAATAAGTGCCATGAGAACATCTAAATAAGTGCCTTAGGCACATTAAAAATAAGTGCAATAGCACACAAATAAAGGGTAAAGGATTGAGAAAGGCTTCCTACGCAGAGAGGTGATGTGACGACTCCGCCGGGGTATTGACTAGGCTCACTGGCAGCAGAGCAATGTTCATGACTCCTAGGTAGTGACTCCATCGGGATCACGAGGTTCACAGGTAGCGGAGCAACATAATGAGGAAAAAATAATCGTACCGGACCCTATGACCACCTGAAGTTCTTCAACCCTTTCAGTCTGAAAACCTGAAGAAATGAAATTCGGTTAATCATCGCCCAGACAGATTGGCTGGCCAAGCGACCTTGCAAGGTGCCAAAGGAAAGGTAGTGGAGACCCTAGGGTGAAAAGAACAGCTAGTGAAGTCCCCTCCCTCCCCCACCAAGGCAAGCCATCGGTAGAGACTCTGAGTCCGACCAGTGAATCACCAGTTGTTGTAGCCTCTACAATAGCCTCCAAAATTTCTCCCTTTAAAAAATTTTTGAGCCTCTTGAGCATAAGGAAGAGTTAAGTTAAAATATGGGAGGGTTAAATCACCGAGTCAAAGATTTTGAATTTTCAGAAAATCGCGACCCCACGACCTTGCGACCTTGCAACCCCGAGGTCGCACATCTCTTAAACCACCGCAAAATGCGACGCGAGACCTCATTAATGGCCCACGCGTGTGACCTTTTTATATATAGGAGGTCGCTAGGTCGCATTAGGAATTTTCGACGGATAGAAAAAAAACAGCTCTGACAGGTTGACTAGTACGTGGTTTTCCCAGGTAAGTTGTCATTTCCCTCCTCCTGTTTCCTTTTATGATATTTCTTGCCTAATATTCCTTTCCTCAGCTTTTAAATGGCCCCATGTCTTGGCCATTATTTTCATTTGACACTTAGGGCTCCTTATTTTGGCTCTATCATTCACCCTGCTTGCCTAACCTTATCACAGTTCCCATCTAGGCTCTCATGGCCTGTATCCTACTCCAAAAGCTCTCCCCTTGCTCTGTCTTAGCTCATTAGCTCATGGTGCGTGCCAAAACCCCGGAAAGCCCTAGCGCGACCTGTGACCCGTGCGACCCTGTGACCCAGTCACTAAGTCGCCAGGTCGCCAATCGCTCTTCAGTCTGTCTTCTTGCGACTTCGCGATTTGGTGACCTTGTGACCCAGTCGCAGGTCGCATAGTCACTCTTCCGTCAGTTTTCTAGAATTTACGACCCAGCGACCTGTGACCTGGTCGCAAAGTCGCACTTCCGTCAATTTCCCACAATTAGCGACCCAGCAACCTGCGACCTGGTCACAAGGTCACAAAGTTGCACTTCCTTCATTTTCCCATGAATAGTGACCCAGCGAACTCGAGACCTGGTCACAAAGTCGCCAAGTCGCAAATTCTTCAATAATATCAACATCGCGACCTTTGCGACCCTGCGACCTAGTCGCATGTCACTGATTCAGCTCTGCCTGTGTCCTCTATTGAAATAATTAATAGTTGTACCTAGTTTTGTATCATCATGGCATCTTTCTTATCCTAGGATTATTTCATGAACATGATAGGTGAATTCCAAGTAGACTTAGAGTGTATCCCTGTCCCCTCGGATTCAAGTGACATGGGACCTCCAGTGTCTCGTAAAAAGAGAAAGAGTCTCGAAGCTGAGGATATAGAGGTGGACATACCAATGTCCCCGCCCCCGATCTACAGAGATACCCTGTGCAAATTTGCCAAAGGGGACAGTATGCGTTGGTACCAGGTGTACCAGGAGTTCACTCCACAAGAATTCCCAGAGGACCTCCCTGATCAGGAAGTATACATACAGGTCAAAAGGTCAAAGCTCCATCTTGCAGGTGCCCATCCGAATATATTCCCATGTGTGGAAGTTATATATTTGATTATACAGAACACTGACCCCAAGAAATTCGTAATCAGGGACAGCGAAGGCAAGGCTTTCACGACTCTCAAAGGCTCAGATGCTCGTGTTTACTACTCATTTCCTGAAAGAGAGGAGGACTTCACAGAATATTGGGCCATCGCCCATGCGGTCCCCATAGTAGACAATCTAAAAAAGAGGTGGGAGGAGCCTGAGAAGTTCAAGCTCAAGAGGGATCAAGAATATCCAGTGGCAAGCCTTAGGAAAGTATATAAATTAGTGGCTGCTATGCTTTGTAGATTTTACGGGTGCTCCGATGCCACAAACTTCAGTGGCACATGGGCAATCCTCATGGAGTATGTCATGGTGCATGGCACCCATTTCAACTGGGCCAGCATATTGGTGGCCTCCCTTCATACAAACATATCCTCAACTTTGGTACCAGATGAAGGATTGCTTTCTAAATTCTACATGGCCTCTTATTTGTTGGATGTTTTTTGTTCAAGGTGCCACTTTGAAGGATGGGTGCAGAACTGGGGTCCAAAACAGACTCGTGCAATCCACTTACAAACCAAAGTATTTTTTGGTTCCAGATATAAGAAGGACATAGAGTCGATCTCTCAAGTTTTCATCCCAACTCTTTACAAAAAATTGTTCGGCCAAGACACTCCTTTCATGTCTTGGTGAGCCATGGAGACACTAGGCAAGGTTGCGCATTGGTTTCCTTTTGCTGAGTACACATTCATTCGAGTTTTTGGCTCGTACAAGGCCCCCCATGCTATGCCTCGATATGTCATAGAAAAAATGCTCATGCAAGAGGTCTGTTTCCATATGTCTTCCGGTTTCTCTAGGGTCCTGACCAAGGGTAAGAAGAAGCCATGGCCTATGCTACCCCTCACTATCGCTACTTACACAGTCAAATATTTCAGGGAGGTAGAGGCAGAAGCGGAAGAGATGAAAAGTTATCACCTTGGGGCATTAGACCACCAGACATATGACCTAGAAAGGATAGTCCTTGATCACTGCAAGTGGGCTAAGTTCAAATGGAACTACCAACACACGGAATGCCCAGGAAAAGATGAAAGAAGAAATTGGTATAATGTAGACTGGCAACTTGCTCCGTGGGCGTACTCTAATCAAGAAGACCCAGATGAACAAGCATTGGAAGACAGGAGCCGTGAATTGGGAGGCGCTTCTTCTTCTCTGGCTAAAAAGCCTCGAACTAGTACAGGGCACATCACTTCTACCGAGCAGAATGAACTAGAAACCCAGAAGCAAATGGAAAAGAAGATGAAATAAGAGGAAGATAAGCGAAAAAGGAGTCTGAGGTCAAAACAGAAGAAGAAGTAGGCAAAAGAGGCTAGGAGAAAAAAGGAGGAACAGGAGGCGGAGGCTGCGGCGAAACGAAAACTCAAGAAATAATTAGATCAAGTGGAAGACGAATGCCAGAAGAAATCAGAGCAAGAAGTAGCAGCTGAGCGTAAAAGGAAATCCGAACTAGAAGCAATGGCAGAAGCAGAGCGCAGACAAAAGAGAGAACATGAAAAGGCAAAAGCCGAATGCCTTCGAAGAGAAGAGGAAGAAAAGAAAAATAAATAAGAGGAGGATCAGATGCTAGAGAACATCGAGGCATCTCCTCAGGGCACAAGATCACAAACTGAGCTACCTCCCCTAGAGTTACCTGTAGTCAGTACATGCACTACACTCTCTGATCTGAGTTCTTACGAAGGGTAGGAGGAGGAGATATCTGATCTTACCAGGCTCAGATATGATCAGTTCTCCTTCAAGATCCACCAGGAGAAAAGTAGATTCATGGCGTGAAATCCTTCTACCTCATCCACAGTTGCAATGGAGAAAGACATAGTCTTAGACACTAGGACTAACCCAATGATGATAACATCAGTTGGCACAGCTTTCACCGTGGCCACGGAGGAGAATGTGAACAGAATTAGCAGAGAGATCCTCTCTCTACAAAATAGGTTACAAGAAACAGAGCAGAGGGAGGCAAGGGCAGAGCAGGAAAAGATAGCATTAAGAGAAGAGGTTCAGCAACTCTGAGACAAAACTGCCCCTATCAATGAATTACCACTCATCGTCCAAAGGAAGTTAGATATATTAGAGGCCACCATGAGACAAGTCTATGGGGAAATTTTTACTATAAAACAAACAGTTGCTCCCTTGGTGATAACCCAAACAGAAACCAAGCAGAGGAATGAGCAGCTGAAGGAAGCCTCAGCTGCCTTGGATAGAATGATAGATTGGACGGTCTGGTACCCCCAGGCTCCTGAAAACCTGCCAAAGAAAGACTGGATCCACACACAAGATGCCAAGTTCCAGATCCGGATGAAGATGCAGTCCAAGGATAAGCTATCCAAGGACATAGATAAGGTGATGTCCGCATACGAGCATCTGATCAGTGGCATCGATTCGATGCACATCTTACATCACATTCCATCGTTGGGCGCATTATATTAGGAGAAGACTTGGGAACATGTGGATCATGAGATCCAGGAATTTTTGCAGCCCATTAAGCAAGTCGTTGCCACTTCCGATCTTGCAGCGTCACAGGAGAACCTAGGAAATTTTCTTGTCACACCAGTCTAGGTCTACACCAAGCTCCCCTCCCTGTCTTACCTAGTCACACAAAGAAGAGAGAATCTAATCCCAAATGTCTTGGAGTGTTTGCATTGGTTGAGAGAGGAAGTTCCTTTGATTTATCCCATAGAGATAGATTATCGTGCTTGGAAGAACTTCCTTAAAGGACAACAAGTTAATTCCCCTGACCTCACGATCGTGCACACATCCTCATGATCAGGTGGCAGTAGTTCGTAGGTCGCATTTCCCATCTAGGTCGCAGGTCACACTTCCCAGCTTGGTCGTAGGTCGCAGCACTCAATTCAGGTTGCAAGGCAGCTCAATAGTTGGGCAGGCGAAAAGTCAGGGAACCCAAAGGGAAAATTTTGGTCTATAAAACTCCCTCCGTGAAGATTGTAAAAGGATCTTTTTTTTTTGGGACTCAAGAGTTAGAGAGCATTGTATTGAAGGATAACACTCTTTTGCACATGAATACAGATACTTGTTAAAACTCCTTTTGAATCTGATGTGTTTTGTTGTGCGAACACTATGAGTATTTCTTATATAGTTTCAAACATCTCTTGATTAATGAAGCTAGGCTTTTAATGGCATCATTTATGAATTATAGTTCTCTGTACTTTTGTTAATGATGTTCAATTCATTTCGCTTTCTTAATGGATGTTAATGACTTTTTTTATTAGCATTTGTTTTATCTTTCAGGAAGTGAAGGGCGTTTTCACCATAAATAATTGTTTCTTTTTTGGTCAGAATGGCCTACAAGCATGACCCCAATGATGTGTTGTTAACAGCACTTCCCTCGGCGTTTATGCTTTATTATTTGTCTCACTACGCATAGTGTTATATATGTGTTTAACTCATCAACCATGTATCTTGTATCATTTGAACAAGTGTGTGTCCATAGGTTCATTGAGTTCTTTTGAGACCAAAGGAGAGGAGACTTAAGTGGTAGCCGGACCCACACCTCGGACGGGATCCCTATTCCAAACGGTTTAGAGCCTAGTTGGGACTTTTAATCAGGGAGATCCCCTATTGTTGGCCGGACAAACTTTCCCGTCAACAAAATGATATGTCTTTATGCTTCTACTTTGATTTTAGGCCAGTTATGAAGTTCTGAGGACTTGTTTGTTTTTATTGATTAGATTGGTTGATAGATAGAATTAATGGTGTGATTAATTAAAGTTTCAGTTGAACAGATAGACCATGAGAGACATTAATCCATTAGGCTATGGATTCATAAAAGGATTTAATTGTTCATCAACTCTGCAAGGGTTTCCATAGGGCTAGCTAGCTATATAGATTGGATCTCTTAGATTAGATGGCATATGAAATCACAATAAGTTGTCAGAGCAGCAAAACTAAAAGTCAGTTAAGAATATTTTAACTCTACTTCAAGAATAAAATCCTTTTAGGTAACTATTTGAGGAAAACCAAAGGACGGGGCATACCATAGAATTTTTTGGCCAGAATTTCATAAGAAAACCTTTAAGACAACAATTCAGCAATCCTAGGATTACTTTCAGACAACGAAAACATTTAAGATAACAATGAGTGCAACTAAAGAGCAAGATAGACCTGTCTTCTTTAATCAAACACTCCAAAGGCCTTCAAAGCAACAGTTTGAGGCAAACCAGAGGATAAAGCATACCATAGACTTCCTCGATTGGACTCTACTAAGTGTACTTCAAAGAAAGGCCCTAAAAATAATTTTTCAAGCTACACCAAGGATAGGGCATACCATATACTTCTTTGGCTTGACTCTATTAAATCATTTCCAAGACAACAAGCTAGGTGGAACCAGAGAGTAGTTAAGAATTCTCCAATCAGACCTTGTAGAAGGAAACATTGAGATAAAGAATGTAGAAAGAAATAGGGTACCAAGTCAACATATCCTAATCTAAAATTTATTTTCTTTTATCAGAGAAATAATGGAAAAAATGGAAAACAGAAGGAAAACATTAACAAAGAAGGAAAACTTCACCATTAACATAACTAAAGAATTCTATGAACGTGCTTGTATTACTAATGTTCAAAATAGTTACATTACTCTAGTACAATAGATCTCTGCAACTCAGATATTTCTCAAATCTAGCCTAGAAACCAATCCTTTGATCAATATTCAACAGCTAGCCAAAACAACCAATAATTAGCCAACTATCCAACCAACCAACCAACACTAAAAATGAAGAATACATGCAGTATTTATCAGCAAAATGAGGAGGTGGTCTTAAGCTAGTGTTTTAGATGTTATTTATTAAAAATTTAATGTGTTTTTGACCATTGATACCATGCAAGGCCCAAAGAAAATATATCTGAGACTGACTCACTGTAATAATAAATCCTAACTTAACTGTTGAGCTAAATTTTGGAAATGTTTGAATTTTAGGATTTTCAATAACCTTTACAATAATTGCTGAGTGGTTGAGAAATATCTCTGAATTTTGTAATAACTGTTGATGTATTTATTAAAAGAAAACATGTTGTAGGTGTCTAAATGTATTTCTGAAGAATTAAATGCCTTCTTTTGAGTCACTTGAATCTTCCTCTGTGCTGATTTCTCTTTGTTTTATCCTTTAATTTTTTTTTTAGGATTTTAAATTGGATTTGTCTTTACTATATGCATGATCTGTGCCTTTAACTCTTTTAATCCTATGATTAAACCTTTAAGCTTTAATATTCATCTATGCCTACTGTTTTGGCCTTGATCTCCCTGTGTTTGTGCCTTTAACCCTGATTTAACCTTGTAATCCTTTGATTTAACTTTTAATCCACTGATCTTCACTGTAACAATATTCTAATTGTTTTGTCTTCCTTTGCCTTTGTCCCTGTCTATGTTTACTGCGCAGGGGGGTCAATACTTTGGTTCTGTGCATGTCAATGGCCACCAATAATCATGATTCATTGGTGACTATGATCGATATTATTCCCCTGGTCCTTCTTATGAAACAAGTATCTATGGATCGTCACCTAGAACACTTGTTTATATAATTTTGGACCCTCTAAAAGCGTTTCTCACGTTTCCCCCATGATACCTGTACAATAAATGATTAAATTATTTTGAAAATCTACGTGGGGGAATTTTCTGCATTTTTTTGGGTTTTTCAGGCTTTGGAGCATTACATAGGTGGTGATAGCAGAGGAGGGCTTTATCACAAAGCCACAGGGCTCTCGACAACTTGAGTCAGATGGCGGTATCAGGATTTTGTGCGATGCAGTAATGCAGTTTTTGCATGGGATGAGTGGTAAATGTTTTCAGGCGGGACTGTGTGATTCCATTCAGTGAGCGACACATAGCAAAGGGGACATGGGCGGATATCACCCATTTCACAGCGTTAGGGGTTGTTTAACCCATACGCCGTTAGATGTACGATAAGTTCCCTCGACCGTTGGATCTCAAGGGATGAGATCAACGGTGGTCGGGAGTTTTGGGAGCGATAGGCAAGTCAAAAGTAATGGGGTCCAGGTGGACAGGTTGCAAATTTTTATTGCAATTCGGGGTTTGTTTAAAGAGCGGGACCCAACGGTTAATAAAAAAAGCATATGCGCTTATTTTATAAGAGGATGGCGAAGGTTTAAAAATATTAAAGTGGGGGGTTAAAAACATTAAAGTGAGGGCTTTAATATTTATGAAGGGTTGGGTTTATAAAACAAAAGGTGTCATGTTTTTATATTAAAGACAAAGTTTTAATATAAAACAAAGGGTCCTGAACGGTCAATTTTTTTACATTAAAACAATGTAAAAATGGCATTCTTACATTTTTTTATTTAACATAGGTAGGGATGGTGAATGTGAAGGGGGTTAATGGGGTTTTTAGGAATGAAAGTGGGATTTTAGTGGGGAAAATGACGAAATGAGGCTTTTGGAAGGGAAAATGGTGAGAATGAAAGAATTAATCCCATACAAGAGTGTTTAAGAGCATCAGGGTGATTTTGAGAAGGCATAATAAGATATAGTGAAAAAGGTTTCATGAAGATAATGAAGGTAGTGAGATTTCTGAAGATAGCTGATAGTCCAGGAATGTTATCTTCATCAGATTGTAGAAAATCCATAGTCACCTAGTGAAACTATAGAATACAGGAGGATAATAGTGGCTCCAACTGGGGAGGGAAGCTCCTTTAGGAGGTGTCAAGAACCTAAAAATTTAGATCTCTTGACTTTGTATACCAGTGCCTTGTGTGGAGTTGGAAAATTTTTTCATTCTTCAATTGTTGATTTGCTAGTGTTCTTTGAAGTTGTGACCTTTTGAGATCTAAAAAACATGTTTGCTTCAACTCAAATCTACTTACCCCTCATACTTTGCCTATCATTTTTTCTTCATATGGGTGCATTTAGATTGGCAAACCCTTGACATCATTTTTATTATTGAAAGTAAAAACTATCTACTTCTACCCTTAATATATCATCCAAAGGCTCATTTTTAACTGATGAGCTCTTTTATTCTCTAGCTAATCTATTTGTATGTCAAGATTAAACAGTTTGATAGCTTTTCATTCTCTAATATATTAACAAAAAATTGAAAACATGACCAAACCAAGATTAAGCAGTTTGATTTGTCATGAGTTGTGGCATTTTGGGACAAGCTGCAAAAAAATATTATTTTTGAAAAAAGTAAAACTAAAAACTGAGGGGTCTAATCTAGAATCTATCATTCATCCCTCTCTTTCTTTTTGGTTTAGATTTTGAACTTTGGAACCAATAATTTTTCCTAATCTAATATATTGATAAGCCAAGTTTAAAGAGTTTGGAAAATCTTCATTTTCTAACTTATCAACAGAAATTCAAAATTTGTTCAATCATGTTTAGGTTGTATGAATGAAAAAGACTTCCTTTTTAAAAGTAGTGGCATTCAGACTTGCAAACTTTCAAAAACATTCTTTTTTGGTATGGGGCTTTACCTTTTTCTTTTTATCTACCCTCTTTTCTTCTTTTCTTTCTTTTTTGTTTATTTTTCTGATCATTTTATTCAAGCAGTGTTATATACAATGATTAAATATTTTAACTGAGATTTTAAAAAAAAATAATGCTTGAGAATCCTTCCATTGACAGGACCTCCAAATAATTCTATTCCATCCATTTATTGAACGAAAAATGCATTGTTACCTCTTGCAGAATGGATGATGTATGGACCTTTCCATATATTGTCAAATTTCCATGTTTTCCTTTGTCCTCTCTTCTTGAATCCCACTTTAGCACTTTGTCTCCAATATTCAAATAATTTTTCTTGGTCCTTTTGTTAAAAAAAATTTTAATATTTTCTGACACTTGCTATGTTCTATTGTATACTTCTTCTCTGGATTTATCCTGCTGGACAATTTGGTTTATGCTTCTTTGCATATCATTTTGTTCAAACTGTGCTTCTTGGATGAGCTTTATCATTCGTAATCCCAAGCATGTTGGGAAAACTGCATCTTCTCCATACACTAGGTGCTAGGGAGACATTTTTTGGCTCGAGGCATCCTAACCTAGGTTCGGATGTTCAATGTTTTCCAACAAACCCCTATACTACTGGCCCTTTCGACAGTGACCTACTTGTGCAAATCAAAGTCTAACCCGAAGTAATATGGGTGGGTGTCGGAACCATGTTTCCGCACACTGGGAGAGGGTAGCTAAGTGAAGAAGAGTTGCATTCACCGTTATAGTGACCAAATATTTTATCACAGAGCCTATATCCATAGATTCCCTTCGCATCCATGTGCACAATAGCCATAATACTCACATAAATCAACAGATCATGAATTCATATAACAATACGCAGCTATTCTAGATATTCTTGTATGAAGTAAAATAGAACAAACCCAGATTGCAACATAAATAAGTAACACAAGTATGTTCACAACTTAAATCAATAACACAGCAACATATATTAATTAATCAAAATGTCACAGATTCATATCAAAGTAATTCCAGTGGATTCAAAAAGGCAACAACACTTCCGCATTCATTAATATTTCAGATCTGCTTACAATACCCAAAAACCAAACCTGTGCACACAGTAGCAGGAGTCCTTAACCAATGACCCTGACCAAATCTATCGATTCACACTTAGCAGCAATTTATTATCATTCTTAGCCAGTCCTACAACTCAAAAAGGTTCAACTACTTATACTATTTTAGCCTATGCATCCAATGGTCCACAAAATGTGGTTTACGGACTCTTGGTCTACCCTTGACCCATTTACAATGCTTTAGGGGCTTTGACCCACCCCAAAAACCCTGTGTTAGACTAAATATAATAAAAAATATAAAAAATGGACCAGTTTCGCAGCTTTGTAGGAGATCTTGTTCCAACAGTCCCCCAACACAATCTTGTGACTCGTCCTGAGTCACTTCGATGGTAGGTTTTCCACCTGCACGCATAGTGCAGTGAGGGTGGTGATTAGTGGAGGCAGCAACTCTTGACTCTGGGCCACGGCACACTACGTGAGGTCCACCAAATTTTGGTATGTTGGCCCTTTGGTTGCCGTAGTGACATTTTTCAATGTCTGGTTTAGTTACGTGACCACGCCATCAACATCTTGTGAGATCTGGAGGGTTGTGGCAGCCCATGGCTTTAATCATTCCTCAAGGACATGCTTCTGGCACTAGAGTTTCTCAATCGCATCCAGGAGAGTGTTGCTAGTCCGCAACTATGCTAACCATTGTGCAGGCACCAAGGTGGGCAAGGTAGCCTTGACTTGTGCAAAAGCTTCGTCCTACTATCGTAAGTCCTGATTGACCTATCGGAGGACTGGGTTGAACTAGACCATGGTTTAGATCTGCATGGCTTGTTCTAGAAATTGGGCGCCTTGAGAAATTTTCTCTGTGATGGAGTTCATAGCTTCGGCCAATAGCGCAGCGCGCTAGGCTCGAACCTCTGGCGGCGTGGTGGGCTACAATGTAGCCTGTAAGTCGGAGATTTGCTTCTCCAGTTGTGCCTTTATGGTCTACAGTTCTGTCCGAGATGCTTTTACTATTTCAAACATACTTCCTACCTTGGCCCGAGGTGTAGCTGCGACAGGGAATCTGTCTAGAACCTCTGTGCAGAGCTGGAGGATCACCATTTCAATCTCCACCTGATGCAATATAGCAAGGTAATTTTCTGCATCTTTCCATTTGAGGGCTTGCTTGGCCATACCGAGTTGTTGATGCACCTCTAGGTCTCACCGGTGGGTCTCCCAGGTTAAGACGGTGTGGAGACCTTGTAATTCCTCATTAGGAAACTTAACAAGGTCCAAGTGGACCCCTGTATCTACTTGGAGTTGGGTTCCTATAAGGGCAGTGCTAGGCAAAGAGTAGAGGTGGCTTTCTTTCGATGCGAGCATGGTACTGCTGATTGCCAAGGGGGCCCATTTCTGAGTTACGCTGGTCTGTAGCTTATCTGCCTTACACTGGAGGGTACGAAGCTCGTTCTGAAAGGTGTCAATTGTAGCCTTCTTTTGTCCCTCTATGGCTACCCATCTTTCCTCTGTGGCCAGCATAATTGCGTCTGTGATTTTTTTGAGGTCACCGTCAGTCAGTGTGACTGTCGCATCATATTCCTAGCACTGGGCATACTGCTTTTTTTGAGGCCCTTTATCAGACTCACCTGGCTGATTTATATCTTGGAGGGAGGTGGTAGCTTGGTTATTTATCCCTGGTACACTTAGTGCCAGTTGCGGATCGGCTTTGGCATCCTTATTAGTGATTTGTAGTAGTTGTGAATCCCTTTCCGTGGCTATGTCTACGCCCCTTACGCTTGGTTCTAGATTTTATTGGGGTCGATAGGGGAGGTTATTTCTGTTGCATGGGTCCCTTCGGTGCTCTTTTTTCCAGAGATGAGTCCACTCCTCCACTCAGGGAGCCAAAGTGCAATTATCCTATCAATTTCTTTGTCCCACAACCCAATTATGGCTTCCTCCCATTCGGGCTCTGTAGGTACCAAAGTTTCCACGGGAATAGGAGCTGTTATCTTAGTGGGAATATGGAATCTTGATTTCGGGGGCCTATCAGTAGTGGGAGTGGGTCGCTTTTCCATGAGCAAGATGCAACAGGCCCAAAAAATTACACAGCATAAAAAAATTACATACATTTTACAGACGTAATACAGAACTGTTGTCAGAGCTAGCTGTCCTACTTTATAGCACCTATGGTCATCCAACGGTAGGGTAAATTTCATTCAGAGCTTACCATGAGTTAAAAGGTAAAAAATATCAAGGAATCGCTCCATTGATTTCCAGCCGCCCTCTCCACTCAACAGTAACTTCTCCTCTTTACTTGATTTTACTGTTCCAACTGTCACTTTTCACTCCCTATGTGCACTCTGCGTACCTGCTGAGCTTGGACTAAACATCCATGCCTCTTGCACATCCTCCCCCAACACAAGCTTGTTCCTAAGGTACTCCACAACCAAAGACATGTTTTTCCCAAAGGTGTCATCCCAACCGCACCTGACCCCTTGCGAAAACGAGTCTTTCAGAGGCATTGTTAGTAGCACATATTCCCAAAAAAACGTTATGTAATACCTTGCATGGCCAAGGAGTGACCACAACTATTTCCTTATTGTGAGATTTGCCTAATATATGATAAATCTACCTTATGTATCTGCATTCCTATTCCTAGTCAACGTAGGGTGTGTCCCATTGCAACCTCGTTGCAGCCTGAGCGAGTCGGTAGTCGTGCGCACCCCTTCCACTTCTGAGTCAAACACAGCTCGCAAATCATCCTTACTATCTGTTGGGCCTAGGATATGGTATTTGACCATGCTTGGTATCCGTGTTCCCCATGTGGGTAATTCTGGTGCGATGAACAGGTGCGATTCACCCCACTCCCTAGTGTTAATGTCTTGTAGGGCTGCGTCAAGCACCACGGTCCGGCCTACTAACCAAAATGTTCCCAAGAACTCTTCCTTCAACATCCCCAAGTGGCAGGTGCACTGATGTAGCTCCACATCTAAGTGCCATGTAGATGGAAGTGGCCCTAAGTCATGAATTAGTAGGTGAACCCACTCCTTAGTCATCTTGTCACACCCCTTTCCCATGCAGACAGATATTCACATGAATTTTTAGATCTAAGGAATGTCTTGACTTGCAGGCTGGTTGGGGCTTCAAATTGCAGGATCCTCATATCCCGACATTCCTCCCAATCTTGGAATGCCTCCTCATGTGTTCCCCACTAGCATGTAGGTGTTCCATGCATGGCTAGCTTAAGGGCCCATAGCCTTCATTCTCTTGGAACCTCGGCTTCGAATGCTCACAAAAATTCCTTAATTCTACCAAAACCTTCAAAGTAGGGTAGGAATCTTACCTCTGAGGAAATTCAGTGGAAGTCCCTTGTGACTCAAAGGCATCGTAGCGCTGAGACATCATGCAACCGGTTTTGCCAATTCTCCATCTCCCCGTCAGAGTTAGAGAAGCATTCAATGTCCTTTTCCTAGTAGATTACTTTTTCCACAATGGGGTTGATCCAACCCTCATCCCGCACAGTCAAATTTTAAATGTGATCCACCTCCTCTTCATCATGCACTGGATCTGTATATCATTCACCCTCCACAGGATCTAATGGTACCATCACCCTTGTACCGTTATTCTCAAACACCATGCATCTCTTTTTGAGGTTGATGATACTACCCATATATATGGTCCATTCCAACCCCAAGAGTGCAGGGTAGGGGTCCGAATATTCTATAATTTATATTACTTCAAAGTCATCTCGGGCCTTTACTCCTATGATATCCACCGTAATTTTAGACAACCTTCCTTGTGGTTTTTCTGCTGATTAGCCATGCACAACTAAATAGTGGACCATTCCAACTTAGGCTCTCCCATTCATTGCCAAGTTTGTTTAGGTAAAACTTTTGCATCTGACCCTAGGTCCAAAATAACCTGACTCATTTCGTAGTCACCGATCTGCGTAGACAACCACATTTCTCTTCCGGTGCATTTCTTATACCTGTATAGCTTGTGCACATCCTTGACCTTCGGAGTTAGATTGGGTCACACTGCAAAACTATCTATTAATTCCTGAAGATTCTCCATATCCTTTGGGTTTTGAAATAGCTTCATACATGCCTGCAAAAAGGGCTCAACCTCCTCATCTGCCTTGAGGTTTGTAGGTGGCCGAGTAGTAGTTTCCTCTGCATCAGCAAAGTCCTTGTGATCTGTGATAACTATTTATTTCCTCCTTTTTAGGTCCAAGACTTCTTGTTTGATAAGTTCTTATCAAATCAGAGGTTCCATCGTAGCCTCCTCCTCAGGTCCCCTGGTGTCCATCCCACTCTGTGTCACCACATTCACACTCAGATCTTTGTCTCGCAGCTCAGCCTGAACTCTCTACACATTCTGCGTAGGTGTCGACTGTTTTTCCTGCATTTTTTCTATCAAGATTGGGCAATCTTTAATCGCATGGTCTAGTTTTCTGCAATATCGGCAGGGTTTCCTAGTGGGGTTCAGGCAGTCCCTTGCAAAGTGTCTTGCTTCTCCATTGTTATAGCATATTAGCTTACCTCATCCCAGTCCTACACTTCTACCACGCCCTCCTCCCCTGCCCCTTGATGGAGAGCCACATATACTTGTGGGGGTTCTCGGTGACGCAGGTTCTGATTGTACTCTGTATAATTTTCCTCTATCAATCATCAAATAATGCGTTCAGCAGTTCTGTTTTTCATGTCCCACCGATTTACAGAACCTACACCATTGCTGCTTTACCTCTGGAACATATGTAGGAAGGCGGGGACAATGGTTAGTATTGTGCAGCCCTACAACACAACAATCATCGCACCAGAGCACTGGCCCACTGGGTCCCATAGCTTCCCTAGGGCGCAATGGGCTAGGTCCCCTAGCCTGCATATAGTCTGTTACCAAAGGACAGTTATCCTAGGTATGGACATTCACTCGGCATCGTATGCACCATCTCTCAGGGCTAGCCTCTGCCCCTCGTTCCTTTCACAGGTTCTGGATCTCTACATATATCGCTTTCAGCTATCCCTGGATCTATTGAACACCTAGCTGAGTCTCATCTTGCGATGCAACTTCTAACTTCATGGCACCTTCCAAGGCTTTCTCCTGTGATTCGAAAGTGTGGTGTCCTATAGGTATGCGTAGGTGAGGTAGAAACATAGCAATAAACCATTCTGTGTGCTATTTGTCATCATATTGGAATCCCCCTTCTCTGATCACCTTCTTTAGCTATTGATCGGCCTCCCACATAGATTCAGAAGGCCCTTGCTTTAAATCCTTTACATCAACCATGATTTGGGAGTAGGATTTAGGTTTCTTGAACTGCTATTTCAGGGCATTCTTAATATCTTTAATGGTTGCATTTTCATTTTGGCTGATGTATCCCATGTACAAGTCCAAATCTCTTCCTTTGAAGGTAATGGACAGCTGTGCCCTTTTAACCGCATCACTAACTACATTCTACATAGTCCATATTGATCCCATGACAAACCAAAACTGATCCATGCCTTCATCCCCCACACCATTAAAGGTTAGCAGCTTCATGTGTGTAACCATGTCGTCTTCCAGTGGTGGAGGGGTAGGTGAATTCCCACCTCTAGGCTAGTTTGACAGTGGCGTGGCTGGAGGACTTTGCGAAGCTACTTCCCCTACCAAACTGTAGACCAATCTATCTCCTTCGCGATTGGCCTTATAGTACTTTCCACTTCACGTTGTGCTCCTATCTAGATCAGAGGTCATTCACTTGGTACGGCTATACATAACACTCTTTTCGCATAGTAATACCTTCATCAGAAATGGTAACGTCTTCAGAAACTTACCTCAAAATCCCATGAAGAATCTTCACTCTGCTACCAAAGGACATTTATCCTTGGTATGGCCATTCACCCAGCATCGTATGCACCATCTCTCAGGGCTAGCCTCTGTCGCTCGTTCCTTTTGCAGGTTCTGGATCTCTACATATATCGCTTCCAGTTGTCCCTGGATCAATCCTAGATCTTGTAACATAGAGCCTATATCCACAAATTCCCTTCGCATCCATGTGTGCAGCAAAAATAATACTCACAGAAATCAATATATCATGAATTCATATAAAAATACGCAACTATTCCAAATATTCTTGTATGAAGTAAAACAGAACAAACCCAGATCGCAGCATAAAGAAGTAACAAAAGTATGTTCGCAACTTAAATAAATAACACAAAAACATATATTAAGTAATCAAAACGTCACAGATTCATATCACAGTAATTCCAGTGGATTCAGATAGGCAAAAATACTTCAACATTCATTAATCTCTCGGATCTACTTACAATACCCAAAAACCCAACCGTGCACACAGCAGCTGGGTCTGCACACAACAAGAGAGAGGCTCTCTGTGCACATAGTAGCAGGAGTCCTTACCCAACAACCTGTTGTGGCCAGCAACAACCCCCCTTCTTATTTAGTATTAGTGATAATACTAAATAAGTGGGGGCCCTTAGCCAAAAAAATCTAAAAATCAATTGGTGCTTGTATTCTTTGTTCAATAAAACTTAATATCATAAAATTAGGAAAATACCTCTTGAAAAATCTAAAAATCTTAAGTATTATGATAAGATAGAATAAAATCATTCCTTAAAGGAATATTGCATCGCAAAAAAGTAATGGATATCCCTTTACAAGCAGAATTCTAAAAATGCAATGTGAAACTGTGCATGAAAAATATTCATCGCATCGCATGTCTCAAATATCACTTACGCTAAAAATATTAAAATCACCGATATGTGATGGCACATATCGCAAATCGCATGTCGCAAAAATATGTTAATGGATGATTGTCACATGTTCCACTTCAACGATATTGTGATATTGCGATATTGCGATGTTGCGGTGTTGCGATATTGCGATATTACGATCTGCGATACTGCGATCTATGATATTGCAAACAAAATCGTAGATTGCCTCATCGTAGGTCCTTAAGGCTCATTGTACGAAGAAGCTTTCTCTATAAATCGAGACCCCGTTATGCGCTTTAATTTTAATCAATGAATTTGTTGTCAATCATTAATGAAATTTGTTTTTGGTGTGGTCGAAGAGCCATTCCACGTAAGGTGGTATATTTTATACGTATTCAGCATTTAAAACTTTCCCATCACCTTTTTCCTATCATTATTCTCACTTAATTCGTAAACTGCAGGAGTGAAGAACAAAGAACTATACAAAGAAATATTCAGAGTATAATGGGAAAGAAGGACAAGGCCCTGAATTCTGAAGAGAAAGAAATGACTCCCTTGTATACAGACACCGCCTGTAACAAAGACGCTGGTATTAATGCTTGGGAGGGCATGTATAATCTACTTGAGGAGGAGAACCCCAGAGTAATGGAGGTTACAACTACTACAGGCTCACATGGGTCTTCTGATGAGTCCATTATAGAGCTAGATTGTTCATTCTTGCACCGGATAGCAGTGAGACCTAGAATTCTTCCATACACAGACATGGTTAAATGGGTACTCGACAGTACTGATATTACGAATAGACAGTTTAATACTCATGGTCAAGAGCTCATTGGCTCATTTACTCCACAAGATTTGAAACTCATGTATCATTTGCCAGAGCCACAGGCGACTTATAACAAACAGTTCATGGAAAATTTTGCCAAGGAAAATGAAAACCTGGCAGAATGCACCAATGACTGGTCAAGGAGAGACGAACCATTAAAAAGGGATAAACACGGTATGTATAGTACTGATTCTCTCACTTCTCCATATTGCTTTGTTACTGCTATGCTTTGTAGGCTTTTTGGAAAGCCGGATATTAATAAGTTTTCATCTGAATGGCTACCATCATTGAATGTTGTTGTTAATGCTACTATTGTGGATTGGGCTAAGATATTATCTGACAACTTAGCCACAACTATTTTGAATTATCGGTCCAAAAGAACTGTTTCTCAGAGAATTTATCCCCCTTTTTACTTATCTGCTTATGTAATGGATTAAATCTGTAATGTTTCTAAGTTTCCTTTAATGGGTTGGAAATGGACAACTCAAGATCCCCTACCCATTCATGTTTATCACAAATAATTGTGGGATTCAAAGTTCATTCCCTACTTTTACAAGATTTTCTATGGAATCATGTTACCCCTGTATAGAATGTTATATGATAAAGATGCTCCAAGGTTTTCTCCTAAAGCAGAGGTAGACATACTTCCTATTGCGAGATGGTTTGGAGAAGAATTGTTTACATATGTTAGGGTATTTGGAAGTTTTTCTTCCCCTCATGTTTTACCTTTGTATGTCCCTGACAAACTCATGGCGCGAGAAATTGCTTATCAAACTTGCAGAGAAGGACGTTTGACTAAAGATTTGAAGGACAGAAAGAAGGCTATCTGGCCACAATTTCCTGTGGCCCATGGGGAATTTTCATTATTTGATGTTGGTCATGCATTCAAAGAAGTAAACAACATTACATGTTTATATTTATTCAAATTTCCAAGAAGACCATTCGACCCCTATGATATTATTAAAAATTTCACTACTGTAGTCAAAATAAGAGTGTTTTCTAGAGAAGATGATATTTTTGATGACATGTTCCAAGAAAAAAACACACTTAAAGAGGTTCTACATTCGGCTCAAATACAGTTTCCTCCAGAAGAATTTCAAGAATTCAAGATATATAGAGAAAGGAGGTTGACTACTATTCCTTTGGATAAATTACATTTGGAACCCGTAAGGGAACCAACTCCCAGTATCAGTCTCAGAGGAATTTCAGGTACATATAGGTCTAATTATAATTCTGGGAAAGAAACCTCTGAACACTCTAAGAGGTCTGACAATGACCATGATAAAAGTGAAGGGTCAGTAAGGGATATTGCCCAGTCAAAGGAGCTTTCACAGCAACAGGTTTCAACCTCTCCACAGTTAAATCTTTCCCCTCTCATTGTACATCAACCATCAGTCAGAAATGACTTAGACAAGGAATGGGATACATTCAATGATTTGATTAATATTGAATGACAGAAAATAGAGACACCTGTGAGTAATGTACAGACAACAAAAAATATAGTCACAGGAATAACTAGCAATGTCTCGGAAACGGAACATATTCCCATTAACTCATCCTCTGAACTTATGCTCAAAATAGAGGAAATTTCTCCTCTTGATGTATTCTATAGTCCGAAACACAAGGCAGTGGTAAGAAGACAAAGAAAGATAATAAAATTGGAAAATGTGCTCTCTCATGATGTAGAACAATTAGATGTATTATGACAAGATCCTACTATTGATCCAACTAAAAATCTCACCAAATTATCTCAGATCACAGGAGCATATGCCTCTGCAGCCATTGGTAAAGCATCTGAGGTATGACAATTATTGAATGAAAAAGAAGATCAAGTAAAAGTTCTACAACAACAACTGCAACAAGCCAATGCCAACAATGAAACACAGAAACAACTTGAAAAATTACAACAAGACTTCCAACAAATGCAGATAGGATATCAGAATAGTTTGGATGAAAAAGAGAAACAACTATAGGATGTGCAAGAGATGCACAAAGATGATCCCAAGCTTATATAATTTATCATAGAGTCTATTTCCTTAAATGACCAACTACTGTAACAACAGGAAATATTATGCCAAAGAATATTACAATGGAAATATTATTGTGAAGAAAGTGATAAAATCACTAATCATGTCGTAGACTTACAACATGATTATGATTTAATTGATAAAAGAGTTACTGAATATTTATCTTGGCAAGAAACAGAGGAGGGGAAAAGATCAGGTGCACCAATAATCAATGACAATCACAAAGTAATGCTATTTAATAATTGGGATGCACAAATCAAGAAAGCAGAGCAAGCAGCAGAAGAAGCAGTCACAACAGCAAGCAATATTATTGATTGTATAAATGAAAATTTTCACGAGGAAAATCTGATCTCTGAAACTACCCCAGGATACCTACTAAAAGCACAGCAACTACATACAGACTGGAGACAGAAGGCGCAAGAAAAGGTGGAATCGATTAAAATATTAACAAAGTTAAATTGGGATTCTTACTGGGCATGTTTGGTAAAACCACACAACCAATTCATGACTCTCAAGTGTATCATCAGTTCTGCTGAGAAGATAGCGCCAGCTCTTGCCAATTCTGTTTTCACAGGACAATTGAAATCTGAAGTTGGCCAGCCTACTCTTCTCAAATCAATGCTGAACACTTGCAATTTCAAAGAACAGATTCACAAGTAGTTAGTTGTTAAGTTTTAATTTTAGATTTAGTATTAGTTTTGCTTTATTTTTTTCTTAAAAAGAGGACGGTCATTTAAACCGTATCCTACATTTTTGTAATAAATTATTTTTAGATTTAGTTAGTAGTATCTAAACCCTTCTCATGCATTTAGAGAAGGGTCTTGAAATTTGTCAAAAACTTGTCCTCAGAACATGCACTTTTGCACCCTCCGAGGAGGTTTTGATGAGTGAATGGAACATGATTTATTGATATCTGCGTTTAATATCTACTACTGTTGTTGCACTTGTATACTCTTAGTGGAAGTTGGATTAAGAAGAGATAAGTCATTATTGCTTGAAGCTCATGAGTAGAACTAGTTATAAATGGTACTTTTATCTCTTAACTGTTTCTGCTTTTGTGTTAAAGTGATATTTACGTTCATTTGTTTACGTATTATTGCTTCAATGTTTGATTTATCATTTGGCACTTTTGTATGATGATAGCTATTTGTTTATGCTTAATATATGAATAGCTTATTATGCGATATGTTTTTCACAACTGTTTCGTCTAAATTTTTATACGAAGTAGTTTATCTTTATTGAATTCTTTTCTTAATAACAGTTGAATGATCTTTATTACCAATTGTTATTTAAAATAATTTTAGATCGTATAACGGAAAGATTACATCCCGGGCTAGTTTAGAATCAGATATTTTTGTTTAATTAGAATACAATTGCATGATTAGATTATAATTAGAATAAAAGCATTTCACTTAGGAACTTTTAGAAAGGAAATATCAATTCTCAACACATACATACACATATTGGGAAACTGGACCCATTATCCCCAGTCGGAACCACTATACCAAACGGAAAAGGAGCTGCCACTCAAGGTCCGGACCGGGTGGGTATCCCCCTTGTTGTAGACACGATTTTCGGGGCTTCAACATATTTGGCGCTAGAAGGAGGGCACCGAACTATGAATGGCAAGTATGTCAAAATCTAAATACCATTTTGAGAGTAAATCGCCCTCACCATCTCCCCCAACTTCTCCATCGCACATAGAATCTTTAAATCTAGAGCCAGAAGTCAAAAGAACAACAGCCACTGCTAAAAACCCCGACTTTTTTGAAGAATCTGCTATTGAACCTCCTAAAGTTGAATCTTTAATTTATAAACTTCAGCAATTTTCAATATCACCTCAAAAATCTGATAAATCTCAAGGCAGTGTGACTTTGCAATATAATCCTGATCATCCTCTTACCAGATTACAGAGCAAAAAGCTTGGCATTCAGCCAACTAAATTACCTCTACCTACAAGGAAGAGAGCAAGGAAATCACCTAAAGGGTCTGATAGTGAGACTCTTTCATCATCATCATCCATCTCAACCTGTTCACCATGAAGTCAACCATCCACCCCTCCACTTCAGACTATTGTCCATCAGTCCACTGGAACTTCCACATCTCCTTCTCAAACATCTGGAATCGTAATATCCTCATCTTCCAAACCGCAGGGATCATCTTCTTCACTTTCCTCTGTTGGTAGTTCAGTGATGGCCTCTCCATGGAATAACCCAGGGGCAGTCTTAATGCCTGCACCCTTGAGTCAAATACCAGCCCATCCTGAAAAATGAACGCCTAACTTTAATCCTGAAGCAGGCATGCTAGCAGAAGAACATATAAATAACTTCATGTTATCCATAAATCTCAATGTAGTTATTAATGAAGATGTTGTCGTCTGACTTTTTCCCTATACTTTACAAGGAGCAGCGATATCATGGTATTTCTCATTACCATATGGATCTATTACTAGTTGGGATATCTTTCAAGATCAATTTTTGACTAAGTTCGGTGATGATAGATCTACAACGACACTGATCAATGACCTGTCCAATCTTCGAGCTAACTCAAAAGGACCTATCAAGGATTTTAATTCACATTTCAATAAAATGTTAAATAAAATTCCTACTGCTTCCAAGCCTAGCGAAGAAGTGCGAAGTGAATGGTATATTTCTGCTTTACCATCAAACATAGAAATATTTGTTGATAGGGCTAACAAAAAAAATTTAGCTGACAATATGAAGGAAGCAATAATAGTGGAGAAGCGTATCATTGCTCTAGAAAAGAAAAATGCGATAGAGGAACGAAAATCCAAAAAGGTTACTCTTAAGGAATACCCCAAGAGAAAACAATCAAAAGATCCATTCGATTTAGAAGGATTGCAGAAAGTTCTGAAAACAATGTCCAATGAAATGGTTGACATTAAGAAACATGTGGTAGAAGCATATTCTAAAAATTCTTTCAAGCCTTATAGAAGAAACCCTTCAACTGATTCAAAGCCGCCAAATGCTATCACAAATGCTGAATCAGAAGAAGAAGAAGAGGAGACTGCTACTGAAGAAACTACCGATGAAGAAGAAGTTGTAGAGGTACAAGGTATGTGGGATTTCATCCTCCCAAATGAGGAAGATCAAGAGGCATCCCCAGTTAGCACTCGAAGTAGAAATGAACTTGATCCTCCTCAACCTACTCCTAAGCCAAAGAGCGCAAGCTCAATAACTAAGGATAAAGTTGCATCCAAGAAAACGACGTCCAAAGAAACTCAAACTAGCCTAGTCCAAACAGATTCATCAATTCCATCAAAAACATTGATCGTTTCGGATGAAATGGAGTATAATATTATAGAAGACATGAAGAATACTAGGGCTAACATCACTTTTTATGAATTGAGCAAGTTAAAACACCAGCGAAAGGTACTTTTGAAAGAATTACATGTTGTACTAGAAAAACCTTTGCCCGATCCTGTAATTTCTCAAGCTTCCAATGAGATGGGAAGACGTCCAACTAGTAAGATTAGTAAAGTTGATCTAGAAAATATCGCTTTAATTGGAGGAAGGTTGAGATCTCATACTCCCCCATTTCTTCATACTTATGAAGTTTTCAATAAAAATTTGCATAATTGTTTAGTGGACTCTGGAGCTTCATCTAATATTCTACCAAAATCAATATGTGAAAAGTTGAACATTCAACCACAAAAATCTTCTATATGCATAGTTCAGTTAGATCGATCGCAAGTTGAAGTGATCGACAAATTAAATCAGGTTACCATAAGGCTGTCATCTAATCCAAAAGTATGTCAAGTTATTAACATTTTAGTTGCAGATATTCCAGAATTTTATGGCTTAATTCTTAGAATAGATTGGTCAGAAAAACTTCATGGATACTTTGCAACTGATTGGTCGCACATGTGGCTTCCTTACAATGGTAAACCAAATCATATAAAGGTTGAGAGAGAAAAACATCAGAAATGCATAGTAAGAGAACTGGAAGGAGAACATGAACTAGTTGCATACATCAATAATATCATTGGCAACTATTCAATTGATTCTTTCTTAGGAAATTTCAATGCTCATACTTCATTGAAATAGAAATTTCAATGCTCATACTTTATCTCAAATAGAATTTTTTTCTCAAACAGATAGTTCTAGATGCATTAATTTTGTCGATACTCCTATAAATAAATCTTTATTTTGGAAGTTATTTTTTTGATGGTTCTAAGTCTAATGAAGGAGCCGGAGTAGGTTGCGTATTGGTTAGTCTAGAAGGAAACAAAATTATGCTAACTTGTAGACTCGAGTTTGATTGCACAAATAATACCGCAAATACGAGGTTTTAGTCCAAGGATTATACAAAGCAATCGGATTAGACATCAAATATTTACAAGTTTCCAGAGATTCTGAAATTGTAATCAAATAGGTACGCAATACTATACATTGTTTATCAGGTCATTTAAAACATTATCAATATTTAGTTCAAGATCTAACTGAACACTTTATAGCATTCAATATCTCATCAATTCCCAGACTCTAGAATGCTAGTGTAGACCTTTTAGCTAACGTAGCTTCCAAGATCATTCCTGCAGAAGACTATAGCCCTGACTGATTTTCAATCGAATTAATCTTTAGACCCTCGATTCCTGATAACATTACCAATTGGAGGACTTTCAATGATGATCCAGATATTGTAAGCTTCCTAACATTTGAAGGATCTTACACCAAACATATAATTGATGAGGACCAACATGATAGACAATTACAACAAGATAGCATGAATAATGCTATTGCAAAGTTAGTAGTCAAGTTAGAAGACCTTTATGATTTGAAAGATTGATTCAAAATATCTACCAATTCAAAATTGCAAAGTTCAAATTTGAATTATAAATTAGTAAATCTAGGAACTGATACCAAACCATAGAATATCAACCTAGGCCTAGGCCTAGCTCCTAAAGAAAAAATAGCGTATGTTCGTCTCTTGAAACAATACAAAAGTGTCTTTTCTTGGAACTATGATGAACTCAAAACTTATGACACTTCTATCATCCAACATACTATCCCAATGATAAATGATGAAAAACTTGTCCAACAAGAGCTGAGAAAGATCCATCCCAATCTAGAAAACCAGATCAAATCTGAGCGCAATAAGTTATTAAAAGCCAAGATTATTTTTCCCGTTCAACATTCTAAATGGGTTTCCAATATGGTTCCCATTAGAAATAATAACGGAGACATTAGAATTTGCATTGACTTTCAAAATCTTAACAAAGCCTGCCAAAAAGATAATTTTCCTTTACCTCCTATGGAGAAAATATTGCAGGCAGTTGCAGGATCAGAATTAATGTCTTTCTTAGATGGTTTCTCTGGCTACAACCAAGTGTTGGTTCATCCTGATGATCAATTGAAAACCACATTCAGAACCAAATGGGGCACTTATGCATATCAAAATATGCCTTTTGGTCTGATCAACACTGGTGCCACATTTCAGAGAGCCATGGACATCTCTTTCAAGGGATTAGTTAACAAATCAGTGGTAATTTATTTGGATGATATAACTGTATATTCCAAGAAATGAGGCAATCATCTTAAATATTTAAAACATATTTTTCAACGTTGCCAAAAGTATGGAATTTCACTTAACCCAAAAAAATCCTTTTTTTCATTAAGTGAAGGAAAACTTCTTGGATTCATAGTATCAAAATTTGGAATTCATATTGATCCTGATAGAATCAAGGAGATTTCTGAAATACCCTTACCTCACAACAAGAAATCTATGCAATCTTTCCTTGGCCAGATTAATTTTGTGAAGAGATTTACGCCAGATTTTTCAAGAATTGTATCGCCTTTACAAGCAATGATTAAAAATAATTCAAACTTCAAATGGGGCCAAAATGAATATGAGGCATTCAATCTGATCAAACAAGCAATTGTTAATGCTCCATCTTTAGCAACTCCAAATTTTTATGATCCTTTTATTTTGTATACATTTTCCTCTGATAAATCATATGCTGCGATACTCACTCAAGAAAATCAAGACAAGGCGGAAGCCCCAATTGCTTTTTTCAGTTCAAATTTGCAGGGGGCTAAGTTGAATTATTCAGATGTAGAGAAACAAGCTTATGCTATTTTCAAAGCAATGAAATGTTTCAGACCCTTTCTACTTAAAACCCATACAAAAATCATAGTACCTTATCCAGCGGTAAGAAATCTCTTAGTACAGAAATATGTGGGTGAGAAAAGAGGCAATTGGATTACTGCCTTACAAGAATATGACGTAGAAATAAAACCAACAAATATTGTAAGAGATCAAGGCTTTTGCAAAATACTAGCGGGAGCATCGCTTATTTTTGAAAAACCATCTGCAAAGATACAAATGTATGAGGTAAGCCTAAACGATGTTGAATCATTATATGTTGATATCATATTTTATCTAAAGAATGGATATGCTCCTCCAAATCTCAATTATACCAAGAAAAGAGCTCTAAGGTTGAAGGCTAAACAATATCAGCTTGTGAATGATGCTCTTTTTAGAATGAATTATGATTATGTTATCCTTAGATGTCTTGAGAAATCTGAAGCTGAAAAAGTCTTGCAGGAACTCCATGATGGACCAGCAGGCGGACATTATGCTGGAAATACTACTGCACATAAAATCCTTCGTGCAAGCTATTACTGGCCCACATTATTCAAAGACTCACATAGCTACATAAGTAAATGTCAAGTTTGTCAAACCACTACTGGAATACAAAAGAAACCATCCTTGCCATTACAACCAGTCAACATTGAAAAACCTTTTGATCAATGGGGATTGGACATAATAGGTGAGATCATTCCTCACTCTTCTAAGAAACATAGGTATATCATTATAGTAACTGATTATTTTACTAAATGGGTAGAATCAGTTCCTCTTAAGACTGCTAATGCTGAACATAGCATCAAGTTCATAGACCAGTTCATAATCACCAGGTTTGGTTTACCTTCTGCTTTAATATTTGATAATGCATCGTATTTTTCTGGTAATGCTATGACTGAATTTTCACTTAAGAGAGGTTTCAAACTTAAATACTCTGCCAATTATTATCCACAGGGAAATGGGTTAGCTGAATCTACAAATAAAAACTTAATCAGAATCATTAAGCGAATCATTGATCAAAATCATAAAAATTTGCATAAGTCTTTAATATATGCTTTATGGGCAGATCGAATAACACAGAAAGCCTCCATTGGCACTTCTCCCTTTAATTTAGTTTATGGGAAAGAAGTGGTTCTTCCAACTCATCTAGCAATTCCTTCTTTGGCCTTAGTTCAATATATTGATGAAGCACCAACTTCTTCCTTACAACTAAGACAACTGGAAGTAATTAAGCTAGAAGAACAAAGAGAACAGGCCAAAATAACTCATGCTCATCACCAAGCATTAGTTAAAGCTTCTTTTGATTCAAACATGATATCCAGAAAGGACTTTCAGGTCGTTGATCTAGTTTTAAAATGGGACAAGGCTCATGAGGAAAAAGGGAAACATACGAAATTTCAACGAATGTGGCTTGGCCCTTTCCAAATCACAGAGATCATAGGTCCATCTACTTTTATGTTACAGTATTTAATAGGAAAAAGAGAGTCTTTACTTGTTAGTGGACAGATCCTCCAAAAATATTTTCCATAGGAGATCATTCTTCTATTTTGTATATTCGTTTTTATTATTTTTCATAATAAAACCAGTAGTTAATGGTTACATTTGGAATTCAGAAAAAAGATACAAATTTTCTTTTAGATTTTGTTTTTTTTTTCACTTGTATAAATAGAATTATTCTAAGAAATTTTTCATTATTATTAAAAGATACAGTTAAAAGCTTTAGGCCTAGAAATGATACTAGTTTCAACTTTGAAAATTTTGATAAAAAGCAACTTTTAGTGGGAAATTGTTTTATATCAGTATAATGAAAGGTATCAATAAAAAAATAAGATTCTCTGTAAAAACGTTCTTTCCAAAAAACTCTACCATTGTCGTCCAGAACTATCTTAAGGAAATAATGACTTCCTCCCCACCTAGGAAATTATAATGTTCAGAGAATAATCCAATGATACACTTTAACTTAAAGAGTAAGAGGTCTCATCACAAGCCGACTTATCATGATCATAGATATTATAGCTTGCTGACTTTGCCAATACTGCATATGAAAACAGGGAAATGACTTAAGATTGTTGCAATCAAAAGACAAGGGGTCTCATCGCGAGCCAGCTTGTTCAGCAAAATTATAAATCAAGTGAATGGCACTGTCATAAATTGGCTACCAAACAAAGACATTGTTCTTTAAGGATAAAAAAGAAAAATGAAAGCAATAAGCGTGGATA
Source organism: Pinus albicaulis (assembly GCA_034641835.2). NCBI lineage: Eukaryota > Viridiplantae > Streptophyta > Pinopsida > Pinales > Pinaceae > Pinus > Pinus albicaulis. Next base: position 183,954,928 of record CM076575.1, read on the forward strand.
TGAATTTCTCTTTGAAAATTTTATATTTCCCTAAGTAGGATACAGGATCATTGCTGGGTAGCAGGTAACCCTATCGAGGCTATAGACGCCTACTAGAAGCAGAGGCTCTACCTACGAAAAATGAGCATATTTAAAACTGATTTACAAAGAAGTGTTTGTTTTTATCTCTATAAACTAAGTAGTGACTGATATAGATACAAGGACTAGCTTGAGGAAGTAAATAGTTAAAGTTTACTATAGAAGAAAAGAAATATCATTGATAGATAACAACATAATGTACTTTGTCTTTTTATTATAAAGTTTGATTTTTTGGAAAATTTTCTATTTTGAAAGTTTAGAAAATTCAAAAGAAAAGCAGAGATAACTAGTTCTTCCGAGTGAATCGCCAATTTTTGTGGCTAGCAACAACCCCCCCTTCTTATTTAGTATTAGTGATAATACTAAATAAGTGGGGGCCCTTAGCCAAAAAAATCAAAAAATCAATTAGTGCTTGTATGCTTTATTCAATAAAACTTAATATCATAAACTTAGGAAAATACCTCTTGAAAAATATCAAAATATTAAGTTTTATGATAAGATAGAATAAAATCATTCCTTAAAGGAATATCGCATCGCAAAAAAGTAATGGATATCCCTTTACAAGCAGAATTCTAAAAATGCGATGCGAAAATATGCATGAAAAATATTCATCGCATCGCATGTCTCAAATATCACTTACGCTTAAAACCTCAAAATCACTGATATGTGATGGCACATATCACAAATCGCATGTCGCAAAAATATGTTAATGGATGATTGTCACATGTTCCGCTTCAGCTATATTGCGATGTTGCGATATTGCGATGTTGCGGTGTTGCGATATTGCGATCTGCGATACTGCGATCTACGATATTGTGAATCAAATCGCAGATCGCCTTATCGTAGGTCCTTAAGGCTCGTTATACGAAGAATATTTCTCCATAAATCAAGACCTCGTTATGCACTTTAATGTTAATCAATGAATTGGTTGTGAATCATTAATGAAATTTGGTTTTGTTGTGGTTGAAGAGCCATTTCACATAAGGTGGTATATTTTATACGTCTTCAGCATTTAAAACTTTCCCGTCACCTTTTTCCTATAATTATTCTCACTTAATTCGTAAACTGCAGGAGCGAAGAACAGAGAACTATACAGAGCAATATTCAGAGTATAATGGGAAAGAAAGACAAGGGTCTAAGTTCTAAAGAGAAAGAAATGAATCCCTTGTATACAGACACCGCCTGTAACAAAGACGTTGGTATTACTACTTGGGAGGGCATGTATAATCTACTTGAGGAGGAGAACCCCAGAGTAATGGAGGTTACAGCTACTGCAGGCTCACATGGGTCTTCTGACGAGTCCATTACAGAGCTAGCTTGTTCATTATTGCACCGGATAGCAGCGAGACCTAGAATTCTTCCATACATAGACATGGTTAAATGGGTACTCGACAGTAATGATATTACGAACAGGCAGTTTAAGACTCATGGTCAAGAGCTCATTGGCTCATTTACTCCACAAGATTTGAAACTCATGTATCATTTTCCGAAGCCACAAGCGACTTATAACAAATATTTCATGGAAAAGTTTGACAAAGAAAATGAAAACATGGTAGAATGCACCAAGTACTGGTCAAGGAGAGACGAACCATTAAAAAAGGATAAACCCGGTATGTATAGTACTAGGTCTCTCACTTCTCCATATTTCTTTGCTGCTGCTATGCTTTGTAGGCTTTTTGGAAAGCTGGATATTAATAAGTTTTCATCTGAATGGCTACTGTTATTGAATGTTGTTGTTAATTCTACTATTGTGGATTGGGCTAAGATATTATCTGACAACTTAGCCACAGCTATTTTGAATTATCGATCCAAAAGAACTATTTCTCAGAGAATTTATCCCTCTTTTTGCTTATCTGCTTATGTAATGGATTCAATCTGTTATGTTTCTAAGTTTCCTTTAATGGGTTGGAAATGGACAATTCAAGATCCCATACCCATTCATGTTTATCACAAAGAATTGTGGGATTCAAAATTCATTCCCTATTTTTACAAGATTTGCCATGGAATCATGTTACCCCTGTACAGAATGTTATATGATAAAGATGCTCCAAGGTTTTCTCCTGAAGCAGAGGTACACATACTTCCTGTTGTGAGATGGTTTGGAGAAGAATTGTTTACATATGTTAGGGTATTTGGAAGTTTTCCTTCCGCTCATGTTTTACCTTTGTATGTCCCTGACAAACTCATGGCGTAAGAAATTGCTTATCAAACCTGCAGAGAAGGAGGTTTGACTAAAGATTTGAAGGACAAAAAGAAGGTTATCTGGCCACAATTTCCTGTGGCCTGTGGGGCCTTTTCATTATTTGATGTTGGTCATGCATTCAAAGAAGTAAACAACATTACATGTTTACATTTATTCAAATTTCCAAGAAGACCATTCGACCCCTATTATATTGTTAAAAATTTCACTACTGCAGTCAAAATAAGAGCATTTTCTAAAGAAGATGTTCTTTTTGATGACATGTTCCAAGAAAAAATCACACTTAAAGAGGTTCTACATTCAGATCAAATACGGTTTCCTCCAGAATAATTTCAAGAATTCAAGATATACAGAGAAAGGAGGTTGACTACTATTCCTTTGGATAAATTACGTTTAGAACCTATAAGGGAACCAACTCCCAGTATCAGTCTCAGTGAAATTTCAGGTACAGATAGGTCTAAGTCTAAGTCTGGGAAAGAAACCTCTGAACACTCTAAGAGGTCTGACAATGACCATGATAAAAGTGAAGGGTCAGTAAGGGATACTTCCTAGTCAAAGGAGCTTTCACAGTAACAGGTTTCAACCTCTCCACAGTTAAATATTTCCCCTCTCATTTTAAAGCAACCATCAGTCATAACTGAGTTAGAAAAGGAATGGGAGACATTCAATTATTTGATTAATATTGAAGGACATAACACATAGACACCTGTGAGTAATGTACATGCAACAAAAAATATACTCACAGGAATAACTAGCAATGTCTCGGAAACGAAACATATTCCCATTACCCCATCCTCTGAACTTATGCTCAAAATAAAGGAAACTCCTCCTCTTGATGTATTCTATATTCCGCAACACAAGGCAGTGGTAAGAAGACAAAGAAAGAAAAGAAAATTGGAAAATGTGCTCTCTCATGATGTAGAACAATTAGATGTCTTATGGCAAGATCCTACTACTGATCCAACTGAAAATCTTACCAAATTATCTCAGATCACAGAAGCATATGCCTCTGTAGCCATTGATAAAGCATCTGAGTTACGACAATTATTGAATGAAAAAGAAGATCAAGTACAGGTTATGCAACAACAACTGCAACAAGCTAGTGCCAACAATGAAGCACAGAAACAACTTGAAAAATTACAGTAAGACTTCCAACAAATGTAGATAGGATATCAGAATAGCTTGGCTGAAAAAGAGAAATAGCTACAGGATGTGCAAGAGATGCATAAAGATGATCCCAAGCTTACATAATTTATCACAGAGTCTATTTCCTTAAATGACCAACTACTGCAGCAACAGGAAATATTATGCCAAAGAATATTACAATGGAACTTTTATTGTGAATAAAGTGATAAAATCACTAGTCATGTCGTAGACTTACGACATGATTATGATTTAATTGATAAAAGAGTTACTGACTATTTAGCTTGGCAAGAAACAAAGGAGGGGAAAAGAGCAAGTGCACCAATAATCAATGACAATCACAAAGTAATGCTCTTTAATAATTCAGATGCACAAATCAAGAAAGCAGAGCAAGCAGCAGAAGAAGCAGTCACAACAGCAAGCAATATTATTGATTGTATAAATGAAAATTTGCACGAGCCAAATCTGATCTCTGAAACTACTCCAGGATACCTACCAAAAGCACAGCAACTACAGACAGACTAGAGACAGAAGGCTCAAGAAAAGGCAGAATCGATTAAAAGATTAACAAAGTTAAATTGGGATTCTTATTGGGCATGTTTGGTAAAACCACACAGCCAATGCATGACTCTCAAGTGTATCATCAGTTCTGCCGAGAAGATAGCGCCAGCTCTTGCCAATTCCGTTTTCACAGGACAGTTGAAATCTAAAGTCGGCTAGCCTGATATTCTCAAATCAATGTTGAACACTTGAAATTTCAAAGAACAGATTCACAAGTAGTTAGTTGTTAAGTTGTAATTTTAGATTTAGTATTAGTTTTGCTTTATTTTTTTCCTAAAAAGAGGACGGTCATTTAAACTGTATCCTACATTTTTGTAATAAATTATTTTTAGATTTAGTTAGTAGTATTTAAACCCTTTTCATGCATTTAGAGAAGGGTCCTGAAATTTGTTAAAAACTTGTCCTCAGAACATGCACTTTTGCACCCTCCGAGGAGGTTTTGATGAATGAATGGAACAGGATTTATTGATATCTGCGTTTAATATCTACTACTGATGTTGCACTTTTGTACTCTTAGTGGATGTTGGATTAAGAAGAGATATGTCATTATTGCTTGAAGCTCATGAGTAGAACTAGTTATAAATGGTACTTTTATCTCTTAACTGTTTCTGCTTTTGTGTTAAAATGATATTTACATTCAGTTGTTTATGTATTATTGCTTGAATGTTTGAGTTATCATTTGGCACTTTTGTATGGTGATAGCTATTTGTTTATGCTTAAGATATGAATAGCCCATATGTTTTTCACAACTATTTCGTCTAAATTTTTATACGAAGTGGTTTATCTTTATTGAATTTTTTTCTTAATAACAGTTGAATGATATTTATTACCATTTTTTATTTAAAATCATTTTAGATCGCATAACAGAAAGATTACATCTCGTGTTAGTTTAGAATTAGATATTTCTGTTTAATTAGAATACAATTGCATGATTAGATTAGAATTAGAATAAAATAATTTCACTTAGGAACTTTTAGAAAGGAAATATCAATTCTCAACACATACATACACATATTGGGAAACTGGTCCCATTATCCCCAGTCGGACCCACTATACCAAATGGAAAAGGAGCTGCCAACCAAGGTCTGGACCAGGTGGGTATCCCCCTTGTTGTAGACCCGATTTTCGAGGCTTCAACACAACCTTGACTAGATCTATCAATTCGCACTTAGCAGCAATTTCTTATCATTCTTAGCCTGTCCTACAACTCAAAAAGGTTCAACTACTTATACTATTTTAGCCTATGCATCCAATGGTCCACAAACCGTGGTTTGCATACTCTTGGTCTACCTTTGACCCATTTACAATGCTTTAGGGGCTTTGACCCACCCCAAAACCCCTACGTTAGACTAAATATAATAAAAAATATACAAAATGGACGAGTTTCATCGCGTTGTAGGAGACCCTATTCCAACAACATTGCAATTGATTTTTTATTTGTTAATCTGTTTGCCCATAGTGCATGTACTAGTTTGTTGTGCCATGATTTTTTGTTCTCTTCTAGCAAATTTTTAATGTTGTTTACCAAAATTTTGTTTGAGGATTCTGCCAACCCATTACCTTGAGGGTAGTAAGCTTTAGAATGGCCTAATTAAATATGATATTTTTGGCAAAAATCCACCATTTTCTTGATCTAAAGGCAGCCACATTGTCAGTGATAATCTTTCTAGGATAACAAAATCTAGACAAAATGTGCTTTTAAGGAATTTGATTATTACTGAGTATATGGAAGTTCTAAAAGGAATGACATCTATCCACTTTGTAAAATAGTCAGTTGCAGTAAGGATCCATTTTTGATGGGCAGAGGAGGCAGGATGGATTTCTCCAATAAAATATAGGCCCCATTGTTGAAAAGGGGATTCAACGGTAATAGGATGCAAAGGTAATGGCAGCAGTTTTATTTTTCCTTCAAAGATTTGGCACTTATGAAAGGCAATTACCATCTTATGGATGTCCTGAAAGAGGGTGGGACAATAGTAACTAGCTATAAGGATTTTGTTGATGGTGGTTTTCCAATAGAGGTGGCCTCCACATTCTCCTTCATGAAACTCATGCTTGATCTTATCTGCATCATCCTCAGGCAAGCATTTAAGCAATATACCACTAGAATTTTTCCAATATAAAACTTTATCTAAAATGTAGAAGTTTACAACCTTTAACTTAAATAATCTATCCTTTGTTTTGGATAAACAAAGAGGAACATTCAGATTAAAAAGCACATAAAATATTGGCATACCAAGATGAATTTAGAAATGATTCTTCAATAAGTGGAGTTGCCTACTCCTCTTGTTCATCTAATGCATTAATCATATTTATATCCAGTGCTTGAAAGTTTGTTCCAGCCATGAGTTTAGCCAGTTCTTTCCCTTTGATTAGTTTAGTGGGCTTGATCTCCAGATCACATTCTAATATAAAAACAATCCACTTACCTCTTTCTCCATCAAGATATTGTGTTAGGATGTCTTTTACCATCATGTGAGGCACAAATGTAATGATGTGTGAGTGAAAAAATTAAAGTCTGAAATCTTCTAATGCCTTGATCAAGGAAAAAGCTTGTTTTTCCATTATGTTATATTTCCAAGGTGCATCTCTTAATACCTTGTTGAAAAATTCTATGGGCTATGCTTGTCCGTTTATATTTTTATGTAGTAGGACAGCAACAACTATATGTTCCGATGCAAAAAAGAATATGAATAAATCTTTGGTAAAATCAGGGCTTATTACAACTAGTGCTTTTGTAAGAGCTTGTTTTACTAGTTCAAAGGATTGCTTTGCTTATATGGTCCATTTGACTCCTATTTCTCTTTTCAGCATGTTTTTGATGTTTCTTAGGATTTCTACAAGGTTTGGTATGAACCTTCTTAAGAAAATTATCTTCCCAATGAAAGATTGCAGCTCTTTAATATTTCTTAGATGGTTGATTTGCAATATTCCTTCAATAATGTTTGGGTTAGTCTTGATCCCTTCTTTAGATATGATGTGCCTAATTTTTTTTCTTCTTGGAGGCCGAACAGATTTTCTATGGGATTCAAAGATAAATTTCAAAGACTTTTCTTAATTGAGCTAGGTGTTCTTCATCAGTCTTTGAGTAGAATGTGATGTCATCAAGGTATATCACAATGAAGTAACCTATTTCCTCTCGGAAAGCAATATCCATGGCTCTTTGGAAGGTGGCACCATCATTCTTTAACCCAAAAGGAATTTTAACATACATGAAGGTGCCCTAGGGTGTAGTGAAAGTTGTCTCGTGTTGGTCATCTGGGTGTACCAACACTTGATTGTATCCTGAAAAGCCATCTAGAAAAGAACTTCTTTTAGAACCTACTACCCTTTGTAAAATGTGATCCATATTTGGTAAAGGGTAATTTTTTTTTAAGGAGGCTTTGTTTAAATTTCTAAAGTCAATGAATAGCCTAATTTCTCCTATTTTCTTCCTTACTGATACAAGATTTGATACCCATTCTAAGTATATTAGAGGGACTATTATTCCAACATCATATATTTTCTTAATTTCTTTCTCAACCAGGGTAGCTACACAGGGTTTATTTTGTGCAATTTCTGTTTAAAGGGTTTATGGTTTTCTTTTAGAGGGATCTTATGTTGGATTATCTTAGTATCATATGAATTTAATTCTTCATAAATCCAAGCAAACACATCAGTAAATTATTTGAAAAGCTCAAGATAATTCTGTTTATATGAGCTGGCAGTGTTTTGGACAATTTTATCATTTTGGGTTCTTATTCACTGCCTATATTCCATTCTTCTATTTCAGCTTCAATGGGTTTCATATTTGGCTTCCTAGCAACATCATTAAAGTCAAATATTTATTCTAAAGCAACTAGTCCCTTTGGCAAGTTGTCATTATTGGATTGCAGCACTTCAAAGTCTTCTCTTTCTGAATTTCTGCACAGCTCTATTTTTTCTCTGTGTTCTTTTGTTAAAAGATTTATATCATCATTTTCAGGAGGTTCTTATTTCTAAGTTTTTTCCTCAATAGAGTAGTATTCTTCATAATATGAGTCTAAATTTAGCACTTCAAACTCATTTCTGGACTGCAGGAAATCTTCTATTTGTTTATCTCCTTCGAACACTTGCCAATATTTTATGTTAATTGGGACTACTGGTCTATATTTGATTTGTATTGTGTATTTATTATTTTGATAAGGTTTTTGACATGTACTAGCTGCAAAGGCTAGACCATTGGCAAGGATGTTTTGATTTCTTGGGACAAAGGTAAGATCATATTCTTGGAAAGTTTTCAAGAGGTCAAGGGAATCATCCCTATATGCTTTCAGTCCAGGATGTTTGACTATGTATTCTCCCTTAATTTTCCTAATGACCAACTCAGAATATCCTTGAATATTTATCCTCTTGGCTCCTAGTTTCTTCAGTAATTGTAGCCCTAAGAGGAGTGACTCATATTCATATATGTTATTTCTGCATAGAAAGCTTAGCTTGTATGAGTGACCTTCTACATGATTTTTCTTTGTGTTATGCACCCATACACCTACTCCTGAATCAGTCTTGCCACAAGAACCATCAAAGCTCATACTCCAAAGAGGTTCAATTTTAGATTTGTCATTATGGTCATTATGACTGTCACTATGTTGTTTACTATGATGTTCTTTAGGGTCTGCACTATGTTTGTCATTTTTTTTTTTATGGTAAACACTATGTTGGTTAATTTCTATTTGGGACAAGTGTTTTGATTGCTCCTCTTTTTCTATAATTATTTTCTCATTTTCTGCTACTTTTTCATTAACATTTTCATCATTATAAATGGTAAATGAATCAAGATCAGTGTGAATAGAATAAAGAGGGGAGTTATCTGATTTTTCTTGACTGCTAACCATGTATTTCATGTAAGTTTCTCTATATAGTCTTCTTGGTTGACTGAAGATATGTATGGTATCATAGGTCATGTCCATTTGTAAGGTATGTTGGCAATATGATGCAGAGTGTTTTCCTTGATGGAAACCTACTTGATAAAGATGATGGCAACCTACTTGATGAAGTTGTCTTTGGATAACAACATGTTTGATGATGATGTAAATCTGATGTGAAGATTGTTGGCATGTGTTGTCTTTGATGGTAATCTACTTGATGAGATGAGAATTGGATATATGATGTGATGAAGTTGTCTTTGGATAGCAACTTGTTTGATGAAGTTGTTCTTGATGGAAACTGGCTTGATGAATTGCAACCTATGTGTCAAATATGTACAGATGATGTATCTACAGATCAGCTAAGGAGTACAGAAGAAAGGTTACCTATAACAATTTCTCTCCTCTTCTAAATGAAGTTGAATGTACTTATTGCAATAACTTTGGGCATGAAGAATCTAAATGCAGGAGCAAAGTTTAGCCAAAAGAGCATTTTTCTTCAAGTTCCAAAGTATGGAAAAAGAAAGAATTACAGGTTGAAAATTGTGGCATAGCGTTATTTGTAGAAGGTGAAGAAAATCAATGGTACATTGATAGCGGATGCTCAAGACACATGACAGGTGACAAAAACAAACTTCATGCATATAGTGCTCTAGAAAAGGAAAAGAAAGTTACTTTTGGAAATGATACTCCTACTGAATTAAAGGAAAAGGGTTTATGTTTCTAAGAGAAAAGGTGAAGGCTAATGATGTCATGTATGTGGATGGACTAAGGCATAACCTGTTAAGTGTAAGTCAAATCTGTGATCAAGGAACTGAAGTTGTCTTTAGTTCAAAATAATGTGTGGTTCGTGATCTTGATACAAGTAAAACAATTATAAAAGGAAAAATAACTCCAAGCAACCTGTATGTATTGAAGAACTGCAAAGAACAATGTTACTTGAGTAAATCCTTAGAAAATTGGCTATGGCATAGAAGGTTGGGGCGTCTAAACTTCTCTCAAATAAAAAAATCAAGCAGACTTAATGTTGTTCGTGGTCTTCCCAATATTAATCTACCTGAAAGTATCATATGAAAATCTTGTCAATTAGGTAAGCAAACCAGAGTGCAATTTAATGCCAAGGAAGGATCATCAAGTAAGCCTCTTGAACTCATTCATACTGACATATGTGGACCTATGAGGAAAAATTCACCACATGGTGAAGAATACTATATCTTATTTATTGATGATTTCTCTAGAATGTGTTGGATTGGGTTGCTTAAACATAAAGATGAAGCATTTGAGAAATTTCAGAAATTCAAAGCTCTGGTTGAAAATGAATTAGATCTAAAAATGAAATGTCTTAGATCTGATCTAGGAGGAGAATATACTTCATATGAATTCCTTGAATTTTGTGAACAACATGGCATAAAAAGACAATTTTCTGTAGCTGGGACTCCACAACAAAATGGCGTAGCAGAAAGAATGAATAGAACAGTTCAACAAATAGCTAGAGCTATGCTAGATGATTCCGGAACACCTGACACATTTTGGGGAGAAGCAGCACATACAGCAGCAAATATTCTTAACAAGGCACATGTTCGGGTAAACAGTGATAAAACTCCATATGAAATCTGGTATGGTAATCCTCCCACTGTGACGCATTTTAGAGTTTTTTGAAGCAAATGTTTTATCAAAAATAATTATGGAAAACTTGGCAAGTTTGAACCCAGAGTAGATGAAGGAATATTTCTTGGATACTCCTATAGGAGTAGAGCATATAAATGTTACAATAAAATACTTCGAAAGATTTTTGAATGTATTGATGTTGTTATTGATGAGTCTCCTGCAGCTCCAAAAGAAGAAAAACAAACAACAAATGAAGATGATGATGACATATCTCCTTCTACATCAAATAGAAATGACATAGACAGTGAACCCAATGAAGAACCTGAAGATGATTTATCTGAAAAAACTCCATCCAGATATGTTCAAAAGAATCATCCAGAATCTCAAATTTTGGGAGATAAGGGATCAGGTGTACAAATAAGGACTCTTGTGGGATCTTCTAGCTATCTGGCATTTCTGTCCACTATTGAACCACACAATGTCAATCAAGCTAGCAAAGATGGATGTTGGATTCAAGCCATGAATGAAGAGCTTGATCAAATTGAAAAGAATAACACCTAGGAATTATTCCCAAGACCCCTTGACAAAAATGTCATTGGAACCAAATGGATATTTAAAAACAAGTTAAATGAGAATGGGGAAGTGATAAGAAATAAAGCTAGATTTGTTTGCAAGGGATATTCTCAACAAGAAGGTATAGAATTTGAAGAAACTTTTTCTCTTGTATAGACTTGAAGCCATAAGAATGTTTCTTGCCTTCTCAAGCTTCCAACAAATCAAAGTTTATCAAATAGATGTTAAATCTGCATTTCTCAATGGCGATCTAGAAGAAGAAGTTTATGTAGAACAACCAGAAGGATTCATTTTGGGAAATGATGAAAAACTTGTTTGTAGACATAAAAAGGCTCTATATGGTCTCAAACAAGCTCCAAGGGCTTGGTATTATCGTCTTGACAAATATCTTCATCAACAAGGATTTTCAAAGGGGTTTGCTGATAGCAATTTATACACAAAAGCTGAAAATGATAAACTGTTGATTAGGGTTGTATATGTTGATGATATCATTTTTGGAAGTAATGCAGAATCTATGAGTCAAAAATTTGCTTCTGCTATGCAGCAAGAATTTGAAATGTCTTTACTTGGGGAACTAACATTCTTTCTTGGCTTGCAAGTGCATCAAACTACAGATGGCATATTCTTATCACAAGAAAAATACCTTAAGAAAATTCTGAAGAAGTATGGCATGGAAGAGTGAAAACCTGTAAGTACACCAATGATAACCGGATGTAATCTCAGTTCTCATGATGATTATCCCACAGTGAATCAACCAGAATATAGATATATGATAGGAATTCTACTTTATCTCACTGGAACTAGACCTGACATTATGCATGTTGTTGGGATTGTGGGACGATTCCAAGCTAATCCAAAAGAATCTCATCTTCAAGCTGTCAAAATAATATTCAAATATCTACAAGGAACTCAAGACTTTGGACTATGGTATCCAAAGAATGTTGATCTCACTCTTCATGCTTACATTGATGCAGATTGAGCTGGAAATGTTGATGATCAGAAAAGCACTAGTGGCGGTGCATTCTATATGGGGCCCCGGTTATCTTGGTTCAACAACAAGCAAAACTCTATTGCCTTATCTATAGCAGAAGAAGAATATGTGGCTGCAGCATCATGTTGCACTCAAATTATTTGGATGATGCAAACCTTACAAGACTTTCAAATCAAGTGTTCACCTCCTATCTCCATTATGTGTGATAATACAAGTGCCATCAGTATCTCAAAGAATCATGTTATGCATTCCAAGACCAAGCACATTCCCATCCATTATCATCTCTTACGTGAACAAGTGCTTGAAAAAAAGGTGAAGTTGGAGTATGTTCCCTCCAAAGAACAAGTTGTTGATATTTTTACCAAACCTGAGCATGGTAACTTTCGTACTCATCAGATCTACAGAGCTCTTCTTCATACACGGGAAGAAAAATCTTGTTTTGGTTTTGATCCGCCCTTTTCCCTTGATGTCAAAGGGGGAGAGTATCATGGTGTTTGAATAAGGGGATGGTATCATGGTTGTGATTATAATTAATGTATCTATTTGTTATGGTGATCAAACACCATCATGGTTGTCATCAAGTCCAAAGGGAGATATTGTTGGCAATATGATGCAGAGTGTTGTCCTTGATGGCAACCTACTTGATAAAGATGATGGCAACCTACTTGATGAAGTTGTCTTTGGATAATAACCTGTTTGATGATGATGTAAATCTGATGTGAAGATTGTTGGCATGTGTTGTTTTTTATGGTAATCTACTTGATGAGATGCAAATTTGCTATATGATGTGATGAAGTTGTCTTTGGATAGCAACCTGTTTGATGAAGTTGTTCTTGATGGAAACTGACTTGATGAGTTGCAACCTATGTGTCAAATATGTACAAATGATGTATCTACAGATCAACTAAGGATTACAGAAGAAAGGAACTTCAGAAAGGGCCAGAGAAATGATGAATAAGACATGTCACTATGCATATGCGGGTTTGTTTAGGGGAAGTAGCGTATGTACGCGGAAAAGTAAGTGCTAAGTCGCGTATGCCTAATTGCACTCTAAATTTGTAAAACCAGGGGACTTTACCATGGTATTGACCCATTGTATTGAGCACTGGATTTTCTATTTGATCCCATCCAGGAATACCATCGGAAGTGATGTGGTTTTGGCTCACGGTAATGACAAAGGCTAAATCTATATAAGGGAAAGAAAATCATTGTGAAAAGGGTGTGCAAGTGTCTGGGCCCTAATGAATACTTCACTCTGAATTATATCTGTATGGAATGGGTAACAGTTGAATGATTGATCTGAATTAATGCACCCATGAAGAAAATAATGAAGAGGGATCTCCAGATCTGAAATGTCTATGTATATTCTAAATCTGATGAAGAAATGTTTAGATTTTTGATCTGGCGAATCTTTGCTAAAGTGAAGGATGTATTCTGAGTTGTCTATCTGATCTGAAGAACTGCACAGTCCTAAAAAGTTACAAATCTATACGCGGGTTCTCTTCATAAAAGGCGCGTATATACGTGGGTTAGATGAATGAAAAGCGCGTATGAGCAGTTAGGATTTTCTGAAGAATGCACACGCGGGTTGGTCTACATGAAAGCGCGTATACACGCGACTTCAATGAATAAAAGTAGCGTATGATATTTTAATTAATGACGTTATGGGTTAAGTTTACATCTACATATCTATTCTGAAGTCTGGGTTAGCTCTGATATTCTAGTTACGGTGGTCTCACTATTCTGTATGAAGCAATGGGCAAAGTATGATTGTTGATAAGTGAAGGGTTGTGTTGAAGCTGTTTGATCCAGTTTGAAAATTGATGAAACGTGGTCCATGGTGGTGCTGAGGGTTGTAGCCTTCAGTCAGGGGGTTGTAGCTCCCTTCCAGGAGAGGCTGGTAAACGAGAGCAGGGGGTCGTAGCTTCCTTCCAGGTGAGGCTAGTAAACGAAAGCAGGGGGTCGTAGCTCCCTTCCAGGAGAGGCTGGTAAACGAGAGAAGGTTGTAGCCTTATGCAGGTGGGTGCCTGCGTGCTGGTATGAGTCTGCACCAGTACATGGTTGTAACATGTTTTATTTATATAATAAATATTGAAGACTGAGAGGACGGCAACGGTGGTTTTCTCCCGACTTGGGTTTCCACCTTAAATCCTGGTGTTCTTGTGTGATTCTTGTGTGTGATGGTTTATTTTGTTTTTACTGCACATGCTTATTGTTATCTAATGATCAGAATAATGAATGTTGCATAGATCTAAGTAAAGAATTAATGGCATAATAAGATCTTTGTATGTACGCGATTTTTATGAAGGATATCCGCGTGTATACGCTAGGTGGCTTCAGAAAAGTAGCGTATGGGTTTTTAGAGAATGAAAAAGTAAAAGTTTGAGTAAGTCCTAAATACTGATTCACCCCCCCCCCCGCTCAGTATTTTTCCAACAGGGTACCTTGGAGTTTAGCACCCCATGATCTTGAAAGGAGCATGCCATATTTAGGAGAAATTTCATCCACTACAATATCCATTACTAGGATTTTCGTTGGTATCTGTGCTAGATTAACACAGAGATCTTTGATTAGGCCTAGACATTTAACTCTACTAGAATCAAAAGAGTATAAATCTTTGTATGGTATAGTTATCTCAAGGCCTAGTCTTTCCATTACTACTTTTGGAATTAGGTTGTGTGAAGCTCCTAAATCTAACATGGCATTGTGGAGAGTTTTGTAATGGATGTTTAAATTGACATAAAATGGAGGAACACCTCCCTCCTTAAATTTTCCTTCTACTTCTGTTCCAAACAGAAGTTTAGGTTTGTCATCATTTAAATTTACACAATCAACATTTTCTCTTTTGTTTAAAGCCTTCAAAATTTGGGATCTATATACATATTGAGTGATTAATTCAGTAATAAGAATAAAGATTTTAATCTTGGCAATTTCATTCTCCATACTGAAAGGAGTCTGATTTGTTGAAATGTTCAAATCAACTTTTTCAGACACAGTTTCCACAGCAATTTCAGCTTGTTGGTTTTTATTATGAAACTCAATTGAAATAGTTTTGTTAGGGGCACTAACTATATTGCTAGTGTTTCTTTGGTCACCACTATACTTGCCACTAGGTTGGTTGTTTTTGCTTCTAGTTTTATCAGAACTTTCAACCACTATGTTTGTATTTTCTGCTGTCTTTTTAGGAACATTTTTAGGAATCTTTGTAGTAGAAATTTCAGTGGTATTTCTTTTGGGAGTGTCTTGATTTTTCTTACTTCTGAGTTCATATTGTCTATGTACTTCCATGATGGCATTTTCAAATCCTTTCTTATAGTCTTCAGATTCTAGGCTTTCTTCCTCATTTGGTAAAAAGATGCTTTGTTCTTCCTTAATGAGGAAAATGGTGTCCTCATTATTTACTCCCATTAAATTTATGTGAGTTTCCTCTATTTATTCAATCACTCCCTCATCCTCATCAGCATAGTTTTCTTGGAAATTTGGTATGATTTGCTGATCATGACCTCTTTTTCTAAGTTGAGGGGGGTTTCTCCTAAATTTTTGGTTTTGGTTCTGATTTTTATTTCTGTTTTGAGGAGCTGTTTAGTTTTCTCTAGGATAAGCTCTCTCATTCATGTTTATTCTCTCCATCATTATATCCATAATTCTAACTAAGTTATCAATCTTAGTGTTAGATGATGAAGGTGAAGCTTCCTCCCCATATGTAACTATTTTTTCATTTTTCATCCTAGCTCTCTTGGCAATCAGATTTGCTTCTACACTTACTGCTCCCCTTTACATGTCTTCAAATGTGAGGGGTTCTCTTTCTATTAATTGATAGGCCATTTCTAGATCAAACCCATCTATAAATTTCATTAGAGATAGACCTTGTGGAGGTTTCATATGTATAGGGAGGGCATTGTATACACTATTGAACCTAGTGTAGTATTCTTGAACACCTTCTCCAACATTTCTTTTAATGTTTTCATATTCTGATAAGATTTGGAGAGGGTTATTATTGAATTCCCATTTCTTTAAGATTAGTTGATGAAAAGAAGGGAGGTCATTTATACTATTAGGGTTTAAGCCTTCAAACCATTTCCTTACCTCTCCCCCTCGACTTTGGGAAAACATTCTAAGTTTAACAGTCTCATCATCTATTTCTTGTCTATCAAAGTAGGCATTCATCTTGTCCACATGTTTTTGAGTAGTACTAGAACTACTTGTATCATATAAAGGAATATTGGACTGATAGTCCTGTGGTAGAACAACTAAACACAATGGTAGAACTAGTGGAACATACCGTGTTTCCATGATATGTGGTTGGGGAAACAAAGGAGGGTTAACAAGAGGAGGGTTTACAAAAGGAGGTGGAGGGTTAAATGGAGGAAGGTGCATAGTAGGGGATGAGGTTAGTACAAGAGGGTTATACTATAAAGTGGATGGATCCAAAACTATCGGGGTTCTCCAATTCTGATATCTAGTCCTAGACAAGCTTTGTTCTAGGGGTGAGTCAGAGAGGATATTCTGCAAGTCTTTAAGATTTTCAGGTAGGAAGATTGTTTTATGGATAGATATGCTAACAGTTGGGTTTTTAGATCTAGTAGACCTCCTAAGGATTCTTTTAGGATTGTCAACTATTGCAGGAGGATTTGGGTCAGAATGGGATCTAGTATAGATTCTTCTAAAAGCCAGAATTGAGACCCAAAAATTAGAAAGGTTAATAGTTTATGACAGTCTTAAAGGACCAACCAATCTGTAAAAGAAATAATTAATCCACAAAAGTATTATTTACTAGGTTTTACTGATGTTTAATGATAAAATAAGTTTCCCAGTGGAATCTATGGAAGACCAGTGGAGTCAGCAGGCCTATTGAAAACCAGTGGAGTCAGCAAGTGGAGGTTTTTTAATTGTTTTGAGGCTGGCTGTTGTCCACCATTGGCAACCAGGTACCATTCTTGGCTAACAATTGATTCATCTAAGTTAAAATTAGGTTTTTAAAGTTTTGAGTGAATTTAAGGTGTTTATTACTCAGTATCCCCCAGTATGGTTGCCACTATGTTGGCTCCCCGTGATTTGAAAGATTGGCAAGAAACAAATATGCAGGGAACCACATCAAACCACTTTGGAGTCCATGGACCTAGCCTTCCTGGACTCAAAGAGGACTCTCTCTATATAAGTGTTTATAAATGATATGTCTTTATGCTTCTTCTTTTATTTTAGGCTAGTTATGAAGTTTTGGGGACTTGTTTGTCTTGATTGATTGGATTGCTTGATAGATAGACTTAATGGTGTGATTAATTGAGGGAGTGTTTTAGCTGAACAGATATACCATGGGAGACATTAATCAATTGCACTATGGAGTGATAAAAGGACTTAATTGTTCATCAACTCTGCAAGAGTTTCCATAGGGCAAGCTAACTATATCAATTGGATCTCTTAGATTAGATGGCATATGAAATGACAATAATTTGTGAAAGCAGCAAAACTAAAAGTCATTTAAGAATATTTTAAGACTACTTCAACAAGAAAATCATTTTAGGTAATTTTTTGAGGCAAGCCAAAGGACAGGGTGTACCATATTCTTATTTGGCTAGACTTTAATAAGTAAACCTTTAAGACAACAATCCAACAATCCTAGGTTTACTTTCCGACAGAAAAAATTTAAGATAACAATGAGTGCAACTAAAGAGCAAGATATACCTGTCTTCTTTAATAAAACACTCGAAAGACCTTCAAAGCAATAGTTTGAGGTAAACGAGAGGACATGGCATACCATAGCCTTCCCTAGTTGGACTCTACTAAGTTTACTTCAAATAAAGGCCCTAAAAACAATGTTTCAAGCTACACCAAAGGACAGGGCATACCATATACTTCTTTGGCTTGACTCTATTAAATCATTTCCAAGAAAACAAGCTAGGTGGAACCAGAGAGCAGTTAAGAAATTTCCAATCAGACCTTGGAGAAGAAAACACTCAGATAAAGAATGCAAAAAGAAATAGGGTTCCAAGACAACATATCCTAATCTAAAATTTATATTCTTTTATCAGAGATATAATGCACAGAATGGAAAGCAGAAGGAAAAAATCGACACAGAAGGAAAACTTCACCATTAAAATAGCTCAAGAATCCTGTGAATGTGCTTGTATTACTGATGTTCAAAACAGTTACATTACTCCAGTACAATATATATTTGCAACTCAGAGCTTTCTCAAATCTAGCCTAGCAATCAATCCTTTAATCAACATTCAACAACTATCCAAAACAACCAATAATTAGCCAACTATCCAACCAACCAACCAACACTAAAAATGAAGAATACATGCAGTATTTCTCTACAAAATGAGAAGGTGGTCCGAAGCTATGGTTTCATATGTTATTTTTTACAAATTTAATGTGTTTTTGAACTTTCATACCATGCAAGGCCCAAAGAAAAAATATCTAAGACTAACTCACTGTAATAATAATTCCTAACTTAACTGTTGAGCTAACTTTTGGAAATATTTGAATTTTAGGCTTTTCAATAAATTTTACAATAATTTTTTAGTGGTTGAGAAATATCTCTGACTTTTTTTATAACTGCTGATGTCTTTATTGAAATAAAATGTGTTCTAGGTGTCTAAATGTATTTTTGAAGAACTAAATGCCTCCTGTTGAGTCACTCAAATCTGCCTCTGTGCTAATTTCTCTTTGTTTTAGGATTTTAACTTGGATTTGACTTTACTGTCTACTTGATCTCTGCCTTTAACTCTTTTAATCCTCTGATTAATCATTTAAGCTTTAATATTCATCTTTGTCTCTTGTTTTGGCCTTGATCTCCCTGTGTTTGTGCCTTTAACCGTGATTTAACCCTTTAATCCTTTGATTTAACTTTTAATCCATTGATATTCACTGTCAACGTCTTCTAACTATTTTGTTTTCCTTTGCCTTTATCCATGTCTGTGTTTACTACGCAACGGGGGAAATCCTTTGGTTTTGTGCGTTTCAATGGCCACCAATAATCATGATTCATTGGTGACTATGCTTGATATTATGCCCCTGGTCCTTCTTATGAAACAAGTCTCTCTGGATTGTCACCCAGAACACTTCTTTAAATAATTTTGGACGCTCTCAAAGCATTTATCGCGTTTGCGCCATGGTACCTACACAATATATCAATAAATTAGTGTGAAAACATGCGTGGGTGGATTTTCTACATTTTCTTGGGTTTTTTTTGAGCTTTGGAGTGTTACAGAGGTGGTGATAGCAGAGGAGGGCTTTATCGTAAAGCCACAAGGATTTGGAAAATTTGAATCAGATGGCGGTATCGAATTTGGCGCCAAGCGGTAAGGCAGGTTTCGCATGGGATGAGGAGTGGTAAATGGTTTTGGGTGGGAGTGTGTGATTCCATTCAGTGGGCACCATGTGGCAGAGGGGACATGGGAAAATACCACCCATTTCGTAGGGTTAGGGGTTGTTTAACCCCCGCACTGTTAAATGTGCGATAAGTGCCATCGACCATTGGACCTCGGGGGATGAGATCATTAGTGGTCGGGAGTTTTGGGAGTGATAGGCAAGTTAAAGGGAGTGTGTTCTAGGTGGACAAGTGATGAAGTTTTATTGTAGTACGGGGCCCAGGGGTTAATAAAACAAGCAGATGCACTTATTTTATAAGATAAGGGGGAAGGTTTAAAAATATTAAAGAAGGGGGTTAAAAAAATTAAAGTGAGGGCTTTAATATTTATAAAGGGTCGGGTTTATAAAACAAAAGGTGTCAGGTTTTTATATTAAAGACAAAGTTTTAATATCAAACAAAGGGTCTCGAAAAGGTATAAATTTTTATATTAAAACAATGTAAAAAGGGCATTTTTACATTACATTGTTTTAGTGCACATAGGGAGGAATGGTGAATGTGAAGGGGGTTAATGGGGTTTTTAGGAATGAAAGTGGGTTTTTAGTGGGGAAAATGAGGAAATGAGGCTGTATAGACCAATCCACTATTCTAGATTAGGCTCAATTTATTGTCAACCAAGGTAGGTAATCTTAGAGGCACTTGTCTAATGTATATAAACCTAGAAGGATATGACTTCCTAGATGAATGTTTATTGTAGTAGGTTCCATCACTCTTTTTACAAGAGTTTGATATGTGGTTCCTCACACACTTTAAACACTCCTTTGGTTAAATCTAATCTAGCATTCTAAAAACAGAGTGCTAATAATTGTCTGAGTTTTTAATCCTTTTATAAGGTTTTGGTTCACAAAAGCTCTTTAAAATCAGCACACTAAAAATTGAATTCATTAAAACAAAGATCACAGAGATGATTTTGAATTCAATTCTCAATTAAACCCTCTTACAAGGACTTCTCATTAATTTAGTAATCAAATTCTTCAATTATAACCATGAACCATGAAATAGAAATGATGAATGAAATCACAAGCACAACTTAACCAAAATCAATGAACTCAAAGCATGAAAATTAAATAAAATATTAAATCAGATTTGAGTATTTGAATCTAATGGAAACGTAAAGAAAAGTGTACCAACTTCACATGGGGGCCCTTCCACGCATGCAGGCACACTTGGAAAAACTTCAAATGATCAAAATGCTAACTCACAACACCATGAATGATAGAATTTATGTCTCTGATTAAAATTGGGGAATGAGTTACATAAAAACAGAGTTCTGAAGCTTGTACACAGTCTCCATTTGCATCCATAACATTACTAGAATCATTAGTCTATTACATGCTTCCATTCACTTATTTATCATAAATTACAATAAAAAAAGAGGCTATTTTCGTTCCACTAAAACCTAACTGATCTCTAAAGCATCAAATTAGTTTGGAATCCCTAATCATAAGAAAAATATCAAGCTCACTCATTTATGATTCAAATTTTTCTGCTAGACTAGCTGGGTTTGACCAGCGTTGACCAAATATTTAGGAACTTTTTTTTTTTGTGACTAGGAGAATCGGCAACTGCAACGGTATCATACTCGTGTGACACAAGGTCGAATCCCACTGGCTACCCCTATACTCCTAGGAGGAAACTGCTGAGCCTGCAACAACAGCCCCTCGGGTAAGACAGGACTTGAACTTGTGACCTGCACCACGGCATGAATGTCTTAGCAGCACGTTCGCTCGCCACTAAACCAAATCCCGACGGGCAAATCTTTAGGAACTTTGAATCTGAGGCTAGATAGATTTTTCACCATCTGTGTACATTCCAAATCAAGCCCACGTCCTTCGTTTTAGTCTACCTGCTATGCCATATGTAAGAATATAAACCATTTACAGGAAGTTACCACATCCTCTAATTTCTTGAAAAAATTCAATTTTTAACACAAAAATTCCATAAATTGATTTTAATGTAAAAATAACAATCATGATGCTATATTAATCAATTTCAATAAAATATAAGGGATTTATGGAGGTTTATTGAAGAAAATGGTGGATAATGATGGGATTTTAGAAGAAAAAGATAGGTCATAGAATGATACCAACATTCCCCCAAACTCAATGATTTGGCATGTCCTCATGCTAACCTGACATGCTTCCTTTATGTTCTGCTTCTGCTTCTTGTAGCAATACATCTAAATTCTTTTGGGCTTGAAACTCATGCTTCATGTTCTTGTATTTTTCTTTGAGAGCATTTTTCTGTGTGTACCATTTTTTTGCCCATTTGCATATTTCAATTTGATCAGTTTTGAGTTCTTTGACTTTCCTTTTCAATTTCTAATTTTTATGCTGAATCTTCCTGCTCTAGGCTCCTAGTACTTCATTTTATTTCTTTATAACTTTCTCTAACATATTTTCTTCCATGAGTTCTACTTTCAAGTCTTGGATTTGTTTCTTTAGCTCTCTCTGTTTTCTGTTTGAAGGTACTGGCTCTTTTATTTCTTCCCTATTACTTTTAGTTTCCATTCCTGCATCCTGTTTTGGCTGTAGATCATCACTGGTTTCAATTTCCATTGGTGTATCTATATTTTGTTCTGGTTGATCATCTTGTATTTTGTTTCTTTTTATTCTCCTTGATCTTCTTGTGTAGGTAGTGAAAATTTTGTCTTTTGAAATTTTCTTGGCATATTCTTGTCTCATTCTTCTTGTTTTCACACTACTACTGGGCTAAGAAAGAGTGCTTGATCTAAATTCAGGGATTTCCTCATCCATTTCATCAACATTAACCATAAATTACATACTTCCTTGTTTCTCTTGTTCATCTTCTTTGGTTTTGATTTGATTGGCAATTAAGAATCCTTCCCATGTTATTCCTCTCTTTTTCAATTCAGATTCAAGTAAAATTTTAATCAAACCAAAATGATACAAGCTTTTATCTTTATTACCCTTCTGTTTCTGAATGGTCTTTGACATCTTGGTCAAACTCTGTAAAAGAAAGTAAGGCAAACTAATGGTGCATTGACCCTTTAAGTGCAACAAGATTTTGATGTGATACAAGTATAATATACCGTATCTCCCTTCACATGTGACAAAATTTTGGAGAATATATACCATTTCATCCCATGGATGGATTAACCAACTCCTAGGAACACCCTTTTTCCAATTTACAGAAGAAACTCTTGATCTAGACATAAATTGAGTCCATGATTTTTCTCTAAACTGCTTGGTTTTAAAATATTTTCCCCCCTCTGGACTAATGTCTATTGATTGTGCTATTATGTCTTTTGAGATTCTAAAAGAAAATTTTCTTATCAAATATTTTTCTCCATTAAATGAAAATGAAAACTGTTTTGTAACTTCTTCATTATTCACATTGAATTTTTCTAGGAAAGGTAGACATTGTTTTTCCTTTAAAATTTTAACACAGTATTCATGGTATTTTGAGCTATCAAATTTATCAGGCTCTTCCCTATTTGTCATTTTAAAATCTCTGTTCTAACCTTTTCTGATTATGCTCTGTAGAAAAAATTATTAACCGGGGTTTTTTAGCTGGTTACCTCTCTTGTTTCATTCCACTGGGCTAACCTTGAATTTCTGAGCTGACCTCTTCAAATGTCTAAGCTAGCCTCAAATTTCTGAGCTTACTTCTTCAATTTCTGGGTAGAAGTCAAAATTCTGGATAAACCCCGACACCTATATTTTCTCCCTTTTTCAACCAATGTATCCTAGCAGTTGGATACCTATCATCTCAGCCTTTCTATTTTAAAACTCAAAGCCTGAATGTTAGCCGATTTTATGAATAAAGAGTTTGATAAAATGAAATTGCTATGATGATGGTGCAGAGAATAGGGTTTTATTGTCAAATATCGTGGTCTCATTTTCAAATTATGAAGGCCTGTCATAGAGAGTTAAAATCATAGATACAAAGAAATGATAGTGGTTTGCATAAAATGTAATCATGGTAGCAGAGTATGCAAATCATGTTGACAGAGAAATGAAATCATGGGTAGATACACTCATAAGCAGATATGGGTCTTGAAGACCGTTTTTGTACTTCTGGCAATCAGAATGAACGAAATCGATTGAGGACCGACGTTTTAACATATGTCTTCTCATTATAAGGCCTGTTGGTACTTTGTTGGCAGAGGTTAAAATGATAAGTTTATGAAAAACGTTTTAAGGAGTATGGCTCAGGATAGGTTAAGATTTATAATGATGTTATGTGTGATATGGAAATAAAAATGGGAGTATAGAAATAGGCAGAGTGATATAGAAATCGGTTAAAATGCTTAGGATGGATTGATATAGGTTATGAAATTGATAATAAGCAATCATAATTAATTATTTAACACTAAAATAATCTAGGAATTTAAATTCTAAAAACAAAAATCTTACAATACATTACACTTGTTGGTTGATACAATCCTGATTTTGCTTTTTGCATGTGTAACTAATTTTCTTGTACAGGTGTGACTGATCTGATTGGATTTGTGCAAATGTAACTGATCCTTGTCTTCTAAAACACATCCCTTGAAATCTAAAAAGTCATGTTGGTGAAGCTTCTATTCTTCTTTGGTGTTGATGCAGCCTTGTTTAGAATTTTGATAAGAAACCTTTGAAATTTGTTGAATTAGCCTTGTGTACCTTTGATGCAGTCTTTGAACAAGTCCCTCTGCTATTTGTGTTGTTGACATAGCCTTTGAATAGTTCCCTCTGCATAATCATGTTGAAGCAGGTCCCACTGCATATTTTGTTTCTTGAACAGGTCCCTTTACTGAATAGAACTAAACAACTCTTATTGAAAAATTTAATAACTGAAACAAATCCCTTGAAAAATTGAGAGTGAGGATATGAGATAGGGAAAAAACCACTGTTTCTTCTCTCCCGCTAATTGTTTGACTTGTCCTCAAGTCATTATTGAAATTTTGATAAACAAGAAGTAACTAGAACAATGAATTCTTTCCAGCCAAATACTTGGTTTTCCAGTAAGAATTCGAGTTTAGAGTGTGCCAGAGTCCGGTTTTCACATCTAAACCATTATTTTTTTTTTGTTTTTTTTTTTAATTTTATTTATTTATTTATTATTTTTATTTTTAAGAAAAATTGAAATAACTAAGGTAGAGATATCATAGATGAGGGTTGTGCTATCTCAACCTCCTTTTGCTGAGATACAGTTTGAATGAAGTCTTCTTTGTTGATGGGCTTATGATAGATCTTCAACCTATGTCCATTGACAATAAAGGTGCTGCCTTGTTCATCAATTGTAGTAAGTTTGACAGATCCATTATCAAAAACTTGAACTATTTCATATGGCCCATCCAATGTGTTGTGAACTTGGCTTTATGATCTCTGAATTTGGAGTCAAAGAGTAAATCCCAGTTACCTTCTTTAAACTGTTTCTTTTTAATGTGTGTGTCATGCCACTGCTTCCTTTGTTTCTGCATGAGGATTGTTCTTTCTTCTGCTTGCTGCCTCATTTCATCTAACTGGTTAAATTGCATGATCCTCTCTTTTTGTGCTTCATTGGGATCAATCTCTAAATCTGCAGCCATTTTATAAGTATGTATCTGAAATTCAATAGGCAGCATTACCTCCTTCCCATACACCAACTGATATGGTGTAAATCATGTAGTATCTTTCCATGTGATTCTGTAAGCCCAGAGAGCATCCTTGAGCTTTTCCTCCCAATTATTTCTATTCATTGCCATTGTTTTAGTGATAATTCCTTCCAAATTTTTATTTATAGATTCCACTTGGCCATTGGCCTGTGGATGGTAAGGTTTACTTCTCCTATGCTTGATTTTATATTTTTATGTGATGTCTTGAACCAGCCTTGAAGTAAACTGAGTACCTTGGTCTGTTACTATCTCTCTAGGCACTCCATACCTTACAAACATTTCTTCAAAAATGAAATTTACTACTGTTTGTTCAGTTTCCCAGACAAGTTCTTTTGCTTCAGCCCACTTAGTCACATAGTCAGTACATACTAAGATGTACTTTTTACCCTTTGAAGGTGGATTGATGGGTCCTACAAAATCTAGAGCCCATTTTTCAAATGGCTCTAAATGTATTTGAGGTTGTAGTGGCATCTCATCTAAAACAGTTAGTCTACCCATGCATTGGAAACTATCAAAACTTCTTACATACTTCTTGGAATCCTTGAAAATTGATCGCCAATAATAGCCAAGGCTAAGGATCTTGAATGTTGTCCTTTTAGCTGCAAAATTCCCACCACAAGGTTCATCATGGAAATATTTTAATATATCAATTATTTCATCATCTCTTACACATCTTCTAATAATCATATCATAACCAATGTAAAATAAATCTCCATTAACCCATGAATATCTGGCACTCTTCTTGATGAGTCTTTTCTTCTCCTTTGAAGTGAAATATGGAGGTGTCTTTCCTATGGAGAGATAATTAGCCAAATCAGAATACCATGGATCCACTATTGAAATTGAAAATAAATGTTCATCGGGAAAAGAATCTTCAACTAGAACAACCTCACTTGGATTATGGAGTCTAGAAAGAAGGTTTTCCACCTGGTTCTCCTTACCTGGCCTATCCAACACTGTAATATTAAATTCCTCTAGCAATAACAACCATCTGGTGACTCTACCATTAGCTATTGGTTTGTTCATTAAGTACTTAATGGAAGAGTGGCCAGTATGAATAAAAACCTCATAACCAGTTATATAATGATATAATTTGTTCATAGCATGTATGATTGCAAGCATTTCTTTTTCAGTAACAGTGCAGTTAAGTTCTGCAGGTGTCAGATTATTACTAATAAAATAGATGGCATAATTCAAAGACTCTTCTTTTTGTCCTTATGAAGCACCTACTACTGTATCATATGCATATGTAAATATGTGAAAGGGTAGGCTCCAATTAGGTCCTTTTAAAATTGGTGTGGTGGATAACTTTTCTTTGAGTGTTTCAAAAGTTTTTTGACAATTTTCATTCCAGTTGAAAGGTACATCTTTTGCAAGAAGCTTAAACAAAGGTAAAGCCATCTTACTAAAATGTTCAATAAATATCCTATAATAGCTTGCATACCCAAGAAAGCTTATTACCTCTTTTTGAGTCTTTGGAATTGGCAAATTGACAATGATTTGAATTTTTGATGGATCTACTTTAATGACTTCTGGAGAAATATAATGACCCAATACTACCCCTTCATTTAGCATCATAAAACACTTTTCATTACTAAAGGATAAATTGGCTTCAATACATCTCTTCAAAAATTTCTCAATATTTTCTAATGAATGAGCAAATGAATTACCATATACTAAAAAATCATCCATATATACTTCAACACATTCATGAACTAAATCAGCAAAAATAGCTAATACAGCTCTCTGAAATGTAGCTGGAGCATTACAGAGTCCAAATGGTAAAACATTGTAGGCATATGTGCCCCAGGGACAAGTAAAAGTGGTTTTGTCCTGGTTCTCTAAGGCTATTCTGATCTGGTTATAGCCACTGAAACCATCAGGAAAGGAAAATGATGATTTCCCAGCTAATGTATCCAAAACTTGGTCAATAAATGGTAATGGAAAATAATCTTTAAGGGTTGCTTTGTTCAATTGTCTGTAGTCAACACAAATTCTCCATTTATCATTTTTATTGGGCACTACTACCAATGGATATACCCACTGGCTGTCAGAGATGGGATAAATAAAATTGAATTTCAATAGTTTTTGCAATTCATCTCTAACAATATCCTGAAGGATAGGATTCATTCTTCTCTGTGGTTACCTCACTAGTTTTACATTAATATCTATGTAAATATGGTGAGTGCATGTTTTTGGGTGGATTCCCTGCATATCAGTGTAGTCCCAAGCAAATGCCTTTTGATATTTTTTCAATAATTGAATCAATTTTTCTTCCTGAGATAAGTCTAGGTGTGTGCCAATGTTCAATGTTTTTCCTGGACTAATCTCTATGGTCTTACTCTATGTGTTTGTGATAGATTGAATGGGAAAAATGTTTTCAAATAATGTTTGCAAAGAATGAATGGTACATGTTTCTTGAAAACATTGTGCTAAGAGTTGATCTGCAACATTATATTGTTCATTTCTTAATTCTTTGGAAATATCAGGTTGAGAAAGAAATAATTATACCAAATCATCATTATTATGTTCTTGAAAATCATAGATTTGGTTAATGCTGAAAACAGGTTGAACTTCTTCCTTATCATTGTATTTGTCATCAAGCCATAAGTTATGTGCTACTACTGGAGATTTTGCTGATGGGTATAGAGTAAGTTTTTTTCTTTCAGTTCCTCGTGAAATAATCATGTTATTTGATCTACACCCAACGAATGCATCAATAGTTGCCAACCATGGCCTGCCAAGGATGATAGGGTGTCCTCCTAAATTAGATTTTGGCTGAAGGACTAAAACATCAACTGGATACTCCCAAGAGTCTAGTGAAACAATTAGGTCCTCCAAAATCCCTTCAGGAATGACTTTGGACCTATCAGCTAGTTCTAGGACAATTGGTGTGTATTGCAAATTTGTGAGCTACAGTGTTTTCATTATTTCAAGGGTCGTCACATTTATTGCAGCCCCAAGGTCAATCAAAGTATTTGGAATAGGTATGTTGTTAATGATTGTAGTGAATCTGGGAATACCGGGATCAACATACTTTTCCATTGAAATAGTGTTTGTCATAAGGCCGGATAGATGTCCAATAACATGAATAATTTGAGGGTCAAATATTTTCTTTGTGGGCTTCTTGAGGCATAATTATTTCATTAGTTTAGTATAGATTGGAATGTCTTTTATGGATTGAAGTAGTGGAATTTTTATATAGACATTCTTTAACTCATCTAAAACATCAAATTGAGGTAAACACATGGGGAGTTTTTCTTGGATCAATCTATCCATAAAAGGTGGTGGATGCATTGGTTGCATTTGTTTATTTTGGATGTCATCATTTTGTTTATTTTGAATTGGAGTTTCATTTTCATTCTCTTTGTTTTCTTTTTGTTTGGTAGATATTGGAGGTTCTTTTTGAAGTGTCCTACCAAACCGATGCTCAGTGTTTTGTAAAGGTAGAATGGGGTAAGATGTTCCCTCATCTACACTATAGGCTAGTCTATCTGCTCTATTATTTGGATTAGGTACAGGTTGAGCGGATATTTGAGTAGGTCTAGGAGGCTAGTTAGATGGAAGTTGTAATTGAGATGGACTTATTGGTGGAGGAGCAGGTAATGTTTGTTGAGTGTTTTAAGGTCGATGGACAACTTGCTGCTGAGGATATTGCTAATATGTTTGAGGATACTACTGATATGACTGAGGATATTGTTGGTATGGTTGAGGATATGGTTGGTATGGTTGAGGATATTGTTGAAATGGTCTCCATTGTTGTTGTGGGTAATTTTGTTGTTGCCAAGGCATGGGAAAATTCCAAGAATTCTGAACATTCATATGATCTTGTGCAGGAAATTGCAAATTTGGATTTGGAAACATACCTGGAGGTCATGTTTGCCATGGTCTTCTAGCGCCCATGAGATACAAATTTTCCATTTCTGCATTGGCTTCCAAATTACAATTTTGCAACATCTTAATTTTAGAGCAATGAAAAATATCATGATTTTCAGTGCAAAAGGCACAAACTTGAACATTTTGAACATTTTCTAAAGGACAGTCTTTCAAAGCATGTTTCTTTCGTCACTTTGGACAAAAGACAACCATTAATTGATCTTATTCTTCCTATCTTTTATTTTCTTTTAAAGTATCTATTTGGTTTCCCAAGGTGCTCGATAGGTCTGTTTTGAATTCTTCTAATAATTTTCCTATTTCAGCCCTTATGACACTAGTTGTAGTAGATTTAGTGGCTTTGGATGATATGGTTCTTTTTCCATTCCTAGCTTTGCTCCTAGAATACTTTTCACATAAATCGGCAATCTCATCAAAAGGTAAGGTAGAAGTATCACCTTTGCCCATTAGATTAAGATCATCTACGTATTCTTCTTGGATTCCCTTCAAAAATATTGTTCAGATCAGATCAAGAGACATGGTTCTATGTTTTGATTTTTGTAGATTGTAAACAAATTGTTCCAAATATTCCTCTAAGCTGTCATCCTGCGTTAGGTCCCTATATTACTAGTATAGTCCCTTATTGTTGTTAGTGTAACCCCCTTATTGTTATTATTGTACCCTTGTAACCCCCATTTTATTATTATTGTGCGCTTAAATTATTATTGTTAGGTCGGCTAGGATTACATTGTGGCCCACTAGGAGTACATTATGGCCCCATGGACTCCTATATATAGAAAGGAGGTTTTGTAAATTGTATCATCCAAGAATTGTTCATTTATGTAATGTATTGGAGGTTTCCCCCTCGAATTGGCTCATTTCTAAGGCGTTTATATCTCTTTTCTTCTCTTTTTGGAGCTGGTTACACAACATTTGGTATCAGAGCTTTGGATTCTAGGGTTTCGCTGCTCCAAACAGGTCATCGTGGAATGTTCGCTATAACTTTCTTTCTACGAGGTTTCATAAGCTGACATTTTTAGGGTGTAAAGCCGAAATCTTGAGGAAGCTTTCATAAACATTTCAGAGTTTGGTTCGCAATATTTGCGGAGATATGATCTGTGGAAGTCAGGTCTTTTTTCAGGCCCCTAAACAGGTCATCGTGGCATTTGCGCTATAAATTTTTTTCTGCGAAGGTTCAGAATCTGAAATTCATATGGTACGAAGCTGAAATCCTGAGGAAATTTTTCAAAAAACTTCAGAGCTTGGTTCACAATATTTTTGTAGATATGATCTGTGGAAGGTAGTGCTTTTTCAAGCTCCTGAATTTCATCTCAAAGAGGTGATCGTGGGAAAATTCCAATAACTCTCTCTCTGGGGATCAGATTGGAGTGCCGTAAAAATTGGTCGCAATTACACAAACTGTAGTTTCTTGGCTATCAATTTCAAAGATAAAGGACAAAACAATGACACGTGGCAAGTCGTACAAGTTCGCTCTACTGAACCAGTCTAGAATTAGGTCATTGTGGGAGATTGGACACAACTTTGTCTTGGAGAATCCAAATCAAGTCAGACCTATGGAATTTGAAAGAATCTTCAGAGGGCTACTACAGGGATGAATTTCAGATATCGAAGATTTTGAATTACAGAGATAATTCAATTTCAATATCGAGCTCCTTAAAGGAAGTAAAAGGTGTGTATTTTTTTTTCTGAATTGCATAAGTCTTGTTTGAAGAATCAAGTTGAATTGATTCCAAGGGCATCTTGTAGAATAGATATCAATATTGGATTCTAAAATGGCCCCTAAAAATAATTCAACACCCATTAAGCCTTCAGAAGTATCTACTACGACTCATGAAGATGAAGAATTGCAACATGATCTATCAAAATTACAAGAGCAAGTGAAACAGATTTCACTCTCGCAAAGAGCAATAAAAAATGAAATGGAATTTTTGAAGAAAGGCATGGAAGTGAAGATGGACGGTTTGAAGAAAGGCATGGAAGCTAAGATGGATGGCGTGGAAGCTAATATGGATGGCATGGAAGTGGACATGAAAGACAACATGGAAAACATGAAGAATGATATAAAAGCATACATGGAAGGCTTGATGACAAGATTAAAACAAGAAATGATTCCTAATGGTGGAAATATAGTAGAAGAAACTCATGATGAGAACAAAATAAATTTTAATTGTGATTTCATAAACTCTAATGTTGGCGGGAAGAACCACCATATTCAAAAAATGGATATGAGGAAGTTTGATGGAAAGGATCCTGTAACATGGATACTACAGATGGAGCAATATTTTGATCTCCATAACGTGCAAAACACACAAAAGGTACGCATTGCAACTTTACATTTAGAACAAAATACATTTGTATGGTATCAATGGCTTTGCTCCCGTAAAAAAATTGTCTCTTGGTCAATTTTTACGGAGGAAATGATAGCACATTATGAGGATACAAAGAGCAACACCTTCTTTACCCAATTGATAAATCTCAAACAAAAGGGTTTAGTGGGGCGGCACATTGAGGACTTCCAAAAATTGAATATAAGGGTAACTGATCTTACAGAGGAACACAGGATTGATCTCTTCCTAGGCACTTTAAAGGATAACATCCGACATGAAGTTCGCGTTTTGGAACCTGATTCATTGGAGAAGGCATTCAGGTTGGCAAGAAAAGTTGAATGTAAAATTATGGCGACAAGGAAGCCTACCACTCAATTCTATAAAGAAGGAAGTGTTGCTACGCTTAGATTTCCACAACCTACAAGGTTGACACCACAACAATTGGAAGAAAAAAGAGCAAAAGGGCTTTGCTATAGTTGTGATAGCAAATACACTAAAGGTCATAAGTGTGCTGAGAAGAAATTATTTTACATAGATTGTGAAGAAGAAGAATAAAATGAACAAGAAGAGGATATACACCAGGAACCAGCCCTAGAAGAGGAAGAAATGAATCCGACCATATCGTGTAATGCACTGGCAGGAATTACCACTCCTCAAACTCTCAAGATAGAAGGACATATCAAGAAGAAAAGAGTAATAGTGTTGATTGATTCAGGTAGCACCCATAATTTTATTCATTGTAAGGTAGCCAAGGAATTAAATTGTTTCCTATACCCAGCACCAGAATGTCAAGTGATGGTTGCAAATGGAGGAACTATAAATTGCTCCGGAAAATGCCATAATATCAAGCTAACCATGGGGGAATATGTATTGACTAGTCCAATGCTTGCCATTCCTATGGGAGGTGCTGATGTTGTACTAGGAGTACAATGGTTACAACCTTTGGGGACGGTAGCTTTTAATTTTCAAGAACTTTTCTTGAAATTTTTTTCAGAAGGAAAGGAAGTCGAATTACGGGGTATTGCGGGGAAGCCAGGAAGGATAATAAGCTCTAATGTCATGACAAAGCTTCTAAAGAAAGAACAGCGAGGCGTAATTGCACAATTATGCTCACTAGAAGTTTCAACATCAAAATCATCTATTTCTGCAGATCTCCAACAAGTCTTGGACAATCATTCCAAGGTGTTTGAAACTCCCAAAGGACTCCCACCTATTCGTGATCATGATCATGCTATTCATTTGATTCCAGGAAATGTTCCTCCAAACATCGGGCCTTATAGATATCCTTACTTCCGAAAGAGCGAAATTGAACGTATGATTGCAGAAATGTTAGAGGCGGGTATAATTCAACCTAGTCAAAGTTCTTTCTCTGCTCCTGTAGTATTGGTACACAAGAAGGATGGATCATGGCGAATGTGTGCGGATTATAGGGAGCTCAATAAGCTCACCATTAAAGATAAATTTCCCATTCCTGTGATTGATGAATTATTGGATGAATTACATGGAGCAATTTATTTTACTAAGTTGGATCTTCGTTTAGGATATCATCAAATTAGAATGAAGACTGAAGATATTCCAAAAACAGCATTTCGAACTCATGAGGGTCATTATGAATTTTTGGTCATGCCTTTTGGCCTTACCAATGCACCTTCTACATTTCAAGGTTGATGAATTCCATTTTCAAACCCTTCCTTAGAAAATTTGTGCTAGTATTTTTTGATGATATACTAATCTACAGCAGGTCTTGGAAGGATCATGTTGAACATGTTGACAGGGTGCTCAAACTATTGCACGAGAAACAATTATATGCAAAAAAATCCAAATGTTTCTTTGGAGTACAAGAGGTGGAATATCTGGGTCATATTGTATCTCACGAGGGTGTTAAAGTAGACCCTAACAAAATTAAAGCCATTAAGGAATGGAAAGTCCCCACAACCATAAAGCGGTTGCGAGGATTTCTCGGGTTAACAGGGTATTATCGCAAGTTTGTTAAGAATTATGGGAGAATAGCAGCACCTCTAACAACATTATTGAAGAAAGATGCATTTTCATGGACTCCTGAAGCAACTAAGGCCTTTGAACGTCTTAAAGAGGCAATGTGCCTAGCACCGGTCTTAGCTACACCGGACTTCACAAAAACCTTTATTGTGGAATGTGATGCCTCAGGAAATGGAATTGGTGCAGTTTTAATGCAGGAAGGAAGACCCATTGCTTTTGAAAGTCGTCCAATCAAAGGAAAGTATTTACCGAAACCTATTTATGAGAAGGAAATGTTAGCAATACTGCATGCACTAAAGAAATGGCGAACTTACCTAATGGGAAGACACTTCAAGGTAAAAACTGATCATGATAGTCTTAAACACTTTTCGGAACAAAGACTATCTTCAGAAGAGCAGCAAAAATGGGTCACAAGATGTTGGGTTATGACTTTGAAATAATCTACAAAAAAGGAAAGCTTAATGTTGTTGCAGATGCACTCTCAAGAAAGAATGAAGAGGTGGAAGCATTTCTTTGTGCCATTTCTATTATCCAACGAGATTGGATAACTGAAGCAAGAGATGAATGGAAGAAGGACAAAGATGTATGGACACTCATTCAAAAGTTGCAGCAAGATCCTAGTACATCTGATACATTTAGTTGGAAAAATGATTCCTTATGGTACAAAGATCGCTTATATCTTTGTAAGATTTCCCAACTAAAACAAAAGATTCTTCTGGAATTGCACACTTCTCCTTTAGGAGGACACTCAGGATTTTTAAAAACTTACCACAGGGTGAAGAAAGAATTTTTTTGGGATGGCCTTAAATCTGATATTCGAAATTTTGTGGCGGAATGTTTAGTTTGCCAACAGAATAAAGTGGAAACAATTAAGACCCCAGGACTTCTACAACCTTTATCCATTCCAAGTCAACGTTGGGAGGAGATTTCAATGGATTTTATCACAGGTTTACCTAAGTCCGAAGGAAAGAGTGTCATCATGGTGGTAGTTGATAGACTTGCCAAGTATGCACACTTTTGTGCATTATCTCATCCATTTAAAGCAAGTACAGTTGCTACTACATTTATGGATAGAATTCAAAAGCTACATGGAAGCCCAAGGGTTATTGTGAGTGACAGAGATCCCATTTTTACTGGAAATTTTTCGACGGAGTTATTTTCTTGTTTGGGTACTCAATTAGCTCATAGCTCATCTTATCATCCTCAATCTGATGGTCAAACTGAGATAGTAAATAAATGTTTGGAAGGATATCTTCGTTGTTTTGTATCTGATAAACAAACACAATGGGTGAAGTGGTTACCTCTTGCTGAATGGTGGTATAACACTTCCTTCCATACGGCAGCAAAAATGACCCCATTTATGGCACTTTATGGATATCATCCACCATCCATCACATCATCTTTAAGGGAAAATTCAAAGGTTCAAGCAGTGGAAGATCACATCGATCATCAGCAAGAAGTTCTCCAACTCTTAAAGGATAACCTGAATTTGGCACAAAATCGAATGAAACAACAGGCAGATCAACATCGCAGCGAGAGAAGTTTTGATGTAGGAGATTGGGTATTTTTACAGCTACAACCATACAAACAAATG
This sequence comes from Pinus albicaulis, assembly GCA_034641835.2. Classification (NCBI taxonomy): domain Eukaryota; kingdom Viridiplantae; phylum Streptophyta; class Pinopsida; order Pinales; family Pinaceae; genus Pinus; species Pinus albicaulis. The sequence continues at coordinate 183,989,752 of CM076575.1, forward strand.
TCCCTCAAGCAAGAAAAGAAGGATAATAAATTATCACCCAAGTACTATGGTCCTTACAAGGTGTTGCAAAATATTGGTACTATGGCATACAAATTGGAGCTTCCTGCTTCTTTGTGAGTACATCCAATTTTCCATGTTTCATGCTTAAAGAAGGTTATCGGTGAAAATCTTCCAGTTTAAACAATATTACCAGAACTTGATGTGGAAGGAAAAATCATATTGGAACCTGAAGCGGTCACAGAAACAAGAAATCAACAACTACGGAATCGATCAATTTCAGAATATCTCATCAAGTGGAAGAACTTATCCACTGAAGATTCTACATGGGAGGATGAGAATTTCATACAGAAGCACCTAGAGCTACTCAAGTGTTGAGGAAAACACTTTTTTGAAGGAGAGGGGCATGTTAGTTCCCTATATTACTAGTATAGTCCCTTATTGTTGTTAGTGTAACCCCCTTATTGTTATTATTGTACCCTTGTAACCCCCATTTTATTATTATTGTGCCCTTAAATTATTATTGTTAGGTCGGCTAGGATTACATTGTGGCCCACTAGGATTACATTATGGCCCCATGGACTCCTATATATAGAAAGGAGGTTTTTTAAATTGGATCATCCAAGAATTGTTCATTTATGTAATGTATTGGAGGTTGCCCCCTCGAAGTGGCTCATTTCTAAGGCGTTTATATCTCTTTTCTTCTCTTTTTGGAGCTGGTTACACAACATCCTCTTGTTGATTCATACTAAAGATATCATCTTTAGAATCTCTTGATCTACAATAAGGTTGGTATTTTTTAAGAATAATTTTCTCATGCCATCCCAATCAGTTATTGCATGTTCTCCAAGTCCCACGAACCACCTAAGTGTTGATGCTTTTAGTGTTGTTGGAAAGAGTCTAAGCCTATGGGCATCATTTGTATAACCATATGTGCAGCATACTATATCAAATTCAAACAAAAATGAATCTGGGTCTTCTGAAGCCATGCCATAAAATTTTGGTAGTACAGATGGAGGTATGTTTTTCATTTTTATTTCCTCATCATTGTTTTCTCTTCGTTCTTGAATAGGAAATTTAAATATTGACTCTTCCTCCTCTCTTGGTGCTGGGTTTCGATTTTGATCTTGCCTTTGTTTTTGTTCAGCTTCTATTTGTCTTCTTCTTTCTTCTTGTTGTCTCTCATATTCTCTAAGTTATTCAGGAGTGGGTCCTCTTGCTGATCCTCCTCCTTCCTCAGTCATTTTGATTGGTTGTTATGTTGATTCAATGTCTTGTTCAGTGTCACTTGTTTCAAAGAGAGGTTGTTATGTTGATTTTTCTCCTTCTTGATATTTTTAAAAATCAATAGGTTCAAGGAGATGTTGTTGGGTTGTTTTGCTACTCTCTCTTGTTATAAAAGATTCAGGGAGATGTTTCTTCTTTGCTTCGTATGCCAATAAAATTTGTCTTTCAATGAGTGTAAGTCTCTGCCCTGATTTTTGTTTGTCCTCTAATTCTTCTATAGTGACTTTCCCAGCTGGAGTTGTATGTTCAATCCTCATTAAAGTGTCTGCTCCTAATGGTGGATTAGTCTTTGGATCGGGGGTTTTTATGAATCTACCTTTATCATCTCTAGGTCTAGACATAAGTAACCATGACTTCTAAAATGCAGAGTTGAAACTAAATCTGTGTTTTTGTTTGATTTTTTTTTATTGTTTTTGTTTTTAAAATTCCTCTAGTTGCACCTCCCCGGCAATGACGCCAAAATGTACAGACCAATCTACTATTCTAGATTAGGCTCAATTTATTATCAACCAAGGTAGGTAGGCTTAGAGGCACTTGTCTAATGTATATAAACCTAGAAGGATCTGACTTCCTAGATGAATGTTTATTGTAGTAGGTTCCAGCAGTATTTTTACAAGAGTTTGATATGTGGTTCCTCACACACCTTAAACACTCATTTAGTTAAATCTAATCTAGCATTCTAAAAACAGAGTGCTAATAATTGTCTGAGTTTTTAATCCTTTTACAAGGTTTTGGTTCACTAAAGCACACTAAAAATAAAATTCATTAAAAGAGAGATCACAGAGATGATTTTGAATTCAATACTCAATCAAACCCTCTTACAAGTATTGCTCATTAATTTAGTAATCAAATTCTTCAATTATAACCATGAACCATGAAATATAAATGATGAATGAAATCACAAGCACAACTTAATCAAAATTGATGAACTCAAAGCATGAAAAGTAAATAAAATACTAAATCAGATATGAGTATTTGAATCTAATTGAAACGTAAACAAAAGTGTACCAACTTCACATGCAGGCCCTTCCACGCTTGCAGGCACACTTGGAAAAAATTCAAATGATGAAAATGCTAACTCACAACACCATGAATGATATAATTTCTGTCTCTGATTAAAATCTGGGAATGAGTTACATCAAAACAGAGTTCTGAAGCTTGTACACAGTCTCAATTTGCATCCATAACATTACTAGCATCATTAGTCTATTACATGGTTCCATTCACTTATTTATCATAAATTACAATAAAAAAGAAGATATTTTTGTTCCATTAAAACCTAACTGATCTCCAAAGCAGATCGAATTAGTTTGGAATCCATAATCATAAGCAAAATATCAAGCTCACTCATTTATGATTCATATTTTTCTACTAGACTAGCTAGGTTTGACTAGCATTGACCAGATATTTAGGAACTTCGAATCTGAGGCTGGATAGATTTTTCACCATCTGTGTACATTCCCGATCAAGCCCACTTCCTTCTTTTTGGTCTACCTACTCTGCCACGTGTCAGAACATAAACCATTTACAAGAAGTTACCACATCCTGTAATTTCTTGAAAAATTTCAATTTTTAACACAAAAATTCCATAAAGTGATTTTAATGTAAAAATAACAATCATGATGCTATATTAATAAATTTCAATAAAATTTAAGGGATTTATGGAGGTTTAGTGAAGAAAATGGTGGATAATGATGGGATTTTAGAAGAAAAAGATAGGCCATAGAATGATACCAACAGAGGCTTTTAGTAGGAAAAATTGTGAGAATGAGAGAATTAAGCCCATACAAGAGTGTTTAAGAGCATGAGGGTGATTTTGAGAAGGAATAATGACATATAGTGAAAAAGGTTTCATGAAGATAATGAAGGCAATGAGATTTCTGAAGATAGCTGATTGTCAAGGAATGCTACCTTCAGTAGATTGTAGAAAATCCATAGTCACCTAGTGAAACTGTAGAATACAGGAGGATAAAAGATGCCTCACTAATTCGTATTGATTTGTTGTTCTTATACATAATGTAATGTCTCCATATTCATCTCCATTGTTTATGTGTTGATTTACACTGCTATTTCTAGTTTTGTGTTCATATATTGTTGCTTTCCCTATTCGAGAATATTACATTGATAGATCATCCTTTTTGCATAATACAGTTACAGTTTGCCCTGGTTTGTTGATCGCTCCTTTGGGAAGATAGATTCATTTTCCAAAGATCACAGGATTTATGTTATTATCTCCTTGAGCCACCAAAATTATTTCTAGCCTTACGTTTTTGAATATTTTTTTCTTATTCAATTACAAAACGGAAAAGCTTCTAGATCACCGAGGTATGATTTATCTCAAGCTAGTCTTTTATGATTTCATTTCTACTGGGTCAAGTGGAAACATTTTTAGTTTGATTACAACTAAGATAAATCATTAAAAAGACACTCATAGGTATCTTAGTTAGGATTGATAATTAGAACTTTAATTTCCTTTGAAATTGTATACTTTTTAGGCTTTCTAGAATTTTCTTTCTTTTGAGATTTGTTTGTTCATTAAAATTGTAGTTTTTGGCTTTGTAATCAACGAGATTTTCTTAACAAAAGAGATATTGATCATGCTTGGAAATTGTGTTCTTAATGAAAATTTTTTCTTTACGAAAAGGAATTTTATTTGAAGTTTTAAGAAGCTTGTACTTTTTTAGTTCAAAATTCCTTAAACTTTCTCTTAAATAGAATTCATCGAAATAAAACAGTTGCATTTTTCATATCGATGCATTTAGATTTTTTGAGTCAAGTTACAATATAATCAAGTTTCATCTCCATACCCCTTTACGTAAATAACATCCAAATCAATACAACGCTTACTAAAATCAACCTAGATATTTTTTACATTTTCTAGGGCTCATTTCACCAATTTAACTTAGGCTAGTGCTTTGGAATAGGTTGTAATTAATGTTCTAAAGCAATTTAAAAAAATAATTAGCATCTTGCCGTAGCGAAATACAATTGTTGCATTTTTATGCTCAGAAACTCTTCTTAAAATAGTCAAGCACAAGGTCATGTCAGACCCAATGAGCTAATCATACCTACTTCATTGGTGAAGATAGAATACGTGTGTTGACGGGAAAAGATGTCCATCCAAGAGTAAGAGATATCCCCGGTGAAAAGTCCCAATTAGACTCTAAACCATTTGTGATAGTGATCTTGTCCGGGTGTGGGTCCGACTACCACTAAATATTCCTTTTATCGGACACAAACGAGCCCTACAGACCTGTGAACACATGATTATCCGGATAGTACAAGGAACATGGTTGATGAGTCTCATTGAACATAAAACACTATGAATAGCAAGATGAGTTAAAGCGTACAGCCAAAGGAAATGTTGTTAGCAGCACATCATTAGGGTCACGTTTGTAAAAGTTGTTCAAACCATAGAAGAAACAATTATTTATGGTTAGAGCAACCTTCACTTCCTTAAGCGGTCTCAAGAGATGAGGTAAATGTTAGTAACATAATTGCTAAAATTTTCTAAATAACAACCTAACATCATTAACACATTTAGTGAGCTGAAATGTATAACTGATATAAGTAGAAAATGCAGATGACTTAATCAGAAAGATATCAGATACATAAGACGAAATATTCCTAGTGTTAACACATTGATTCTAATCAAATCCAAGAGTGAATCAAAACAAGTGCTTGTATTCATTCATAGAAAGGTGCATTCAATGCTATACAATTCTCTTGCTCCTTTGGAGTCCCCCTCAAAAAAAAGATCCTTTACAATTCCTCGAAGGGGGTATTTGTAGGAAAAAATTGACCCTTGGGTATCCCTGAATTTTCATCTTCCTGGCTGTTGGGATGCTTTACGACTTGATGGAATTCACGACTTGTGACCTGAGCTATAACTACGACCTACAACCCCTTGGTTGTTGCTACCTGCGAGCTCTTCTGCTTATTGCAATATGTGACTTGGTCATGGGATTAGTGGGCTGATTGTGAGGTCAAGGACATCTACCTGTTGTTCTTTGAGATAAATCTGTCAGGCCCAATAATCTACAACTACTGGGGAGACCTGTGGTGTATCCTCTCTCAACCTGTGAAGACACTCGAGAGAATTTTGGATCAAAGTTTCCTTCTTGATTGTGATCTGATTTTCCAAGGAGGCTAGTTTGGTGTAGATCCAAACCGATGTCGCGATTAATTGAACCATGTTTTCTTGTGATGCCAGTAGGTCTTAAGAGGCGGTTGCTTGCCTTATGGGTTGTAGGAATGCTTGGATATATTTGTATACTTCTTCCCACATTTTCTCTTCACCTAGTGCACCCAGAGATGGGATGTGATGTACTTCGACCATTGAGTCGATGCCACTAATTAGATGTTCATATGCAGACATTACTTTCTCCAAATCCTTGATGAGTTTCTCCTTGCATTATACCTTTATCCGGATTTGAACCTTGTCATTATGGGTGGAAATCCAATCATTTCTAGGAAAAGTGGCTAGAGCTTGTGGATACCTGTTATACGACTCCAGTATCCTATCTAAGGCAGTAGAGGCTTCCCTTAGTGGTGTGTTTCTCCTCTTAGTTTCTGCCTATTCCTTCAGTAGTGACGCGATGTTTTTTTTTTTATTGTGAATAGTTCTTCATAAACCTGATTCATGATGGCCTCCAAAGTGACCAGCTCTCCCTGAACAGTGAGTGATATTTCATTAGTAGGGGTATTCCTAGCCTGAAGCTGTTGGACCTCTTCTTATAGTGCCTTCTTTTCTTGTTCTGATTTAGCTATCTTGAGTTCGGAGGCCTATAGTCTATTTTGCAGGGACAAAATTTCTCTACTCATCCTGCTTACGTTCTCTTGGTAGCTGCTGCGAAAGCAGTACCGGCTGATACGATCATAACCAAATTGGTCCTAGTGTCCAAGACTATATCCTTTTCTGTAGTGATTGTAAGGGGTGCAGCAGGGTCCCATGCCAAACATCTTCTCTTTTACTGCCTGATATTGTGTGTGAATTGATCGTAGGTGAGTCTAGTGAGATCAAGCACTCCCTCATCTAGATCCTTAGAGGTACCCAATTCTGAGAGGTAAAAGCACAAATTGGTTGCGCGAGTTTTTTGGGGTACCTCGATGTGTGGCAATCTAGTTTGCTTCTCTGTCTCAGGAGGCGGTGTCTTACTTCCTTCGGTTCCTTTGGAGGAATCTTCCTTTGACTTCCTACTTTCTTCCTCTCTCCTCTTATGTGTTGTTTCTTCTTTGCCTTGTTCTTCTTTCAATTGGAACTCTACTTCTGCATTGTCCTATTCTTTCTTTATTTGGCGCTCAGCTTCCACTTTGTCTTGTTCTTCCTTCAGTCGACGCTCAAATTCTGCCCTAGCAAAATCTTCCTTTAGCTGGCATTCATCTTCCACCTTATCCTATTTTATTTTTAGATGGCACTCAACTTCTGCCTTTTCTTCATCTTCTTTCTTCTTGTGGATTTCCTTTTCCCGCTTCTTCCTTTGCTCTTCTTTCAGTTGCTTCTTTCTTTTTTCCTCCTCTTCCTTTTCCTTTTATTTAGCCTCTTGTTGAGCTTTAGCCTCTTTTTCTCTTTGTTGGGAAGAAGAGTTATGGACTGTACTGGTCCTTAGCTTCTTGGCTTTGGAGGATGAGGCTCCTCCCAGCATATGGATCCTTTATTCTAAAGTACGGTTGTCCTGCTCCTTCTAATCACTTGATTCTTCTGGATCGACCTCTCTATATTTTTTGTACCAATCTTTTATTCTATATTTAGCTGGACAGTCAGTATGCTAGTAACTCCATTTAAATTTGGCCCGCTTGCAGTGTGCGGGGATGATTCTATTAGAATCATATGTTCAGTCTGCCAAGGGAGGTAGACAGAATCTCCTGATCTGTTCAAATTCTGCTTCTACTTCCCTAAAATACTTCACTTTGTATGCATCGATGGTGAGCGGTAGAGTAGGCCATGTCTTCTTCTTACCCTTAGTGAGGACTTTGGAGAAACTGCCTAACATCAAATAACAAGTTTCTTGGAGGAGAAGCTTGTTTGTTACAAACCGAGGCAATGTGTGAGGGGCCTTGAGCGACCTGAAAACTCGGATGACAGTACTATCAGTGTTAGGAAACCAGTGGGCCACTTGGGTTATTGTCTCCATGGCTCGCTCGAACATGCATGGGAGGTATTTTACAAATAGTTTCATGTAGAGGGTAGGGATGAAGTTTCCTGTGATTGACTCCATGTCTTGCTTATACCTGGAATCCCAGAACACCATTATATCTTTGTGAATTGGACCGCCATGCTTTGGGTCCCAGTTATGCGACCACCGCTCAAAATGGCACCTTGCGCAAACTTCATCCATGATATAAGATGCCATATAAAATTCTGGCACATACCCTTCATCGGATGCTAGTGCCGAAGATATGTTCGACCTGAGGGCCACTACTATCATGTTGGCCCAGTTGAAGCGGCTGTCGTACACAGTGATAGAATACATCAGAGAGATGCAATCGTCGTTGAAGAAGGTTACATCTGGGTGGCCAAACATCCTACGTAGCATCATGGCTATGAATATTTAGACCTTCCTGAGACCTGCTGTCTAATATTCCTCGTCCTTCTTGAGCTGGAACTTTTTTTTTCCTCCCACCATCCTTTCAAGGTCTCTAGTATGGGAACTGCATGAGTAGTGGCCCACTCCTCAGTGAAGGTCTGCTCTCGGGCGGGAAGTGCATAATATAATTCTGCATCTTGCCCCTTCAGATTTGCGAAGGACTTCCTCGCATGTTCCCAAATGACCTAGATCTTGGGGTCGACCCTTTGCGAGATCCATTCAATCAACTCTACACATGGGAATACAAGATGATGGGCCCCTACGTAGTGAAAATTGGACCTATTAACCTGAATGTATACCTGTCGGTCTAGGAGGTCCTCTGGAAATTCAGGCTTTGTAAATTCTTGATACACCTGATACCAGCTCATAGTATCCCCTTTCCCGAGTGTGCAGGCGGTGCCTCCATAATTGGGGGGATGAGGAAGAGGTAATTCCTCCTCCAAGATTTCTATCTCAGGGCTTTTTTTTCTTTTGAAAATTGTTGGAGGCCCCATATCACTTCCGGATGACAAGATGGATACGCACTCTAGCTCGGCTTCAAGCTCCCCTGGCATGTTCATAAAACAATCCCACGATAAGACAGATGCCATAACTTATAAATATTTGGGCTTCTCCTACCTCTGCTCAATTATTTTCAAGGAAGTGGGTGAACCTGTGACCTAGCGACCTTCTGACAGCGTCGCTGGGTCACTAGGTCACATTGGTTTAAATTTTCACAAAAAAAAATGACTTAGCAACTTGGAAACTTACGACTAGGTCGCAAGGTCGTAGGGTCACTGCGTCGCGATGGTTGAGATCTTCACGGAAGTGAGACCTGGAAACTTAGCGACTCGCGACCGGGTTGCAAGGTCGCTGAGTCACAAATTCACGTTACTCTGAATTGTTTCGTAAAATGTAACCTAGTGACCCTGCAACTTAGCGACCAGGGGCATTAAGTCGCGGGGTCGCGGGGTCGCTGTAGTGCTTAGCGGATGTGCGACGAAAAGAAGGTTTTAAGAAAACACACATGGAAACCACAAGATCATTGATCGGGTCATATAAGTCTTCTTTGGTGGGTGGGGCAAGGTCTCTGAGGAAGGTAGGGGGGCAGATAGGCTTGTAGAAAGAAATACAACGATCTGAATGGGTAAAAACTTGAAGGAGGTAGGCAAGCTCGCGAATTATTACCGAGGAGCTTAATTAAAGGCATAATAGGGCTAAAAGAGACTAGGGTCAAGGGGAAGAAATAGAAATAATTAATCTAGGAAAGAATCAACAAGAGGATTAGGAAACTTATCCTGGAAAAAATGCACTCTAGCTAGCTTGTCAGAGGCATTTTCTTTCTCTGTCATGCAGGTTAAATGTGACCTATGCGACACTTCTATATATAAAGGGGTCGCACATGTGGGAAATAAATGAGGGTCGCAAGGTCCCAAGGTCGCAAATGAGCTGCGTTAATGAGATGCGCGACTTAGCGACTCTGTGACCTTGCGACCTGGGGGTCGCGGGGTCACAGGGTCGCAAGGTCGCAAATGTTTGGTTTTGAGATGATGTGCGACCTCACGAATTTGTGACCTGAGGGGTTGTAAGGTCACGGGGTCGCAAATTAAAATATTTAACCAAATTTTTGACTTAGCGACTAGAAATTTTGAAAAGGTGAATTTATGCTTGACTCTATTTGTCAAAAAGGTTAGGCGCTCAAAAATTTAAGAAGAGAAAAATTTTGGAGGGTGATGTAGTAGCTACAACAAATGGCAATTCACTGGTAGGATCCAGTATCTTTGCCAGTGCTTCATCGGGTGGGGGGTGGAGGGCCTTACCTGCTGATCCTCTCACTTCATGCGTCCCACTACTTTCGTCCTTGGCCCTTGCGTGTTTGCTCCACCTATCTGCATGTCCCAGGGCGCTGGTCCACCATATTTCATTCCTCGAGACCAGAAGAAAAGGTTGGAGTAACATCAGGGATTTCCAAGATCTAGTATAATTATTTTGTCCTTATCGTGTTGCTCCGCTGCTAGCGAACTTGGTGGTCCTGATGGAATCACTGCCTAGGAGTCACAAACGTTTCTCCGCTGCTAGCGAGCCTGGTCGATACCCCGGTGGATTCATCGCATCACCTCTTTGCGTAGGAAGCCTTTCTCAATCCTTTACCCTTATTCATGTGCTAATTTTCACTTATTTTAAATGTGCTCAGGGCACTTATTTGACTGTGCTTAAGGCACTTATTTGATTGTGGCATTTATTGCCTGGGCAGATGAGGGATCCTGAATTATTTTTCTTGCAAGAGAGGTTTCTATGGTATATATGAGGACTTTTGGGTCTTCCCAGATTTCCTTTTGTCACCTGTGGTCAGCTCTATCCCTTTCTGTCTAGTGACCGATTACACCAAAACTTTCTTTTGTACAACAGTCCCCTGGGCCAGCATACTGGGTAGGCTACCTGCACTTGGTTCCTGAGATTTGGATGTGTTTCCCCATTAAGTGAATATCACAGGAAATATTGTGCTAATTTTGTGTTTCTGGGGCGATTCTTCACCAACATAGATTCTTGTGCAGCATGCCAATTGAGTAACTTCTACATCTCTCCTTCAACATGGGATGCTACAAGGGATGGGTCAATGGGAGCCTGCTTGGAACAAGCAACTTATTGAAAAAAAAACAAAAATGAGAACAAAAACAAAAAAAGAAAGAAAAACAAAACAAAAATATGGTACAGGGTATGATGACAGCCCCCTTGGGGCTATCAGGTAAAATAGTGTTTAAGGTCGTGCTCGTTTACCGAGAGGACCTCAATTCTCCCTTCAACAGTCTGTAGCCTGTAGGTGTGGGAGCCGAAATTTTCTTTAATCTGGAAGGGACCTCTCCATAGGGCCTGGAATTTGGAGTGTTTTCATTTATCCTCATGAGCTTTGTCCCATTTGAGGACAAGTTCACTTGCTTCAAAAGATTTGTTACTAGTAGACTTCTTGTCAAACCATCATTTTATTCGACTTTGGTGGATGGCGAATTTTTCCCGGGTTTTCATCCTTTCCTCCTTCGGCTTCCACAATGTGTCTATTTGGGCTTTTAAGGTAGCTCAGGAAGTGCCGTGAGTTTCTTGAGATAGTTGAAGGGCTAGGAGAGAGAATTTAGGAGGAAGAATAGCCTCTTTTCCGTGTTAGCCACCTATAAAATTTGTTATACCAAAAAGTGGCTAAATCATTTTTTGGAGCCTTCAAGGAAACAATTTTATTGCAAAAAGTGTTGGCTCTTGAAGACTCATAAAGGCCTCATGCCTCTATCCAAAATCTTCCCTACTGTGCCCATTTTACACTCTAGAATTCTGCTAATTTCATGAGAAGAAACTCCTGCAAAAATCACCTTTTTCCCTTTCCTCACTTCAGAACTAACCTCATTTTCTACCCCTTTCATTCTCATAAAAATCCTTCATTTTCATATTTTTTCCCTTTCCCCTCCATGAAAACCCCTTTGATACGGATTAAGACTCTTTTGTTGCCTTATCGAAACCCTCAAAACCCTTTGAAAACTAGAAAAAATCATAAAAAACTTATATTTTTCGTATAAAGGCTTAAGCCCCTTGGGCTAAAGTCTTAACCACTTCCCCTCCACATGCCCGCACCCTAGGACCAGGTGCAAGATCCATAAAGTGCTTATCGCATTGCAAAGTCTGACTGCATAAGTTTGTTTGTCGTGTTTAAAAACTCTGATGCGATTGAGCCTTTGTACACCACCCCGATCCTATTTTTGTTTTATATATATAAATCCATGGGCCTGTAATCGGGCATTTAAACCTTGGAATAATCCATTCTTGTTTGATTTTTTTCTTTGTAAATCAAAAAACCCTTTTTATCCTAAAGTTTTGGTCTAAAAATGCGCCTATATGATGATTTTTAATGAAAAATGGGTAGAGTGAAATAGACCCGCATCATTTCTCTGATGCGATTAAGCCCCATTTCATAAGCTCCACCCCCCCTCCACTTCACTCCATATAAAATCTGCTCGGGACCAAGAGTTACAATCCAAAGCGCTAATCGCATCGCAAACTTTGAAAATGGTTAGATCAAAAAGACCAAGCCTGACCTCCGATTGCGATGGCTCGATCGCACCATCGCATCGCCCTTCCCTGATCGTGCATCGAATCGGCCTTCCCCGATCGTGCATCGCATTGGCCTTCCCCAATCGCTGATTCCCGATTCACTCCCCACCGTTGATCTGGCCCTCAAATCAATGGTCCACATTTGATCGCATCGGATCTTTCATCGGGTGTGTTTTTAACATTTGTTTTTCCCCGCCGATTGTGATCCTCCGATTAGATCTGGACCATCCACATGTCCAAATCGGACGGTCCCAGATCGTTCCTCATGGTTTCATCACCCTTCGCCTTCCACCAAGAGGGTTTTAAGCATGAAATCCCCACCGTCGATCTCTGCGCGATCAATGGTTTTGACATATTTTCTTCCTCCGCTCTTCTTTAACCTTCTTTTAGTTTATCTCCACCATTAGATGTTTCCATCCAACGACCACGCTTTTTCCCCACCACCTCTGAAGCAGTTTACCCACTACGCAGGATTTTATAACATTTTTAATTTTGCAGGGATTAAAGGTTTTCCATTGTATTGAAGAAAAATCCGAAGACTGAGAGAAACGATTCTCATGTATTCAATTCATTAAAGGGAAACCATCCATGGGTTCAATTTCCACGTCTCGTCAACACTTCATGAGGTGTTGATGCAATACAAGCCCTGCGCAACCTACACATCAACAAGACATAGTGTTATTAAATCACAATAAAAGAGTATCAGTGTTGAAGACAGAGTGCACCAGAATGGAAGATTGAAGACAGATTGATGGGGATCACGACTAAGATTGATTATCAAAAGCCTAATCCCCCAAACTAAAACACAGTTAAAGGAAAATCATAAGTGTTTAACAGGCAGAAAATCTTCCACTGCCACATCAGAGGAAAATTGATTCCTCTCAGCTACCACAAATCCACCTATGCCTCGAAGCATTCAAACAAAGGCTGAAGTTATTGTTCAAAATCAGATATTTTCTTCAACGCAGCTAGAGAGTTGATTCTGCCAAATAACTTAATGAAAAAATATCTGCAGAGTTACTCCAACATGACACAGAGCCTCAAAAGTCAAAAAAAGCTCCCACTGAGCTTAATCTTAAATGTAAATCAATTAATACAGTAAGAATACCTGTATGCTTCTCCATTGAGCCCCTCAAATGCTGAGAAGTCATTAATCTGTATTAATTTCCACGGGGGATATTTTATTCGATCTCACCTCCTCATTCTTCTATAAATACCTCTGTAGAAGATGAGATATTGTTGGTTGAGTTGGTTGCTGAAATTTGAAATGTAATTGAGCTTGATAATTCTACTTGTAAATAGTTTTCACTGGCTCTTGGATCTCTTCTTGTGATAGATAAGTTAGTCTAGGAAGTGTATATGATTTCTAAACTAAAGCATTGGACTTAAAGCTGTAACTGGTTTGGAGCATTAGTACAAGCTGATTTATGGGATCCTGGTCTATGTCAACGATGATGTTATTTCTTATTGTGAATTGTTATTTTACTTCTGTTTTCAATGTGTTCATCTTCTCTTATAAAGAACAACATGCATAGAGTTAGGACCTACTGTATATTAGTACCCTTCTCTGACTGAAAATATTTATCTGAATGTTTTCTTCCAATCTGTATTATTTTGGAATGATTTAATTTAGTTTAAGTAGTAGGAATTTTGGCGTTCCCTAGTCCTCCTGTCTAGCTAATTGTTATTCTTAAATGTTATTTTCAGTATATGTTGAGTAGATATGAACTAAGGAAGATATGGTGTGCCCTGGTCCTAGTTTTATCCCAAAAGACTGTCTGAAAGTTTCCCTTGGCATGTGTTAAAAGCTGGCTAGTTTAAAAGTACTTACCAGATATTAGGCCATTCTGTGTTATCTTTGTGTTTGTCTTGAAAGTAACCAAGTAAAGCAGAGCTACGATAGGATTTGTGGTGATCCCGACCCGCTATTTTCTTCTCCAACAGTTGCCTTCAAGTTTTTCCCTCTGTTTTTATTATGTTTTCTATTGAAAGTGGATAAAAGGCTAGATAGTTTCAAAGTACTTACCAGATCCTAGATTAATTTTATGTCTTTCTTAAGTGCTTTTCAAAGGCTGGCTAGTTTCAAAGTACATATCAGATCCTAGGCTACTCTTTTTTCTTCATTTGTTTAGTTCCCCTTCTTGATGTATCATCTCATTCCATAAATAAAACTTTAAAGAGATCCTTAGACATAGATGACTTGCCCCATGGACCACTCTTGCCCCTTGCTATTTCACTTAAACCCTATTATGACTCCATAGCCCAATGGACTAAAACCTGCAATTATCTATCTTTCTGGCCAAAGCTTGTTCTCTTTGCTTGCAACTTCACAGCTTTGAAACTCTTTGCACTTAGAACTTTCCACCTCAAACAGTAATCATGCTTAACCATCCAAAAACAAAACAAACCCTTGGCCATCATAACTAGCCTAATATCATTACCCAAAACTCCAAAGACAAATCCATCTTTGCACTTATTGGAGAGATCCCTCTCCGGATTCAGGAGGGCTAGATCCTAGAATCCCAAAGTGGTTGAAACGATGTTGGTTTTGTGATCGGACTTTACCAATCTTGCTGATTACAGATTCCTAACATGTCGTACACAAGAAAAAATGGAGAGCATTATGCCAATTTTGTTGTTGGGACAACAGCGTTTTTTGATGATGCGGATGAGGTTCTTATTAGTTGACTCAGCTAACCCATTTCCTTGGGGGTAATAATTGGCAGAGTGTTTTAGCACTATACCATTTTCTAGAGAAAACTCATATAATTTAAAATATGAAAAATATGAAAAATATGTTGCATTATCAAAAACAAGGGAGGTTGGAACGCCAAACCTGATCATGATGTGTTGGGTGATGAAGGCTATTACCTCTTGATCATTGACTTGATGCAACGATATTGCTTCAACCCACCTTGTGAACTAGTCCATGGCTGTGAGGATGTATTTATGTTGCTTGGAAGAGTGTGGAAATATTTCCCTAATCATGTCAAGCCCCCACTGTCGAAAAATTTCTTCCACCGCGACGGACTGCAACGGGGCGAAAGGTCATATATCCCTATTAGCAAACTTTTGACATTGTCGTCATTTTCGTACATAAGCGTGTGCATATTTTAAAAGAGTAGGCCAATAGAAACCAACACGCATGATCTTGTGAGCCATGGTATATCTTGCATAGTGTCCACCCACTGGACCATCATGGAGTTACGTCAAAAAATTTTGTGCCTCATCATACTCCAAACAGCGTAGCAGGACACCATTGTGGTGTTTGCGGAAAAAATTACCCTACACTAGTTGGTAGGATACAGATTTTAGTCTTAATGCATGTTTCTGCTGAGTGGTCAAAGTGGGGCCCATGGTACCATGTTTCAGATATTGCTGGAGATCAGTGTACCATGAGGAGGTATTTTGTCGGGATATGCTATCAGTTTGATACATGTCGATTTCATGTTCCCAACTCTCTTCTTCTTTGCTTCACAAGTCTGTTTCTTCCATGGCCATCTAGCAGAGTCCTTGGCCCTTTATAGTGTGTGTTGGTTTGAATTCTAGGTCATATTCTTGAAGGCACGTTGTTGGGCCCGAATTGAGGTACATTTTCACCCTATAATCACTTCAAATTATGTCACAATTTGGGAAATTCTTCCTAATCTGAACAATAAATAATTAAAAGATTTATGAAAACTAGAGCAATAGGGATAACGAAAAAAAGAATGTTTTTATAACAGGAAATTGAATTATTATATCTCCGTATGCAGGAAGGAATCATAGCTGAACCAATGGTAAATGGAAAGACAACTGAAAAATGCAAACATATGGGATCTCACTAACTCCCAGAAACCAATAGAAGGCAGACAAACAAACTTGAGCCCAAAAACTCAAATGACAGCCATGCGTAGCGGGCTGTCGTTTGAAGAATATTTCTCATTGCATGAAATTTCCTTTAAAAGGATCATGAATGATTTTTGAACAATTACCTTTTGAGGTTCTCATATTTGATTGAACTTCAAATGGAGTGAGCCCAACCTCCTGGTCTACATTCAGTGTTTGTGTTGCGCGTTAGTTACAGAATCCATGTTTAGTCATCTGATGTGGTTGTAACATACTTCTCTACTTAATAAAGTTGTAGTTGTTCTTTCTTCAGAATGGTTTAGTATCTATATTTCTTGATTTAGAATAATTGCATCTTGTATTTTCTGGCTTATAATAATACTTCATCAACAATAGATGCTTTCAGTTCCTTTCAATTCTTCTGAAATCGATTTACAAATCACAATATAGTTACTACTCAATGCTACTTATCTTTGTGGATTATATTGTTCTATCAGCACGGTAAAGCATCCAATTGTTGATTAATGCCACTAAGTTAGTTTACCAAGAGAATTCCATTGCAAAATTATATAAGTGAGTGTTGTACAATACATTTAGGTTACTTCACTTAGACTGCTGTTCAATTCACTTAATATTGTCGTTCAGTCATTTGGATTACTTCATTTAAGATTGTCGTTTAGTCATTTGGATTTCTTCATTTAATATTGTCGTTCAGTTCATTTGGATTGCTTCATTTAAGATTGTTTCTCAATTCATTTAAGATTATTGTTCAATTCGTTTATGATTGTTGTTCAATTCGTTTAAGATTGTTGTTCAATTCACTTAGAATTTTGTTTGATTCATTCAAATTTATCTATATTAATTCATTTAGATTGTTGTTCAATTTATTAAGTTGTTGCTCAAACCACCATCCTGTAGCCCAATCATAGGATTGATAGACTAACGAGCCATAACCTACCAAATCATTCCTCATTAATTTGATTGAATTTAGGAGGCTCGATAATCCTTTCTCAACATATATTATCTATAAGTCGCTTTCACTTGCATATATTGTGCCAACACTCTTGAAATAAGAATAATTACCCCAGGTTGATAATTAAATGAATATTACTAAGGTTGTCTATAATAAGCCACCTTTGTGACCCCAACATTTTTGTCGTTGTTTCCAGGGAGAGTGTTAAGAGTGATATCCTTTATTCACCTTACTCTATTTTTGTGAGGAATTGGGTATTAAAAACGAGAGGTAATAACCTACGTACTGGTAAGCAAAATGCTTTCTCTATATCCTGCTTCTCATCAAAAAATTTCAAAGACTAGTAGAGTATGTGCTCTTGTTTTATGACTAGGAAGAAAAAGATCAAAACAATTCAAACAAACTCTCAAAAATCCTCACAATCCCAAGGACCAGTGATCCTTTGAAGGGCAACATATATAGACGAAATAATTAAAAGAGATGAATCTCAGGCATCCGTAGGACCTAGAAATATTTCCATTCAAAACCATATCGTGCTGCCTCAAGCTGCAGCCTCACCATCTGTGGCCCACGCTGAGATTCACATTGAAACAGAAGGAGTTGAGAAAAACTTTTAAACTGCCAATAATATAGGCACTAACCCTTTGAGAGAGGGTGGTTATTTCAATTGACAAGAAGGGGAAGGAGAAAATAGTCGCATAATTCAAATAGAAGCTCCAGAACCTAAATCACTTGAAAGAGTTGTCGAGACAGAGGTACTTAGGTTCCGAGACCAAGGAAACGCAATAAAATGTCCTCCAAATTTGCCTTCTAAGACCCCCAAGATCAGTCCTCCAAGACAGGAAATCCCTGAAGATTTCTAGCACCTCTTAGACCAAATGGAAAATAATCAAAATCAAAATCAGAGGCAGACATCAACATTGGAATACCCCATTGTTGATCATGCTGCAAACACCCCTATGAAATCCATTCCCTTACACAACATTCCCACCTTCCATGGATTGACTACAAAATATCATGATGCATTCCTATTTTAATTTTATGTCTTATGTAGGGGGTATGAGTACACCACTAATCCTCAGAAGCTAAAACTATTTCTCTCTACCTTAAAAGGAACAACACTACGTTGGTTCATGGGACTAGGTGGGGGAACCATCAATAATTGGGACGAAACGAAGAATATTTTTCTTAACAAATATCAAGACTATTTTTGAACCTTATACCTAAAAGATGAAATATTTAATATGTCTGCAAAAGAAAATGAAACATTAGAAGAGTACATAGAAATATTTCAATACAATTTACAAAGGTCCCCATATACCATGCTATCCGAGGACATTTTAAAAGACACGATGCTTAATGGAATGAAGGAAGAATGGATTGAGATGCTTAACATAATGGGGAAGGGAGATATTTACCAGGAAGAATATGACGAGATTATTTCCCTATGTATTAGATGCTCTCGAGGTAGCACACGCAATAGGCCAGTTGGGTGTGATTCTATGAAAAAAGATCTTAAGCAGGAAAATGGCAATGTAACCACAGCAGAATTTGGAAATCTGTTAGAAAATTTAAAAACTGATGTCCTCGGTACCTTGACAACACAACTTCATGTTTTACAAGCCAAACAATAACAAGCTATAGCAGAAAAAAACCTAGTCATATTTTTCCCACGATGTCAGAAGAAGCACAGTAAGAGAGAATGTCCTTTAGACATGGTTCATACTTGTGCCATCTGCACTAAGGATCATACCACAAACCAATGTCCTTCACTTCCCAGGCTGAAAGAAATTTACAGGGAAGAAGAGGAAGAGATTGAAATAGTCTATTTAATGAATCAACATCATCAGTGGCAAGCACAGCTAGGTATGCCACAAGACCTTCCTCAATTCTTTTCTTCGCCACGGTTTAACTAGAAAAACCCTGCAACAACTTGGCAGACTCAAAACCCCTTCTCTACTTGGCCAAACTAGTCATTTTCTATGCCACCCTATCCTACACAAACTTCATTAGGTAATAATTGGCTGAACTTTCCTTTTTCTCCCCCTTTTTGGCAAAATGTTCCATATCAAGCCCAATGGCCAAACCCTCCTCCTCAAAACACTAATTGGACTTAGCAGCGACCCATGGGGATGGCCAACCTACCAATGGGGGTGGGAACTCAAAATCAACCTACCTTGTCAGCTCCATACCCAGTTCAGCATAACCAGCCACCTACCATACACCCTCAATTACCAGCCCAACCCAATCCTAATCCCAACAACACACCAGTTCAATTAATCTAGATCATAGAAACTCCAAATTTTGGCATTCAACAGAAGTAGTCCAACAAACTAAAGCTGAGATCAAGACATACTATTTTAACTATAGAAGCAACAACTCCACCTCCGTCGTGAATTGAGACTTCAAATAAACCTAACCAAGCAAATATAACAGAGAAAGAGGTTGACTTGCAGGGACCTGAAGAACTTAGGATTTCTCTGCCACCATTCCTAGAGAGACTAACTCTGCCCAGAGTGACAAATTCCCCATAATTTGAAATATTGGGAGAATTGAGAAACCTCTATATTAAAATAGGTCATCCAAGACATTCCTCTCTATGCAAGGACAATTAAAGAACTATGTGGGAAAAATAAAATAGAATAAACAAAGGCTGCACCCACCGTTCATGTGGTAGGGGTGCTATATTATTTGTTACTGGGTAAGGAGCCACCCATGAAATATGAAGACCCAAGAAATCCCATTGTGACTGTGCAAAACTCTGGCCACTAATTTCCAACCACATTGGTCAACCTAGGAGTATCCATTAACATCCTAACTACAGGGGCCTGAGCAAAACTGGGCATATCAGCTTTAGAACCTATAACTACACTACTAGAATTGGCTGACAGGTTTATTATCAAACCAAAAGGAATAGTGTAGGACATATTGGTCTCTGTGGAATCATGGGAATATCCAGCTAATTTTTTAGTTATTAATCCAAAGAACAAGATGGACGGGCATCCATTAATCCTTGGGCGACCTTGGCTGGCCACAACAAATGCTTACATAGGTTGCCGAATAGGCAACATGACTATCACTAGAGGGGATTCTGTAAAAAATATTCATTTATCCACCTGCCAAACCAAGCGTACCCATGGTAAAAATTCACAAAAATCCATGTACATACTGGGAACAAAACATTCTTCCACCCCTGACACTAGCAAAATCTCTTGAATTAAAGGATCAAACTGAAGACGACATAATCAATAATTTCATGAGTCAGCAACCATCTGGAAATTTAAAATGTCAAATGTTGAAAACAGTCCTTAAAAACGAATATCAAGAGGATCCTATAGCAAACCTTGAGGATCATCATATTCCCACAACCACTTTATGTAACAGCATACCTATTGAGATTGAGCCAAGAAAGGTTTTGAATATTAATGGCAATTTGGATGATGACCAAAAGCAGAAGCTCATAAACGTCTTGCGGAAGTATCAAGGGGAATTTTCTTGGGATTACCTAGACATGAAGGGTTTAGACCCGTAGCTACGCACCCACCACATCTATACCGATAAGGAGGCACATCCCATTAGACAACCTCAGCGAAGGCTAAACCTACACTTAAAAGATGTTGTAAAAGAGGAGCTGTAAAATTTGTTAGATGTAAATTTTATTTATCCTATTTCAGACAGCAAATGGGTCTCCCCTTTGGTATTCGTCCCTAAAAATAATGGGAAATAGAGAATCTGTGTAGATTACAGAGAATTAAATAAAGCAACGCAGAAAGACCATTTCCCCCCTTCATTCATTGACCAGCTCCTAGATACATTGGTAGGGAAATGATTCTTTTCCTTCCTTGACGGGTTCAGTGGATATAATAAAATCCAAATAGCTCCTGAATATCAAGATAAGAAAAACTTTACCGGCCCATGGGGTACTTTTTCTTACAGATTTCTACCATTTGGGTTATGTAATGCCCCAACCACATTTCAAAGGGCCATAATCAGCATTTTCTCTGACTTAATAAATGAGGGACTGGAAATATATATGGATGATTTCACACCATATGGAGAAGACTTTGATCAAGCTCTAGAAATGATAGAAAAGGTGTTATAACGATGTATTTCTACTAGGCTATGTCTAAGCAATGAAACATTCCACATGATGATGACTAAGGGGGTGATCCTAGGTCACTACATTTCTGCAGCTGGAATACAGGTAGATCCAGCTAAGATAGAGGTAATCCTTCTATTAGCCACACCTTGTACACAGACAAAGGTAAGACAATTTTCTGGGATATATAGGATATTATCGCAGATTTATAAAACATTTCTCACAAATAACCGCACCTTTGTATGCATTAACTGGAAATGTGGAATTCCATTGGACTGAAAAATGTGACACCGCTTTTGCAAATTTGAAGTGGTTAGTCTCAATAGCACCAATCCTACGAGGTCTTAGTTGGAAAATTCCCTTTCACATATCTTCAGATGCATCCGATACAGAAATAGGAGCAGTCCTTGGCCAAGAAGAAGAAAAAAAACCTTATGCTATTTATTATATCAGCAAAAACCACACTCCTACCAAATTAAATTACACTGTGGTCGAAAAGGAGTTCCTGTCTATCATTTATGCTATTAATAAATTCAGGCAATATATAACTAGTTATCGATTGCTCTTGTATACTGATCACTCTGTCATTAGATATCTAGCCAATAAACCAATCATGAGTGGGAGAATAACTCGTTGGTTGTTGTTGTTGTAGGAATTTGACATAACAATCAAAGATCATCCAGCAAAATAAAACGTAGTCACAGACTTCCTATCCAGGGTTCCAAAGTCGGAGGACACCCTAGCAGTTAATGATCAGTTCCCTGACGAACATCTGTTTGTTGTAGTAGTAAAAACACCATGCTATTCAGATGTGGCAAATTATCTGGCAGTAGCGAAATTACCTAGACACTTAACATCAAGAGAACAGAAATCGATTGTACAGCATAGCGCAAGATTCTTTTGGATTAGAGGATACATCTTCCATACATGGGCTAACATGCACATATGCAGATGCATAAGAGAAGATGAAATCTATGACATCTTACAAGCCTATCACGATGAACATTGTGGCAGCCATTTCGTAGAACGCGGAACTGGGCATAAAGTGCTACAATTAGGCTATTATTGGCCTACGATTTTCAATGACGCAAAAAAATATGTCAAGTCCTGTGATAGCTGCCAGAAAATGGGCCGCTCGAGCCAAGCTGATGAAATGTCGCTACAACCACAATTGGTATTAGAAGCATTTGAACGATGGGCGTTGGATTTCGTTGGACCATTTAACTCGCCATCGAACCATAAAGTCTACATGCTGGTTGCCACATATTATGTAACCAAATGGGTAGAAGCAGTGGCCTTGTGAAGAGCCACGGAAGAATCAATGATTAATTTTCTTTTCAAGCTATTCATGTGATACGGGTTTCCATGAGAAGTGATAACCAATGGAGGGGCACAATTTATAGGCAATAAAATCACAACCACCTTAAGAAATCACCATATCATCCATAAAGTTGCGTCTCCTTACCACTCGCAGAAATATGGGAAAGTCGAAAGCACCAAATGTTGGGCCAGAATTGTAATCTAGGGATGAACTACGCTTCCCTAGACCGGTGTCTGGTCTAGAACAATAGGTGAAAGACTGCACTACCCTTTTTCCTAACTTAGAATAGATATACAAAGAGGATTGGATGATTACTTGTTTCAATCGCTTCCAAATGACTCCCTTTTGTCACTTCCACTATAGCCTCAACTTCAAGCGGTTTCAAATAGCTGAATGCTTCCTGCAAGAAACAGCACTAAAACAGAAGAAGATACAATAATCTAGATATTTATTCAAATTAATTAGCCAAATCAGCTAAGCATAAACTACATTCATCAACTAAGATTCTACAACATGGAAAATAAAAGTAAACATGGATGCATGTAGGGAAAAACATGAAGTACTCTTTATTGATGATAGAAGGAGAGGTTACAACCTAGTGAATGATTCATCGTGACCTTCTAGCAAATTTCCTTAGTCTCATCATAGCATAAGTCTCTCCACCATGAGCTCCAAAAATCAAACTCTCTATTAAAAATTCTCCAACATTTCTCTACTCAAATTCTTCCTCCTCAAACACTTACCTTTGTGTTCAATTTATAGATGAAATGTAGGTTTTTTTGCAATAAATTGCATTCCAAAAATAGGCAAGACATTTTTTCCAGTCATGTAGATGTCAAATAGACACTTGGATCCGAAGCATGACACATGTGAACCCTTCTAGAAGACACTGGCCAAGTGGAGATTCCGAAACAATGAGAATTTCGCTCCCAATGTGACCAACGCACCTTTGAATGTCGGGAATTTCTTTGCAGAGTAGCCTTGAATGGGGATACCTACATATGCAGAACACTTAGGCCCCTTAGAGCCTGCATTGGTGAGCTCCCACATGTTTAATAATAAGCTTCAAACCATGGAAAATCCTTGCTTTGATGAAAGTCATTTTTTTGATTCATGAAAGTTTCCTGTCTTAGGGAATATAGCAACTGAGATGATATGGAATGATATACCCTTCCATCATTGGTCCTGGAGATGATGCCTAGTTAACCAGGTCATTGGGAATGGTGCCCAAATTGACCTATAACAATTTTCCGCTAAAGCATGAGATCCAAATAATAAGAAAATTTGACTGAGATGCTTTACATTGTGATGAGACTGGAAACAAAGTGGAATGGTCACCTGCATCAATATTACAATACATTACATGATGATAAATCCTCTATTGATCATAATTGCTGAGGGTAGGCATTCCCATAGTCAACACATAAAACAATCTAGTAACATGTACATAATTCAAAAATTTGTCTACATTGGAATGTTGCCCAGATGCAAACATCACCTACAGATATAGGCCCATGTTTGGATGACAATCTATATGTAAGTTCACCTTATAGATGATGTGCACAAAAATCCTGAAATCGCAGCCTGGATGGATGAAACTAGATCTCGGGTCTTCTTATCTCATTCACTCGATCATTCAGGTACAAGTCTAGCCATGCGAATATATGATTTGTCGTCGAACATGGAAAGACATCATTTGATTACCAACCAATAATGAAAGATGTTAACAAATGTGAGGGAACCACCATTAATGTCAATGGCCCTCAAGTTACTGCAGTACATTTCGTAAGGCATGAATAGATGATTTGATGTCAAACACCAAACAAAATATTTCGGTCAAAAGTCCGAAAGCAAGGATCTTGTCGATGCTATAACAAGCGTCATGGTACTGGAATCTGATGTTTCTAAGTGAAATTCGTAGATATTGATTTGTAGTCGACAGGAATTCACCTTATTGCAAAACTGGAGTTACTGATTTTAGAGACTTGATATAGAAATTGTCAGGGATGACGGTCATGAAAATGAAGGTTTATGAGTATTGCAGATGGATGAGCTCTAAATCACTGGATGACTTCTCTTGAACATATCGGAAACACTGTGATGAGTTGGTAGCATTGACCCAGAACCAAAGTCAAGGTATGATGAACCATAGGTGTGAATGAACCATCAAGATGATTACCCAACCGAAACAGTCACGTACATGGAGTGAAAGAAGTTTCATGTTCAAGAGCGACTTGCTACCAAAAAGAAACTTTGCTTGCTTTTCCCAAATTTTCCCTTGTCATTTGTCGACCAGTACCTCTTTATTTTTTAACAAGCTTGGGGAGGATAAAATTTGCTTGATCTATAATTCAACCCTTCGGGCGAATAAAGAATGAAGTATCGTTTTTTAATAATTTAATGAGTCTAGCGATGAATGAAACTCGATTCTTGCCATGATTGATAAGCCCATCGCTATTTTATGTTTTAACGAGCTTAACGACAGTGACAACCCAGTCCTTTTTCATGTTTAGAGAGTCTGAAAAAGAGGACAAAAGAGGACTCCAAAAGTACTTTTTCATAAATTTGTCTCTTAGATCTGAAAAAGTGTAAAATAATATCTGAAAGAACCTCTTTGGTCATGTTTAACCAAGGTATTCCTTTTTCGTAAATAATCCATCTCAATTTGGAAAAGGGTTAAACATATACTGAGTAGATATCAATTAATTTACTTTAACGAGATCAAAATGACAAGTGCTCGGAAATATTTTCACATTATCGGAGTCTGAAAAGAGATGAAAGAAGACTCCAGGGGTTCCTTTTTCCTATTATCGAAGCTCGAAAAAGAGATAAAAGTGTGCTTCAAATCCTTTTTCGTTTTTATCAAAGCTCGAAAAATAAGGAGAAAAAGTACGCTTTGTGGTCAAATCCTATTTTGAAATAAATCTACACGACTAATCTGTTCGTCAGTTATATTTCCAGTTCAGAACAACAGCAAATGGATTAAAAATACCTGTTTCATAACAAAACCATATTCATAGCAATAAATTTAACTTGCAAGTAATTAAATGACCATATAAAGTAGTTTCACTATTCATTTTTACCATTCCATAGTTACCATTTTCATTTTGGAGCTCTGAACCTGATTTTTCCCTGAACTTCAGTATTTGATTGCATGCAATTGGTAAGAATGTTTTGAATGCCCCCTGCAAGAGTACATGTCCCCCAAGCTTCATTTCATTCACCCAAGTAAATTACTAGTTACTAATAGCTGGATGGAATGAAGGTTCATTATAGGGGAGGATTTGTTTCATTTTTTAACGAGTTTGACACAGGAAAAGAACTATTCTCATGACCTGTTTCATTTTTTAATGAGGTTGACATAGTAAAAGAACTTTCCTCAAAGGCACTTGTTTCATTTTTTAACGACATTGACACAAGAAAAAAGAATTGTCCTCAACACATGTTTCATTTTTTAACGAGGTTGACACAATAAAAGGAACTATCCTCATAATCTATTTCATTTTTTAACGAGGTTGACACAGAAAAATAACCATCATCATAATCTGTTTCATTTTTTAATGAGGTTGACATAGTAAAAATAACCATCCTCATTACTCTGTTTCATTTTTTAACGAGGTTTACACAGAAAAATAACCATCCTCATTGTGCAGTTGGAGTGGTGAGTGTGTGCTGGAAAAGATTTAGTCTAATGGAATCATCATTTAAGGAGTTTGATGAGCACCACAAATGATACGTTATAACATGCGCTGACAAGACTTCTCCAGGGTTTTCATTGAATTCTGGAATTTCAGAGGGTAATTTTTGTGGTATCACCAGCCACCAAGGAGAGGAACCAGATAGGATTCTAGATGATGACATTGGCAAAGACCATGATCATGAAGATGCACCATAGAAAGTGTCAGATAATGATTTGTAACCTATTGGAACTGAAGGTCCACCATGCAAATATGACTTTGGTGAGGTTGTGAATATAGACAGAGTAGTAAGGGTAGGAGTTGACATAATTGGAACAACAGACCCAACCGAAGATGTTGGTTCAGACATGGTTTTTTGACCAAATGTGGACCCTTGAATATAAATGGGAGATTAAATGGAAATAGGATCAACAAAAGAAGATGGAAATGATTAAGGAAAAGACTAGTACATGTAAAGGTCTCCCCCAAAGTGAGTTTGACTTAAAGGTGTATCAGGTTGACGGATTTCTTCAATCGCGATTAAACCAAGAGGAAGAACTTAATTGTCAAGCCCAAAATATATTTCAGACGGTTGACTGTGTGATATGGGAGTTTCAGTGGTTATAGAACTTTGTGGGATGACCAAGGTGGGAACAACTTCTAGCTGTTCAGATTTAGGATTCAGATGTTCTTGCAAAGAGGAGACAGGATCTAGATCAATATGTGATTGAACAATGTCGGGTCCAGGAGGTATGGTCTCAACGACTGAATGGATCGTGACCACGGGTAACTATGAAGGCTCCATTTCGATAATAGTAAATGAACCAGGATGTGTGGAAACAATTTGAGCTAACTCTGGATTAAAATATGATTTTTTTCCAAAGGTACGAATTGCACTTGATTCAGTAGATTGTGATCACCTTCGCCTACAAGAAATAATTTCCGATGGTAAAGGTGGTTTTAAAGCTAATATACGTGAACAATGAGGGGGTAGGATTATGTTCTTCCATGACTACTGATTTATTTTATCCAAAAACAAATAAACAAAAAGAGGGTAATGCTAGGAAAAAAGATTTACCAGGAAACTATGAACTGCAGAATACCTCTTGGCAGACCAAAAAGTACAGGTAGGTAATCTCCCCGAATGCAGTGTTCAATGTATCATAATTTCAAGGCGGCCGACTCAGTTCATTATGGATGGATAACACCTAAAATTTGTCCTCCCAAATATACCCAAAGGTATGTGGAGGCCCAAGTCCATATTAGCGCTTTCTGATGCAAAACCGCACAGTGAGAGAACCCCTTAATACTTATCGTATTGTAACACTGCCCGATATGCCCAAGAGTACATGGATGAGCTATGATATACTTACGTACATGGAGTGAGGTATCACACTCGGAATGTATTTTAGACATGTTAACGATAGCTACTATGTTTTACGACGCTGGAAAACGTCTCTAGCGTAGACCTCTAAATGTTATCGTTAATGTTCCAAAGCATTGTTAAGTAAATTGAGATTTATTTTATGTTGACCTTGCTTAACAGTTTGCCTTTCAGGTTCACCACAATGATGTATATGAAATTCCTAAAATGTAAGCTAAGAATGATAAACAAACTTTCACTTTCAGCTTTTTCAATGAAAGACTTAGCTACTAAGGGAAGAGAGCAAGTAATTTGAGAGAAAAGAAATCAATGAACAAAGCAAAATCAATGAATCTCAAACTAAATGCAGATTTCCTAATGTTCCTTTTGAAAAAAACAGACAATCCTACATGCAAATGAAAGTTTTTCTTTTCAGTTTCCTGAATGTTATGAATGCAGAAAGAAAACTAGGTGCACTAGATCAATAATCGAAATGCTTTTTACTTTCGAGAAACGAAGAATACAAACAACAATTTCTCTTTTGAAGGAAAAATGAAGATTTCAAAAACAATTTCTCCTATCAAGGAAATGAAGACTTTACAACAATTTCCTATTTCAAAAGAAAATGATTCTTAATGCGACCATAAAAAGTACTTTGAAATCAACTTGCCAATGATAATGAATTTTTTTTTTTAAAACAACATTGAACAAATTTTCAGTCAAAGGAGAATAAATATGTAGAGCTATTGGTCAAATAAAGCATTAAACTTTTCAGGACAAGTCAACAAATAGAACTGAAGCAAAATACAAAGTAAGATTCAAGGGGATTTGTTCCTTTCAGGAGCCAATGTAGTCTCCAAAGGAAGACAATTCTCTGCAACGCAGGCTGACAAGGGAGACAGTGCTCTGCAAAGCATTGTGCCTTGATCAAGGGCGCGTTAGGCGTAGTAAACAAAGAAAAAGATACCTTTTGGCTCACTAAATTTGAAAATTAACTTCTGAAAATTTCTAATTTGTATGTAAAATAGCTACTGGGTGGATTTAGAAAGTAGATTAGAGACTAAAACACCAAGATTCAAGATAAATTCTCCCCAGCAGAGTCACCAGTTTGTTGGGCCATAATTGTAATCTACAAATAAACTACCCTTCCCTAGACTAGTGTCTAGTCTAGAACAATAGGTGAAAGATTGCACTACCCTTTTTCGTAACTTAGAATAGATATACACAGAGGATTGGATGCTTACTTGTTTTAGTCGCTTCCAAATGACTCCTTTCTATCACTTCCACTACAGCCTCAACTTCAAGTGGTTTCAAATAGCTGAATGCTTCTTGCAAGAAAGAGCACTGAAATAGCAGAAGATACAATAATCTAGATATCTATTCAAGTTAATTAGCCAAACTAGTTAAGCATAAACTACATTCATCAACTAAGATTCTACAACATGGAAAATTGAAGTAAACATGAATGCATGTAGGGAAAAACAAGAAGTACTCTTTATTGATGATAGAAGGAGAGGTTACAACCTAGTGACTGATTCATCGTGACCTTCCAGCAAATTTCCTTAGTCTCAACATAGCATAAGTCTCTCCACCAGCAACTCCACAAATCAAACTCTCTATTGAAAATTATCCAAAATTTCTCTACTCAAATTCTTCCTCCTTGAACACTTACCTTTGTGTTCAATTTATAGATGAACTGTAGGTTGTTTTGCAATAAATTGCATTCCAAAAATAGGTGAGACATGTTTTCCAGTCATGTAGATGTCAAATGGACACTTAGATCCGAAGCATGACACATGTGAACCCTTCTAGAAGACATTGGCCAAGTGGAGATTCCGGAACAATGAGAATTTCGCTCCCAATGTGACCAACGCACCTTTGAATGTTAGGAAGTGCTTTGCAGAGCAGCCTTGAATGGGGCTACCTGCATATGCAATCCGCCTAGTCCCCTTAGAGCCTGCGTTGGTGAGCTTCCACATGTTTAATAATAAGCTTCAAACCATGGAAAATCCTTTCTTTGATTAAAGTCATTTGTTTGATTCATGAATGTTTCCTGTCTTAGGGCATATAGCAACTGAGATGATAGGGAATGATAGACCCTTCGATCATCAGTCCTGAAGATGATGCCTAGTTAACCAGGTCATTAGGAATGGTGCCCAAATTGACCTATAACAAAGTCCTGGAGGCAATCCTTGCCAAAATGGTAGTAGCACATCACTGGGATTGGGCCACTATACTACCAGAAGCCTTATGGGCTTATCGTAAAACATGGCGAAACACCATTGGATATTCACCATATCAGCTAGTATTTGGGAGAGAACCTATCTTCCCTATTGAATTCGAAATCAAAACTCTGAGAACAACCCAGGAAGTGGGGTTGGACTTAACAGAAGCTCAAGCTAGAAGACTCCAACAAATAAAAGAACTAGACGAAATATGACTACTAGCCCTGAAACACAACGATCATCCAACAACAACGAGCTAAGTGGCACGACAACCTTATAAAGAAAAAGGAATTTCAGAAAGGAGATTGGGCACTCCTCTATGACTCCAAATTCTAGGATTTCCCAGAAAAACTACAAACAAGGTGGCTCAGTCCATATGAGATTCAGGAAGTACATAGCAATGGCACACTCACCTTGACCACCATAGATGGGTCTAGTTCAACATTTCGAGTTAACAGACAAAGAGTACGCCTCTATCAAAAACCTCTCAAGAAATAATATTTTTGTCAACATGTACGAAACGATCCCACCATCCAAGTTGTGGCACAAGGGGGTGACAACCCCAGAAACTCAAGTACATGAGAGATGTTCCAACATCATTTGTAAATAATGTATATAAATGTCTTATTTCAATGTACATTCTTCATACTTGCAATTTTTCTTCCTTCTTTCCTCATCCTCTTATGAATTGCATTCTTATTTTTCTTGTTGTTCAATCCTTGAACGACTGCTATTCAATTCTTGAATGACTGTTGTTCCATTGGATTGAACAGCCATAGTTTGGTGTTTTATTTTTCTTGCTGATCATTCCTTGAATGACTGATCTTCAATTCTTGAACGGTTTTTGTTCCATCGGATTGAACAACCATATTTTGGTGTTTCATTTTTCTTGTTGTTCAATCCTTGAACAATTGTTGTTCAATTCTTGAATGGTTGTTGTTCCATCGGATTGAACAACCATATTTTGGTGTTTTATTTTTCTTGTTGTTCAATCCTTGAATGGCTACTGTTCAATTCTTGAATGGTTGTTGTTCCATTGAATTGAACTACCATATTTTTTTGTTTTATTTTTCTTGTTGTTCAATCCTTGAACAACCGCTGTTCAATTCTTGAACGACTTCTCTTCCATCGGATTGAATAGCCATATTTTGGTGTTTTATTTTTCTTATTGTTCAATACTTGAACAACTGTTGTTCAACTCTCAAACGACTATTGTTCCACAAGATTGAACAACCATATGTTAGTGTTTTATTTTTCTTGGTGCTCAATCCTTGAACGTTTATTGTTCAATTCTTGAATGAC
Organism: Pinus albicaulis; assembly: GCA_034641835.2. NCBI lineage: Eukaryota > Viridiplantae > Streptophyta > Pinopsida > Pinales > Pinaceae > Pinus > Pinus albicaulis. The sequence goes on from CM076575.1 coordinate 184,020,485, forward strand.
TGTTGTTCCATCAGATTGAACAACCATATTTTGGTGTTTTATTTTTCTTGCTATTCAATCCTTGAATGGTTTCTGTTCAATTCTTGAACGATTGTTGTTCCATCAGATCGAACAACCATATTTTGGTGTTTTATTTTTCTTTTTGTTCAATCCTTGAACAGTTTTTTTTCAATTCTTGAATGACCACTGTTCCATCAGATTGAACAACCGTGTTTGGTGTTCTTATTTTTCTTGTTGTTCAATCCTTGAACGATTTTCGTTCAATCTTCGAACAACTGCTGTCCAATCGGATTGAAAAGCCACATTTTTGCATTCCTATTTTTCTTGTTGTTCTATCCTTGAACGACTGCTATCCAAAATTGGAACGGCTATTGTTCAATTGGATTGAACAGCCATGATTTTGAGTTCTTGTTTTTCTTGCTATTCAAACCTTGAATGGCTGTTGTCCAATATTTGAACGGATGTTGCTCAATCAGATTAAACATCCATGATTTTCAGTTTTGATTCTTCTCGTTGTTCAATACCTAAACGAATTTTGTTCAATATCTAAATGGTTGTTGTTCCATCAGATTAAATAGCTAGGTTTTGTGTTTTTCCCTGCTGTTCAAATTAAATAACCTTGTTTTTTCATCTCATTATTCCCCTTGTCCAGCTAAAAGCATCTCTGAGTAGGAAATGGCAGTTAAAGAAGAAAGGGAAATGGTAAAATTAAAAATATAATGACTCCTTGGAACTATAATCCTTAAACAGGAAGCTGACAATGTGCATACATGAAATGAAAGGCTAATTCATCCTTAGTTCAAATATGTTATCATACAATATATGTCCTTATCACGGTATATCTTTCTACACTATTCGAGTAATATTTCCCTCCAAATGAAGGAATGAGAATAAAGGGTATTAATTTTATTGGAATTCTTTCACTTCTTTCGCCATCCCTAACTCTTAAGGATTTAATGAGCCTCCCTTTATGTATAAAGAGAAACTAGTATGTGCTCATGCAAATATTTAAGAGGATAGGGGGTCTCATCATGATCTAGCCTACCATGATCATAGGGATTTAAAAAGTAACGTACCCACAATGGCTACCACACCAGGGTAATGACCTTCTCATCTGTTTGAAGGATAGGAGGTCTCATCATGAGCCAGCCGGATCACTCTGTTACAATCCTAGTGAATGGCACTATGACTATCTGGCTATCACACTAGCACAGTGACCTCCTTATAAATCAAGATGTTATGATTTAAAAAGAAGTACTATGCTCAAATGTAAATTTTCAAGAGAGGATAGGGGGTCTCATCATAAGCCATCCTGATCACTTTGCTATAACTCTGGTGAGTGGCACTATGGTTATCTGGCTACCATAGCAGCATGGTGATCTCTCCACGAAATCGGTAGAATAACTATTTTTACATAAGGATCATGGCTCATTCTTTCGGGTTAAAATAGCAACCCTGTCGACGCTATGGATGCCTGCTGGTAGCAGTGGCTCTGCTTGTGGTATGAAAGTATGCTTCATTAATAACCGATTACTTTTACATACACCTTATCTTCCATTCTTCTTTCATAAGTTATTACTCAAATTAGTGAGAACTATAATATCCCACAGGAATAACTAACAGAGATATGCTTACACATTTGAATTCTAGGATGACAGCACCAATCATTACTTGAATCAGTCTTGCTTCCATAATATTTTTTCATTAAAGAAGGACATCATATCATAATAATGGTTATACTATTCCCTTTCCCTTTCTGGTCACTTCTGCACAACATGTAATTATAAAAAAAAATTCCAAAAATGACCTTTACACTACATATGCTAGTAATTACTCAACCACCTGAAGATCAACCGTTCCTTCATGTACAGGTCATTATTACCAAATGATGACATTCCCCTATCCACATTCATGATTTTACAAATCTCTCCTATACTTGAGGGCGTGGACACCCTTTCTTCGATGGAGGGGGTGTAATTGATCTTAAATTAGCAAGCATGCAAAATCTTGGCACAAATCCTATTAGACACATCGATAAGACCAGAGGAACACTGCAACTAAGGCATGAAGTTACCAGCACAGAACCAGAATTTCTCTCTCGCTTGCATACAACCTTCAATCAAAACAAAAGAGCTGAAGAAGAATACAATCAAAAGAAGAAAGCATATCAGCTATGGGAGGAGATTCCCTTCGAAACGAGCCTATAACCTTTCCATTTTCAAATAGGGCTAGTGCCATCCTCCAGCAAGCTGGCTGGTTGACATATGTACACTGATTACAAGGATCCAATACGGAAATTGCGATTGAGTTTCCACAAAATATACAAGAAGGTCAAACCAGAGTCAAGGGTCAAATTATACCAGTCGTAGAAGAGATTATTGCTGGACTCTATGGAATTCTAGCAGAAGGAAAAATATGGACAGAGAAACATCTCCTCCTACGAGAAGCGATAGAAGTATATCAGGATCTGGAGGAACTGTGGAAAGAAAAGGGAGAGTAATTAACCCTACTTATCTACACCATCCATGGCAAGAAATGGTGACATTTATCCAAAATTTCATTACATGTGATGGACGTCAGGCCACGGTAAAACCTCGTCAACTCAAACTCTTAGTTGTACTTAAGCAAAAGATTTCAGTTAATATGCCTGCCTTATTAAATTATATATTGAATGATACTACTGTTCGATTAAGAAAAGCCAAAAATCCCAAGCAATAGTCAGTCACCATGAGTTGATTAAACTAGTCATCATCCATGAGCTGGATAAGCACCAGATAGCCTTGGACAATTTCATCAACCCTGATGAAGAGGAACCAGAAATAAATCCTGACAAAACTGAAAATGAGTCCCCTAGGGTAAATACAAGAAGAAGAAAAAGGACTCAAAATGCAACCTCAAGACCAAGCAGGAAAAAATAGTCCAAAATGCTACAAGGAACCTTGGACATCATTGAAGAGGCAGGGCCATCCCACCCTCAAAATGCACCCTTAAAAGACTTCGAGGAAGAAATGGCTTGAATCCTAGAACAATTGAGGAAAGACTATGAATCCAAAAACCCATCAGGAGTAGAAGAAAAAGAAGAACCTATAGATGAGTCTGCTACCGCTAGTAGTTCTAGTCACACTGAAGTCCTACCCAACCAAGAGGAACTACAGGATGACGCGACTCTGTCCCCTCTTAGGAATTATGAGGTATACAATGAAGGGCAGGAAGGGGAAAGAATGGAATCAAAAAATCATTCAGGTGACACAGTCCCTATAGAACAAAGCACAGAAATAGTCCCTTTGACACCAGGAGGTAGGACTGCTCCACCTATTCGGGACCCTCATACATAGGTAAAATATAAATATCAAATAAGAAAGACCATCAAAGGCAACCCTGAGGTTGGAAATACCATTCCCGAAAATGGGAATACCACTCCTCCACCACATACTGAAATCAGGACAGGTGAAAATTTAGATGAAAGAAAATTAGAAAACTGAGCAAGGCCTGTAGAAGATTAAAGAAAATGGTGAAATATCTTAGGAAACATATTAAAGATGAGAAAAGGGCCCAAAAACCAAAGAGACAAACCACCACTGCAGGAACTCAAACAGAACTAGTCACCGGCTTGATAAACACCATTGAAGACGAGATGCAGATAGACTTGGCTGACATTGCTGAGGCTGAGGTACAAACCAATTTGGTAGCCACTACAGAGGCTAAGGTGCAGACCAATTCAATCGATGCAGCTGAGAATGGGGTACAGGCTAACCAAGTAGGTACCTTTGAGGCCGAAATTCAGATAGAACTAATAAATACCATTAAAGCTTCTACACAAACTGAGAAGAAAACTACACAAGAGAAGGAGACCAAAACAAAGGAAGCCCCTGCCTATACCCCCCTGGTAGAGAAAGTTGTTTATTAGAAATTACACAATGAGCTGGTGCAAGCTGTTGGGTATGTGTTATATTCTTTCCATGAATAATCATGCGCGGGGGGGGGGGGGGGGTCACAGGGTGGGTGGTAGCACCCCCTATTAGGGTCCAGGGTAGCACCCCGGAAAAAAAATTTGGTCCTTATTTTCCGGTGGGTTGATCCACCTATGGTTTTGTGCATGGGTTTGCACATGGTTTTTGGGCATGATGGTTTTCGGCCCCTGGTATTTTGTAGATCAATTCAAGGGAACTGTTATCACTCAGATTTTCCTTGAAGTTGTTGGGAAGAGGAAAGGGGTCTGAGGTAACCACAAACCAATATTTTAGGTACATAATCTAGCCAATCTGTACCCAGAGAGGGCTCTCTCTGTAAAATTTAGCTTTGTTTTAGAATATATTAGGCTAGTTATAAAGTCTAGGGGTTCTGTTTGAATTTGGGTGGTGGAATTCGATAGCTAAGGGCAAGATTGAGTAGTTTAGGCCATTGGGCTATGGAGTCAAAAATATGGCTTCACTGGATTAAGTTTCTAAACAAAAGATGGTTTCACAGGGCAAGGTAATCGAACTGGGAACAATTATAGATCTTTAAAGTGAATGAGATGGAATTAAAATGGATGAAAGGAAATTAAGAGTCTTTCAACACATTCAAAGAGGGAAATTGAGTGATTATCAATAAAGAGCATTTAAGTATTCTTTACTAAATAATCAAAATGCATAAACTAGAGAAACAGGAACAATTAAGAATTCACTGTTTAAACCAGTTTAGAAGAAAACATTTAGAATAATAATGATTAAAATCAGATTACACTTAAGCACTTTCTGATTTATTCCTTTTCATTAATCATTCAGAAATGAAACACATTGATATAATAAACAGATATAAAAGACTTCAAAACACTCAATACTCCGATTAAGGGAGTATTTATACAAAAAATTATACAAAATATCTCATAACAAATTGAGATATAATCTAGGATGACTCATAAGTATTATACAATAAACTAAAGACAGATGGTTTCGAAGATAAGAAAAAATGATAACTGATTTTGTGTTGTTTCCTTCTTTTGAGAATGTGTTGGAGGCAGGCCCTATGCTTTGGTTCATTGCTGTCATCTTCAGTAACTCTATGATGGCTTCTCCATTCAACTGATACTCCTTGACTGCTCTGATACACTTTGACCTTTATTCATCCCTTTATCCTTCTTACCATGACTTACTGTAGTACATAATCAAAAATTCAGGTAAGGATAATTTTTTACAAAAGTTCTAACAGTTCTTCCAACCATTTATCTTTCGGAAATTTGGTCCTTTGCAGCTTTCTGAGATTTTCATCAGTCTCTGTATACCTAAAGAAAGTAGGTTGAACAAGGAACAAGTGCTTTACTTCATGCTCAAGATAAAACAAATTTTCCAATCTATCATGAAGACTTTTTCCTGTAGGCAATGCTGCTGTTGATGAACTAGTTGAGGTACTGGCCTGATTATCAACATGTTTGTCCAATTTTTCAACATAACTTTCTAGGTCCATCAATTTATCTTCTAAAACTAAAGAACTGGGAAATCCTTTATTCAACAAAATATCAAATCTTTTTCTGAAGGCAGTGATTTCTTCTTGCATTTCAGAGCATCTTCGTTCTAAATTCTGCATTAGATTTCTTTTGGTAAAAACTCTTTTTATTTCCAAAATTTTTCCTGTTCTGTCTTGAATACCAAGTTCTTCAATTTGATGTTTGTTTTGAGTATTTAAAAAGTGGATAAGTATATCAGCTTCTTCAGGCCTGTTTCCCAATTCTTCTCTTGCTCTTAGGACTTATTCTATAGCCAATTTGACTAAATCATTTTGTTCATGCTGTTAGACTCCTATACCAATAGGTGTCATATTTCATGATTGTCTTATTGAACTATGGAATATGTTCAAACCTTTTTCTTGAGCAAAGGTGTTCCATATTCGTGAAAAAAACAAAAAATCAAATAATTTAAAAAATGTAAAGAGGGTATACCCTAAAAGAAAAATCAAAGGGTAAGAAAAATAAAATGGTCAAAAAGTGAAAGAAATGAACCCCAAACAAAAAATAGACCAAGGAAAGTGTGCAAATCCAAATGCCACTACTTTTTACTCTGATGTAATAAACAAATTGTGTGCAACTTGTATTTTATGCCACAATTCATGAATAGTCAAACTGTTTAAGCTTGGCTAGTTCATTTTTCAATTTCATGTTGTAGAATAGAGAATAAATATCTGACCAAACAGTTTAATCTTGGCAGATAAGTAGATAGGTAGAGTTAATAAAAGGTGCTCAACAGCTTAATCTGAGCCCTTGGATGTAATAAGGGTAGAATTAGATAGATTTGCCTTGTAAAAAAAGAAAAGATTGATAAGGGTTTGCAAGTCTAAATGCACCCTAATAAAGAAGAGAAAATGGTAGTGTTAAGTAGATAGGGTAGGTAGATGGTGCTGCAAAGTGTTATCTGATGAATGATGCTGCTACATGTTTTTGATCCTTTACTTTCATCACAAGTACTAAAGCAGGAAATACATTGGAAAATTCACAGAAAGCAAAGTCAAAATCATTAACTTCCCTCATCACTTTCCCCTTAAATTTTTACTAATTTCCCCCAAAGTACTAGGGTACTTGGAGATCAAAAGGGCTCAAGGCATTTCCTTGACTTTTGGAGGGACCGGACCCTCGGCCTAATGATCAAAAAGACCTAAGTGCTTGAGATAATTCATCATTATAATCATTCATCTTTAACCTTTTCCTAAGTAAAATCTCATTTTGCTTAGGAAAATTATGAAAAATTCCATAAAAATCCCTCAAAATAACTTACTATTCTAAGTTTAAGTGCTGAAGATGAGATATTGCAATTTTACTTCAGAAAATATCACTTTCTTAGATGAGCAAAGTGTTTTGAGTTCCATTGTCCCTTTCTCATATTAATGTTTAACTCTATTTTACTAAATCCCTAGTGAAATGCCCTATCCTAAGTATATAACTCCTTTTATATAAATATCCGAAAAATCCATCTATTAAAATGTTTTAACCAAAGTATTTACCTCCCAAATATTCATTAAAACCCGCTTCTACAAGCCCTTTGGTTAAAAAATATCGTTATATTATAGTCCCGCCCCTATGATAAGTTAACTACATCGGTTATTTTATCATATAATAAAATAAAAAACATATATATGAAAAACTTTAAACATATGGTTTATATGTTTAACACAAAAATATAAATAAAACCCGAAGTTTTATTTTCTAAAACCAAAACTTTGGAAAATATCCTATGCCACCGTGGCCCATCCACCTAGCATTCCACCCGACGTTTCAACCACAAATTAAAATCCCGCCGTGACCCCTCTTTCCATTATATTATGGGATTAATTAGTTATCTGAACTAATTAATAACCTTCCATTCACCAATTAAAAGCCTCCCGGGGTGATTAAATTAAACATTAACTGTTTCAAAAACCCGATGGGCCCGCACCTTAAACCTTCGCTTACCCCACGTCCCTTTCCACCGTTGGATCGTCCCTCCGCAGATCGACGCTCCACGTCAATCCCGCTACCCATCCTTTGTCAGAGTTTTAACGCGCGGGGGATTGGTGGTATTTGACCAGTCCTCCGTCCACGTGGCAACGATCCAATGGAATCGCTCCCCCCCGCGATCAATACCACCTTTGTCCATAAGCGGTGCGGGGATCACCGCTTACCGCTTACCGCTTACCGCCCGACCCTGCACACGTCAGCCCGTACTAATATGACGTCACTCCTCGAAAAAATAAAAAACCCTTTTAACTTGTAAATAAAGCGAATTTTCGTGTTTTTCCCGTTATTTTCGTTATTGAAAACGACTGCGCTTTCTGCTACGATTTTCAAAATTCCGCTGAAATCTACTGTGCTATCTGATTTCGCTCCAAGATTCCGCTGCACCTGTGTTCAAGTACCCTCCTGCCATCGCCTGATACCTGTTAGTTTGCCTCCAAGAACAGGTATTTATCCTATTTCGCCCCAAACTGCAAGTAAAACTCTGTTTTCTTTGTTTTCCGTTGAATCAGTGTTTAAATCATATTCCTAAGATCATTCCCTGAGTTTTACGACTGTAAATTGTTCCCTTGAACCTGCAATTGTGCCAATTTCCTTCAGTAAGATCAAAATCACGCCCGCCTGTGAAGAAAACCAGAAATCTCCGTTTTGAATCCACAAGAACCAAAATGGAGGCCCCGGCAGCTTTGAATGTAACTCCACTGAATGCCCCCCACCGAGAGTTAGAATATTTACCTTTGGTAGATAAAGATTTCCAGATTAAAGACTTGCATTTTGATGAAAGTCCCCTTCTGAGTTATTGTCGCTGCAGAGACGAATACTCAAAGGGGCAAGATCTTATTGGGTTGTGGGAATCCAATCTCCCAAGGTATCTCATCCCTTCAGTCATTTTTTTCCCAGAAATCATCCACTATTGCCATTCAAATTATGATCCCACTCGAAGGGCTGTAATAGCTCCTGATCAGAGTGTTCTGTTTCCCATTACTCCCCAGGCTATCAATGCAATGCTACATTTTGAACCAGACCAAGAACTAGCAACGTTGTCTATGGAAGAATTGATTGAGAAGACTAGACAGTTAACTCCAGAAAAGCTAAAATCCATGTGCCAGAATTTCATGTTGCCTGAACATCAACCTAAGGGATCTCCTCCCTATGGTTTTTATTATTTCAATAAATTGGGAAGGCTCATCATAAATATGATATCTTTTGTCTTGGGATTCAATACCAGTGAATATGTGGATGAAATAACACTGGTTTTACTATCTATCTTTAGTCCTGGGCAGCCTCCTGAAGTTAAATATGACTTTGCCTCTTTCATAGCCAATAAAATCCATGATCAGTTCATGAGGCTAGATGATGAAAAAGTTTTTAAATATTCCTCAGTCATCTATCATCTCATTATCTACTATCAGTCAGAAAAGTTCCCTTTCCCTGTTCAAAATCTTGATGCCAAGGGAAACCCCAGGTCAGTCATATTTTGGTCCCCCATAATTCATTCTTCCTCTGATTCTCCCTATTCCTACACTGAGTTCATTGATCAGTTTGTATATCCTGCAACAACTTTGTTAACAGGAATCCCTCCCCCAAGGCTCAGTAATGAAATAAAGAAGACCTTGCAACTTTCAAGAACTTATAAAGTTGGAGATTGGTATTTATATCAAAACCATACAGTCATCAGTATTTATGGATGTGAATTACATCCATTCAAGCTGCCAAGATATGTGCCCATGAGGATTTTTGCCTTGGAATATTTCAGGCAAATGAATAATTCAAATGTGATCCATTTTTGTAGTGTGAAGAAGAAAGCCCAACTAAGGATCAAAAGTCAATTAGGCCCTTTCATCTGCAACTCTAGGGAGGCCGAGCGAGAGACAGAAAATATATTACAAAGCAAGTTCCAAATAACTTTTCGTTGGGTTCCTTATGACCCATTTGGTTTTATTTGTGAAAAGAGATTAAAGAACAAATCATCCCCTTATATACACCACAAGATTCCTGAACTAGAACAATATGCCAATCAAGATGAATGGGTTGAAGGAACACTTGTTGAGGAAGAAAGTGAAGCTGACAAAATGAACAAAATTATGAAAGATCTCGAGAAGAAGTATGACCTAGTATCTTGTGGTCAAGTGCAGGTACCCCACATTGGCACTTCTTCAGCAACAAATCTACAGCAGACATTACAGGAAAGCAGTTCATCAGTTGCAGCAGAACCAAAAGGCAAAGGAAAGGAACCTGAAATCCAGGTCATTGAAACTTTAGTCATGGTAGAGAAACCACAAACTTCCAAAGCACCTAAACAAGCCCAAGTTTCTCCCACTCAGGTAAAACACCATGAAGTTTCAGAATTACAAACTCCATCCAATATGGAGATAGGAAAGAAAAGGCAAGTTCCAGACACTACTCCTCCTAAAGAATCCTCAGGAGTACATCAAGCCAAAAAACAGAAACCAGATCCAATTCTAGATGTAGAGATCATTGATGAAATATTTGATGATGGAAGGGAAGATAGTCAACTAACTGGCACAGTTAGTGAAACAAACACAGGACAGAAAGGAAAAGCTTTACAAAAGCAATTGAGTACTGAGGTATCCTCTTTCAGACCACCAAAAATAGATACAGGGGATATAAAAAGAACCTTCATTAATATAAAGGCCAAGAATGATCCATTAAGAATGAAGGTATATGATCAATATATGAAAATGGCTCCCCATAATCAGGAAAGGTTAATGTCAGCATTTGACATTTCACAAGGCAAAATGATGATGAGCCACTTCAAGTCAAAGGTGCCAAAACCCATGTCAGCAATTGATTATATTAGAACAAATTTTGAGGTCATGGCTAAGGATATTCATCCTTTAGACCAGATAGAGCTGCACAAACAAACTGGGGAAATGGTGTATTCCACTCTGACTAATAAGGCCATGGCAGCCCTAACGCTGCAAGATTCTTTAAATAACACAAGTGCCCAATTGCAAATTGAGAAGGCCTCTTCTCAGGCCAAAGATAATAGAATAAAGTCTCTAGAAGACATAATCATTGGCTTGGGTCACAACCCCAAAGACATTAAAAGTATTGAGGCATTACTAAAGAAGAAAGATGATGACATAGCTGCACTGAGAAAGCAGCTGAAATTGCCAGCCTCAAGGCACCCCCAGACCCAAGAAGTTTTAAAGGGGAATTCACAAGAAGAGGTAATGGAGTTGCTCCTAAATATGACTGAGCGACTAAGTGAAACAGAGAAGGAATTAGAGCAAGCTGCCTACAGGGAAAGAAGCCTCAAGCAGACTCTTCGATGAGCCCTACAACGTAAGCAACAAACAGAACCAGCGCAGGTAAACACTTCTAGTTTAAGTTCTGAAGAGTTAATAAAACAAATGGAAAGTTTACAATTAAGAGTCACAGAACTTCAAGCCACTAAGTTACAATTAAAAGATTTGGAGCAGAAGTATGATACATCTAAAAAGACAGTTGCTGAAAATACCAGGGAAATCAAAAGATTGGACAAATTAGTTAAGGCTTTAGAGAAAGATCTTTCATTAGAAAAGTATTTGAAGGAAATAAATCAAATTCTTTAGGGAAATATAATTGAATTAATAAAAAGTATTTGGCCCTCTATTCAAGCAATTTTTGAACAAAATGACTTGATTAAAATAGCTCAGGAAGAAATAAACAGAACAAGAGATGAACTAAGGGGTAGACCTGAGCAGGCCAATCAACTCATTCAATTTTTGAACATCCGAACAAAACAACAGCTTGCAAGATTAGGAATTGAAGACAGAACCGGCACTATTTTGATAATAAAAAGAGTTTTCATCAAGAGAACTTTTATGCAGAATTTAGAAAGGAAATGTTCAGAGATTTTGGTTGATATTGATGCTTTCAGAGAAAAATTTCAAGCTTTATTGGACAATGGGTTACCCAGTCCCATGCTCACAGAGGACCAAATAATGGAACTAGAAACCTATGTCAAGAAAATAGAGAGCCATGCTCAAAATACAACTACTAGTTCTATCAGTCTACCAGAAGCAACGTTGCCAACAGGGAAAAATTTATATGACAGATTGAAGAATTTATTTCATCTTGAACATGAAATAAAGTATTTGTTTCCTGATGAGCCCACTTTTTACAAACTCACAGAGGCTGATGAGACATTGAGAAAACTCAAGAGGACTATAATACCAGACGATCAATGGTGGAAAGACCTATTGGAAATTCTATGAAAATTATCTTCAAGAGGAGAATTTTATCTTTTTACTATTATGTGAAAGATAAAAGTGAGCACAGATGAAAGAGTATCAGTTGAACAGGTTAAAGAGTATCAGTTGAACAGGTTAAAGAGTATCCGTAAAGACAAAGAGTATCAAACAAGCAAAGAATTTACTCCAAGGGACAGCACCGAGCCCTATCTCAGCACTTGCCTCCAGGACATCAGCAAAATGAGGAAACAGCACATCAACAGTTACCTATTATTCTATCCATGAGACCATTTGTCTCCTGTTTATTTGTAAATTACTTCTTAGTCATCCTAGATTATTGGCTAGGTTAGTGTGAGATTTTTTCAAGTTTTCTTGTATAAATAAACCCTCAAAGGAAGTATTGAGGGTGGATTCTATTACTTTGCTGTAACATTGAGATTTTCGGAATAAAAGCATTTTGGAGAAATTTATTCGTGGCTTACTGGATGATGATTTGAAGCTCAAGACTTTTTGCAGGATTCATGTGTTAGACTGCAGTTCAATAAGTCTTTCTACCCTTTGTCTTAAGTTTTATATCAGTTTATAATATCATTATGTCCATTTCTGAATAATTTACATAAAGAATTGAATCAGAATTTACTTAATTGTACTCTGATTTCAGATGTGATTGTTCTTAATGTTTTCCTCTAAATTGGTTATAAGCATGAATTCTTAAATGATCTTGCTTTGCTAATTTAAACATTGTTGATTACTATAATAAAGAATTCTTCATTTCTCTTTGTTTGTAGTCATCTCATTTCTTTCTTTTGAACATGGTGAAAGATTCTTAGATGCCTTTCATCCCTTCAAGATCATCCCATCCTCTTTAAATTTTAAGGATTGTTCTCTGTCTAGCTATCTTGCCTTGTAAAGCCATCTTGTGTATAGAATAGAAATCCAGTAAAGCCATCCTTTGACTCCATAGCCCAATGGACTGAAAACTTTCAACCTTGCCCTTAGTTTATGGATTCCACCATTTTTCAAACAAACTCTTGGATCTATAACTAGCCTAAAACCTTCTAAGAACAAAGATAAATTATAAAGAGAGAGCCCTCTCTGGATGCAGATTGGCTAGATTCTGCATCTGAAGGTTAGTTTGTGGTTACCTCGGGTATACTTTCCTTTTCCACAACTTCAAGGAAAACCTGAGTGATAACATAGTGGCGACCATACTGGGGATCTGAATCATTTTATTGATACTATTGTTTGATTTATAAGCTATAGACAGAGTCTGAAGATCAGCCAGGTAGCCTTTGAAATTTCTTTTGCTTTGCAATTGCAAAAGTAAATAAATGTTGCTTCAGTCTATCTCTGATTTAGCTTATATACTAAACTTTAGTTTCAAAATATCCAATCAGATTCTCTAGTTTAAACATATCTTTGAGAAAATTTAATCATATATCATTATTTCTTGAAGAATTTGTAGAAGTTGTATTTATTCTTTCAATTAAAATCAAAAATTCAAAAAACACATAGTCTAGGAAAACTGGCTTCAGAAAGGATTCGACATACTAGGTCAAACCCTGACCCCAATCCACCACCAATATTTGAAAATCCAAATCTGATTCTTAGGATTCTTAGAAGACAAGGAAGTCAAGAAAGTTCTGAAAGAGGAAGTCAGGAGAGTACAGGAAGTTCTAGACCACTTTCTAGATCTGCATCTTGTCCTGTGAAAATTATATATATTGATGACATTCCTTTTGATGCACGATTTGAAACATCTTTATTTGTGAATTTTTCTGAAACTGAATTATCCAGATTAGTTCCAGATCCATTGTTCTTTGAAGATTTGCAATACAGATTTGTTTCACATCATCTTGACAGAGAATTACATAACTCTATTCAGACTGAACAAACCTTTGAAGAAAGTTCAAACATCTCTATAATTACTGAAGCATCTCCAAGTTCAGACACTTTTTCTCAAGCTTTTCAAACACCTGTCACCCCTTCTACTCCTCCATCTCCTCCTGCCAGACCATCAACTCCTATTACCCCACTTTATCTTCCAATGGCCAATAGATACGCTCCTTTACAGCTACCAGCCAATCCTCCTGCTTTGCCCCAAGATTACCAGAGTAAGATCACACCTTTTGATGGATCAGGTACTTACACAGCACATCAACACACCAAAAGGATGACTGATTACTTTGAGTTCTATGAGATTGATACCGATAATGTCCGAATGAGAATTTTCGTTCAGAGTCTTACTGGAGAAGTTAGGACATGGTTTAGGGCCCTTGCTCCAAATACTATTGCTGATTTACCAGCTTTATATAGGGCATTTTTGAACAGATGGGAGAAGAAGAAGGATCCTCTTCAGATCCTGTCAGAGTTCAAAAAATTAAGAAGAAGACCTAATGAAACAGTACAAGATTACATCATTAGATTCAATGAAGCATATAATGCAGTTCCTCAAAACTTAAGACCCCCACCTGACTCCGTATTGGTTAAATTTCTAGATGGTTTTGACTCTTATATAGCTTATTCCCTCAGGGAAAGAGCTCCCCAAACATTAGAGGAAATGCAAAGCATAGTGGTGAGTGTAGAAGCGAATCTGATAGAAAAACGAGCCAGAGCAAGAGCAAAAAGAAGAATGCCTCTGAATGAAGAACCTTCAGCTTTTGAAAAGAAGCTGGATGCAATCATTAAAGGTATGGAAATATTAGGAGACCGAGTAGCGACCATTGAAAGAAAATCTTCTACTGATAATCAGAATGTTGCAAGAAACCCAAACTTTAGGAGAAATCTGAATCAAAATATTGGAAAGAATGTCCCTGATCAAAACATTAGGCCACCTTTCCAAGAAAACTTTGTTGAAGGATCAAATTCTGAAGAACCTACAGAAGATGTAGAAATAAACAATGTAAATGATGAAAAAAATGAACCAGAAGTCTTCCTATCCCAGGATGATCAAGAGAATCATATCCTTGAAACATTCCAAACTCATTCAGGTGAGACTTTTGATTTTAAGGAAGGCTATGACACAGCAATTTACGAGGTTCATAAACAGTATAATTTGAGAAGTAGACGGATTGATGTGCCAGAGAATAGCAAACAGAAAACTGCAAAACAAAATGTCAAAGGTAAAATTAGCATCCCTCCTGTACAAAACACTCCCCCTGTACAAATTTTGTCTAGGATAACTCCCAACCCTTCAAATCCAATAATTGAAGATGTCTCTGACAACCAACCAAACAACAAACAACAGTCTAATACATTTCCTCCCATAGGAGATGTAGAAGAATCAGTAGAGGTTAGTCCAGAAACATCTTCAAAACAAAACTTCATTCATGAAAAAGAGAAAAACATTGAAGACCCAAAAAACAGAGAAAACCCAACTGTGCAAAACACTAAAACTCAAATAGAAAAACATTTCAATCTAGAGGCTGAAATAGGCAAACTCAAGATAGTTGTTCCTTTATCAGAATTGGCTAAACATGAGCTCTATAGAAGTCAAATTACCAAGTCCCTAAATATTAACATTACTGGATTAGATGATTCAGTAAATATTCTTGATGATCAACCCAAACTTCTTTTTGGCCCTGAGGTTAATGGCAAACCAGAAAGTGGAGGAACTCCTCCATTTTATGTAAGCCTGAATGTTCATGACAAGATACTTCATAATGCAATGCTTGATTCTGGAGCATCTCACAATTTGATGCCAAAAGCAGTAATGGAAAGATTGAATCTAGATATTACCAGACCGTACAAAGATTTGTTTTCATTTGATTCTAGTCAGGTAAAATGTTTAGGTTTGATTAAAGATTTGTGTGTAACTTTGGTACAATACCCTGCTAAGTCTGTCTTAATGGACATAGTAGTTGTTGATATTCCACCTAAATATGGTATGTTATTGTCTAGATCTTGGGGTGCTAAACTTGGAGGGTCTATTCAACTAGACATGTCATATGCAACTATTTCAGTATTCGGTCAGCCTAAAAGGTTATATAGAGAAACCTTGATGAAGTACTTAGTCAGTAGCCATGAGAAGCCTGAAAACTTCCCTGTTTACTCTGTACATTCTGATATGGATTCTTTTATTTTATACAATGCTGAGTTGAATCTCCCTACTGAAATAGAAGCTTCGGAATTGGAAACCATAAACAAAACCACTGTTAAAATTGAAGAAATCTCTGAAAACAAAGAAACACCATGTGATCAAGAAATACCTGAAGAAACTAAACAACTAGCTCCTGTCAAGAAACATTTTAAAACAATTGATGAAGATTATGAACATGACATTCTATGGCATTTGGAGTTTGATGGCTCAGTAAACAAACTTGGGGCAGGAGCTGGGATTTGGTTGCATAATGTTGAGAATAATCATGCAGAGGGTCATGCTTATAGGTTGAATTTCAAATGCACTAACAACATGGCAGAGTACGAAGCTCTTTTATTAGGGCTTAAACATGTCAAGAAGTTAGGAGCTATTAGAGTATCAATCATAGGAGACTCTGAACTAATCATTCAACAGATTAAAGGAGAATGTTCAACAAAAGACATGAGACTGAAACAATACAGAGAGACAGTTGTAGAGATTCTCAACACATTTCTACAAGCTCAACTTGCCAAGATTCCCAGGAAACAAAATTTGCATGCTCACAGCCTCGCCATGTTTGCTAGCACATGCAAGTTACCTTTTGACCCTAATCATCAGTTTTCAGCTGAGATTAGACATAGGCCTGCTATACCAGACAATCTTTTGAATTGGCAAGTATTTGTTAATAACAATCAAATCAATAATTTTTTGACACTTCAAAATGAGTTTTCTAACTGTAATATAGATGAAGACATAACTATTGATGAATCTGATCAAGAAAAAGAACAAAAAATAAAAATTTCAAGAGAAAATGCAATTCATATACTGCACCCAACCATATTCACAGAAAAAGACATGCAGAATCTGAAAAATATGGAATCTGATGAGATCATAGAAGATGAGACAGAAATCATCAATTTGAAAAATAATCATTTGCCCAAAGGATTAAATCCTTTGGAAGATCTGTTTGACTCAAATGATATTCCATTTAGACCTAACATGGAACCTGTTAAGGCTGATATGGAAGAATGCAGTTTAGGAACCCCAGAAAATCCTAAAATGGTTAAGTTGTCCAAATCTCTTCCACAAGATCAAAAGGTCAAATATGTTGAACTATTGAGAGAATTCCAGGATGTTTTTGCCTGGAGTTATGAAGATCTGAAATCTTATGATACATCCATCATTCAACACACTATACCTTTGAAATCAGATCAGAAACCTTTCAAACAAAAGCTTAGAAGAATAAATCCTGTTTTGTTACCCTTAATTGAAAAGTAAATCAAAAGAATGTTTGAAGCAAGGATTATAGCTCCTATCAGATTCTCAGAATGGGTTTCTAACCTGGTACCAACTAGGAAGAAGACAGGAGAAATTAGACTGTGTGTTGATCTAAGAAATTTGAATAAAGTTTCTTTAAAAGATAACTATCCTTTACCAAAAATGGACCATATTCTTCAGAGGGTAGTAGGATCTTCTAGGATATCTCTATTGGATGGATTTTCAGGATACAACCAGATTCTGGTTCATCCTGATGATCAGGATAAAACAGCATTTACAACACCATGGGGTACGTTTAAATATGTCAAAATGCCATTTGGGCTCAAGAATGCAGGAGCTACATTTCAAAGAGCAATGGATATTTCTTTTGCTAAAGAAATACATGATTTTTTGGTTATTTATCTAGATGATTTAACTGTTTTTTCTAAAACAGATCAAGAACATTTAGATCATTTAAGGCAAGTATTTATAAAGTGCAGAAAATATGGGATTTCTTTAAACCCCAAAAAGTCATTATTTGGTTTGGAAGAAGGAAAGCTCTTAGGGCACATTATTTCTAAAGATGTCATTAGGATTGATCCAGAAAGAATACAAGCAATTTTACAGATACCTCATCCTAGAAACATAAAAGAGTTGCAAGCATTCATAGGAAAAATTAATTTCTTGAGAAGATTTATTTCTAGTTTAGCCGAATTACTTAGATTGCTTACTAACATGTTGAGGAAAGATTCAAGCATTGACTGGAATGTAGAAGCCAAACAATCATTTGAGGAAATTAAAATGGCTTTAACAAGGACACCAGTTCTTACTAGTCCCAAATTTGACAGAGATTTCATTATTTTTTCATTTGCTTCTGAACATACAGTTGCAGTTGTTTTACTTCAAAAAGATGACCAAGGGTGTGAAAAACCAATAGCATTTTTTAGTAAAGCACTTAGGGATGCATCTCTGAAATACAATATTATGGAAAAACAGGCTTTTGCATTGGTAAAAGCAATTAAAGATTTCAGGGTTTACATATTATATTCTCATGTGATAGCTTATGTGCCTAATGCTATAGTTAAAGATATTTTGACTCAAGATGGCATTGAAGGTAAAAGAGGTAAGTGGATAGCTACCATTTTAGAATATGATATTGAGATTAAACCAACAAAGCTCATAAAAGGTCAAGGTTTGGCACAACTCATGACTGAAACTAATTGCCAAGCCTTAGACATTAACGAATTGGATGACAATCAGGAGATGACGACTCCACAGATCAGTCAAGCTTTCTTAGATTCACCCTGGTACACTGATATAATTCATGTTTTATTAAACCTGCAAGCTCCTCCACGGTTGTCCAGAACGAAAAGAAGATTTTTAAAAATGACATCTTTGAAATATTGTATTTTAGATAGCACTCTATTTTGGAAAAATCATGAAGGAATCTTGTTGAATTGTCTATTAAAAGATGAAACTGATAAAGTTCTTAATTAATTTCATGCAGGGGATTGTGGAGGACATCTCTACTGGAAATCAACTGCAGACAAAATATTAAGGGTTGGTTTTTACTGGCCAACATTATTTTCTGATGTTAAGAAATTTGTAACAACTTGTCACAAATGTCAGATATTTGAGGGTAAAAGAAAGTTGTTACCTCTGCCTTTAAAACCAATTTCCATAGAAATACCCTTTCAACAATGGGGATTAGATTTTATTGGAGAAATTCATCCCCCTTCTTCAGGTCAACACAGATGGATTTTAACTGCCACAGAATACTTCACTAAATGGATTGAAGCTATCCCATGCAGACAGGCCAATGATTCTGTGATCATAGGGTTTTTAGAAACCAACATACTTTCAAGATTTGGCTGTCCAGAAAAGATTATAACAGATAATGCTGCTGCATTTAAGTCAAAGAAAATGATTAGTTTCTGTAGTAAATATCATATTACTTTAGGCCATTCAACAGCTTATTACCCTCAGGGTAATGGACTAGCAAAATCCTCCAATAAAAGCCTTATCAATATCATCAAAAAGTTATTGGAAGAAAACAAAAAGAATTGGCACAAGAAACTGACCAATGCATTGTGGGCAGACAGACTTACAACTAAGAAATCAATTGGGACTAGTCCATATGAGTTAGTTTATGGCCTTGAAGAAAGATTCCCATCATCTTTAGGAATTCCTGTTATGAAATTACTTCAGGAGGCTCAAGTGGAGCCAAATGACATTCAAATAAGAATTAATCAAACAATCCACCTGCAGCAAACCAGGGAAGCGGTATACCAACGATCTCAAGTCCTGCAGGAAAAGCTAAAGAAAATGTTTGATAAAAGGACTAAAGCAGAAGATTTTCAACTAGGTGATAAAGTCCTAAGATGGGATTCTAGAAGAGAAGAAAAAGGGAAACATGGAAAATTTGATTTCTTGTGGAAAGGGCCTTACATTATTCATGCCCTGCAGGGGAACAATACATACTTTTTGAAAGATATGGAAAATTCAGAAGTTGAAGAAGGACCAGTCAATGTTCGAATGCTCAAGCATTATTTTGATCCCATTTACTAGAATGTTTTGATTTTTCTAACTTGTATATAATATATTTTTTTTTTTAATGCAGTTTGGATTGGATGGTGACTTCTTGAAGTTGAAGCCCGAAGTGAAGGCCCTAAGCTTCAAAAGTTTCACTATCATATGTAAAATAAAAGCTACTAGGAGAAGGAGATTACATAATTCAGTTTGAAGACATGTTTAGGCATCTGACCTGCTCTTCTTGACTTTTCACAAGGAAAAGCCATCCCCAAGTGGAGCCAGTGTTAGACTCCTATACCAATAGGTGTCATATTTCATGATTGTCTTATTGAACTATGGAATATGTTCAAACCTTTTTCTTGAGCAAAGGTGTTCCATATTCTTGAAAAAATAAAAAAATCAAATAATTTAAAAAATGTAAAGAGGGTATACCCTAAAAGAAAAATCAAAGGGTAAGAAAAATAAAATGGTCAAAAAGTGAAAGAAATGAACCCCAAACAAAAAATAGACCAAGGAAAGTGTGCAAATCCAAATGCCACTACTTTTTACTCTGATGTAATAATCAAATTGTGTGCAACTTGTATTTTATGCCACAATTCATGAATAGCCAAATTGCTTAAGCTTGGCTAGTTCATTTTTCAATTTCATGATGTAGAATAGTGAATAAATATCTGACCAAACAGTTTAATCTTGGCAGATAAGTAGATAGGTAGAGTGAATAAAGGGTGCTCAACAGCTTAATCTGAGCCCTTGGATGTAATAAGGGTAGAATTAGATAGATTTACCTTGTAAAAAAGAAAAAGATTGATAAGGGTTTGCAAGTCTAAATGCACCCTAATAAAGAAGAGAAAATGGTAGTGTCAAGTAGATAGGGTAGGTAGATGGTTGCAAAGTTTTTATCTGATGAATGATGCTGCTACATGTTTTTGATCCTTTACTTTCATCACAAAAACTAAGGCATGAAATACACTGGAAAATCACAGCAAGCAAAGTCAAAAATCATTAACCTCCCTCATCATTTCCCCCTTAAAAGTTTTACTAATTTCTCCCAAAGTACTAAGGTGTTTAGAGATCAAAAGGGCTCAAGGCATTTCCTTGACTTTTGGAGGGACCGGACCCTCGGCCTAATGATCAAAAATACCTAAGTACTTGAGATAATTCATCATTATAATCATTCACCTTTAACCTTGTCCTAAGTAAAATCTCATTTTGCTTAGGAAAATTATGCAAAATTCCATAAAAATCCCTCAAAATAACTTACTATTCTAAGTTTAAGTGTTGAAGATGAGATATTGCAATTTACTTCAGAAAATATCACTTTCTTAGATGAGCAAAGTGTTTTGAGTTCCATTGTCCCTTTGTCATATTTACATCTAACTCTATTTACTAAATCCCTAGTGAAAATGCCTTGTCCTAAGTATATAACTCCTTTTACATACATATCCCAAAAAACCCTATATTATGTTTTAACCAAAGTATTCACTTCCCAAATATTCATTAAAAACCCACTATATAAGCCCTTTGGTTAAATATATCGTTATACAATAGTCCCGCCCTTATGATAAGTTAACTATATTGGTTATTTTATCATATAATAAAATAAAAAACATATATGCAAAAGACTTTAAACATATGATTTATATGTTTAATACAAAAATA
Organism: Pinus albicaulis; assembly: GCA_034641835.2. NCBI lineage: Eukaryota > Viridiplantae > Streptophyta > Pinopsida > Pinales > Pinaceae > Pinus > Pinus albicaulis. The sequence goes on from CM076575.1 coordinate 184,041,672, forward strand.
TAAACAAAAACCCAAAGTTTTATGTTCTAAACCAAAACTTTGGAAAAGCCCCTATGCCACCGTGGCCCATCCACCTGGCATTCCGCCCGATGTTTCAAACAAATTAAAACCCCGCCGCGACCCCTTTTTCCATTATATTATGAGATTAATTAGTTATCTGAACTAATTAATAACCTTCCATTCACCAATCAAAAGCCTACCGGGGTGATTAAATTAAACATTAATTGTTTCAAAAACCCGACGGGCCCGCACCTTAAAACCTTCGCTTACTCCACGTCCCTTTCCACCGTTGGATCGTCCCTCCGCAGATCGACGCTCCACGTAAATTTCGCTACCCATCCTTTGTCAGAGTTTTAATGCGCGGGGGATTGGTGGTATTTGACCAGTCCTCCGTCCGTGTGACGATCAGTGGATCCAGCTCCCCCGCGATCAGCTACCACCCTTGTCCTAAGCGGTCACGGGAATGCAACACGCTTTCGCTGCAGGCCATTTGCACGTCAGCCCGTAGTAATATGACGTCACTCCTCAAAAAAATAAAAAACCCTTTTTAACTTGTAAATAAAGTGAATTTCGTGTTTTCTAGTTATTTTCGTTATTGGAAACATTGCTCTACCTTTCGATTTTCAAAATTTATTTGAAATATCTTTTGTGCTATACGAGTTTCCGCTCCAAGATTCCGCTTTTGTGTTCAAGTACCCTCTGCCATCGCCGTCTTTGTTAAAATTCATTTGCCTCCCGAAGCAATTATTTATCTGTTAGCCCCAATGCAAGTAAAACTTCTGTTTTTCTTTGTTTTTCGTTGAATTAGTGTTTAAATCATATTCCTAAGATCATTTCTGAGTTTTACAAGCATAAATTGTTCCCTTGAACACAATTGTGCAATTTCCTTCTAGTGCGTCAAAATCCGCCCTCTGTGAAAGAATAAGAAGCCTCGTTTGAATCCTGAGAACCAAAGTAGGCCCCATCGGAGGTGAATGTAACTCCACTGAATGCCCCTCACCGAGAGTTAGAATATTTACCTTTAGTAGACAAAGATTTCCAGATTAAAGACCTGCATTTTGATGAAAGTCCCCTTCTGAGTTATTGTCGCTGCAGAGACAAATACTCAAAGGGGCAAGATCTCATTGGGTTGTGGGAATCCAATCTCCCAAGGTATCTCATCCCTTCAGTCATTTTTTTCCCAGAAATCATCCACTATTTCCATTGAAACTATGATCCCACTCAAAGGGCTGTAATAGCTCCTGATCAGAGTGTTTTGTTTCCCATTACTCCCCAGGCTATCAATGCAATGCTACACTTTGAACCAGACCAAGAACTAGCACCGTTGTCTATGGAAGAATTGATTGAGAAGACTAGGCAATTAACCCCAGAAAAGCTAAAATCCATGTGCCAGAATTTCATGTTGCCTAAACATCAACCTAAGGGGTCTCCTCCCTATGGTTTTTATTATTTCAATAAATTGGGGAGGCTCATCATAAATATGATATCTTTTGTCTTGGGATTCAATACCAGTGAATATGTGGATGAAATAACACTGGTTTTACTATCTATCTTTACTCCTGGGCAGCCTGCTGAAGTTAAGTATGACTTTGCCTCTTTCATAGCCAATAAGATCCATGATCAGTTCATGAGGCTAGATGATGAGAAAGTTTTCAAATATTCCTCAGTTATTTATCATCTCATCATCTTCTATCAATCAGAAAAGTTCCCTTTCCCTGTTAAAAATCTTGATGCCAAGGGAAACCCCAGGTCAGTTATATTTTGGTCTCCCATATTTCATTCTTCCTCTGATTCTCCCCATTCCTACACTGAGTTCATTGATCAGTTTGTATATCCTGCAACAACTTTGTTAACAGGAATCCCTCCCCCAAGGCTTAGTAATGAAATAAAGAAAACCTTGCAACTTTCAAGGACTTATAAAGTTGGAGATTGGTATTTATATCAAAACCATACAGTCATCAGAATTTATGGATGTGAATTACATCCATTGAAGTTACCAAGATATGTGCCCATGAGGATTTTTGCCTTGGAATATTTCAGGCAAATGAATAATTCAGATGTGATCCATTTTTGTAGTGTGAAGAAGAAAGCCCAACTAAGGATCAAAAGTCAATTAGGTCCTTTCATCTGCAACTCTAGGGAGGCCGAGCGAGAAGCAGAAAATATACTACAAAGCCATTGCAAGTTCCAAAGAACTTTCCGTTGGGTTCCTTATGATCCATTTGGTTTTATCTGTGAAAAGAGAATAAAGAAAAAATCATCCCCTTACATACACCACAAGATTCCTGAAATAGAACAATATGCCAACCAAGATGAATGGGTGGAAGAAACACTAGTTGAAGAAGAAAGTGAAGAAGACAAAATGAACAAAATTATGAAAGATCTTGAGAAGAAGTATGACCTAGAATCTTGCACGGCAATTCGAAGTCTCGGTACCCACATTTCGGCACTGTTGACAACAAATCTCATGGTATTACGGGAAAAGCGAGTTCATCGGTTACTGATGGGAACCAAAAGGCAAAGGAAAGGAACCTGAAATCCAGGTCATTGAAACTTTATTCATGGCAGAGAAACCACAAACTTCCAAAGCACCTGAGCAAGCCCAAGTTTCTCCCACTCAGGTAAAACACCATGAAGTTTCAGAATTACAAACTCCATCCAATATGGAGATAGGAAAGAAAAGGCAAGTTCCAGACACTACTCCTCCTAAAGAATCCTCAGGAGTACATCAAGCCAAAAAACAGAAACCAGATCCAATTCCAGATGTAGAGATCATTGATGAAATATTTGATGATGGAAGGGAAGACAGTCAACTAACTGGCACAGTTAGTGAAACAAACACAGGACAGAAAGGAAAAGCTTTACAAAAGCAATTGAGTACTGAGGTATCCTCTTTCAGACCACCAAAAATAGATACAGGGGATATAAAAAGAACCTTCATTAATATAAAGGCCAAGAATGATCCATTAAGAATGAAGGTATATGATCAATATATGAAAATGGATCCCCATAATCAGGAAAGGTTAATGTCAGCATTTGACATTTCACAAGGCAAAATGATGATGAGCCACTTCAAGTCAAAGGTGCCAAAACCCATGTCAGCAGTTGATTATATTAGAACAAATTTTGAGGTCCTGGCTAAGGATATTCATCCTTTAGACCAGATAGAGCTGCACAAACAAACTGGGGAAATGGTGTATTCCACTCTGACTAATAAGGCCATGGCAGCCCTAACGCTGCAAGATTCTTTAAATAACAAAAGTGCCCAATTGCAAATTGAGAAGGCCTCTTCTCAGGCCAAAGATAATAGAATAAAGTCTCTAGAAGACATAATCATTGGTTTGGGTCACAACCCCAAAGACATTAAAAGTATTGAGGCATTAATAAAGAAGAAAGATGATGACATAGCTGCACTGAGAAAGCAGCTAAAATTGCCAGCCTCAAGGCACCCTCAAACCCAAGAAGTTTTAAAGGGGAATTCACAAGAAGAGGTAATAGAGTTGCTCCTAAATATGACTGAGCGACTAAGTGAAACAGAGAAGGAATTAGAGCAAGCTTTACAGGAAAAAGAAGCTATCAAACAGGCTACAACCACAGGTACTACAACAGCAAAGCAACAAACAGAGCCAGAATAGGTAAACACTTCTGGTTTGAGTTCTGATGAGTTAATAAAACAAATGGAAAGTCTACAATTAAGAGTCACAGAACTTCAAACCACTAAGTTACAATTAAAAGATTTGGAGCAGAAGTATGATACATCTAAAAAGACAGTTGCTGAAAATACCAGGGAAGTCAAAAGATTGGACAAATTAGTTAAGGCTTTAGAGAAATATCTTTCATTAGAAAAGCCTTTGAAGGAAATAAATCAAATTCTTTGGGGAAATATAATTGAATTAATAAAAAGTATTTGGCCCTCTATTCAAGCAATTTTTGAACAAAATGACTTGATTAAAATAGGTCAAGAAGAAATAAACAGAACAAGAGATGAGCTAAGAGGTAGACCTGAGCAGGCCAATCAACTCATTCAATTTTTGAACACCCGAACAAAGCAACAGCTTGCAAGATTAGGAATTGAAGACAGAACCGGCACTATTTTGATAATAAAAAGAGTTTTCATCAAGAGAACTTTTATGCAGAATTTAGAAAGGAAATTTTCAGAGATTTTGGCTGATATTGATGCTTTCAGAGAAAAATTTCAAATTTTATTGGACAATGGGTTACCCAGTCCCATGCTCACAGAGGACCAAATAATGGAACTAGAAACCTATGTCAAGAAAATAGAGAGCCATGCTCAAAATACAACTACTAGTTCTATCAGTCTACCAGAAGCAACGTTGCCAACAGGGAAAAATTTATATGACAGATTGAAGAATTTATTTCATCTTGAACATGAAATAAAGTATTTGTTTCCTGATGAGCCCACTTTTTACAAACTCACAGAGGCTGATGAGACATTGAGAAAACTCAAGAGGACTATAATACCAGATGATCAATGGTGGAAAGACCTATTGGAAATTCTATGAAAATTATCTTCAAGAGGAGAATTTTATCTTTTTACTATTATGTGAAAGATAAAAGTGAGCACAGATGAAAGAGTATCAATTGAACATGTTAAAGAGTATCAGTTGAACAGGTTAAAGAGTATCCGTAAAGACAAAGAGTATCAAACAAGCAAAGAATTTACTCCAAGGGACAGCACCGAGCCCTATCTCAGTACTTGCCTCCAGCACATCAGCAAAATGAGGAAAAAGCACATCAGCAGTTACCTATTATTCTATCCACGAGACCATTTGTCTCCTGTTTATTTGTAAATTACTTCTTAGTCATCCTAGATTATTGGCTAGGTTAGAGTGAGATTTTTTCAAGTTTTCTTGTATAAATAAACCCTCAAAGGAAGTATTGAGGGTGGATTCTATTACTTTGCTGTAACATTGAGATTTTCGGAATAAAAGCATTTTGGAGAAATTTATTCGTGGCTTACTGGATGATGATTTGAAGCTTAGGACTTTTTGCAGGATTCATGTGTTAGACTGCAGGTCAATAAGTCTTTCTACCCTTTGTCTTAAGTTTTATATTAGTTTATAATATCATTATGTCCATTTCTGAATAATTTACATAAAGGATTGAATCATAATTTACTTAATTGTACTCTGATTTCAGATGTGATTGTTCTTAATGTTTTCCTCTAAATTAGTTATAAGCATGAATTCTTAAATGCTCTTGCTTTGCTAATTTAAACATTATTGATTACTATAATAAAGAATTCTTCATTGCTCTTTGTTTGTAGTCATCTCATTTCTTTCTTTTGAACATGGTGAAAGATTCTTAGCTGCCTTTCATCCCTTCAAAATCATCCCATCCACTCTAAATTTTTAAGGATTGTTCTCTGTCTAGCTATCTTGCCTTGTAAAACCATCTTGTGTGTAGAATAGAAATCCAGTAAAGCCATCCTTTGACTCCATAGCCCAATGGACTGAAAACTTTCAACCTTGCCCTTAGTTTGTGGATTCCACCATTTTTCAAACAAACTCTTGTATCTATAACTAGCCTAAAACCTTCTAATAACAAAGATAAATTATAAAGAGAGAGCCCTCTCTCGATGCAGATTGGCTAGATTCTGCATCTGAAGGTTGGTTTGTGGTTACCTCAAGTATACTTTCCTTTTCCACAACTTCTAGGAAAACCTGAGTGATAACACATGCATTATTTGAATTGAGGGCCAGACATCATTTATTGGCTGGATGATGTTTTCCCGAAGAATTTCAGTTATTTCCTTTAAAGGCTTCTCCAATGTGAGATCATTTTCCAATCTGCTAACCAACTTTTCTAATCTATTGACCTCTCTTGTTTTACCTACAACACTCATTTTTGAGAGGTCATATTTCTATTCCAAAGTGGTGAGTTGCACCTTTGTTCTCTGTAGCTTAGTAACTTGGAGTTTCATTTCCTCCATTGACTTTATTAACTCTTCTGCACTAAAATTTGAAGTATTTACCTGTGACAATTCTATTGGCTGACCTGTTGTTGTAGTACCTGTAATTACCTCTGGTGTAGATGCTGGAACACTAGGCTGCTTATCTTTCAATGCCTTTTCAAGCTCTTTTTCAATTTCATTAAGTTTCTCATTCAGTTTTAAGAGCAAGTCCATTAATTCTTCTTCAGAATTTTGCTTTATAATTTCAGCAGTCTAGGGATGTCTTGAGGCTAGTAACTTTAGTTGTTTTCTCAAAGCTACAATATCATCATCTTTTTTTATTATTAATGCTTCTATTCCCTTGACATCTTTGGGGTTATGTCCCAATCCAATGATAATCTCCTCCAAAGTCTTAATCCTATTGTCCTTAGCCTAAGAAGAGGCTTTTTCAAGGCTTAATTGAGCATTTGTATTTTCCAAAGAATCCTGCAGTTTCTGTGTCATCATTGATTTATCTGTCATAGTAGAATAAATCATCTCACCGGTCTATTTATTTATCTCAATTTGATCTAAAGGATGAATATCCTTTTCTAAGACTTCAAAATTAGTCCTGATATAATCTGCATCTGTCTGAGGTTGCTGCACTATGGGTTTGAAGTGACTCATTATCATTTTACCTTGTTGAATGTCATAAGCTAACATCAATCTCTATTGATTCTTAGGAGCTATCTTCAAAAATTGATTTTACACTTGAAGTCTGGGAGGATCATTTCTGGCCTTGATATTTATGAATGTTCTTTTAATGTCCCATACATTTGTTAGCCCCCCTATGAAATTTTTGACAAGAAAATAGGGGGCTAAGTCATTGTTGAGTCTTCAAGGAATGCCTTTCCCCTGAAAACCCATCCTCCTTGAAGTCTCTCAATTGTTGTGCCTAATATAAATCCACCTCTGCTAGTAAACTGCTAAAAAGGGCCTATCATTCCTCCCTTTACCCCTGCAACATACATCAGTTCCCCTTCTTTCCCTTTGCCCGAATTCCCTTTATTTTACTCTCATTTAGCCTCTTTTCATCCCCCTTGTCGTCCCCTTCTATTTCCCCTCTTACCCCTCAAATCCCCCTAAAATCCCCTTTAAATTCCCCCTCTTACCCTTTGTTTAGCCTTTTTCCTCTTTTTCCCCTTATTGTTTCCCTTTAAATCCCTTAAAACCCATTAAAACGGGCCAAAAACCCACTTTGCCGACTTTATAACAGGTCCTAGCCCCTTTCTCGTTAAGCCCCTTCAACCACTTCCCCACATATGCCCGTCACCCAAGACCAAGCGCTTAAGCCTTGGGGGCCAATAGCAATCGGAAGCCGGGCGGGTGCGAAAATCCTTTGTAACACTGAAAAACCCGATGCGATTGTTTTATTACGATAAGCCTTCCGCTCTGTTCTGCACCGTTGATCCGATCCCCAGATCGACGGCGGAGCGCTAATCGCAAGCCCCCGTCAATCGCAATTGCAACACTCATGCTGTCACCCCCGATTGATCGCATCGCTCCCCGATCGCTTCATCCGCCAATTTAATCCCGTCCGTTCGTTCGATGCACGATCTAACGGCTGGGCGCTAATCGCAAGCCTTGGCAGTGCCGCCCCGATTACAGCCCTCCGATCCATTCTTGACCATTGATCCGTCCCACAGATCCAACGGTCTTCGCTCAATCGCAACCCCCGTATGATCGCAATCACAACTCACAATGGTGCCGCCCCGATTGAGATCTTCCGATTCAATCCTAACCGCTAATCTCCTCGCGATCCGACGGCCCTCAGCTAATCGCAGGCCTTCTTGTCCGACCCCCGATTGAGATCCGCCGATTTAATCTCCGCCGTCCATTTTCACGCTGATCCGACGGTCCTCCGCCAATCGCAGATCCCCTCCGATTGTGTTCTCCACCGTTGATCTCCCCGCCAGATCGACGGTCAGCGTTCAATTGCAGATCCTTCCCGATCGCAATCGCAAGTCCCTCTTCCCGTCCCCCGATTGCATCCTGACCGTCCATTCTTCCCGCAGATCGACGGCCAGTGCTCAATCGCTTCCCCTTCCGATCGCTGATCGCAAGCCTTCCCTCTGTCTCCCGATTAAATCCTGGTCGTTCATTTGTTTCGCGATCCAACGGCTATCGCTCTCCCCTGTCGATCTCAATCGGAAGTTTGTGAGTGTTTCATTTTTGTGCCCTTGCGATTGCGATCCTCCGATTGCATCTCCGTCGTCCGTCTTCTCCCGGATCTGACGGCTCAGGTTTAATCGCCCTCGCCTCCGCTAGGTCCCACTTCTTACATACATTTCGCTGCATTTGTTTGCATTTCCATACATTTTTTCCAAACTCTAAAGTTTCATATGTATTCCACCATGTCCATAAGTCATACCATGGATCAATCTCCACCGTTTATCTTCATCTCCAGGCCAGGATCTAACGGTCTGCGCTGCATATTCACACCAAACCCTATTATTCGCGCATTCCACCACTCCACTGCATTTTCATCGTTCTTTTGCATAATAGATTTGTTTCCGCCACCGCCGCACCACCGTTTCGTTCACCCTGCATTCATCGCTCCATCCATTGTTTTCTTCATAAGTCCACTGTGTTGCAGAGTTTCTAGAGGATGGGACCGCCGCTGTTCAATGTACTGCCTCAATGGCAAGTGGCGTAGTCAGGATCAAATCCAATGAGCCAGTACCATCAGGAAAGTCAAGGAATGGGGTCGTGAGGACTCACATTAATGGAGAGCAGAGTTCAAACGCCGAAAATCCTTCCGGCGCCATTTAAAGCTCGAGCTAACTTGACAGAGGCAGTAATGAAGCAGCAAGGATTTTCAGTACAGGGCAGAGGAATTAGCGCGCGTCAACAAAGATCTTGAGCTCTGAAATAGAGGTTTAAAGAGGCAAAGCCTCATTTTGAAGACCCCGAGGATTGATTCTGGAGATCATGAACATCAATAAGAGGTAATATCAAGGTTTTCTTATCAGCAGAATGTTTTTCCATAAAGGAAAGGTCTCCCATATAGTCTTTATTATGCGCCGTGTCCTTGAAGGAATTTCTCGTCCCAGCTATAGTTCAAAACAATTTAACATTCATGAGGCAGACCTCTCAACAAGTTCTTTCGTTTTGTTCAAATCACCTGGAGTACTACAACCCAAAGGTCAAATCGTATCCAGAGCAGATCTTTCTTTCACGAGGAAGGTGACAATGATTAAATATACAGTGTATCAAGCAGAGTGGGCCTCGGCCCTGCATTCATTGTTGTGTTTAAATGTAACATTTAAGATTCACCTACCTCCTCAGTCGGTCCTCTGTGTCTCTTCTACTATAAAGCACAGAGGGATATCATTGTAATGGTTGTTGTTGGATTATCAGTGAATTCAAGCATTTTTGTCCCGAGCCAAGCTTCCTGTGTGATAGTTGTATGATAGGCTGAGAAATATGATGTATTCAGGCTGAATGTAAAAGCTTTGGGCAGTGATGTACCTGATTGGTATTGTGTTTAACATGATAAGCAGTTTTTATTGGATCCTGATCTACAACAGTTGGTGATGTTTTTCTTATCTCTGCGTTTATTTCCATTTCATTTCATGTTCTTCTGACTGACATCTGAATGCATGACATAAGATTTACCCTTGTTAGGTACCTTATGTCCCAGCTCTCTCAGTCTTTAATGTTTTCTACTCATATGTGTATCTGAATATTGTTTTTAATTGACTAAACCAGTGTAGTGGATGATTATTGCCTGCTCTCTGATGTGCAAGTTGATAGAATCGGTGTTCAGATGTCTTTGTTAAGATTTAATTGAAAGAGGTTAGGAACATTGGGAGGTGTAAAGCCTGTCGCTGCCTCTTCATAACCTGCCCTTCCATACAAACCTTTTCAAGACCCCTCGTGTTGCCTATGGTTTTGTCCAAGCAGGCCTGGAGTTAAATGACCTCTGGCCTGATCTATAGACGGAATCAGATGGTTTTCCATCCTTCATTCTCATTCCTTAGTGTTCCATCCCACCAATCAGTCTTTGAGATCCAAATGCTCTAGATGACTAGCCCAATTGAAGCTTACACATTGAGCATAAGTAAATCCTTTCTTGACTCCATTGCCCAATGGCCTTGATGTTCCCTGAGTTATCTATTCTTGCCTAGCTTCCTTCTTTACCCATCCTTGTCTTATGATGAAACCTTCCTTCCTGATTCTCAACAACCAAAATCAAACAATCAAGTAAACAACCTTGAGCCTATAACTAGCCTAAAATCACAATTAAGAACTTCAAAGACATATATCCTTTGAAAATCATAGAGAGATCCCTCTCTGGACCTAGGAGGGCTAGATCCTAACGTCTGAAAGTGGTTCTATGTTGTCTCATCTTTTGGTCTCTGTCAACCTGGCCAAAACATGGGAACCCCAACATAATGGCGACTCCGCTGGGGAATTCTGAGTACATTTCGTCTTAAACACTCTTTAAACCTCAGAAACTTAGAACTCTGGCTAGGTTGACGGTAAGTCACACCTTTCTTGAATCAGCGTCCATTATCGAATATCCACCATACTCTTAGACAGAGCCTAGATAGGGCCAGGTAGCGTCCAAATCTCATCCTCTCTTCAGGGGTGACATATCTGGTAAATGCCCTCCCAGTCAATCTCTCGTTGGAGCTTGTTGCTTTAGAGGAGATTCATGAAAGGTGATAGTGCCTGAGCACTGTGGTGGGCAGTGTACCCTAGAATCATCCTAAACCCTCCACCTGGCGACTCCATCGTTCCTAAACATTAAAGACTCCACTGGTGATCAGTAGGCCTGCTGATTATCTCGGTTTCACATCAGACTCCACTGGGAGACCAGTCCCAAGCATAATGAAGACTCTACAAGGAGGCCAATTCTCAAGACAACATTAACCACAGTAGAAATAACAAGTAGGGCTAAGCTGCTTGGCTTATAAACAACACTCTGGCTCACAGAACCATTCATACAAGAGCTTTCCCTGATCTAAACCCACCTGAAACAGTTGATAATCCTGAGAAAATCCTTAAAATAACACCTTTGAGTAGGACATCAACTATTTCCAGCAACATCCATAGAGCCAATTCTGCACCAGAAGATCTTGCAGCTCTATTAGACCCTTTCTTCGACCTAGACCTCCAAAACAGATTACCTAGAACTAGGTCATTCAGTGTTTCAGACTAGCCAGACACTAGGGACAGCGAAACCCCTCCTTCCACACCACCTGATTTCCACTTTCTCCAAAACTTGGGGCTTTCTCAGCCTAGATCTGCTCAACAGACTTCTGCTGGTCCTACCATCCCTATCATCCAAATACCAGCTGCTCAAGCCAACCCTATACCTCACCAGAACACCATCATGGCAGCCTGGTATGCACCTCTAGTTTTACCTCAGCCTCTGCTGCCCTTACCAAATGATTATCAATCAAAAATCCCACACTTCCCTACTAAAGAGCCTACAACAACACAACAACATGTAGATAAAATGGAAGACTCTTTTGACTATATGGAAATTGATGATGAAACAATCAAAATGAGAATTTTCGCACAAAGCCTGGGGGGAGAGGTTAAAAAGTGGTTTAAGAACCTACCTACTGGTAGTATCCAAGATCTCCCTGCTTTATACCAGAATTTCATTAACAAATGGGAAACTAGAGCAAACCCTCGCCAGCTCCTAGCAGAATACATGTCCCTTAAGAGGAACGTAGGGGAAAGTGTTCATGATTACACCACTAGATTCAACAGTATTTACAACGCTCTTCCCCCACACATGAAACCTCCACAAGGTATGGCCCTGGCCAAATATCCTGATGGATTTGATGCTGACATGGCCTATGAGCTTAGGGATAAAGAATATACCACGTTGGAGGATATGCAGAAAGGGGCAGTAAACATAGAGGCAAATATGATTGAGAAAAGAGCAAAACTAAGATCTGAGAAGAGGGTAACATACAAGGATGACACTATAGCCTCCACTTCAGATCCTAATATTGACAGATTGTCTAAGAATCTGGATAAGCTATGCCAAGTGGTCGAAAATATGGCTATCACTCAGAACAGGAACCAAAATCAAAACCAAAACCAAAACTTTAGAATAAACAACAACACCCCCAAGAGACAGAAAGAGTCAGATCAGCAAGTCATTCCCCCCTTCCAAAACTTTCTTGATGAGGATGAGGGAATCATAGAAGAGTCTGAAGGGAATGTGATAAACATGTTTGAAATAGAATATTCGATCCTAAACTGTGATTCAGAAGAGGACCAACCCTCAACCTCTTATGGGGAGGAGGAATGGTTTGAATCTGAGGATTATAGGTTGGGATTTGAAAATGCCATGTTACAGGTCAGAGAACAATATGAGCTCAGGAGTAAAAAGAACCAAGACACTTCCAAACCTAAAAATCCTGAGGTAACCATCAAAAAGAGGCCTGAAAAACCTTCTAAAGTAACTACTGTAAACGATAAATCTACAGCTGAGAGTCCTGAGAAAAACCAACAGAAAGGCAACCAAAAAAATGAAAAACAAAGTTAACCAACCAGTAGCACTAGCACCTCAGTTAGTGTTCCTGATAAAACTATTTCTACACATGTACATAATGAGAAAACACAAACTGATTCAGCCACTAAAACAGTGGAAAATAAAACAGAGTTGAACACTTCCAAGAGTCAATCCACTTTCAGTTTAGAAAGTGAGATTGCAAAAATCAAAATCTCTGTACCATTATCTGAGCTTGCCACTCAGGATGTATATAAAGGCCAGATTCTGAAAGCATTAAATCTGAGTATAAATAATGACACTGTAAATTTGAGTGATGACCAGCCTGCCCTCTTATTCGGTCCCAAGATTGAGGGGAAATTTCAGGAAGGGGTAGTTCCACCTTTTTATATCAGTCTTAACATTCATGACAAGATCCTCCATAATGCCATGCATGACTCTGGTGCATCACACAATCTAATGCCTAAGGTAGTCATGCAGAAGTTAGGCCTTGAAATCACCAGACCCTATAAAGACTTGTATTCTTTTGACTCAAGTAGGGTAAAATGTCTGGGCCCGATCAAAGACTTGTGTGTGAGTTTGACTCAAATTCTTGTGAAATGTATGGTCATGGATGTAGTGGTGGTAGACGTGCCACCCAAGCATGGCATGTTGTTGTCAAGATCATGGGGAGCCAAGCTGCAAGGCACCATGCAGATGGATGGCTCATATGCCACTATCCCTATATTTGGCCAATCAAGAAGACTGTATAGAGAGTCCCAAATGAAATTCCTATTCAGTAGCCCCGAGAAACCTGAAAATTCACCATTATATTCTGTGCATACCGACCTTGACTCCTTCATCTTTTGTAATGATGAATCCTTAGAAGAGCCAGAGTCCCAGAGTAGGCATACAAATGAGAACACCGAGCCTATGGACCTTCACATAATGGCCACTCTGGAAGAATATGATCAGGAAAACCATGGGCAGCACACTGAAAACGAAGACGAAATCATCAATGAAGCATGTAGGATCTGTGGTGGACCTCTCACTCCAAGTGAAACAGAAACAGAACAAGAACAACAAGCTAACCACCTTCCTGGCATCCATGGCCTCTATGAACAACAAGATAGCTTACAACCTAGTACAGACCTCCCAACTCAACCTAATGGCGAACCCAGCTGTAAGGGAGAAAATGAAGTGGAAGTAAATAAAGAACCCCTGTGGGAAATGAACTTTGATGGGTCCTGTACTAGACAAAGCGCTGGAGCAGGAGTGTGGCTGCGTAACACTGAAAATGATCACGCGGAGAGCCACGCTGTCAATTTGCATTTCAAATGCACAAATAACATTGCAGAATATGAGGCTCTAATCTTGGGTTTAAATCTGTTGAAAAATTAGGAGCCCGTAGGATAGTCGTGAGAGGAGACTCCGAGTTAGTAATCAAACAGATGAATGGTGAGTATTCGGCAAAACACCCCAGTCTTAGGGCATATAGGAATGATACTCTAGATTTGCTAAAAACGTTCATTGAATATGATTTAGTATCCATTCCTAGGGGTCAAAACGCTATTGCAAATGGACTAGCCTGCCTAGCTAGCTCTTATCCTAAGGCCCCAGTTGACCAACAAATTATCATTCAGACTAAATTCAGGCCTGCAGTGCCAGACAATGAAAAATACTGGCAGGTCTTTGAAGGAGACAAACAGATTGAAGATTTCCTGATGGGCAGAAATGAGTTTGAATTTTCTGATTCGGACTCAAAATCTGATGACAACTGCCCAAGTGAGGATTCCCCAGATGAACTAGAAACACCTTGTAGTATAGAAATAAATTCTTTTTCTGAAGAAACTGTAGATTCAGCCATAAAACGTGAAAACGCGGATAGAGAAGAAATGGAGGTGCTGCAAGCCAAAGACAAGAACATACCAAGAGGCTTAGCACCCTTAGAGGATCTCTTTGATTTCGATGATGTTGCAAAGAAACCCACAATAGAACATGCAGAATCGGATGTAGAAGAGTGTAACGTAGGCACTGAAGACAAACCCAAAATGATAAAGCTGGCTAAGTCTATACCTGCAGACATGAAGAAAAGATACATTGACTTGTTTAAGGAATTCATTGATGTGTTTGCATGGAGCTATGAAGACTTAAAGGCCTATGACACCAACATTATACAACATAAGATACCACTGAAGGAAAATCAGAAACCTTTCAGACAAAAACTCCATAGAATTAATCCAAAACAATTGCCTGCAGTAGAAAAGGAAATTAAGAAGATGTATGATGCAGGCATTATAGTCCCTGTAAGGTTTTCTGATTGGGTGTCGAACTTAGTGGCTGTAAGGAAGAAAACAAGGGAGATTAGACTGTGCATAGACTTCAGAAACCTCAATAGAGCCTCCCTGAAGGATAACTACCCCTTGCCTAGAATGGAACATATCTTACAGAAGGTAGTGGGCTCTAAAAGAATCTCCCTGCTTGATGGTTTTTCAGGATACAACCAGGTTCTGGTACTCCCAGAAGATCAACTCAAAAAAGCTTTTACCACTCCATGGGGCACCTTCATGTATGTGAAAATGCCTTTTGGATTGATGAATGCTAGAGCTACCTTCCAGAGAGCAATGGATATTGCTTTCTTAGATGAGATTGGACACTTTATAGTTATCTACTTGGATGACTTAACTGTCTTTTCTAAAACAGAAGAAGAACACTTAAAACATCTGAGGAAAGTTTTTGAAAAATGTAGAAGGTACGGTCTGTCCCTAAATCCTAAGAAGACTGTTTTTGGGCTACAAGAAGGTAAGCTTCTGGGCCACATCATATCCGAGAAAGGGATTAGGATAGAACCCCAGAGAGTTGAGGGAATACTTCAAATTACACATCCAAGAAACATCAAGGAGCTACAGTCCTTCATTGGGAAGATCAATTTCCTTAGAAGATTTATCCCCAATCTTGCTGAGCATCTTAGGAAAATGACTGAAATGCTAAAGAAAGATGCAGGAATCAAGTGGACTGTTGAAGCCAAAAAATCTTTTGAGTCAGTAAAGCTCGCACTCACCCAAGCCCCTGTCCTTATCAGCCCTGACTTCTCAAAAGATTTTCTGATCTTTTCATTTGCTTCCCCACACATAATAGTAGCAGTTTTGCTGCAGAAAAATTCGGAAGGTAAGGAAAAGCCTATAGCCTTCTTTAATAAAGCCTTGAGAGATGCACCCTTAAAGTACAACATCATGTAAAAGCAGGCCTATGCCCTGATTAAGGCCTTAAAAGACTTTAGGGTGTACATTCTGCATTCTCACACCATTGCCTATGTGCCAAATATAGTAGTCAAAGATATCTTGTCCCAAGACCCAGATGGGAAAAGGGGAAAATGGATTGCTACGATTCTAGAATATGACATTGAAATCAAACCCACCAAGCTGATCAAAGGTCAAGGCCTAGCCCAATTGATGGTTGAATCTAATCTACAGGCCCTTGATATTAACATGATGAATGCCCTGGATGAGCAGGAAGGATTGCCCCATCAAACTGTTGAGGAGCAGTTTCAGAACTCTCCTTGGTACACTGATATCCTTTACGTGCTCACACACCTCAATGCCCCTCCAGAACTGTCCAAAACAAAGACCAGATTCCTAAAACTCAAAGCTAGAAATTACTGCATTATGAATGAGAGTCTATATTGGAAAAATCCAAATGGTCTTTTGCTGAAATGTTTGCCTGAAACCGAAGCTGAAAGAATCAAACAAGAATTCCATGCTGGGGAGTGTGGAGGCCACCTGAGTTGGAAGGCCACTACAAATAAGATACTCAGGGCTGGGTACTATTGGCCTACACTCTTTAGTGATGTTCATAAAATGGTCCTTACCTGCCACAAATGCCAAATTTTTGAGGGCAAAAGAAAGCTCCTTCCCCTCCCTCTGCAACCTATCACCATAGAAGGTCCCTTCATGCAATGGGGCTTAGAATTCATTGGAGAAATCCACCCCTCTTCTTCTGGGCAACACAAATGGATCCTGACTGCTACTGATTACTTCACTAAGTGGATTGAATCCATACCCACTAGGAATGCCACTAATTCTGTCATCATTAGGTTCCTAGAGGACTTTATCTTATCTCGGTTTGGCTGCCCAAGGAAAATAATCACTGACAATGCTGATGCTTTCGGATCCAAAAGAATGATTTATTTCTGTCACAGGTACGGAATTGCACTTGGACATTCAACTGCCTATTACCCCCAGGGTAATGGCTTAGCTGAATCATCAAATAAAAGCCTGGTTACAATCATTAAGAAGCTGCTGGAAGAGAACAAAAGGTCTTGGCATAAGAAGTTGATACATGCCTTGTGGGCGAAGAGGCTCACTACAAAGAAATATATTGGCACATCACCCTTCCAGCTAGTTTATGGGACAGAAGCAGTTTTTCCTACTAGCCTTGGGATACCAGTGGTAAAGCTTATTCAATAAATCCAATCAGAAGAAGACAGCATGATAAGGAGAATTAATGAAACAATCCATCTCCAGCAAACAAGGGAGCAAGTTTATGACAGAGCTGTCAGAGTGCAGGAAAACATGAAGAGACAGTTTGACAAAAGAACCAAAGCAGCAAATTTCAAGGTTGGGGACAAGGTCCTGAAGTGGGATTCAAGAAGAGAGGATAAAG
The DNA here is from genome assembly GCA_034641835.2 of Pinus albicaulis. NCBI lineage: Eukaryota > Viridiplantae > Streptophyta > Pinopsida > Pinales > Pinaceae > Pinus > Pinus albicaulis. Next base: position 184,058,744 of record CM076575.1, read on the forward strand.
GCAAACATGGCAAATTCGACAGCTTGTGGCAAGGTCCCTTCATCATTCAAGCCACTGTGGGTCCTAATGCGTTTTTCTTGCAAGAACTTGATGGTTCCGAGTTGTTTGGGGGTCCTATCAATGGCAGGATGCTCAAACACTATTTCTGCTAATTCTCCATTTCCAATTTCATTTCCATTGTATATACCGTTGCAAATTTTCATTTTCAGCAAAAAGAGAAGAAATTGTTCCAAAAAACAGAATGAAAAGAGAGGTTCAGACATGCTCAAAACATGAACCTCTGAGGCAAAAGGATTGGCTCTAATAAACTCAAAATCTGAGCCAAAGGGAAGAAGAATAGCTGGTCCTTACAAGCTCAAAATTTGGATCAGCAGTGAAAGAAGATCCAGCTCTAATATGCCCAAAATCAGAGTTGGAGCAAAGGAAAGAAGTGACTCAAATATGCTCAAAACCTGAGTCACAAGAAAGAAAGAAGGATGTTTCACAGTTGCAAAATTCCATGCCTTCACAGTTTTGTTTTCTTCAAGTTTCTGCCCAGCAAGTCAAACTGTCTAATCCTGGCTTGGCTGTGTTTAAATTTCCTGTCTTAGAATGTAGGTGAAGAAACCTGTTGGACAGTTTAATCCCAATAGGTAGTAGATTAGGTAGAGAAATAGATGAGGCCAACAGTCTAATCTAGCCTCATGGAGCAATAAGGGTAGAATTAGAATAGGTTTGTTTTTGTTTTTCAAAATAAAATGTAAAGGGTCTGCTAGTTCAAATTCACCCAAGGGAAAATTGTTAGAGCTCTAGTTTGGGTAGGTAGATTGGTTGGGAAAATGTTTCTGCTGATTTGTGTATCTAATATATTGTGGCAGCTAATCTAAAGAAAGAAGAAAGATGGCTTACAGCAGCAGGCATCTGGCCTACACCAAGAGATCATTTTCTGAATTCTTGACTCCTTCAAGAAGAAGCCATCCCCATGTGGAGCCACTGTTAGCCCCCCTATGAAATTTTTGACAAGCAAATAGGGGGCTAAGTCACTGTTGAGTCTTCAAGGAATGCCTTTCCCCTGAAAACCCATCCTCCTTGAAGTCTCTCAATTGTTGTGCCTAATATAAATCCACCTCTGCTAGTAAACTGCTAAAAAGGGCCTATCATTCCTCCCTTTACCCCTGCAACATACATCAGTTCCCCTTCTTTCCCTTTGCCCGAATTCCCTTTATTTTACTCTCATTTAGCCTCTTTTCATCCCCCTTTTCTTCCCCTTCTATTTCCCCTCTTACCCCTCAAATCCCCCTAAAATCCCCTTTAAATTCCCCCTCTTACCCTTTGTTTAGCCTTTTTTCTCTTTTTCCCCTTATCGTTTCCCTTTAAATCCCTTAAAACCCATTAAAACAGGCCAAAACCCCACTTTCCCAACTTTATAACAGGCCCTAGCCCCTTTCCCATTAAGCCCCTTCAACCACTTCCCCACATATGCCCGTCACCCAAGACCAAGCGCTTAAGCCTTGGGGGCCAATCGCAATCGGAAGCTGGGCGGGTGCGAAAATCCTTTGTAACACTGAAAAACCCGATTCGATTGTTTTATTACGATAAGCCTTTCGCTCTGTTCTGCACCATTGATCCGATCCCCAGATCGACGGCGGAGCGCTAATCGCAAGCCCCCGTCAATCGCAATCGCAACACTCATGCTGTCACCCCCGATTGATCGCATCGCTCCCCGATCGCTTCATCCTCCGATTTAATCCCGTCCATTCGTTCGATGCACGATCTAACGGCTGGGCGCTAATCGCAAGCCTCAGCAGTGCCACCCCGATTATAGCCCTCCGATCCATTCTTGACCGTTGATCCGTCCCACAGATCCAACGGTCTTCGCTCAATCACAACCCCCGTCTGATCGCAATCGCAACTCACAATGGTGCCGCCCCGATTGATATCTTCCGATTCAATCCTGACCGCTAATCTCCCCGCGATCCGACGGCCCTCCGCTGATCGTAGGCCTTCTTGTCCGACCCCCGATTGAGATTCGCCGATTTAATCTCCGCCGTCCATTTTCACGCTGATCTGACGGTCCTCCGCCAATCGCAGATCCCCTCCGATTGTGTTCTCCACCGTTGATCTCCCCGCCAGATCGACGGTCAGCGCTCAATCGCAGACCCTTCCCGATCGCAATCGCAAGTCCCTCTTCCCATCCCCCGATTGCATCCTGACCGTCCATTCTTACCGCAGATTGACGGCCAGCGCTCAATCGCTTCCCCTTCCGATCGCTGATCGCAAGCCTTCCCTCTATCTCTCGATTAAATCCTGGCCGTTCGTTTGTTTCGCGATCCAACAGCTATCGCTCTCCCCTGTAGATCGCAATCGAAAGTTTGTGAGTGTCTCATTTTTGTGCCCTTGCGATTGCGATCCTCCGATTGCATCTCCGTCGTCCGTCTCCTCCCGGATCTGACGGCTCAGGTTTAATCGCCCTCCACCTCCGCTGGGTCCCACTTCTTACATACATTTCGTTGCATTTGTTTGCATTTCCATACATTTTCGCCAAAATCTAAAGTTTCATATGTATTCCTCCATGTCCATAAGTCATACCATGGATCAATCTCCACCGTTGATCTTCGTCTCCAGGCCAGGATCTAACGGTTTGTGCTGCATATTCACACCAAACCCTATTATCTGCGCATTCCACCACTCCACTACATTTTCATTGTTCTTTTACATAATAGCTTTGTTTCCGCCACCGCCGCACCACCGTTTCGTTCACTCTGCATTCATCGCTCTGTCCACCGTTTTCTTCATAAGTTCGTTGTGTTGCAGAGTTTCTAGAGGATGGGACCACCGCTATTCAATGTACTGCCTCAATGGCAAGCGGCGCAATCAGGATCAAATCCAATGAGCCAGTACCATCAGGAAAGTCAAGGAATGGGGCCGTCAGGACTCACATTAATGGAGAGTGGAGTTCAAACGCCTAAATCCTTCCGGCGCCATTAAAAGCTCGAGCTAACTCGGCAGAGGCAGTAATGAAGCAGCAAGGAGTTTCAGTATAGAGCAGAGGGATTAGTGCACGTCAACGAAGATCTTGAGCTCTGAAACAGAGGTTTAAAGAGGAAAAGCATCATTTTGAAGACCCCAAGGATCGATTCTGGAGATCCTGAACATCAATAAGAGGTAATATCAAGGTTTTCTTATCAGCAGAATGTTTTTCCATAAAGGACAGGTCTCCCATACAGCCTTTATTATGCGCCGTGTCCTTGAAGGAATTTCTCGTCCCAGCTATAGTTCAAAACAATCTAACATCCATGAGGCAGACCTCTCAGCAGTTTCTTTCGTTTTGTTCAAATCACCCGGAGTACTACAGCCAAAAGGTCAAATCATATCCGAAGCAGATCTTTCTTTCACGAGGAAGGTGACAATGATTAAATATACAGTGTATCAAGCAGAATGGGTCTCGGCCCTACATTCATTGTTGTGTTTAAATGTAACATTTAAAATTCACCTACCTCCTCAGTCGGTCCTCTGTGTCTTTCCTTTTCGCTACAAAGCATGAGGGATGATTGTAATGGCTATTGCGTGATCATCATGAACTGCGAGCATTTTTGTCCCTAAGTCAAGCCTCGTGTGATAGTTGCATGACAGGTCGAGAACACATGTATTCAAAGCTAATGTAAAAGCTTAAAAGGGATGACCGATTGGTACAAGCGACGATAACAAGGCCATTAGATCCCCTTACTCACAGCAGTTGGTGATGTTTTTCATTTCATGTTCTTCTGACTGACATCTGAATGCATGACATAAGATTTACCCTTGTTAGGTACCTTATGTCCCAGCTCTCTCAGTCTTTAATGTTTTCTGCTCATATGTGTATTTGAATATTTTTTTTAATTGACTAAACCAATGTAGTGGATGATTATTGCCTGCTCTCTGATGTGCAAGTTGATAGAATCAGTGTTCAGATGTCTTTGTTAAGATTTAATTCAAAGAGGTTAGGAACATTGGGAGGTGTAAAGCCTGTCGCTGCCTCTTCATAACCTGCCCTTCCATACAAACCTTTTCAAGACCCCTCGTGTTGCCTATGGTTTTGTCCAAGCAGGCCTGGGGTTAAATGACCTCTGGCCTGATCTATAGATGGAATCAGATGGTTTTCCATCCTTCATTCTCATTCCTTAGTGTTCCATCCCACCAATCAGTATTTGAGATCCAAATGCTCTAGATGACTAGCACAATTGAAGCTTACACATTGAACATAAGTAAATCCTTTCTTGACTCCATTTCCCAATGCCCTTGATGTTCCCTGAGTTATCTATTCTTGCCTAGCTTCCTTCTTTACCCATCCTTGTCTTATGATGCAACCTTCCTTCCTTATTCTCAACAACCAAACTCAAACAATCATGTAAACAACCTTGAGCCTATAACTAGCCTAAAATCACAATTAAGAACTTCAAAGACATATATCCTTTGAAAATCATAGAGAGATCCCTCTCTGGACCTAGGAGGGCTAGATCCTAAGGTTTGAAAGTGGTTCTATGTTGTCTCATCTTTTGGTCTCTGTCAACTTGGCCAAAACATGGGAACCCCAACAACATCTTTCACTGGTGGTTTGAAAAATGACACTTCTGCACTTTGATGCCTTTGCAGTTCTTTTTTCTGTAAAGTAGTGGATGTACCACTGATTGAACCTGTCTTCTGACTACCCATTTCTTCTTCTGTTTGACTATCAGGGATTTCATGAACAGATTCCACGTCTAGAAGAGGGTTCATTTTTTTTCTTTTAGCATCTGGCTGTTTAGAAGATGCACTGACAGGAGTAGCTGCTTCAACATCTCTCTTCTTGCCCTTTTCCACATTAAGAGGAGTTTGTAAAATTGATACTTTTGCTACATTGGTCTGAGTAGGAGAAACATGTACTTGATCCTGTCCTTTAGAAGTCTGAGGCTGTTCTGTCATTGTAAATTTTTCTGTAATTTGGATATCAGCCTCCTTTTCTTTTCCTTTAGATGCTACTGTAGCCAAAGCACTGATTTCCTGTAGGTTTTGTTGAGAAGTCCCAACAGAAGAATAACTAATACCTGATATATGTACCTGTCCAAAAGAGTCTAGGTCAAGTATTTTTTCAAGGTATTTCATTACATTTTCAACATTGACCTGCTTACTATCCTGTTCTACCAATGTCCCTTCCATCCATTTATCCATATTGGCATACTGTTCAATTTCTGGGATTCTTTGATGAATGTAGGGTGATAGCTTGTTTTCATTCTTCTATCACAAATAAAGCTATTTGGGTCATAAGGTACCCAATAGAAACTTTTTTGTAATTTAAGATAATATTCTAATATTCTTTTTGCTTCCTTTCCAGCATCTCTTGAATTACAGATAAAGGGACCTAGTTGACTTTTAATCCTAAGTTGAGCCTTTTTATTTGCATTACAAAAATGAAATATATCTAAATTGTTCATTTTCCTGAAATATTCTAATGCAAAGAGTCTTATTGGGACATATTTTGGCAACTTGAATGGGCATAACTCACACCCATAAATTCTGATTTATATGTGATTTTGGTATAGCTACCAGTCACCTATCCAGTATTGCTTTGAGAGCTAAAGAATTTTCTTGATTTCACTACTGAGCATAGGATTAGAGACTCCTGTCAACAAGGTGGTTGTAGGGTGTACAAAAAGGTCAATAAACTCATTGTAGGAATAAGGGGAATCTCGAGAATTATGAGTAATGGAAGACCAAAAGATAACAGACCTGAGATTCCCTTTGGAATCAAGTTTTTTGACATAGAAAGGGAAATTTTCTGATTGGTAATAGATCATGAGATGATAAATAACAGAAGAATACTTGAAAACTCTTTCATTCTCCAATCTCATGAACTGATCATGGATTTTGTCTGCAATGTAGGACGCAAAGTCATACTTGACAGCAGGGGGTTGTCCAAGGGTGAAAATAGACAACAATACTAGGTTTAATTGGTCAACATATTCACTAGTATTGAAGCCCATTATAAAGAATATCATATTCAGAATAGGTCTACCCACATCAGTGAAAAAAGTATAACCATAAGGAGGAGGGCCTTTGGGCTGATGTTCTAGCAACACGAAGGTTTGGCAAAGGTGACTTAATTCTTCATGGGATAATTTGGTAGATTTCTCAAGTAATTCTCCCATAGACAGGGGAGTGAGGGCTTGACCAAGTTGAAATTGCAACATCTCGTTGATAGCCTGAGAAGTTATGGAAAAAAGGACGGTCTGACTTGGGGATAAAACTACTCTTTGATTGGGATCATAGTTTACATGACAATAATGGATTATCTCAGGGAAAATGTGGATTGAGGGGAGAAGGTACATGGGAAGATTGGATTCCCATAATCCAAAAATGTCAGAACCTTTCAAGTAATTATCTCTGCAGTAGCAAAAAATTCGAAGGGGACTTTCACTAAGAGCCAGGTCTTTAATTTGGAAATCTCTGTCTAATAAAGAAAAATAATCTAAGTCTCTGTGAGGGGCATTCAAGGGTGCGACATTTAGAGGCACGGGAACCTCCATTTCTGGTTCTTGTGGATTCAGAAATGAATTCGGGGTTTTATGAAAAATGAGCAAAATTATTGGTTTGGGAATATAATTTCAATTTTGGGAATAAAAAAGATCAAATTGAACTTCCTTTCAATCTTTAGTGTGGAATTAAAACAAAAATCAGGATTTTTACAGAGTTCAGCGGGAAATTGAGGTAAATACCTATTTTTCCAAGAAATAAACAGTAATTGGAATAGGTATTAGCTATGGTAGATGAATTTTGGATGCTTGAATGGAAATTTCTTCAGCACGAAAGCAGTTGATGGCGTTCGACAGTTGTTTTTGGAATTTTCTGCATGAGACTCTAGTCGTTACACAGAACAATGAAAATGACATAGGCATATTTATTTTATTCGCAAAGTCAAAAGGTTGGCGAGTTTTTAATTTTTTAATGGATGACGTCAGCAAGTACGGAGGTTTCGTCAGAGGAGACAGGCGGTAAGCAGTTTCCATCGCATCGCTTTTGGGGAAGGGTGGTTTTGAGTGGAGGGGCAGCAATTCCATACGATGAATGACGCGTGGCACTGTACGATCAAGAAAATTTCTTGGCCATCGTGCGTTATCGTTCGGACGTGGATGGCTAGCGATATTGATAATAACCATTAATCTTGGACTGGTTGATTGAACGGTCTTTGGGAAAGGGAGATGACAGGGATTTAATAGGGTGGACCCAATGCAATTAATTATGAAATAATCATATCGAGGGTGATTTGATTGGCGGATTAGGTTATTAATTAATCCTGAGGATTAATTATTCCGTTTATAATGCGGCGGGGATGTGTATAGGGAATTTTAACAAAGGGTTATAGTTTTAACTTTGGGTAAAGGGAGTCGAGGAAAAAATACACAAGGGAAGGGTTACTTTGAAGTTTGGTTTAAACAAAACTTCGCTATTTTAAAACACGTAATAAAACATGTTTTAACTATTTTTATTCAATGTATTTCTATTATATGGTAATTAAATCAAAGTAATATAATTACCATAAGGGGCGGGATTAATATAAAGATATATTTTAGCCAAAAGGGAGTATAATGAGGGTGTTTTATTAAAACATGTGGGGATTAAATACTTTGACTAAAATTATAATAAATGGGTTTTTGGGTATTTTATAAAAAATGAGTTATATATAATAGGAGAAGGTCATTCTTATAGGGATTTAAATAATAAATTAGAAATTAATATGGAAAAATGAAATGAAGCGCTAAGTGTAAAGTCATTAGGTTAATGTATTTAACTTATGCTTTTATGAAATAGGGTTTTTATGAAATATTGCATGATTTTCCTAAGTAAAATGGGATTTTACTTAGGAAATTTTTTTGTATAAATGAGTGAATGTCATGATGAATGGTTTTAAGTACTTAGGCTTTTCCAATTACTGGGTCGAGGGTTCGGTCCCTCCAAAAGTCAAGGAAATGCCTTAAGCCCCTTTAATTTTCAAATACCTTAGTACTTAGGGGAAATTAGTGAAGTTTTTGGGGAAAAATGAGAAGGGAAGTTAATAATTTGACTTTGCCTTGCTTGAAATCCTTCCAGTGTAGTGTCTGCCTTTGTACTTGTGATGAAAGTAAAGATTTAACACATCTAGAGTCATTATCCATCACATGTAATTCTGCAACAACATCTACCTACCCTACCTACTTTACCCTACCATTTTTTCTTCTTTATTAGGGTGCACTTAAACTGGCAAACCCTTATCAAAATTTTTCTTTTACATATGGAAATCTATCTAATTCTAACCTTATTACATCCAAGGGCTCAGATTAAACTGTTCAGTTCATTTTATTTACTCTACCTATCTACTTATCTGCCAAGATTAAACAGTTTGGTCAAATTTTATTCTCTATCTCTAAAACATAAAATTGAAAAATGAACTAGCCAAGCTTAAACTGTTTGACTATTCATCAATTGTGGCATAAAATACAAGTTGCACACAATTTTTTTGTTACATCAGAGCAAAATGTAGTGGCATTTAGTCTTGCATACTTTCCTTGGCCTTTCTTTTGGTGGGGTTCATTTTCACTTTTTTTGCCATTTTATTCTTTTCACCCTTTGATTTTTGTTTTAGGGTATACCCTCTTTACATTTTTTATTTTTTTTTATTTTTTTGAAAATATGAAAACCTTTACAGCAAGAAAAGGTATGAACATATTGCATAGCTCATCAATTCAATCATGAAATATGACACCTATTGGTATAGGAGTCTAACACTAGCTCCACTTGGGGATGGCTTTTCCTCGTGAAAAGTCAAGAACAGCAGGTCAGTTAGCCTCAAAGTACTTATGACTGAACCATGGAATATTATTCAGCTTGTTGCTTTCTTGTATGTATGATAGTAACATTTCTGAAGCTTAGGGCCTTCTCTTCAGGCTTCAACTTTAGCAAGTTACTATCCACTCAAAACTACGACATTACAAAGGATATAGTATGTACATGTTAAAAATCAGAATTATCCTAATAAATAGGATCAAAGTAATGCTTTAACATTCGACCATTAACTGGCCCTTCTTCAGTCTCTGTTCCATCCAATTTTTTCAAAAGATAGGTATTATTTACTTGTAAAGCATGAATGATATAAGGTCCTTTCCATAGGAAATCAAACTTCCCATGTTTTCCCTTATCCTCTCTTGTAGAATCCCATCTCAAAACTTTATCTTCCAATTGGAAATCTTTTGCCTTGGTCCTTTTGTCAAAAAATTTCTTTAGGTTCTCCTGTAAAACTTGGGATCTTTGATAAACTTCTTCTCTGGTTTGTTGCAAATTGATGGTCTGATTTATTCTTCTTTGAATATCATTTGGTTCAACTTGAGCTTCTTGAAGTAATTTCATTACAGGAACACCTAAATATGAAGGAAATATAGCCTCAATACCATAAACTAACTCATAAGGAATTGTCCCAATAGATTTTTTGGTGGTGAGTCTGTCTGCCCACAATGCATTTGTAAGTTTCTTATGCCAATTTTTCTTGTTTTCTTCCAATAGTTTCTTGATAATATTAATGAGACTCTTATTGGAAGATTCAACCAGTCCATTACCTTGAGGGTAATAGGCTTTTGAATGGCTTAAGGTAATATGATATTTATTACAGAAACTTATCATCTTTTTAGATTTGAAAGCAGCAGCATTATCAGTTATGTTTTTCTCAGGACATCCAAATCTTGATAGTATATTGGTTTCTAGGAATCCTATGATCACAGAGTCATTGGCTTGTCTGGAGGGAATTGCTTCAATCCATTTAGTAAAATAATTTGTGGCAGTGAGGATCCATTTGTGTTGGCAAGAAGAAGGAGGATTGATTTCTCCAATGAAATTCAGGCCCCATTGTTAGAAAGGTTTTTCAGTGGAAATTGGTTTCAAGGGTAAAGGTAATAGTTTTCTGTTGCCTTCAAAAATTTGACATTTATGGCAAGCAGTGACAAATTTCTTTACATCAGAGAACAAGGTTGGCCAATAGAACCAAGCTCTTAGGATCTTATCTGCAGTTTATTTCCAATAAAGGTGTCCACCACAGTCTCCTGCATGGAATTCATTGAGAGCCTTGTCAGCTTCATCTTTTAATAAAAAATTCAATAAAATACCATCGTGATTTCTCCAAAAGAGAACATTATCTAAAATACAAAACTTTAAGGATTTCATTTTCAAAAACCTTTTCTTTGTTCTGGATAACCCTGGAGGAGCTTGCAGGTTTAAAAAACATAAATTATATCAGCATACCAAGGTGAATCTAAAAAGGCCTGGCTGATTTGAGGAGTCGCCATCTCCTGATTGTCATCCAGTTCATTAATATCCAAGGCTGGACAATTTGTTTCAGTCATGAGTTGAGCCAATCCCTATCCTTTTATAAGCTTTGTAGGTTTTATCTCAATATCATACTCTAATATGGTAGAAATCCATTTACCTCTCTTGCCCTCAATTCCATCTTGAGTTAAGATGTCTTTGACAACAGCATTTGGTACATAGGCTATCACATGAGAATACAATATATAGATTCTAAAATCTTTAATGGCTTTTACAAGTGCAAACGCTTGTTTTTCCATGATGTTGTATTTTAATGATGCATCTCTTAGTGCTTTACTAAAAAAGGCTATATGTTTTTCACATCCTTGATCATCCTTTTGTAATAAAACAACTACTGCAGTATGCTCTGATGCAAATGAAAATATTATGAAGTCTCTATCAAATTGTGGACTGGTAAGAACTGGTGCTCTAGTCAAAGCCATTTTAATATCTTCCAATCATTTCTTGGCTTCTACTGTCCATTTAATACTCGAATCCTTTCTTAACATGTTAGTAAGCAATATAATTAATTCAGCTAAACTAGAAATGAATCTTCTCAAAAAATTGATTTTTCCTATGAAAGCTTGAAGTTATTTAACATTTCTTGGATGAGGTATTTGCAAAATAGCTTCTATTCTAGTAGGATCAATTCTAATACCATCTTTGGAAATGATATGGCCCAAGATTTTACCTTCTTCAAGACCAAACAAGGACTTTTTTGGATTCAAAGAGATACCATACTTTCTGCATTTTATGAATACTTGTCTGAGATGGTCTAAATGTTGCTGATATGATTTAGACAAAACAGTTAAATCATCCAGATATATAACAAGAAAGTCATGAATTTCTTTTGCAAATGCAATGTCCATTTCTCTTTGGAAGGTTGCTCCAGCATTTTTGAGTCTGAATGGCATTTCAACGTACTTGAAGGTACCCCATGGTGTTGTAAAAGCTATTTTTTCCTGGTCATTAGGATGAACCAGAATCTGGTTGTATCCTGAGAACCCATCTAAAAGAGAAATCCTTGAAGCACCTACTACCGTTTGCAAAATGTGATCCATTTTGGGCAAAGGATAATTATACTTCAAAGAAACCTTGTTCAAATTTTTTAAATCAACACACAATCTGATCTCTCTGGTTTTCTTCCTAGTAGGGAGTAGATTAGACACCCACTCTGAAAATCTAAAATATAATTGGAGCTATTATCCCTGCTTCATACATTCGTTTGATTTCCTTTTCAATTGAAGGCAACAGTATAGGGTTGATTCTTCTGAGTTTCTGCTTAAATGGTTTTTGATCTGGTTTTAGAGGTATTCTATGTTGAATTATAGATGTATCATATGACTTCAAATATTCATAACTCCAGGCAAAGACATCTTGGAATTATTTTATTAATTCAACATATTTTGATTTTTTATCAGGAGGCAAAGATTTTGATAATTTTATTATTTTATGATTTTCTTCAGTTCCCAGATTGTATTCCTCAATATCAGCTTTCAATGGTTCCATTTTAGGTTTTAGTGGAATGTCATTAGAGTAAAAAAGATATTCCAAAGGAGTTAATCCTTTAGGAAAATGATTATCTTTCAGATTAATGATTTCAGATTCATCTTCTATAATCTCATCACCCTCCATTTGTTTGAGGTCCTGCATGTCTTTTTTTGTAAAATTCGTTGGATGAAGCATTTGAGTGGCACTTTCTTCTGAAATGTCTTTTTTTTTTTCATTTATTTGATCAGATTCATTGATTGTATCTTCATCTATGCTACTGTTAGAAAATTCATTCTCTAAATTTAGAAAATTGTTAATCTGATTGTCATTTACAAACACTTGCCAATTCTTAAAATTATCTCGTATAGCTGGTCTGTGTCTAATCTCAGCTGTGAACTGATAATTAGGTTCAAATGGTAATTTACAAGTGATAGCCAAAATTGCAAGACTATGAGCATGCAAATTTTTTTTTCGTGGTAATTTGGCAAGCTGAGCCTGCAGGAAAGTATTGAGAATCTCTACAATTGTTCCTCTATATTCTCTTAATCTGGGATCTTTTGTCGAATACTCACCATTGATCTGTTGAATGATTAAATCAGAATATCCTATGACAGATACTCTAATTGCCCCTAAATTTTTGACAAGTTTAAGCCCTAACAAAAGAGCCTCATATTCTGCCATATTATTAGTGCATTTAAAGTTCAATCTGTAAGCATGGCCTTCAGCATGATCATTTTCAAGATTATGTATCCAAATTCCAGCTCCTGCTCCTAACTTATTAACTGAACCATCAAATTATAAATGCCAAAGAATTTCATGTTCATAATTTGTATCATGTGTTTTAGGAACTTTCTTAACAGTGAGATCTGATTTTTTACTTTCTTCTGGTTTTTTTTTGGTTTTCTGATGTTTCTTTTTCTTCGGAGATTTCCTGGATTTGAACACTAGATTTTTTATTTGAAATTTCTTTTGGTTTTTTTGTTGGTGCTTCTAGTTCAGTGGGAAGATCAGTTTCAGCATTATAGAGAATAAATGAGTCCATATCAGAGTGTACTGAGTAGATAGGGAAATTTTCAGGTTTCTCCTGACTACTAACCACATATTTCATTAGAGTTTCTCTCTATAGTCTCTTAGGTTGGCCGAATACTGAAATAGTAGCATATGACATGTCTAATTGAAGAGATCCTCTGAGTTTTGCACCCCAGGATATAGACAATAGCATACCATATTTTGGAGGAATATCTGCTACTACTATATCCATCAAAATTGTTTTCGCAGGGTATTGAACCAATGTAACACACAAATCTTTAATTAATCCTAAACATCTCACCTGACTTGAATGAAAATAAAATAGATCTTTATATGGTATGGTGATGTCTAAGTTTAATCTTTCCGTTACAGCCTTGAGCATTATATTATGAGATGCCCCAGAATCAAGCATGGCATTATGAGGTATTTTATCATGTATATTGAAAATCACATAAAATGGAGTTCCTCCACTTTCTGGTTTTCCATTTACTTCAGGGCCAAATAATAATATATGTTGATCATCAAAAGCATTTACTGAATCATTACTTCCAGTAATATTGAGTGATTTATGAATTTGGCTTCTGTAGACATAATGTTTAGCTCATTTAGACAATGGAACAACTATCTTTAATTTGCCTACTTCAGCTTCCAGATTGAAATTTTTTTCGGTTTGAGTTCTTGTATTTTGAACAGTTGGATTGTCTTTTTCTTCTATGTTTTCAGTGTTTTTCTCCTTCTCAGGAGTGTGGTTGTGGACTGAAGTTATTTCTGAATCAACTTCTAGTGGTTCCTCTACATTTCCTTTGGGAGGAAGAGTATTGGAAAATTGTTTGTTGTTCAGTTGAGTATCGGATACATCTTCAATTACTGGGTTGGTAGGATTAGTATCTAATCTAGAAAGAATACTTACCTTTGAAGGGATGTTTTGCAGTTTTCTATTTACTTGCTTCCAGAACATCAACTCTTCTACTCCTCAAATTGTATTGCTTATGAACTTCGTATATGGTTGTATCATATCCTTCCTTAAAGTCAAATGATTCTCTTGACTGGGTTTGAAATTGCTTAAGAATATGAGCCTCTTGATCCTCTTGGGTCAAGAAAATTTCTGGTTCATTCTCATCTTCAGTGACATTGTTTATTTGAACATCTTCAGTTGGTTCTTCAGAATTTGAGCCTTCGACATAATTTTCCTGGAATGGGGGCCTAATATTTTGATCAGGACCAGTTTTTCTAGTATTTTAATTTTGGTTTCTTCTGAAGTTCAGATTTCTCACAGTATTGCTCGGTTGACCATCCCAAGGAGCTTTATTCTTTTCAATGGTTTCTACTATATCTCCTAGCCTTTCCATTCCTTTGATAATAACATCTAGTTTCTTCTCAAAAGATGTGGGTTCTTTGTTTATAGGCATTCTCCTTTCAGCTCTGGCTCTAGCTCGTTTCTTTATCAGGTTAGCTTCAACACTAATAACTATACTTTGAATTTCTTCTAAAGTTTGAGGAGCTCTTTCCCTAAGTTGATATGATATATCAGAATCAAATCCATCAGGGAATTTGATTAATACTGAATCTGGAGGAGGTCTAATATTTTTGGGAACAACATTGTAAGCTTCATTGAATTTGGTGACATAATCTTGCACAGTCTCATTTGGTCCTCTTTTTAGTTTTCCAAAGTCTGATAATATTTGAAGAGGGTCTTTCTTCTTTTCCCATCTATTTAAAAATGTTCTATAAAGGGCTGGTAAGTTAGCAACATTGTTTACAGGAAGGGCTCTAAACTAGGTTCTGACTTCTTCAGTAAGACTTTGGACAAATATTCTCATTCGTACATCATCAACATCTATTTCATAAATTTCAAAATAATCGGTCATCTGTTTAGTATGCTGTTGTGCAGTGTAAGTACCAGAACCATCAAAGGGAGTGATTTTACTTTGGTAATCTTGAGGCATAGCCCCTAGATTGGTTGGTAACCTTAAGGGAGCATATCTGTTTTCCATTGGAAGAGGTAGTGGAATAACAGGTGAGGTTGTTATATGGGTGATGGGTGGAGGAGTGGAAGGGGTAGTTTGAGGTTGAGATGTTTGTGGAAATGTTGATGAACTTGGAGAAGCTAAAGTAATCAGAGAAATATTTGACGTTCCTTTAGAGGTAATCTTGGATTGTGTGGAATATTGCAGATGTTTGTCAAGATGTGAAGTAACAAATTCAAGTTGTAGATCTTCAAGAAAAACTGAGTCTGGAACCAAATTGGATAACTCAAATTCAGAAAAATTTACAAATAAAGATGTTTCAAAATGCTCATCAAAAGGTTCGTCCTCAAGATAAATCCACTTCACTCGAGAGGATATAGATCTATAGAGAGGTCGAGAAATTCCAGAGCTTTCTTGACTATCTTGTCTTCTAAGAATTATGGGAATCAGATTCGGATTTTCGAACACAGGCGGAGGATTTGGATCAGGATTAGCCCCGGTGTAACGAGTCCTTTCTGAAGCCAGGTTTCTAAGTGATATTTTTTTGTTTTTTTGGTTTTAAATGAAATGAATAATACAACTTCAATAATCTCTTTAAGAAGTTTCAGATATTGGATTTAAATTTCCTTAAAGATTTATTTAACTAGAGGAACTGATTAAATGTTTGAAACCAAAGTTTAATTCATAAACTAGACTAGAGATAGACTGAAGCAACATTTATTTACTATGAAATTGTAGAGTATAAGCAGTTCAAAGGCTACCTGGCTAACTTCAGGCTCCATCTGTAATTTGTAGAATAAACAATAGTAACAATAAAATTACTAAGATCCCCAGTGGAGTCGCCACTATGTTATCACTCAGATTTTCAAAGAAGTTTTTGGGAAGAGGAAAGGGGTCTGAGGTAACCACAAACCAATCTTTTAGGTAAATAATCTAGCCAATCTGTACCCAGAGAGGGCTCTCTCTATAAAATTTAGCTTTGTTTTAGAAGATATTAGGCTAGTTATAAAGTCTAGGGGTTCTGTTTGAATTTGGGTGGTGGAATTCGATAGGTGAGGGCAATATTGAGTAGTTCAAGCCATTGGGCTATGAAGTCAAAAAAATGGCTTCACTGGATTAAGTTTCTAAACAAAATATGGTCTCACAGGGCAAGGTAATCAAACTGGGAACAATTATAGATCTTTAAAGTGAATGAGATGGAATTAAAATGTATTAAATGAAATTAAGAATCTTTCAACACATTCAAAGAGGGAAATTGAGTGATTATCAATAAAGAGCATTTAAGTATTCTTTACTAAATAATCAAAATGCATAAACTAGAGAAACAGGAGCAATTAAGAATTCACTGTTTAAACCAATTTAGACGAAAACATTTAGAATAAAAATGATTAAAATTAGATTACACTTAAGCACTTTCTGATTTATTCCTTTTCCTTGATCATTCAGAAATGAAACACAGTGATATAATAAACAGATATAAAAGACTTCAAAACACAAGAGAAAGATGACTTATTGATCCGTAGTCTGACACATGAATCCTGTAAAAAGTCTTTCGCATCAATTCATCATCCAGCTAGCCACAAAAAATTTCTCCAATAGCACTTTATTCCAAAATAGTCAATGTTACAGCAAAGTCTAAGAATCCACACTCAATACTCTAATTGAGGGAGTATTTATACAAAAAATTATACAAAATATCTCATAAAAAATTGAGATATAATCTAGGATGACTCATAAGTATTATACAATAAACTAGAGACAGATGGTCTCGAAGATAGAAAAAAATGATAACTGATGTTGTGCTGTTTCCTTCTTTTGAGAATGTGCTGGAGGCAGGCCCTATGCTTTGGCTCATTTTTGTCATATTTAGTAACTCTATGCTGGCTGCTCTGTTTAACTGATACTCTTTGAATTCTCAGATACACTTTGACCTTTATTCATCCCTTTATCCTTCTTACCATGACTTACTGTAGTACATAATCAAAAATTTAGGTAAGGATAATTGTTTACAAAAGTTCTAACAGTTCTTCCCACCATTTATCTTCCGGAATCCTGTTCCTTTGCCGCTTTCTGAGAGTTTCATCAGTCTCTGTATACCTAAAGAAAGTAGGTTGAACAGGGAAAAAATCTTTACTTCATGCTCAAGATAAAACAAATTTTCCAATCTATCATGAAGAATTTTTCCTGTAGGCAATGCTGATCTTGATGAACTAGTTGAGGTACTCGCCTGATTATCAGCATGTTTGTCTAATTTTTCAACATAACTTTCCAAGTCCATCAATTTATCTTCTGAAACTAAAGGAATGGGAAATCCTTTATTCAAATAAATATCAAATATTTTTCTGAAGGCAGTGATTTCTTCTTGCATGTTAGAGCATCTTCATTCTAAATTCTGAATTAGAGTTATTTTGGCAAAAACTCTTTTTATTTCCAAAATTGTGTCTGTTCTGTCTTGAATACCAAGTTCTTCAAGTTGATGCTTGTTCTAAGTATTTAAAAAGTGAATAAGTCTATGAGCTTCTTCAGGCATGTTTCCCAATTCTTCTCTTACTCTTAGGACTTCTTCTATAGCGAATCTGAGTAAATCATTTTGTTGATGCATTATTTGAATTGAGGGCCAGACATCATTTATTGACTGGATGATGTTGTCCCAAAGAATTTCATTTATTTCCTCTAAAGGCTTCTCCAATGTGAGATCCTTTTCCAATCTGCTAACCAACTTTTCTAATCTGTTGACCTCTCTTGTTTTATCTGCAACACTCATTTTCGAGAGGTCATATTTATGTCCCAAAGTGGCGAGTTGCACCTTTGTTCTCTGTAGCTTAGTAACTTGGAGTTTCATTTCCTCCATTGACTTTATTAACTCTTCTCCACTGAAATTTGAAGTATTTACCTGTGACAATTCTGTTGGCTGACCTTTTTTTGTAGTACCTATAATTACCTCTGGTGTAGATGCTAAAACACTAGGCTGCTTATCTTTCAATGCCTTTTCAAGCTCTTTTTCTGTTTCATTAAGTTGCTCATTCAGTTTTAAGAGAAAGTCCATTAATTCTTCTTCAGAATTTTGCTTCATAATTTCAGCAGTCTGGAGATGTCTTGAGGCTTGTAACTTTAGTTGTTTTCTCAAAGCTGCAATATCATCATCTTTTTTCTTGATTAATGCTTCTATTCCCTTGAAATCTTTGGGATTATGTCCCAATACAATGATAATCTCCAAAAAATTCTTAATCTTGTTGTCCTTAGCCTGAGAAGAGGCTTTTTCAAGGCTTAATTGAGCATTTGTATTTTCCAAAGAATCCTGCAATTTCTGGGTCATCATTGATTTATCTGTCAGAGTAGAATAAATCATCTCACTGGTCTGTTTATGTAGCTAAATTTGATCTAAAGGATGAATATCCTTTGCTAAGACTTCAAAATTAGTCCTGATATAATCTGCAGTTTTCTGAGGTTGCTACACTTTGTGTTTGAAGTGACTCATTATCATTTTACCTTGTTGAATGTCATAAGATGACATCAATATCTGTTGATTCTTAGGAGCTATATTCAAACATTGATTGTACACTTGAAGTCCGAGAGGATCATTTCTGGCCTTGATATTTATGAATGTTCTTTTAATGTCCTAAGCATCTTTCACTGGTGGTTTGAAAGATGACACTTCTGCACTTTACTGCTTTTGCAGTTATTTTTTCTGTAAAGTAGTGGATGTACCACTGATTGAACCTGTTTGACTACCCATTTCTTCTTGTGTTTGACTATCAGGGATTTCATAAACAAATTCCACCTCTGGAAGAGGGTTCATTTTCTGTCTTTTAGCATCTGGCTGTTTAGAAGATCCACTGACAGGAGTAGCTACTTCAACATCTCTCTTCTTGCCCATTTCCACATTAAGAGGAGTTTGTAAAATTGATACTTCTGCTACATTAGTTTGAGTAGGAGAAACATGTACTTGATCCTGTCCTTTAGAAGACTGAGCCTGTTCTGTCATTGTAAATTTTTCTGTAATTTGGATATCAGCCTCCTTCTCTTTTCCTTTAGATGCTACTGTAGCCAAAGCACCGATTTCCTGTAGGTTTTGTTGAGAAGTACCAGCAGAAGAAGAACCAATACCTGGTATCTGTACCTGTCCAAAAGAGTCTAGGTCAAGTATTTTTTCAAGGTATTTCATTACATTTTCAACATTGACTTGCTCACTATCCTATTCTACCAATGTCCCTTCCATCCATTCATCCATATTGGCATACTATTCAATTTCTAGGATTCTTTGATGAATGTAGGGTGATAGTTTGTTTTTCATTCTTCTATCACAAATAAAGCTATTTGGGTCATAAGGTACCCAATAGAAACTTTTTTGTAATTTAAGATAATCTTCTAATATTCTTTCTGCTTCCTTTCCAGCATCTCTAGAATTACAGATAAAGGAACCTAGCTGACTTTTAATCCTAAGTTGAGCCTTTTTCTTTGCATTACAAAAATGAACTATATCTGAATTGTTCATCTGCCTGAAATATTCTAATGAAAAGAGTCTTATTGGGACATATTTTGGCAACTTGAATGGGCATAACTCACACCCATAAATTATGATTTCTGTGTGATTTCGGTATAGGTACCAGTCACCTATTCGGTATTGCTTTGAGAGCTGAAGAATTTTCTTGATTTCACTACTGAGCCTAGGAGGAGAGACTCCTGTCAACAAGGTGGTTGCAGGGTGTACAAAAATTTCAATAAACTCATTGTAGGAATAAGGGGAATCTCGAGAATTATGAGTAATGGCAGACCAAAAGATAACAAACCTAGGATTCCCTTTGGCATCAAGTTTTTTGACATAGAAAGGGAAATTTTCCAATTGGTAATAGAGCATGAGATGATAAATAAGAGAAGAATACTTGAACACTCTTTCATTCTCCAATCTCATGAACTGATCATGGATTTTGTCTGCAATGTAGGATGCAAAGTCATACTTGACAGCAGGGGGCTGTCAAGGGGTGAAAATAGACAACAATACTAGGGTTAATTGGTCAACATATTCACTAGTATTGAAGCCCATTATAAAGGATATCATATTCAGAATAATTCTACCCACATTAGTGAAAAAAGTATAACCATAAGGAGGAGGGACTTTGGGCTGATGTTCTGGCAACATGAAGGTTTGGCAAAGGTGACTTAATTCTTCATGGGATAATTTGGTAGATTTCTCAAGTAATTCTCCCATAGACAGGGGAGTGAGGGCTTGAGCAGGTTGAAATTGCAACATCTCGTTGATAGCCTGAGTAGTTATGGGAAAAAGGATGGTCTGACTTGGGGATAAAACTACTCTTTGATTGGGATCATAGTTTGCATGACAATAATGGATTATCTCAGGGAAAATGTGGACTGAGGGGAGAAAGTACATGAGAAGACTGGATTCCCATAATCCAAAAATGTCAGAACCTTTCAAGTAATTATCTCTGCAGTAGTAAAAAATTCGAAGGGGACTTTCACTAAGAACCGGGTCTTTAATTTGGAAATCTTTGTCTACTAAAGGCAAATAATCTAAGTCTCTGTGAGGGGCATTCAAGGGTGCGACATTTAGAGCCACGGGAACCTCCATTTTTGGTTCTTATGGATTCATAAATGAATTCGGGGTTTTATGAAAAATGGGCACAATTACTGGTTTGGGAATATAATTGCAATTTTGGGAATAAAAAAGATCAAATTGAACTTCGTTTCAGTATTTAGTGTCGAATTAAAACCAAAACAAGGATTTTTACAGATTTCAGCAGGAAATTCAGGTAAATACCTGCTTTTCCAGGAAATAAATAGTAATTGGAACAGGTATTAGCTATGGTAGATGAATTCTGGATGCTTGAATTCAAATTTCTTCAACACGGGAGCAGTTGATGGCATTCGACAGTTGGTTTTGGAATTTTCTACATGAGACTCTGGTCGTTCCACAAAACAATGAAAATGACGCAGGCATATTTGTTTTATTCGCAAAGTCAAAAGGTTGGTGGGTTTTTAATTTTTTAATGGATGACGTCAGCAAGTATGGAGGTTTCGTCAGAGGAGACAGGTGGTAAGCGGTTTCCATCGCACCGCTTTTGGGGAAGGGCGGTTTTGAGTGGAGGGGCAGCGATTCCATACGATGAATGATGCATGGCATTGTACGATCTAGAAAACCGCTTGGCCATCGCGCGTTATCGTTTGGAAATGGATGGCTAGCGATATTGATAATAACCGTTGATCTTGGACTGGCTGATCTAACGGTCTTCAGAAAAGGGAGACGACAGGGATTTAATAGGGTGGGCCCAATGCAATTAATTATGAAATAATCATATTAGGGGTGATTTGATTGGCAGATTAGGTTATTAATTAATCCTAAGGATTAATTATTCCCTTTATAATGCGGCGGGGATGTGTATCGAGAATTTTAACAAAGGGTTATAGTTTTAACTTTGGGTAAAGGGAGTCGAGGAAAATATACACAAGGGAAGGGTTACTTTCAAGTTTGGTTTAAACAAAACTTCTTTATCTTAAAACGCGTAATAAAACATGTTTTAACTGTTTTTCTTCAATGTATTTCTATTATATGGTAATTAAATCAAAGTAATCTAATTACCATACGGGGCGGGATTAATATAAAGATATATTTTAGCCAAAAGGGAGTATAATGAGCGTGTTTTATAAAACATGTGGGGATTAAATACTTTGACTAAAATTGTAATAAATGGGTTTTTGGGTATTTTATGAAAAAGGAGTTATATATAATAGGAGAAGGTCATTCTTATAGGGATTTAAATAATAAATTAGAAATTAATATGGAAAAATGAAATGAAGCGCTAAGTTTAAAGTCATTAGGTTAATGTATTTAACTTATGCTTTTATGAAATAGGGTTTTTATGAAATATTGCATGATTTTCCTAAGTAAAATGGGATTTTACTTAGGAAATTTTTTTGTATAAATGAGTGAATGTCATGATGAATGGTTTTAAGTACTTAGGCTTTTCCAATTACTGGGTCGAGGGTCCAGTCCCTCCAAAATTCAAGGAAATGCCTTGAGCCCCTTTAATTTTCAAATACCTTAGTACTTAGGGGAAATTAGTGAAGTTTTTAGGGAAAAATGAGAAGGGAAGTTAATAATTTGACTTTGCCTTGCTTGAAATCCTTCCAGTGTAGTGTCTGCCTTTGCACTTGTGATGAAAGTAAAGATTTAAAACATCTAGAGTCATTATCCATCACATGTAATTATGCAACAACATCTACCTACCCTACCATTTTTTCTTCTTTATTAGGGTGCACTTAAACTAGAAAACCCTTATCAAACTTTTTCTTTTACATATGGAAATATATCTAATTATAACCTTATTACATCCAAGGGCTTAGATTAAACTGTTGAGCTCCTTTTATTTACTCTACCTATCTACTTATCTGCCAAGATTAAACAGTTTGGTCAAATTTTATTCTCTATCTCTAAAACATAAAATTGAAAAATGAACTAGCCAAGCTTAAACTGTTTGACTATTCATCAATTGTGGCATAAAATACAAGTTGCACACAATTTTTTTATTACATCAGAGAAAAAAGTAGTGGCATTTAGACTTGCACACTTTCCTTGACCTTTCTTTTGGTGGGGTTCATTTTCACTTTTTTGGCCATTTTATTCTTTTCACCCTTTGATTTTTCTTTTAGGGTATACCCTCTTTACATTTTTTAAATTTTTTGATTTTTTTGAAAATATGGAAACCTTTACAACAAGAAAAGGTATGAACATATTGCATATCTCATCAAGTCAATCATGAAATATGACACCTATTGGTATAGGAGTCTAACAGGAACTGCGGTTATGTTCTAATCTAGGGTTAATGGATTGGGTTTTATGTATGCTTCAACATGTATATATATGTGTTGAAACACTAAAAGGAATATAATGAAAAATCAAGTTGGTCATCCTGATTTGGGATCCAGGGAAAAATATTTGTGTTTATGTGTTTTATGTTTTATTCTCTCGCTATTTTTTATTTTCTATTTTAAAGATTTGTTCATAGATAATTTCTGTACAAGGTTAAAACCTACACAAGCACAACATGAGGTAGCACAATGTTGGAAGGAGGTGGTGCCAGCACAAGAATACCAATAATTACTAAAGAAATTCATAGACCTCTCCTCTATAGAAGACAAAACATTTTCCCAACTTAGAGAAGAACAGAAAAAGCTAAAAAGGGCACAAGAATGGATGGAGCAAGGCAAGAAACAAATCACCACGATTTGTTCTTTGTACAATGATGCACTATCTTGCAGAGCACCGACCACTAACTATGCCTTGTTCTTAACAGAACAACATCTACTGTTGAAATTCAATGCCATGAGGGCAGGAAAATATACAAATTTTAGAGCTATAGAATAACTTTTCCATTGTTGTAATGGGCAAGATGAACAAGTCCAACACCTCCTATGTGAACTTTACATGCACAATTTATTTTTGGAAGTGGACACAGACAATAATCCTAGTCCCTTTATAGGAGATGTCTAGCTCCAAGCCTTCCTCTCATTTGCTAAGAACCAGATCAAGTGGGCCAAGGCCTATATTAATATCTTCCAAAAGAGAGAGCATGGCCTAGACTTGTGGGTTAGAGGATAACCCACCAAACCCCTACAACTAATTATCCAGCACAAGAAATTTATGCGAAGGCAAGGTGTAAGCACTTGGCTAGGGCCCATCCATAACGATATGATAGAAAATGGATAAGAGTAATTTGAAGACATTTGAGAAGCATCCTTGGCTGCAGCTAAACAAAGGTGGATGGCCTCCACAAATAACGTAAAAAATAAGGAACCTTTTGGCTACAGGAATTTCAAGGCTGCTCCCTCTAGATTCCTTTGATATCGTAATATTGTCTTTAGCATGGGACCTACATGGCTGGGATGTAGGTATATAATACCTCTCCTCTGGTATCCTCCTGAAGACTATAATCATAAATATGAGTTACCAGAGGGGCACACAAGTGCTGCCTTCGCAATAATGAGACAAAAACAGGGTTTCAGGGAATACAAGGAAAAGGTCTACCCTACCTACTCCTTTAAACAACTGCATCTCAACCATCTGTTTACATGATGAAATGCAATGAGGTAAGTGGGGGAGTATGTTGGGCCGGAATTGAGGTATGTTTTAACCCTATAATCACTTCAAATTATGTCAAAATTTAGAAAATTCTTTGTAATCTGAACAATAAAGAATTAAAATATTTATGAAAACTAGAGAAATAGGGCTAACGACAAAAATAATGTTTTTATAATAGGAAATTGACTTATTGTATCTCCGTATGCAGGAAGGCCAAGTATTTGAACCAACAGTAAACAGAAAGACAACTGACAGATGCAAACTTATGGGATCTCAGTAACTCCCAGAAGCCGGCAAAAGGCAGACAAACGAATTTAAGCCCAAGAAGTCAAACAACAGCCACGTGCAGTGGGCTGTCGTTTGAAGAATACTTTCTCGTTGCACGAAATTGCCTTCAAAAGGATCAGGGATGAACTAGATGGGGGAGTCAAGGATAGAGTTAATTGGGAATTTTCCCTCTCTAGTCAGCGTGTCAAGACAGAGCTATCATATTGTATTTCCAAAGTATCCTTTGAGTTTTGATGTTTTTAACAATTTCCTTTTGAGGTTATCATCGCGTTATAACTTATAGTGGTCTGGGCCCAACCTATAGGAGTATTTGTGCTAATGATGTGCCGCGTGTTAGTTACAAAATCCATGTTTATTCATCTGATGAAGTTGTAACATACTTCTCTACTTAATAAAGTTGCAGTTGTTCTTTCTTCAGAATATTTTAGTATCTCTATTTATTGATTTAGAATAATCACATTTCGTATTTTCTGGCTTATAATAATACTTCATCACCAATAGATGCTTCCATTTCCTTCCAATGCTTCTGAAATCGATTTACAAATCGCAAGATAGTTACTACTCGATGCTACTTATATTTGTGGATTACATTATTCTGTCAGCACGGTAAAGCGTCGAATTGTTGATTAATGCCACTAAGTTAGTTTACCAAGAGAATTCCATTGCAAAATTATATAAGTGAGTGATTTACAATACATTTAGGTTACTTCGCTTAGACTGCTATTCAATTCACTTAACATTGCCATTTATTCATTTGGATTGCTTTATTTAAGATTGACGTTCAGTCATTTGGATTGCTTCATTTAAGATTGTCGTTCAGTTCATTTGGATTGCCTCATTTAAGATTGATGTTCAATTCATTTAAGATTGTTGTTCAATTCATTTATGATTTTTGTTCAATTCGTTTAAGATTACAGTTCAATTCACTTAGACTGTTGTTTGATTCATTCAGATTGCCCTAGATTAATTAATTTAGTTGCTGCTCAAACCACCATCCTGCCATCCAATCATAGGCTTGATAGAATAACCAGCCATCAACTACCAAATCATTCCTTGTTAACTTGATTGAATTTAAGAGGCTTGATAATCCTTTCTCAACATAGATTATCTATCAGTCAATTTCACTTGCATATATTGTGCCAATGCTCTTGAAATAAGAAGACTTACCCCAGATTGCTAATTAAATAAAGATTACTAAGGTTTCCTATAATAATCCACCTCTGTGATCCCAACACACGTCATCCAGTTCCTTCATCTCTCGCCTAGCTTTTTTTGTACGAAAAGTGAGCGAACAGCTAGGTGAGGCACGAAGACTGTGACGTGAATCTTCAAAATATATGGCTTGAAGTGTTTAATTGCCTTGTACACTGCATAAGCTTGCTTATCAATATCTGGATAATTCAGCTCAACACCTTGCAATACAATGCTCATGAATGATATGGTACGCTCATCATTGTTGTCATATTTCTAAGTGAGGAAGGTGGCCAAAGATGAATCTGAGGTAAAGGTGTACAAGATAAAGCCTTTGCTGAAATCTAGACTATGAAGAGAAGGAACTTCTGCGATGGCCCATTTGATCTTATTGAATGCTTCTTTCTCAGGAGGATTCCATTTGAGGTTAGCATTCTTCATGATTATATCTTGCAATGGTTTCACAATTTGAGCGAAATCTGATATAAATTTTCGTACGAAGTTGATTTTGCTGAGGAAAGACTCAATGGCTTTCTTACCACTTGCGGGTGGTATCTGAGTGATGATTTTTGCACATTCTGGATCCATTACTATGTCATCCTGATTTATTATGTGCCCCAACAGGTTTCCTTCGGAGACGGCGAAAATGCTTTTCTTCGGGTTTAATGAGATCCCGTATTTTCGACACCTTTCAAAGCTCTACTTGAGGTGATGTAGGTGGTCAGAAATGCATTTTTAAAATAGGGTGACATCATCAAGGTATACTACCACGCTTTCCCAATGAGGCCTCTGAAGGCGATGTCCATGGATCTTTGTAAGGTTGCACCATCATTAATCAAGCTAAAGGGCATGTGTCTGAATGCGAATTTTCCCCATTTAGTTCTAACTGTGTGTTTCAGTCGATCGGGTTCATCCACTAGAACATGATTATAACCTAAAAACCCATCTAATAAAGAGAACATTTCCGATCCTAATACGGCTTGAAGGATTTGCTCCATAGGAGGCACCGAGTAGTTTTCCTTGTCCGAAGCCCTATTCAAATTCTGGAAGTCTACGCACAGACGAATTTTGCCAGATTTCTTGCGAACTGGGACCAAGTTTGACACCCAGGTTGAATGTCAAACTTTGAAAATTATACGCGCATCCAAGACTTTCTTTAGCTCCTTTTGGATCATCGGCTCTAAGGTGGGGTGTACTTTCTCAATTTCTGCTGGAATGGTTTCACTCCTTCCTTCATGGGTATCATGTGCTGGATGATCCGCGTGTCATAGGTACGTAGCTCGTCATAGGTCCAAGCAAACACATCTTAGTATTTCTTAAAAAACTCAGTGAAATATTGCCTCTCCTGAAGGGTGCATTCATTACCGATATTGATGAACTTGGGATCCTTGTCCGTCCTAAGGTTTATTTGTCGGTGCACTAATGTGGAATGTTTCACCTTCGTGTTGGGAGGCCCTCAAAAATGGTTCTATAAGTCAAACAACTTTTCGAGTGATACCATCTCTTTGGGTATGAGATTTTCTTTATGATATCCTAGTTCCTTTTGCAAGGCCTGATCATGATCCTCTTCTTCTATAACTGCATCTTTGAGCACGTCTGCATTGAGCATGAAATCCAGTACCTGTTGGTCATCATTGACGACGTGAAAATTAGTGACATTATCTGGTACAGATGGCTTGTAAATAATTTCAATAGAAAATCCATCTCTAAGTAGGGTGAACCTAGCAGCAACATTGGCAAGTTTATCAGTTGCTGCATTGTGCGTTCTAAGTACGGATTTAATACCGAAAGCATCAAAAGATGAAATTAAATTCCATACCTCTTGCTGGTAACATTTTAGATTTGGAGACAAGAAATGGATGGTGTTACGTACCTAATGAGTGATAATATCTGAGTCTCCAATTACCTTTAAAGAACAAACTTTTAGATCTATGGATTTTTTGAGTCCGAGTAGCAATACTTCATACTCGGCTGTATTATTCGTGCACTGGAACTCTAGCTGGCAGGAAATTAGAAAAATGTTCTTCTTAGGGTCCAACAAGATACAACCCGTGCCAGCCCCATAATGGGTTTTGGAACCGTCGTAGTACAAGGTCCACATTTCATCTTCTGACTTGACAAGGCTATCTGAGCACATAGGAAACATACTCGGGGAAACATTTTATAATGGGTATTTTGTTGAGGAGGAGGGGTTGTCAGTGACCAACAATAGCTCATACTAGACGTCTTGAGGGATGAGAGATTGGGGAGTTTGGTAGCACCCAAAAATGGACTCTAAGAAACACATACCGAGCTCTTCTTATGCAAAACTAACAAGTTCGTTAGTTGTGTCCAAGTCGGTCATAGTGTACTTCATGTAAGGCTCGCTTTCGACCTGAATTTTATTGTTCCTGCCTTTGTAAGGGAGCCACAGGTGGGACCAATTAGTGGAAAAGTATCCTTGCAGCTTGATGGACCAATCTCTGCTCAAAAGAAGGTGACAGGCCTCGGGGATATCCACGATTATTATGTCAATGCACTGATGCACCTTAGAGTTGGAGGATAGGAAAATAATGATGTTATTTAATTCACCTACTGCATGAAATTTAGATCTATCGAGTTGAATGATCCTGGTGTCAGTTTTCTCAGGGCAGATGTTTAACTTCTTACATACAGATAAGGGCATAACATTTGTCGATGCACCAGAATTGACGAGGCAATTATGGACATTGAAGTTAAATATCTCGAAGGAGAGGAGAAAAGGTGGTGTGGATCACCTGGAGTTGGTGTTCATGGCATTCAAGATAGATTATGGACTAGCAATAGTTTTGGCAGAAGTGGTTCTCACGGGTTTGGTCGCCGGTATATTGGAAAATCCTTTAAGGATAACATCTCGATGGTTAGCAATACGAGAGAGCTCGTAGAGAGAGATATTGGCCTGAGTCTTCTTCATATCCCCGATAATGTTATACTCGAAATATATGTGTGAGATAAGTTTGGTGGTGGTCTTCAGAGAAGCTGATGAAGATTTAGCCTTGGGGCCTTTTCAAGGATTAGTTGGACTAAATTTCTTAGGATTCTTGTTTTGGTTTTCTGTGTTTGGTGGCAGGATTTTCGTTAAGAAAGCTTTTTTTTTCTTCGAATGACTACTGAGGGACTGGGCCTTTGCTCCTTAAGCCATAGTTTCAAGGGGGTTTAGACTTAGGGTCGTCAGCCAAGTTTATTCCAGTTGTAGAAGGGGGGATTTCCCACAGATGACCTCAAAGGCGAGGACAGTGGAACCCATATCTTCATTCGAGGGGGAGGCATTCTTGTTGTATGAAGTAGCCTCCTCTTCTAAATCCCCAGGGGTTTGGTTTTCTGGGAGTTCATTCACCACGGCGGTCATGCTATTGATCCACTGGGGGCAATTTTCTCTGAGTGGGAGGCTTGATGGAAAGAACAAAAATTATTGTTGTTGATTTCTTCAACGTCGAGGCCAACACTTGAATTTGATAGGGGTCGGTTCATAGTGGGGTTATATTTATGAAGAGAGGTGTCTGCTTTTTAGCACCCGAGATAGAGTCATTATTCTTCCTCTTCAAATTGGAGACTTCGTTGGTCAGTAACTTGAGGGACTTCGTGATACTTTCAAAGTCAAAGGGGTCCTTGTAGTTATCTTCAGATTTATGGTTTGAGGATTGGGCTCTCTTCGTGGTCGGATTTTGATCATCCCAGCCATCATGGTTGATGGCTGCTATGGATATCATATCCCTTTCGATAGTGAGGGCGGTGGTGTAATTTTCCACCAGGGTACCTCTAGCTTCGCGTTTCACTAATACGAAAATATCTCGAGGGAGAGCCCGCATGTAGTAATCAATGGTGATGGAATCACCTAAGGCCATATTCGGCAAAAAATTGTTAAATATCGTAGTGAAGCGTTGATTGAAATATTTGAATTTCTTCTTATTTTGACACTTCAAAGTACTAAGCTCTGTAAGGAGCATGGAAGGATTTTTGTCTTCCTAAAACTTTTGAAGGAAAATACCAAGAAATTACTCCCAGGAAGAAATGGAAGCAACAGGGAGGGATTGGTACCAGGTAGTATCTTTATTCTCTAAATTATGAGGAAAAAGATGGCATGCTTCATCGTCAAATTGTACCCTCATCATTTGTAAAGCTGGGTAAAAGTTGCTTAAGTGATATTCGACTAGCGTACCCTTTTCGGGGTCAAACTTAGGGAGGTGCTTCTCAGGATGTCAAGACATGTCATGGAGGGGGCCATGGAGAGCTAAAGGAATTTGTGCCATCCAAGCCAACGGCTGCACACGCCTAGCCTACTGGTGGTGCGGTATGTAAACATGCCCTATTTCACTTTCAGATTCGCTCCCTATGCCTTACCTAGATGCTTCACCCTCATGATGGGACTGCATATCCTAATTTCTCCCTCAATTCCCTACATTCCTGATGTGTCTCTGGTTATAAAGGAATGAGACTCTGTTCTAGTTTCGGTGGTGGTGGTGGTCGTCAGCACTCTAGCCTTATCCACGGCCTCTATTTCCCCGACTCCCCCCTTAGGTGGGTCATTTGCTTGATTATTATCATTAAAATTTTGGTCAGGTTGAGGGTCAGCGTTGGGTCGAGGTTCAGTAATTTTGGGGCCTCCTTATTCAGCCACCCCAGGACTCTCTAGGGTCTCTTCATAATTACACTCAACTATGTCTAGATAATATTCGATCATAAGACCCACCAGCTAAGGTATCGAATTCACAAGGGTTCCTTGGCGAGTGTGGTTATCTGCAATATTTCTAGGATTAGCTAGGTAACTAGTGATCAGGGCATTTTTCAAGCCCCTGACGACATTGTGGGCAATAGGGTGCAGGGCCCTTAGCTAATCTAAGGGGACCTCATAGTAAGGGGCTTCCTCCTCCTCGGAATTTTCTAGGGGTGGAGGACCGGTGTTTTCATACATGATCTCCCCTTGGGAAGTTTGTAACAGGATGTTACTTGTGTGCTGGGAGCCTGCCATCGGGCTCTCCTTCTAGCACCAAATTTGTTGACGAGAAAATATGTCCGGCCAACAGTAAGGGATATCCCCGGTGAAAAGTACCAGTTAGACTTTAAACCATTTGTGATAGGGATCCCGTCCGAGGTGTGGGTCCGGATACCACTGAATATACCTTTTATCAAACAAAAATGAGCCCTGCAAACCAATGAACACACGATTATCTGGATAGTACAAGGAAAATGGTTGATGAGTCTCAATGAACATAAAAAAATATGAATAGCAAGATGAGTTAAAGTGTGCAGCCAAAGGAAATGTTGTTAGCAGCACATCATTATGGTCACACTTGTAAAAGCTATTCAAACCACAGAAGAAACAATTCTTTATGGTTAGATCACCCTTCACTTCCTTAAGTTGTCTCAAGAGATGAGATAAATGTTAGTAACAAAGCTGCTAACATTTTCTAAATAAAAACCTAACATCATTAGCACATTTAGTGCGCTGAAATGTATAAATGATATAAGCAGAAAACGCAGATGACTTAATCAAAAATATATTAGATACATAAGACGAAATATTCACAGTGTTAACACATTGATTCTCATCAGATCCAAGAGTGAATGAAAACAAGTGCTTGTATTCATTCATAGAAAAGAGCATTCAATGCTATACAATTCTCTTGTTCCTTTGGAGTCCCCCTAAAAAAAATATCCTTTACAATTCCCTGAAGAGGGTATTTATAGGACAAAATTGACCCTTGGGTATCGCTGACTTTTTGTCTTCCTGGCCATTAGGATGCTTTACGACTTGATGGAATTCGCGACTTGCAACCTGGGCTATAACTGTGATTAGCGACCCCTTGGTTGTTGCTACCTGTGACCTCTTCTGTTTTCTGCAATATGTGACTTGGTCATGGGAGTATTTGGGTGATTTCGAGGTCAGCGACATCTACCTGTTGATGTTCTTCAAGATAACTTTTCTAGGCCCGATAATCTGCAGCTACTGGGGAGACCTAGGGTGTATCCTCTTTCAACCTGTGAAGACACTCGAGAGCATTTGGGATAAAACTTTCCCTCTTGATTATGATCTGATTTGCCAAGGAGACCAGTTTGGTGTAGAACCAGACCGGTGTCACGATAATTGCACCATGTTTTCTTATGATGTTGGCAGGTCTTGAGAGGTGGCTACTTGCCTTATGGGTTGTAGGAATGCTTGGATATCTTTGGAGACTTCTTCCCATGTTTTCACTTCACCTAGTGCACCCAGAGACGGGATGTGGTGTACTTCGGCCATTGAGTCGATGCCACTAATCAGGTGTTCATATGCGGACATTACGTTCTCCAAATCCTTGATGAGTTTCTCCTTGGATTGTACCTTT
Organism: Pinus albicaulis; assembly: GCA_034641835.2. Taxonomy (NCBI): domain Eukaryota; kingdom Viridiplantae; phylum Streptophyta; class Pinopsida; order Pinales; family Pinaceae; genus Pinus; species Pinus albicaulis. Next base: position 184,090,468 of record CM076575.1, read on the forward strand.
ATCCAGATTTGAACCTTGCATTCTAGGTGGCAATCCAATATTTTCTAGGCAAAGTGGTCGGAGCTTGTGGATACTTGTTAGACCACTCCAGTATACTAGCCAAGGTAGTAAAGGCTTCCCTTAGCTATGTGTTTCTCCTCTTGGCGTGACGTTTTTTTTTATTGTGAATAGTTCTTCATACACCTGTTTCATGGTGGCCTCCAATATGAATAGCTCTCCTTGAACAGTGAGTGATATTTCATTAGTAGGGGTATTCCTAGCCTAAATCTATCGGACCTCTTCTTGGAGCGCCTTATTTTCTTGTTCTGATTTAGCTGTCTTGAGTTCGAAGGCCTGCAGTCTATTCTACAGGGATATAATTTCTCTGCTCATCCTGCTTACGTTCTCCTCGGTATCTACTGCAAAAGTGGTACTGGCTGATGCGATCATAACTGGATTGGTCCTAGTGTCCAAGACTATATCCTTCTCTATAGTGACTGTAAGGGGTGCAGCAGGGTCCTATGCCAAACATATTCTCTTTTCCTGCCTGATCTTGTGTGTGAATTGATTGTAGGTGAGTCTAGTGAGATCAAGCACTCCCTCATCTAGATCCTCAGAGGTACCCAATTTCGAGAGGGAAAAGTGCACATCGGTTGGATGAGTTGTTTGGGGTACCTCGTTGTGTGGAAATTCAGTTTGCTTCTCTATCTCAGGAGGCAGTGTTAAGTCCCTATATTAATAGTGTATTCCCTTATTATGTTAGTGTAGCCCCACTTATTGTTATTTTTGTACCCCTGTAACCCCCATATTGTTATTATTGTGCCCTTACATTATTTAGGTCGGCTAGGATTACATTGTGGCCCCACTAGGATTATACTGTGGCCCCATGGACTCCTATATATAGAAGGAGGTTTTGTTCATTTGTATCATCCAAGAATTGTTCATTTATGTAATGTATTGGAGGTTTCCCCCTCGAAGTGGCTTATTTCTAAGGCGTTGATATATTTTTTCTTCTATTTTTGGAGCTGGTTACACAACATTTGGTATCAGAGCTTTGGATTCTAGGGTTTCGCTGCTCCAAACAGGTCATCGTGGCATTTTCGCTATAACTTTTTTTCTACGAAGTTTCAGAAGCTGAAATTTTTAGGGTGCGAAGCTGAAATCCTGAGGCAGATTGTCTAAAAATTTCAGAGCTTTGTTCGCAATATTTTCGGAGATATCATCTGTGGAAGTTAGGTATTTTTTCAAGCTCCTAAACAGGTCATCGTGGCATTTTCGTTACAACTTGTTTTCCATGAAGGTTCGCATCTGAAATTTAGTATTTTAAGCTGAAATCCTAGGAAAGTTCTCAAAAAAATTTCAGATTTGGTTCGCAATATTTTTGGAGATATGATTCATGGAAGTGCTACGTTTTGTGCTCCGTAATTTCATCTCAAAGAGGTGATCGTGGGAAAAGTTCAATAACTCTCTCTCTGGAGATTGGATTGGAGTGCCGTCAAAAGTGGTCGCAAGTACACGGCCTGTAGTTTCTTGGATATCAATTTCAGAGACAAATAACAAAACAGTGACACGTGGCAAGTCGTACAAGTTCGCTCTACTGAACCAGTCCAAAATTAGGTCATTGTGGGATATTGGACACAACTTTGTCTTGGAGAATCAAAATCAGGTCAGACCTGTGGCATTTGAAAGAAGCTTTAGAGGGCTACTACAGGGCTGAATTTCAGATATCGAAGATTTTCAATTACAGAGATAATTCAATTTCAATATCGAGCTCCTCAAAGCTAGTAAAAGGTGTGTATTTTTTTTCCGAATTGCACAAGTCTTGTTTGAAGAATCAAGTTGAATTGATTCCAAGGGCATCTTGTAGAATAGATATCAATATTGGATTCTAAAATGGCCCCAAAAAATAATTCAACACCCATTAAGCCTTCTAAATTCATACTAGAGCAAGAAGGAAGACCATGTGATGAGATATCAAAATTACGATACCAAGTGCAACAAGTTTCGATCTTACGAAGAGCAATTGAAGATGAAATAGATGGTTTAAAAGCAGAAATGGAGGCTAAGTTGGATGGTTTGAAGGATCAAATAATAGTAAATATGGATGATAAATTAGTGGAAGATCACATCGAGCATCAACAACAAGTTCTCCAACTCTCAAAGGATAACCCAACTTTGGTGCAGAATCTAATGAAACAACAGGAAGATCAACATGACATCGAAAGAAGTTCGCGCTCACAAACAAGAAATCGACAAGTACGATTACCTTAGAGTATCCTTGCGGAAGAACTCTCCCGTAGAAGATTCCACATGGGAGTATGAGAATTTTATACAGAAGCATCAAGAAATAATCAAGCGTTGAGGACAACACTTGTTTGAAGGAGAGGGGCATGTTAAGTCCCTATATTAATAGTGTAGCCCCTCATTATGTTAGTGTAGCCCCCCTTATTGTTATTATTGTACCCTTGTAACCCCCATTTGGTTATTATTGTGCCCTTAAATTATTATTGTTAGGTCGGCCAGGATTACATTGTGGCCCACTAGGATTACATTATGGCCCCATGGACTCCTATATATAGAAAGGAGGTTTTGTAAATTGTATCATCCAAGAATTGTTCATTTATGTAATGTATTGGAGGTTGCCCCCTCGAAGTGGCTTATTTCTAAGGCGTTGATATCTCTTTTCTTGTCTTTTTGGAGCTGGTTACACAACAGGAAGTGTCTTACTTCCTTCAGTTCCTTTGGAGGAATCTTCCTTTGACTTCCTAATTTATTTTTCTCTCCTCTTCTGTTTAGTTTTCCTCATCTGTTTCTTTCAACAGTGCTCGCTTCTTCTTTTGTCGTGTTCTTCATTTGTCGAAGACGGTCTCTACTTTTTTTCATGTTCTTCCTTTAGTCAAGATCACTCTCTCTGCCACAGCTGATTCTCTCCTTTAATCGGCGCCGCCCTCCGCTCATCCCCCCCCCCCCCCCCCCCCCCCCCCCCCCCCCTTTCTTTCTTCTTGCAGTTTTCCTCTACCGGCTTTTTCCTTTGCTCTTATTTCAGTTGCGTCTTTCATTTTTCCTCCTCTTCCTTTACCTTTTCTTCAGCCTCTTCTTGAGCTTTAGCCTCCTTTTCTCTTTGTTGGGTGGAAGAGTTATGGCCCGTACCGGTCCTTGGCTTCTTGGATTTAGAGGGTGAGGCTCCTCCCAGCATATGGATCCTTTCTTCTAAATTCTGGTTGTCCTGCTCCTCCTGATCACTTGATTCTTCTAGAGTGGCATATCTATATTTTCTGTACCATTTTTTTATTCTATCTTGATCTGGACAGTCAGTATGCTACTAAATCCATTTAAATTTGGTTCGCTTGCAATGTGTGGGGATGATTCTCTGAGGATCATATGTTCGGTGTGCTAAAGAAGGCAGACAGAATCCCTTGATATGTTCAACTTCTGCTTGTACTTCCCTAAAATATTTCACTATGTATGCGCCTATGGTGATCGGAAGAGTAGGGCATGGCTTCTTCTTACCCTTAGTGAGGACTTTGGAGAAACCGCCTGACATCTGATAACAAGTTTCTTGGAGGAGAAATTTTTACGTTATGAACTGGGGAAATGCGTGAGGGGCATTGAGCGACCTGAAAACTCGGATGACAGTACTAACAGTGTCAGGAAAATAGTGGGTCACTTGGGTTATTGTCTCCATGGCTTGCTCGGACATGCATAGGGGGTATTTTCCAAATAGTTTCATGTAGAGGGCAAGGACGAAGTTACCTGCGATTGACTCCATGTCTTGCTTATACCTGGAATCCCAAAACACCATTATATATTTATGAATTGGACCTCCATGCTCTGAATCCTAGTTATGTAACCACCCCTAAAAGTGGCACCTTGCGCACACTGCATCCAAGAGATAAGATGCCATATAAAATTCTGACGCATACCCTTCATCGGGTGTTAGTGCCGCAAATATGTTCAACCTGAGGGCTGATACTATCATGTTGGAAAGTTGAAGTGAGTGTCATACATAGTGATAGTGTACATCAGAGAGACCCAAGCGCCGTTGAAAAAGGTTGCATCTAGGTGGCCATACATCCTACATAGCATCACGACTATGAATTTGTAGACCTTCCTAAGACCTGTCGTCTGATAGTCCTGGTCCTTCTTGAGACGAAACGTTTCTGGGTCCTCCCACCATCCTCTCAAGGTCTCTGGTATAGGAACTACATGAGTAGTGGCCCACTCCTCATTGAATTTCTTCTCTCGGGCGGGAAGTGCATAATAGAATTATGCATCTTGCCCCTTCAGATTTTCGAAGGAATTCCCGGCATGACCCGAATGACCCAGATCTTGGGGTCGACCCTTTGCAAGATCCATTCAATCAACTATGCGCATGTGAATACATGCGGATGGGCCCCAGCGTAGTGCAGCTTGGACCTCTTAACCTGAATTTATACCTGTCAATCTGGCAGGTCCTCCAAAAATTTAGGCTTTGTAAATTCTTGATACATATGATACTAGCTCATACTGTCCCCTTTTCCAAATGTGCAGGCGGTGTCTCCGTAATTTGGGGGAAGAGGAAGAGGTACTTCCTCCTCCGAGATTTATATCTCAGGGATTTTGTTCCTTTTGCTAACTACTGGAGGCCCCATATCACTTGAGGTTGGAAAGATGGATATGCACTCTATTTGGGCTTCAAGGTCCCTTGGCATGTTCATAAAACAATCCCACGACAGATGCCATAATTTATAAATATTTGGGCTGCTCCTACCTCTGCTTAATTATTTTCAAGGAAGTGGATAAACCAATGACCTAGAAACCTTATGACTAGGTCACTAGGTCTTATTGGTTTAAATTTTCACAAAAAAATGACTTAGCAACCTGATGACTTGCAACTAGGTCGCAAGGTTGCAGGGTTGTTGGGTTGCGACAATTGAGATCTTCATGAATGTGAGGCCTAGCGACTTAGTGACTCGCGACCGATTTGCAAGTTCGTTGAGTCACGAAGTCACGTTACTCTGAATTATTTTGTAAAATGTGACCTGGCGACCCTGCGACTTAGTGACCGAGGTCGCTAAGTCGCGGGTCGCGGGGTCACAGGGTCGCTCTAGAGCTTGGCAAAAATAAGGTTTTAATAAAACACACATGGCAACCACAAGATCTTTGACCGGGTGATATAATTCCTCTTTGTTGGGTGAGACAAGGTCTCTGAGGAAGGTAGGGGGTAGATAGGCTTTCAAAAAGAAATACAAGGATATGAATGGGTAAAAACTTGAAGGAGGTATGCAAGCTTGAGGAATGATTACCGAGGAGCTTAATCAAAGGCATAACAAGGCTAAAATAGGCTAGGGGTAAGGGGAATAAATAGAAATAATTAATCTAGGGAGGAAAGAATAGGAGGAATATGAAACTTACCCGGGAAAAACGCTCTCCAGCTGGCTTGTTAGAGGCATTTTATTTTTTTGTCACACAGGTTAAATGCGACCTATGCGACCCTTCTATATATAAAGGGGTCATACGTGTGGGCAATAAATGAGGGTCACAAGGTCGCAAATGAGCTGCGTTGATGAGATGTGCGACTTAGCGACTCTGCAACCTTGCAATCTGGGGCCCGCAGGGTCACAAGGTCACAAATTTTTGGTTTCGTGATGATGTGCGACCTCGCGACTTTGTGACCCGAGGGGTCACAAGGTCGCAGGGTCGCAAATTAAAAGAATTAACCAAATTTGTGACTTGGTGACTAGATATTTCGAAAAGGTAAATTTAGTCCTAACTCCATTTTCAAAAAGGTTAGGGGCTCAAAAATTTAAGAAGAGCAAAATTTTGGAGGGTGTTGTAGCCACTACAACAACATGCATGTAATATAAATGGTAAACCTCAGATTAACCATTGTCGAGGAGTCTGTGGTCACTTGTTAGCAAACCTCAGATTTACCATGTTGAGGACCTTTCAAGGGGATTGAGCTTGATACTCTACCCTTGCATGTATATCGAATTGTAGATTGTTCCCCCTGGTGTAATTTTCTAAGTTGGTGACCTTAGTGGCCATAATATTTAGGATTTTTCCCAAGGTGATAGTAGAAGGAAGGTCCCTTTGTACCTGGAGCAGATGTTGACTAGAATCACTTGGAATTTCTAGAGGGTACTCTTCACTTTGAGATGGCAAAGTGAAGTTACTTGCAGTAGACTCCTTCATTAAGCAATTTGTCAGGGCAACTGTTCCAACTGCCAGTTTTTCACATTAATTTCTGCGACGTTGGATTTTGTCACCAACTAGTGATTTTATTGTGGAAACATACTATTTTTGTGTGGTATTTCTCCTCGATTTTGTAGGTGTGTGTTAATTTTCTTAATTTGCTTAATTTTTAGCGAAATTTCCGAAGTAATTACAGTCGAATATGTTACTGGTAAATTTTCAGATACCAAATTCACTGAACCCGAAACATCTGAGACTGAATCTGAATCTACTTCATCTGAGTCACCATCAAATCTCATAGCCTCGACTTTTGGTCATCCTCCTTAACCTTGAGTGGAAATTCTTATTGCTTAGAATCTTCCTCCTGGCCTAACTAGCATTAAATAGATATCTGACGTGGAAGAAGAGATTACAATTCCTTCTCTTCTGGAATCTTTAGATCTAAGTTATAGTGAACTAATTAACCATTTCATTCCTTTTAGACCAAATCCTTGGTATCACTAAATTACTGACTTTTTGCACAACTCTGGTCATAATCATTCACCACGCCGCATAACTTTTTACTCTATACCCACAGGCAGTTACATGGATTCACCAAATATGTATACTGAGTCATCTATGTTTTCTTCATTACCAGAAACATTTTTGTATGGAGTTCCATCTGTTCTTGCTGGATACCAGTCACTTTCTGGCACTTTCTCAGGAGCATCTCCATACTTAGAAACTTTTACCAAATCGACTAGTCTGTAAGAATCTACCACCGAACCTTTGACAATGGAACACGTATATATGTTTTCTGGGAATCTTCCTCAAGCTAGCTCTCAAGGTGGATATATAGCACCTGGGGGCAGCAGACTTATCAAGAACATCCATCCTTTCAAGTAGGATAACCTTTTTCTAGAACTTATCCCTCGGTTGTATGACCAAATATTCCCCGTAATTATCAAAGTTATGTTCTAATGCCTCAAATTGGTTATGGTCAACCTTATGCATCGCAACCTTTGATGGGAGCTCCTTACCAAAGAATTAATACTATGTGGAATAATTTTTTGAATCAACAATATTTGCAACCTACATTACAAATGCCTTATAATAAACCTGCTCAGTCAGTTGGAGAATTTGGTTTTACCCAAGTCGAACAGCATGTTCAAGGAGGACTTCAAATCACCCCACAAGTATCTATGTCGAGTAGTCAGCAAGCTAGTTTGAGTACTCCAAGTAATCCTATCCATTATGTTGCACAAATTTCTATTCAACAACTGAGTACACCTATCCTTGGAGTTTCTCAAACCCCTATTGTTACAAGCCTTCAAATGACAACACCAATTGTTACATGGGAAATTCCTTAGATTACTGCTCATCAAAATGGACCTACAATTCAGTCTATTCGTCAAACCTCTATAGGAAAACCTTGTGCAACTACAGTTCAAGAAATTATACCTTTTACGAGTCAAACCTTTCAAGTTCACTTTGTTAAAAGTAAACGATTTCAAGGGAAATTTCAATATGGAAAAATCGGCCAAAATCCATTTTATGAGATCCAACCATATCCTGGTTACAAATATCAAATACTAGCTTAGTCTCAGTCTGGTATGGCTAACCCTGGATATCCTAGAGGTATACCAATCCTAACTGCTCAAGCTATTCCAAGTTTTCATGGATATCCTCCTCCATCTACTGGTATTGTTCCTCAAGGTTATCAGTTTTCACAACAAGATCCTAAATAGTGGTTAACATTCATTTATAAATTTATATTTACTGGACTTGTCTCAGGTAACGAATAATCCAATTTATTATATTCCATTTTGGTCGGCAATGCCTACTAAGTTGTTGAGTTATATTCCAAAGTTTTAAGGAAAATCGGGAGAAGACCCCTCAAACCATGTGATGAATTATCATTTGTGGTGTGCATCCAATTCTTTAATCAATGATTCAATTTATTTTATCCTTTTTAAAGAAATTTGATCAGCTTAGCTACAAAGTGGTACATTGAGTTACCACGTCGCTCTTTCAACAATTTTAATGCTTCAACAGCAACCTTCCTAACTCATTTTCATTTTCCAGTCTATTATGATAATGGGAAGGAAATTTTGACTTCATTAAAACAGAGTACGTCTACGTACATTTCAGATCACATACACAAATGGTGATGTAAACGACATTTAGTCAAATTTTTCATTCCAGATCAAATTCTGGCTGAATTGTTCATCAAATCATTTCTTCCTAATATTACTAAATATGTAGCTAAGGGAGGCGTTGTAACAGAAGTGTAGGTCATAGCTCAAGAACAATACCTAGACCTTGTTTACACACAGTCTAGTACTATGTATGAAAAAAATCTTGATTTAACACACGTAGGTCAACTCACTTCAACTACTTTTGGTTCTCGTTCTGTAGAAGGCTTAATTGGTACAGTTAATATGACAAAGAGTAAGAAGAAATCATCTAAATATGCTTCATCAATCATAATTCTACCATATTCACCTAAATGAGATCCTTCCCTACAACCGAAGCTAAATCATCTGGAAATAAGAAGAAGGGGAAGGGTAAAAATAAAATAAAAACTCTTCTCCCGGAGAGAAAGCTAAAAAAATTGAACTGTTAGATGAAAAACAGAAACCTATTTATCCTTTTCTTATTTGTGATGAGGATGAATAAACCAAAGAGTGGTCACATTGGGCCTAAGTATCAAAATTTTTCAAAAGTTCACCCATGCCTAATGTCTTGAAAAATCCTTTTCCATCTCAAGATGGAAAAATGATCAGATCCTCCTCTAATTCATCAGTGGATATCCTGAAGATGTCCCATGTAATGGTTGTGAGATGATCTCTGTTAGGTAAATTGAATTAGGGTTAGAGTCAAGGTTGACCAGATTAAATAATCGGGTCATTTTGGGGCACATGGTATTTTGCACCCATGGTTTTCGGCCCATGGTGTTGTATGTAATGCAGCCTATAAAAGGTTGCGAAGACTTCAGTGTAATTGAGGGCCTGGAGGTGAGTGGTGAAGGCTCACATGGTCGGATTGGCCAGGGTTTTGGCCAATGGTTAATGAAATTTCAGTGGATGGGTTTTCCCCAAAGTTGCAGTTTTTCCTGGTTAAATATTGTATGTTTATGTTTCATGTTTGTTGCTAGTTGTGTTTTATTATTCTTCTCGGTAATTATTTATATTCTCTGGTAAATTATTTCTTCATTTGGTATTAGAGCCATATTTGGCTTTAGAGGGACGCTTTTTTAGCCAAGGGTTTTATTGGCCTGTGAATGGAGATATGATTTGTTGCTGCACAATTGTTTATTCCACAAAGGAAACAGAGAGGAGAAGGCACAAAGGGTATAAGGCTAGAGAATTTGGCATCAAGAAAATATAAATAAACTTTTAATGGAGTCAAAATTTTATTACATGTAAATGGGCATACTGCTATAAGACCTGGTATGGAATGCATAACCCTAGGTTATTACTCATAAATTTTGGGTTAGACCTAGGTGATACGGGGGATGCCAAGTTAACAATTAACTTGGGTATAAAAATTTGAGGGGGGTAAGGGCCAAAGTGAGTGGGGCTCACTCACTTGGAAAATTTTGCTGGATTTAGTCAAGGAACCCCAAGTCAAGTTTAAGGGGGTATTGTTAAGAAAATTGTCTCGGGGTTAGAGTCAAGGTTGACAAGGTTAAATAATCAGGTATTTTTGGGGCACACGGTATTGTGTGCCCATGGTTTTCGGCTCACGATATTGCATGCAATGGTGCCTATAAAAGCGTGGGAAGGCTTCATTGTAAGATAGGCCTGGAAGTGAGTGGTGAAGGCTCACATGGCCGGATTGGTCATGGCTTTAGCCAATGGTTAATGAAATTTAATTGGATGGGTTTCCCTGGAGTTGGGGTTTTTCCTGGATAAACATCTGTGTTCATGTTTATGTGTTTTTTTGTTGTTTAATTTTATTATTTCTCTCAGTAATTATTTATATTCTCTGATAAATTATTTCTTCATTTGGTATAAGATCCATATTTTGATTGAGAAGGACTCTTTTGTAGCTAAGGGATTTATTGGCCTGTGAATGGAGATATGATTTATTGTTCATTTTTATGTTTATTCCTCTCGATATGCATATGAAGCTACTTGATCAAAATAGATCTGGTTAAGATATGCGTGTGATGAAAGCGGATTTGGTTAGATCTAATCATCAGAAAAATTATGGATGCAATCATTTGGATAAGATTGAACTAGTGAGGATTGAGATCATTGTTGGAGATGAAGATGCTAGTAAATTGCTTCGGTTGTTAGATGTTGTTGTAGTTTCCAACTTTGGAGAGATCGATGCATAGTTTGATCGCTTATCAGATATGGGCTCAGATGTACATGGTTGGATCCCAAGGAATTAGATGGATTCAATGTGAATCTAATACATAAGAGAAAGGTCGCCACAAGATCGAAGCTTGGATGGAAGAGACCACAATTTTAGACAATAACGATGAGGTCCAGAGAAATTATGCATAAATGGATGATGAAGACTCAACAAAGGTGTTTTACGAAAGGCTGAGAACCTCCAAGTGGAGATCGCAGAAGAGAATTGTGAGAAATTAAGATTGTGGTGGAGCAGTCAACTCAGTTGGTATTGAGTGGCCAAGCCACTTGAAACCAGAAATTCGTGTAGGGGTTAAGAATATTTATGGACTGGTGCAGGATTTTCCAGTGTCATGGAGCCTAATTAAACGTGACAATGACCTATGCAGGAGAAGATGTAACATTGTCAAGTTTTCAAGGCTTTGCAAGTGCACATACCATGCAATTACCATTGTAGATGGGAAAATGGTGGTCCACTGTTGGAAGTCATTTTAAGGTGGGAAACGAATGAGTAGATTCTCTAAAGAGGTGAAAAGGAGTTGGAAGAATGATGCAATGCAATGAGTTCGTAACTATGTGAGAAGTGCGTTGACTAGAAGACAAGAGAGATCCGTGAAGAGGACACTGATGTCTGACCCTGGAGTCAAAGCAACAGTGAGGAGGACAATGTTGCTATAGGAGGAAAAAAAAGCCACAACAATGCATAAATAAATTGTGTGGAAGCAAGATTGGGATGAGAGACAAGCGCCATGATGAAAATAAAGGTCATTGAAAGCAGTTAGAGGAAATCTAGTCGATGGCCTTGATGATAGGTGTAGCTCTGCATCTCAGAAATCGTTGCTAAGGAATTTATGCTATGCCGAGAAGGAATGTTGGCACTACTCACACACATTGGAGTATGTGAAGATGGAGATATATCTCCACAATCCCTAGAGATCTATGTGTTGTGGTAGAAAATGGTTGGACATCATATTCAATGAATATGACGATGATGTTTTGGCAAGAGTCTTACATTGTTTTACAGATGGATCTGAGGAAGCATATGCCAAAGGTAATAATGAAAAAGATGAAGTCACCACATTTGGATAAAGGAAGCCATCAAATTTCGTTGCGCTAGGAGAGCATCAGGCATGAAGTATGTCAAAATGAGAGAATGGTCATACAAATAAAAAAAACAATGAAACAATAAAAAATTACTATTATTATAATGGATTTAATTTTTTCATGTAAGTGGGCATATTGTTGTAAGACCTGGTATGGCATGTGTACCATACGTAATCACTCGTAAAGTCTGGATTAGACCTAGGTGATAGGAGGATTACAAGTTAACAACTACCTTGGGTATAAAACTTTGAGGGGGGTAAGGGAAAAAGTGAGTGGGGCTCACTCACTTGGAAAGGTTGGCTGGATTTAGTCAAGGAGCCCCAAGTCAAGTTTAAGGGGGGAATGTTAGGTAAATTGACTCGAGGTTAGAGTCAAGGTTGACCAATTTAAACGATCGAGTATTTTTGGGGCACATGGTTCTCAGCCCATGGTCTTGCATGTAATGGAGCCTATAAAAGGCTAGGAAGACTTCAGTGTAATTGAGGGCTTGGAGGTGAGCAGTGAAGGCTCACATGGCCGAATTGACCAAGGTTTTGGCCAATGGTTAATTAAATTTCATTGGATGGGTTTTCCTCTGAGTTGGATTTTTTCCCAGTTAAATATTGTATTTTTATGTTTCATGTTTTTTTTTTGTTATGTTTTATTATTCTTCTCGGCAATTATTTATATTCTGAGGTAAATAATTTCTTCAATCTCAAGACTATGAATCTGAGAAGAAATTGAATCATCCAGTCACCCACCAGTATCAACTCCTTCGATTTCTAAACCATTTCGAATCGATAAACCTAATCATGATTTAATGATTAAACCACTTTCCAAAGGTGTACTTTGAAAATTAGTTTTCAACCCACATGTGAGAGCTACTCAGAATTACAATATTGTTGAATATTTGGCCATATCCCCTTCAGCAATGTTGGCCCTCGAAGTGTTGCAATCTTGACCAGCTCAGAGGAAATTACTATTATCAGCTATAGGAGCGATTTACCCTCAAGGCACAAATCTCATTGTCCTCTATCTGAATAAATGTGTACCTAGAATCCCACATTAAATGGCTTTTCAAATTCCGATATTAGTCAAATCAAGCCAAGTTTTTCGCATAGTAATTGATGAGGGAACATCTACATGCATTATGTCCTTAGCTTATTGGAAAAATCTTAGTTATCTGACAATCAACCAGTCACCAACCATTGTTAAAGCCTTTGATGGAAGATTTTTTCACCGATTTGGAATACTCCAGGATCTGCCCATAGAAGTAGAAGGAAAAATTGTAACACTTGAGGTGGAAGTTGTTGATGCCCCTCTTGATTACAACCTTATTCTGGGTCGAAGTTGGTTTTATGCTATTACCATTGTTTTTTCATCCTTATTTTGGATGATAATGTTTCCTCATAAAGGAAATATTTTTAAAATCGAGCAGTTATCTTATTCTGCTTCAGACCCCACTTCTACAGATAGTATCTTGCATGTCGGAAAAATCGTTATCCCTTATGAAGATGTTGGGGTAGGAATATTTAAGGATTCCACTCTAATGGGAAGTTTATCTATACCTTATCCTAAAATACCATGAACTATTTCCAATTTCAATATGATTACATCAAGCATAATGTCATTTTATGACACATGGAATGTGCCTTTAGAATCATAAATGGACTCCTATGGTGGCAAGATGCCTTTAAGTCCTTTTCAATCTACATATGTAGTAGTACAATCGTGTTCTAAAATTCCATCAAATTGTATTGATCAAATGAATGTGGATAGTGAATAATATTCTTATTTATCAAACTCAGCCTTGACATTGATATCGAATCCTTTTCAACAAGTGTTTTCAACTTATGAAAATATTTGAGAAATCTTGTCATCAAATGAATTACCATGGGACGATCTACATCATCAATCTTATGTTTTACCTGACCTTGATAAAATTGAGCATGATTTTTCATCCATATTTTCAATTGATTATGTCAAGGAACCTCAAAATCCTATGTCCATTCTTCATTTGGATTCTGAGAAAAATTTGGGAAATATTTCCACCAAAATTCCTATTGACATATCAATTAAACCCGAAATAACTGAGAACATTCATATAGGTGCTTCTTGCTCGATTGAAGAGATCAAAATATACAAAGCCCTATTTTAGGAGTTCTAAGACATTTTTGCATGGTCTTACGAAGAAATGGCAAGTATTGAACCTAATATTGTTATTCACGAAATTAATACATACTCAGATGCTAAGACTATTAGATAGAGATTATGTCCAATGCATTCGTTAAATTTTCTGCAATTAAGGTTGAAGTTGAGAAATCACTACGTGCAGGATTATTTATCTTATTCCTTTGAGGGATTGGGTAGCTAACATAGTTCCTGTAAGCAAGAAACAAGGGAATATTAGAGTATGTGTCGATTATTGGGATATTAACAAGGCTTGTCCTAAATTCAATTATCCTACCCCTTATATTGACCGAATTATTGATGATTGTGTTGGAAACGAATCAACATACTCCCTGTTGATCAACCCAAAACAACATTTATATGTCCATGGGGCACGTTTGCATAGTGTAAATTACCATTTTGACTAAAAAATGTTGGTGCAACTTTCCAACGAGCTATGTCTTACTCATTTCATGATATCAAACATATTGTACAACCCTAATTGGATGACTCACCTGCTCATTCTTTACGCAAACAAGATCATCCTACACATTTGCGTGCCATCTTTATGAGATGTAGCCATTACAAAATTCGTTCAAATCCGCACAAATTTGTATTTTTCTACAATCAGGACATTTACTTGGGTTCATTGTTTCAAAAGAAGGCATTCGTGTCGACCCATCGAAGGTTGAGGCTATTGTTAATCGACATCTTCCTTCCACTCTTCACCAACTCCAAAGTTTGCAGGGGAAAGAAAAAATTTTGCGTCATTTTATCCCGAACAATGCAGATTTAACTAGAGGTTTCACCTGATTGTTAAAAACAGGATGTTCCATTCATCTAAGATGATCTTGCCAATAAAAATTTTGATGCGCTCAAACACGCGTTGACCCATGCACCATTGTTGCATTCGCCTAATTATCACCGAGATTAATTTTTTTATTTAGTTTCACCTGATTCCATGATTGGAATGGTTTTAATTCAAGAGGATTATTCTAACAATCAACATGTGATTTATTACCTTAGTCAGAATCTCATCTTGACAGAAATAAAGCATTCACATTTGGAGAAATTGGGCTTGGAAACTTTTCAAGCTGTCCAACGATTTTGTTATTACATATTTTTAGGAAAAATGACAGTGATATCTAATTGCAACCCAATGATGTATATTTTGAAAAATCAATTACTCGGGGGAAAATATTCTAAATAGATCATTATTCTACAAGATTTTGATTTGGAGTTCGAGAAATCCAAGTCTAAGGAATCATTGGTGTTTGTTGAACTTATGTGTGATTTTCCCAATACTTAATCTGAAATGGTGGTAGAAAACCATCTTTCTCATGAAAATTTGTTTTTAATGAGTAGACTAGATCCTTGGTATGGAGATATCATTATATATCCCCCAAACCCAAACTTTCTGCCAGAGCTATCACGGTCAGATTGACGGAGAATTCGATACCAATCTTAGCAATATAATATTGTTGGTGACACTCTTTATGGAAGTGGTGTCTATTCTATTTTTTGACGTTGTATAACTCATGAAGAAGCCGAAAGGGTTTTGAATGACTGCTACTCTGGAGCATGTGGTGGTCATATGTCCAGGTTTTCCACAACCTAAAATATATTGCGCGTTGTCTATTTTTGGTTGTCTCTATTCAAAGACTATATTCTCATGGTTACAAATGGCCACAATTGCTATATTTTTTATCAAAATATGTGTGCACCTCCAGCTCCTCTCCACCAAATCATTGTTGTCATTCCTCTCGCTAAATGGGGCATTAATTTCATCACATGTAACCCTCACTCGAACAGGGGGCATGGGTATCTTATTCTCGTTGTAGATTACTTTACATAATGGACAGAGGCGATGCCTACATTCGCAGTTCATGAATAAAATGCAACAATTTTCAAATTCAATCACGTGATTTCTCGGTTTGGTGTCCCTCAAGCTATTTTTATGGACCATGGGAGCCATTTTCAAAAAAATATGATAACTGAAATTTCTTCTCAACTTGGCCTATGCCACGATAATTCTACAGCGTATTACCCACAAGCTAATGGTTAATTTGAGGTCGTCAACAAGGTTTTAACCAACACGATTAAACAGATTGTCGGAACTCATAAAACAAATTGGCATACCATGCTTTTTTTGGCATTATGGGCATTCCATGCCTATGCAAAAACATATACAAGTTTCACTCCTTTTCATCTTGTTTATGATTTGGAAGTTGTGTTACCCATTGAATTTGAAATCTTGTCACTCAAATTAGCCATTCAATTATTACCAACTACCTCTAAAGAGGACAAACGCTTCCTATACCTACCACAAATAGATGAGACTCATCACACCGCTACATTAGCTGCTGAGGCTCATAAAAAACGTGTTAAGGCTCATTATGATAAAAGTGTTAATGCTCACATATATTCATAAGGTGACCTAGTTTTAGTCTACGATCAAGCTCACAACAAACTATTTGTTGGTGAATTCAAACCAATGTGGTATGGTCCTAATATTGTAAAGCGTGTGCTTGTAAAAGGAGGCTATGAGTTAATTGATTATGACGACATCTCTTTATATAAACCAAGAAATGGTATTTATCTCAAGAGATATTATGCATGATTCTTCCTGTGAAAATCCTCTTTTTACATTAGTTACATTTTATAATAGTGTGCCTTAGGACTAGTTATTTTTTCTTGAAGAGTTTTCGCTACTTTGGCTGCTTATCTTCATTACTCTTGATACTACAGATGTTGACATTCCTTCCAAATTACATTGGTTTTGCTAATGGAACCTGACGTAGTACACAGAACATCTCTTCCACTGATTGAGTCATCTATTCACCCACCGATGAGTTAGTCTCCATTCATGGGATATGCCTTGGTCAAATAACGAACAATAATGCAGAATATAGCGTAGTCATTGAGCTATTATTTGATACCATTGCATTTGGTATTTGAATTTTGATTTATAGGTTAGATTTGCAACTCATTGTATTACATTTAAAGAGTGTTTATGCTACAAAAATCCATCTTTGTTAAGATTTTTTTTTTAGGGTTCGTCCCTTGGAAAGATAGTTTGATTACAGTGAATATCAACACATTTCAAGAAATTTAAACACATTTTCTGATGCATTATCTAATCAAGTTTTAAATAGAAATCTGCAGAATTAAAAGCAAAACAAAATTTAATATTTGATCCATATTGAACAAGATACTCAGAGATCAGAAATAGTAATATCATTATGTTAAAAATAGTTGTGTGTCAAAAAATATTACATCCTATGTGATCATAGGTTTCAAACACCTTATGATCTCAAGATACTCATACAAAAAAAAAATGTTAATATAGATCGATCATCATCTATCCATGATGATTTTCATGATAACAGACTATGGCACATGCTACCCTACACAGATATCGACTAAATGGGCCTGGAACACCAGTCACATGTCTATGGAGCCTGAGAGGTATATCATTTGTCCTTGTCTCTGGGACATCACTAGTCAACCTCTCTAGGTTGTGTTCTAACCCTATAAGAACCTCTTCCACATCAATGTGTGGTGGACTTGTTGTAAGCTGCGCATATTTCCTATCAAAGTGACGAAACACTATTGTTCATGATCGGCCAACATCTGCATTTAATTTTTTATCACTATTGGATGATAGAAAACCAAATAAAAATTAGATAACATAAAAAACTTCAAAATTATTTTCTTTAACTAATGCATCCCACTGTTCCCCTACTGGGAGTGATGTGTGAGAGTCACCCCTGAAATCTACCCCTCCATAAGGAAACTCTTCAATCATGAATTTTTGGTTCCTAATCCATATAAAGAACTAAGGATTATAGTGAGCCACTAGACCACCATCGCCACCATGGCAAGTGGGTTAGTGTGTTTGGTGCACACATGTATGAAATCACGCCAACTTAAGGGGTGTGGTTTACCCTCTTAAATTATTGGTCACAGGAAGAAAAAGAAGTGGAGTCAAGAAAGTTAGTGGAACATTCTAGAATCATAAACATACTAGATAGAGAAATATCATTCATATTCAGACTAAAACTAAGCTAAAAACTAAAACAAATAAACAAAATCTCTAAATAGAGTCAAACAACTACAATAATCCAAACAGTGGCTATTTCAGGCCCTCTTATTAAGTGCTAGTAGGAAATGAGGGTGAAACTTTAACCCTCTTGCAAAAGGGCCCTTAGAACTTGGGTTCTAAGTCCCGATGCAAGGATGTCTCGGTGAAAATTCTCCCTCTCTCTATTATGTTGGACTGAACTTGTTGGATGGCCAACAATTGAGTCCCCTCTATCTCAGCTCTGGATCGCACACTACTAGTACTGATTGGGGAAATTATAGTTAGCATAACAATGTGCTCTCAAGTTCTTCATCTCTTGGTGGCCTTATATAGGAGAATTCAAATCCTCCTTCCCTCTCTTGGTACATTGTGGATGATGACCCAAGAGAGGGGAATGATTCCATTGTCTACCACAAATATTCCATTGTGTGCTCCCTTGATGTCTAAGGAGGCTTTGGTGGTTCTCCTTACGCAGCTTCAAGTGTGATATCACTGTCCTGGAGTGTGATTTTTATGGTCCCAGAAAGTGAATTTCGTCATTCCCAAGATTGCATGCATTTCGGGTTAAAAGGCACGTAAAGGAACTCTTCTTGAAGGATTATGCGCACAAAAGCATTTATGACTTTCTCAAATTTTATTTTTCCATAGACCTTAGAGATTTTTAAATACTTTCCATATTCTTTAATGTCTTTCAGCCCTGTAAATCCTTCTGTCTGACATTAAATAATGTTGTCTTCTACTTGTATGATTTTTCAGTGTTAACATTTTCCCCCTAATGTGTGAGGTCTAGGAAGAACTATATAGAAAAAACACATTCTATTTTCTTTTCTGTATA
The DNA here is from genome assembly GCA_034641835.2 of Pinus albicaulis. Taxonomy (NCBI): domain Eukaryota; kingdom Viridiplantae; phylum Streptophyta; class Pinopsida; order Pinales; family Pinaceae; genus Pinus; species Pinus albicaulis. Next base: position 184,109,135 of record CM076575.1, read on the forward strand.
CTGTGCGTAGAGAGAGAGAGAGACCTGCGTGAAGCTCTAAATTGGAGACACCCTGCACTAGTTCAAAGAATGAACATGTCCAATGGGACCCTTGTAAGCAACTATAATACAATATATATACAAATTTTCTACGATGTGTGAATGTCCCATGCTCGTAATACTATGGCTAGCTAAACAAATCTATTTGATAGATACATGTTCTATCTGTGTCACTAATATGGTAGTGATATGTTGGTTAATGACGATGACTCCTGACACCCTCAGGGGCATTTTTTTCTTTGAAGATAGGTGGAATATGGTTCCCATATGTGTACACTTGGTATGACATATAACTACACATTGTACGCATAGGTGTTGGCTAGGACCTTCTCATATAAGCATTGCTGAAAGAGACGCTTATGAAGGCATGAGTCTTCGATGAATTTCATCAAAGTGCAATGGTTGTAAGGTTCGATACTATCTTGACATGAAATCTTGTGGTGAAGTCAAATGTCAGGAGGATCAATGAAATCTGTGGGCAATGATGTCTCCCATAGTGCCACCCAAGGATGCCCCTTGTATGGAGAGGGGTGATCCAAGGTACTGCTTCCTTTTTGGAAAATGGTGTTGAAGTTGAAAAAAAAGGGAAGCCTCAACCGAACGAGGGGTCGTTGATATGAAGGGTCAGGGACCTGGATGTGATGGGTTTAACATATGCATGGTGGCGAGGGGTGAATGAAAACTAATGATGGGGATTCATTGGCCTAAGGTCAGAGTATGATAAGTAGCTTGGCGGCAGTCATAACTATTTCTGGTGGGGAAATCCCTAGAGTTGGTAGGACTTCCACAGTGGGTATAAATTGGTTATGAATGTCATGGAGGCCTTCACATGAGGTGTGATACTCCGACCAAGGGTGTTCAGGGACTACTACCATTGTAGAAAATATGAATGATTAGGTGCAGGATGTAGTGCACCATTTGCGGTCTTTGTACACTTACCAAAAGAATAAAATAATGGGGTTTGGTTTGTACAAAACACAGAGACAAGTGCCCCAAAACATGAAAGTGTTCGCTCACTGATGATGTGAGGAAGGTGTTTTACTGAGGGTGGGGGCCCCATTGGTTGGTCTCATGTGTGAGGTTGATGAAGCAGATAAAAAAATATCCCAGACGGGATTATGCTGATGGAGGTATGGTGGGCCAAATGCGAGGCGTGGTAGTGCACTTTCGATCTGCTTGTACAACCTGATCATCTAGGAAAGGGGTTTTATTCTGTATGGTAAAACTTGACCTTATGAATGGTGGATGTATGGGAATGAGGTGCTTCCCAGTCTAAAGTGGTATGGCCATGGCGTCACTTTTGCTATGATATATAGTCTACTATGGGTGACGAGTGCCATGGAGGGGAGGCTCTACCGACCAACGAGGATCTTTATCATGTGCAAGTTGAGGTGATGATAAACATGATCGTATATGGGGAACCTATGGCTAATTTCTGATGGAGAAATGATGTCAGGATATGCAGATTGTTCTGGGACTCTATGATGCTGGGGGTAGAATGATACCTACTTTGGAACTTTCAGTGGATGGAGTTGTGGATGGTTTGCAAGCTTTCCTGCAAAAACAACTACCTCAAGTGAAAGCATCTTCTTTACTAAATATTATTGAAAGTCATGAGCTTTAAAAAATAAGATGAGAGAGGGCATACCTGCCGGCGCTAAAAAAATATTTTTTCGGGAGTGCGAATGTGTGGCATCGCCTCTGTTCGTTATGGAGTGATGATCATAGCGCTGCTTATGGTTTGGAGAATAGACCTTCTGATCTCTCGTTATGGTCCTCCAAAGTTTTTGAAAAAGGCAATATATAGGTGAATATGGCCCTAATTCAATTCATTTGTACTTGTTGAGTTCTTGAGAGGTTAGAGGCTTCCGCGGAGCATTTCTTGCCGTTGCGGTGAGCCTGAGCACCAAAGATTAGTGATATCATAACCAAGTAACCTCCATGACGTCCTGCCCTTCAATTTTTCAGTTTGAGGGTGTCGGGGTCCATACAAACTTGGTTTGTATGGATTATGAGTGATTTTTTTCCTAGATTGCGCAGGCGATCAAGGCAAGGGCACACCCTTTATGCGTGTTTCCGGGGGATTCGTGCACTCTAGGCACTATGTTCCTCTGTTTTGGTGCACCTTATGCATCCCTGTGGAAAATACTGGCATGCCTCGAGCACGCATGTCTGAGGGATAGGTGCACAAAAGACCAAGGAATTTTTGTTTGGATTTTTTCCTATTTTTTGATGTTTTTGTTGTTACTGATGGGTTCCTGTTTACACCACAGGTTGTTGTGGAGGGAGAGGGATTAGCCCGAGCTCCAAAATTCATTGGCTACTAATGTCAAGGCACGCCATCAGCTGGCACAATGGGGGATCCTGAAGTTTGCGGAGAATGAGCTTCTTTGGTTGCAAGACCGATTACTTCGTTACTTGATCCAGCATTTACAGGAGGCACAACATGTTTATGTTGCGTGGGACTAACCTGGCTCTTCATCCTGAGATGAATATGTACTTCATGAGAAGGTTACTACCTCATGGTGAGGCATTGTGCTATCCACTCCCTTCTGGGAGGGCGTATTTGGAGAGGTTTCGGGCATGTAATTATGGCAAGGTGCCCCTTACGAAGGGGTGCATCAGCATTTCTTCAGTGATCAATTTGGCCAAGCGATGCACTCTGGAATTTATTGTGTGACTTTTAGGGTCCACATCAGGCATCTAGCCCACAGGTTGGAGTCTTGCGCCTATTGAGGTCTGATCATTTCTTTGATTTTTCCCATTTTTATATGACAGGATGGTGACACAGCTCAACAAGGTCTGTAATGGATCAAAGTTTTTTGCGTACGCCAAAATTCTATGCAGAATTATGTATGAGAGGGTAGTGCTACTGAGAGAAGTGGTTTCAGTGCCTCCTAGGGGGCCACAGGGGCCTCGCATGGGGAGGTGGGCTCCGGTGATGGCGCGAGGTGGTGATGGAATGGTGGGGCGTTACTGGAATGCCACAATGGAGGCTTGGTTTGAGGTCAACCCTCAGATGTTTCTACCATTCCCATATGCAAAGATGGACTTCCGGGGGGATCCAGATATGGGTCTCCCTCTTGGTTATGCTTGGGGGCCAACAGGTATGTTTTTTTATGTTTTATACATTTATTTGAGTATATATGTGCTTATGTGTTTTGATGGTGACACTGAAATAGTTTTGGTTACTCTTGCAGATTTTGGCAAGGTAGGTCACCTTGTGGCTCAATTGGTCCGCCATGGTCCTCTTTGGAGACCTCGGGGCAGTCGTGGAGGGCAAGGAGGAGATGTCATTGGAGGACTTGTTGGTGGTGCTAGCCTTTCGGGAGAGAGTAGCAGCTCGACTTCTGCTGAGTTTGTAGCCGAGCGAGCTCGTGATGATTTAGTGGCAGCACATGTTGATGCGGCAGAGGCTCGCAATGTTGAGCTAACTACTCGGGTGTCAGTTATGAGGATGCATCGGGTCGAGTGGACCGCTTGACCCAAGGGATTCCTTCTCGAAGTTTTATGGATGATATCAAGGAGGTATGGCTAAAGACGATGATGGCCCGAGAGAGGGACTATCAACGTATTTTACGTTGGGTGGCAGTCTCAGTTGTGATGGTGGCTCAAGTGGTGGTACCGGGAGCACTTGTGGGTCCATGTGCCCCTCTTGGGGGAGCACCACCCTAGAGTTTACTTGTACATAGGGAAAGCACCCATTATGAGGATGCTTCCCCTATTTTTGATGACTTCTTATGTATATTTGGGTTGGTTGATGGGTCAGTGACACTATTTTTTGTACTCATACATATACACCATGATATACATACATACATATATATATATATATATATATATATATATATATATATATATATTAGAGAGATATTTTTTTCAGCTCGACATGTTGTGCCCACTGCTTCTGTTTATGGATGATGGCATACTAATGGATATCTATGTTTTTTGTTTTTTATGTATGATGGTTTATTCGAGATGAATTCCATTTTAGAATATTGTTAGCTATGCGATCAGCTGTTAGGTTTTGACTCCTTGGTACATGTGTAAATGTAATATAGTCAAATTGTCTGCTTAATATTTTTGCCCGCAAATATTTTCTAAATAGATGTGAAGCTCTTGTCTCTAATGTTTGGTTTACCTGCGAGACTACTAACTAGGAATAGAGGCAGGCATGCATATAGCATATGCCCTGATAGAGGGCATTGCACATAATTCTGTTGAAGACAACATATTCTCCCTGATTGTGTATTACTAAACCAATGCACACACCATTTATGTAGGGTGGTTATTGGTCAGGGTGAAAGATGACTGAAGCAGTAGCTGCTAAAATTTGAGACCATCTTGATGCTCCATCAGCAAATCTGAAGTAAGGTTTGGGTTGGTAATCCATGGAGGCACTTTGAGCATGTTTCGTAATAAGTCTTTTGGTCAAAAATTTAAAGTGGTTGGGTTTGGTGTAAATTCACTCTAGGGCAGGGCAATCTTGTTCCTCATGGGTAGAAATTCTTGAGGTAAAGGTCATTGATGGGGTTGCTGAGGCATGTCCTATCCGGTTCTGTCAAAATATATGCCCCCTAAAGAAGGAAATGTTTTATGATGTAGGGTCCTTTCCAAAAAATTTTGAGCTTTCCTGGCCCTAGGGCTTCTTTTGTGACATCATAGCAGAGGAGTAGCTCTCCCTCAGTGAATGAGAGAGGGTTGATGTGGCGGTTGAATGATACTTTTACCCATTTCTTATGGGCCTCGTTGTGTTGCAATGACTATCGTCAGCTTTCGTTGACGAGCTCTAGTTGTACTAGGTGCTATTATAGAGGCTAGGTATCATCGACGAGTTCGATGGTGGCATGTAAATTCGAGATCTCGTGCAAATTAATGCAAAAGCGTAAGGTAGATTGGCCTTTTGCGATAGGAATAAGGTGGAAATCCTGGCATGTGGGGGCTGCTGAAATCCTATTTCTGATATGTGATTATACACATTGTATGTGGTGTATTATGTTGTCAGCATTCGATGGGGAAAGAATCTCTGTGATGGGAATTTGCGTAAGTGCACGATTGGGTTCCCCTCTAGGATGGCCAATCTCCTGTGGGTGGAAATTTTTCTTGTTGCAGAGGTGCGTGAATGTTTCCATTAGTAGGCATACTATTGGTTCGTGGTTTTGGCCATTCCATATGGTGCATGGTACCATTGTGCCAACGAAGTAGATTGTGTGGGAACCAACACTCCTCGTCGTCCCCTATGTGGATGCTTGGAAAGGATATTTTGTAGAATATGAGGTCTTCTGTTTCCATTTCTGTGTTGTTGGCTTAGGTGTGTCTAGCATTGTGGGGGAGTGTAGACTTAACGCTTCTCTTCCCACTCTTAGTTTGGGGAGATGCTCACATTTAATCATATGGTGAAAGTGTGAAAAAACTTCGGCAATAGGTATGCATGATCTTCTCTTGGTTAGAGATAAGTCTCTAAGGGAGTGAAGAGACCATGCGAAAATTTCTTGCAAGGGGTTTCAGTTCTCTACACTGATTGACTTGGTGGTCATTGAGGTCGCATAGTCCACATGTTATCCTAGGTTTGGCATGGGTCATACTTGGTCGGTGTACTTTTGCAGTTTTCCCATCATGCCCATGTAGGTGTGTGGGTGTCGACCTAAGGGTAATGTACCCTCTAAATTGATTGAGTTCATTATCCTATTTCTTATCTATTATATGAATCATATCGATGGTAGGATGAACTCACAGGATATAGGTACAATGTTATTCATAGTGATTTCCCTGACATACTAGGAAAAATAGCCTAGATATGGGGGTCCCATCGTGCTTAGTTTGTGGTTTGGCAGGGAACTAGCCTCATAACGTTGCTAAACCAGGGCAAGTTGCGTTCACATGATTGGGTGTTTTGCATAACGTGCATGTTGGTATTATTTATAGAGAGAGGTTGGGGGTAACTAGGGGCTCTCTGATTGGTTTCTTTTCAGTTGACAAGAAGATGATGGATCTGATCGTCACATCGTCTTGGGTTGTTGAACTATTTATGGACTCTGATTCCATGCCATCTTCTTGGGAGAGGTGGACTATAGCTAAGCACAAGCTAGCGAGGGCTAACCGGAATCAGGGGATATAGTGACAATTTTCCAGAAGGTGGTTGTCGGCGCATAAAGGAAATGTGAATTATGTTTCCCGCAATACAACGTAGTAAACATGTTCTATAGAATACCATCTATGGGTGAGTTCTAGGGCTGCACATTCTTCAAGGAAGTGACCACTGTCATCGCACAACGTGCAACATATAATGGGAGGGGGCATGATTGGGGGTCTTTTTGGTGCCCTTCGTTCCTCATGCTGGTACAAGATGACATGGGGTTCATCTCCAGCAGACTGGTTGGAGGGATCCTCTTGATAGGATCGCTCGATTGCATGTAAGGCATCCCTATATCGCAGGATCTTTAGGAAATGATGAGTATAGTGCCCATAATTGCTGCATATAGCACATGTGTTATTGGTATGCAATGCTTTGCCTTTACATTTGGTGGTAGGTTCCTTTTGACGGGAACACGACGTCGCGATGTCTGCCCCAGAGCCAAGGAGTGGTTTAAATTCATCCAGCTCTGGGAAGATATGGGTAGGGTGATCTATTACATCCCATATGGCACAAAATGGTGATTGCCTTTGTATGGTTGGAGTCTCCATCCTCTTCCCTCTCTTCTCAGGTTTCTTATCTGCAACCATTGGTTTAGCAATTGGAATTTCCTTTGCAGCGATGGTTTCGACCATTTTTTGAACGAGCGGGGCCTCCTCTGGACTAAGGGGCTTTAAGCCTGTGGCAGTGATGTGTGTGGCTCCTGTCCCTAAAGGGCAGACAAGATACCAAATCGGTATTTCAAACGATATGTTTGGTAACACCACTGTTTCCAAAACTTGCTGGGAGATGAGACCAGCTGGGGGGTAGAGGAAAGGGGTTTGGGAAGTGTCATAGGCTAGAGAGGCTGTCGTGCCCAAGGACTCAGTGTCATTACTGCTTGTGTCTGTGTCCCAATTAGCTTCGGAACTTGATGTTGACATCATGCACACTGGAGCTTCTGTGGCATCAGGTGATGACTCAGGTATAATGGGGGGATCTCCTAGGAATGATCATAGAATGGATGATCGCTTGAACTGGTCGGAGCCATATTCTTGGTACCATGAAATCATATCCAAGGATGTGTCTACATAGGGTAGAATTACATCAGTGTTTTTTAGGGGTTGTTTCTTGCTATGTGTCAGATGGTCAACACTAATGATGTGGTCCTCGTGGGGGAATATCATCATGTGGAAGAAGGAGGAAGCTATGGCTAACATGGTGTACATATAACTCCAAACAAGGAGTATATTATAGTCCAAGTGAGCATCTGAGACTTTAATGTCTATATGGACCATCTTTCTGGCTAAGCAAACCAGGACGTTTTGGTAGAGACCGACAGGGGTTGAGGGACGACCTTCATATGCTGTAAGTGTGATCAGTGATGGTTTTAGTTCGGGAGACCCTAAATTCTTCCAAAATTTTTTTGACATGATGCATGTCGATGAAAAATCTTCAATGACACATTGGTGAATGGTGATATTCTGGACTGAAACTGGTATCTGAAAGGTGACCATCGAAGGAAGCCTAGGGGTAGCTTTGTCTAAATCCAAAGTCATTAGGTGCGTATCGGCAGGGTCGATAGCACCTAACATAGAAAGCAAGGCTTTTAGTTGCTTTTGGGAATGACTGTTATACTTCCAAAGCTAACATAGTAGAGGGAGATTGGGCTAAATCATCCATGATTCTATAATTATGGGCAACATTGGATTAGTTTCCTGCTCGCCTATTTGGTCCCTTCGCCATCTTTGGAAATGTTTCAATAGGAATCTTTGAAATGGCCAAAGCTGTAGTTTGTGCACTGGTACTAGCCACTGATGCCTTGGTGTCTAGTGGGGTGTCATAATTGTGATTCTATTTTTGGAAAAACATCTCTTCTCCAGTCATGTATATTTGGTCGTTTTTTTTCTCAGAGTCGTCTAGATTTTGTTGCTAATTGCTAACCATCCCTTGATGGGGGAAGGTTCCTGCATCACATCTGTTTGTTGGGAAGATCCTCTTTGTCCTTGGTTACTCTACAACTTCTTCAGCTTAGGGAGATCAGGATAGTGGTGAGTATAATGGTCATACTCACCACATATAGAGCAAGAGTGGTTTGTTTGAAGAGGTGACCTTTTTCTCTGTCGTTGGGCATTGCCTGGTTCCTGGTTCTGATTCTGGTTGGAGTTGCCTCTAGATTAAGATCATGGAGGGCGTTGCTGGTTGGTGCCTCTGTGTCTTGGATTCCCTTTGGGCTTGTTTTTTCCTTTTTTCTTCACCATGTTAGGGGGGTATTTCTCATGGTTATATGATTAGTGTGGTTGGTTTTGGGAAGGTCACACAAATTTCACCTATGCATTGGTCTGCAATGGCGAGTCTTGTGTTGGGGACTAAGCATAATGCAGTCCTTGGTTTACACCTGGCTATTGGGGGGCATCTCTTCCGTTAATATTTCTCTCTGTGTACTAGGTCCCCTAAGCCGGAGGATAGGGTCCTCCATGGTGATACATTGTCGCCCTATTAGTCAAATTTTGCTGAGGCATATGATGACTTTGAAAATCGGGTTGTGGTACCTTCTAGTTAGAACTATACGTATAAACAGGGTTTTGACTATTGTTTCCTAGGTAACTTTGGGTCAATGACCCAATGAGCTCGTCTACAGAGTTCGAAGCACCTCGCCATTCTTGATAATTTTTCAGGCGCAAGGCAATTAGCAGGATATTGTAAATATATCCTAACTGCGTATAAATCATCTCAAGGTGTTATGATTTTCTGATGGCATCCTCTTCGGATGTGGGCCTTTGTTGTACCACATCCTTTGAAATCCATGTAGTGAGAGTTTTATGAAAATGTCTGAGAGTTCTCAGTCATTGAGTTTAGCTTTACATAAACTACGACGCCACCTCCATTCGTGGAGATGGTCTAAGATATGGATGGTATGATTTTGTCTAAAGTGTGTCAGTAATTCCATTTTGGAATCATGGTGAATGGGTAACTAAAAATATGTTAGGAAGGCGGTGTCAAGGGCGCAAAAGGTTCCATGTGAAGCAGAGGTTTTCTCCACGTACCATTTTGCTGCTACTCCTATCAGAGTGCATTGAAATAGTCTCAATCGAACAATGTCATCAATGATACTATTCGATGAGCACCACAGGTGGAAGGTCATGACATGATTACCTAGGTATTTTTCTTGCTTTCCTTCAAATTTTGGAATATCTGAAGGGAGCTTCATGGGCATGGGAGGCCATTTAGGGTTGTGTGCGATGGGGTCATTCGTCAGCTTGGTTAAATCTAGTAGATTTAACGAAGCCAAGAAAGGTGACTAGGAGGTTGACGCCATTGCAACTTGTGAAAACACAAAGTTTTGGTTAAGAAGAGGGTTAGTCTGTGACGTACCCTGCAGTGTATTTGATTGGCTTCGTGAATGGACTGCACTCCTTTTCCCTCTATGGGTTGTGGGAGGAGAGGTGTGTGGTGTGGCATTGGGAGACCAACTATGGTTCCCAACTAAGGATTCCCCAGTAAAGGAAGAACCAATAATGGTGGCAGAATTTCGTCTTTGACGCCTAAATGGTGAAAGACCTAGAACCCCTCCCGGTAATGGGGGGAGGTCCAAAATACTTCTAAATAGATGAGGTCATGTTGGGTCTATTCTGGTGTCAACTAGGTCTGGATTTTGAAAAAATTTAGAGGATAGAAAATATGATCACAACAAAATTATGATCGCATACATAAAACAAAGCGAAAATAAAATGAATTTTCCCTTTGAATTAATCCTATGTGATCAGCCAATCAAAAAAGTAGTTTTTGTTAGTTTTCGTATGACACTCAAATCCTAGAAGACCTATTCGTCCTCACACACTCAAATGTAACTGGGCCTTGAGAAGATATCCTGTGAGTGTTGGCACAATGTCCCGTAAGAGCTGGTGACGCCCCTAGTCAGTTCAAGAAAATCCACCAAGGTAAGTGTAGAGGATCGAGCACTTGCCTACACCATCACCTACAGGGAAAGGATGCCCTAGATTTAGCCATTAAGTACCACCGTCCCATGTGAGCGTCCGAGTCTTGGGCTTCTGGGTAATTTAGCTAACAGTACCAAGTATCAGCGAGGTCAGGTAGCCCCGACTGATACGTGCCCACATTGCACCTAAGCTTAACCCCCTCTAAAACGGGTCTCTGTCGTGCTCGAATTTTCTTTTCCATGGTCTGAAGGTGGGTTTAAAGCTCCCTAAACAGTGAACTTGTATTTTTCAAGATGAATAATGATCAAGGCGGCTTATTAGATGCCTACCCCCTTGATCCTAACTTAAACTATAAATTCTTTTGTGGCCCCTGTGGGGAGAATTTAGTGATTTTTGTTAAGTTAGTTTTAGGTGTCTTTTATTTTCTTAGTGTGCGGATGTGTGTGAGAAAAAAGTGGACAAGCACATAGTTTGAACGTGTGGATATGTAATGATCCTTTTCAAAATCCCCTATTAAACTATGTTGTATTGTTCCTTTCTCAAAAGAAAAACATGTGCGGATATGGGCCACTTTCTATTTTTCCTAGTTAATCTATGTGATCAACTAAAGGGAGATGGTGAGTTGTGAATAGAGAGTGTTCATTTCCTTGCCTAGGATCACTTAAGGGTGTAAAGGAAACAAATATTACTTGCTCTTCTATCGACAATTCGATCCTGGTCTCAAAATCCTAGTGCAAAAATTGAACTAGAATAATAAATTTTACACTAGAAAAAAGAAACCAACTAAGCATGTGTGGACTTGGGCCACTTACTTTGGCTAATTATCCAGGTTTGTTGGTACCAAAATTTGAAAAACATAATTTTTTTTTGGAATGCAAGTTAATTTCCCCCCCTACTTAAACTATGTGTGAACTTTGCAAAAATCAGCTTGAAATAAAACTGACACTAAGCCTACAAAAAGTAGCTAAGAGTGAGCTCTCGCAAGCTGCAGGGTACCTCAACCAGTGCTAGCAGATGTATTATGGGCATCCAAGCACTTTAAAAGTAAGAAAAGATAGAAATTTGGGAGAAATTTCTCATTTTGTATTTTTCACACAAAAGGCCACAACAAGCGCGATGTCTGCACGCAGATCAGGTCTGAACGCACGCCCTGGGCGAGTCTATGGGAGGAAAAAGTGCACAAATTCCTGCAAAAGTAATATTTAGAGTTGTTCTGCTTCAATATATCACTTGGGATGAACTAGGGATTGCAAGAGAAAAAGGGGAAAAATCAGCTACACTCCACAGCACAGACAAAGGTCTCTACAAAAAAATGCACAACCACATAAACTTGGAAATAAACGTTACTAGAGTCGCCAATATTGTGTTAGTGTATTTGGTGCATGCATGTATGAAATCACACAAATTTAAGGGATGTGGTTTACCCTCTTAAATTATCGGTCATAGGAAGAAAAAGAAGTGGAGTTAGGCAAGTTAGTGGAACATGCTAGAATCATAAACATACTAGATAGAGAAATAGCATGCATATTCAAACTAAAACTAAACTAAAAACTAAAAAAAAAAAAAAAAAACTCTAAATAGATTCAAACAACTGCAATAATTCATACGGTGGCTCTTTCGGCCCCTTTTACTGAGTGCTGGTATGAAATGATGATGAAACTTTAACCATCTTGCAAAAGGGCCCTTAGAACTTGCGTTCTAAGTCCTGATGAAAGGATGTCTTTACTTCCAAGCTTTCCACGGTGCAAAGTCTCCCTTTCTCTACTATGGGTGATTGAACTTGTTGGATGGCCAAAAATTGAGTCCCCTCTATCTCAGCGTCGGGTCACACACTGCTGGTATTGCTTGTGGCAATTCCGGTTAGCATAGCAATGTGCTCTCAATTTCTTCATCTCTTGGTGGCCTTATATAGGAGAATTTAAATCCTCCTTCCCTCTCTTGGTACATTGTGGATGGTGACCTAAGAGAGGGGAATAATTCCATTGTGTGCTACCTTGATGTCTAAGGAGGCTTTGGTGGTTTTCCTTAGGCAGCTTCAAGTGCGAAATCACTGTCCTAGAGTGTGATTTTTGTGGTCCTGGAAAGTGACTTTCGACACTCCTAGGATTGCGCGAATATTGGGTTAAAAGGCACACAAAGGCACTCTTATTGAAGGATTATGCGCGCAAAAGAATTTATGAATTGCTCAAATTTTATTTTTCCTCAAACCTTAGAGATTTTTAAATACTTTTTAGATTCTCTAATGTATTTCAACCCTCTAAATCCTTATTCCTAACATTAAATAATTTCGTCTTTTGCTTGTATGATTTTTCAATGTTAACAGTGAGCCATCAATGACGCCCATCGCAACATACATGGTTCCCTAGGTCCTCTAATTTCCACTAGAGACTACTAAGGTGAAAGCAGTGGAATCCTCTTCAAAGTGAAAGAAACAAGAATAGCTTGAAAGCTAAAGTTTTTTAGCATCCCATTCTTCCCTCTCCTAAGTTGGCCTTTCATGTTAACCAACACTCCTTTGCACCAGTTGAAATTTTTTCCCCCGGAACATTCAACTATCGTCTATATATGTGCTTTGGTATTCACATGTAGAGTTGCACTGCCACACAACCTGGTAATTGTAAATGAAAGGATCTTTAGGTATAGTTGCCCAATATTTTTGATATCAATGAAACCATCCTTCAACTCCGAATCTTGGCTGCAATATTGAGCCATATATAATGTAGTGGGCATACCATCTGGTCTTGTCCCAAACAAGGAAATGTATCTCCCTCTGCGGTGTAATCCATTGAAGAAATAGATGTCCTCTCGCTCGATCACAAGCCTATGGTCTCTAATGATGAAGCATTGCTCTCGAACATCTCAAGCATTGACTAGCCAGGACATCATCTCAACATGTTTATTCATACATTGAATCACCCAGAATTTATACAATCCACAATATTTTAATGTGTGAAATGTTTCCGGGTCATCCATGGTTTCTTTATCATGAAGTTCATGCTCCCTTTCTCACCATTTCGACATGATTGCTAACCTACAAATCATCTATGAGGATCATTAGAAATCATTTGGGAGAAATTGAGCCATTTTTTATGGAAAGAAATATGATTTTGAAGACCCCACGGTGCTTGCAAGGGTTTTATGTATACACAGTGTGTTTCTGTGGACGAGCTATACATAAAAACCGTGACGGCCTGATGATATTTTATATTAAAAAATAGTCGGGGTGTGTGGGTTTCACTACGAAAATCTATGCACCCCCAAGGGTGGATTTCAAAACCTTGTTTCCCATAAAACATTACCTAAAAAGTTATAATAAAAAACTAAATAGATGAAAATTAAGATAATGATGATGTGGAATACCTCGCACTGACGGTTATCGAAATGGTTGGTTGGTTCTTCAGATATCTACTCTAGAAAGTTTAGGGAAAAAACTCTTTCTTCTCTCCTCCGAAAACTAAAAGGTAAAAATGATTTTTTTTGGCTTATTTTTATATTTTCGAATGAATAAAATAATATTTTGTTTATTTTAACATTAGAAGTCAATTTTTTTTTTTTTTCATATTTTGAGAGTAGATATTTGTAATTTTTTGGAAACAGGTTATGTTTGAAAAAAATAATTTTGACAATGAGTAAATTTTTATCACTTTTTCGGGCTCTATACAAATATTGAAAAGAGAAACCCTCGAGTCCTCTTTTAATAATTTTCTGACTCTATAAAGATGAAAAGATCGACGAGTACTTGACTATTTGAACTCGTTAACATAAATGAATAGTCGTCTATTCAGTATAACTCTACCCCTTTTTTGAACTGAATTAGACTATTTACGAAAAATGTATACGTTGACCGAGCATGGTCAATAGAGTTCTCTCATACATTATTTTATCCTTTTTTGAGTTTGAGAGAATAAACTTATGAAAAATAACACTATGGAGTTTACTTATGTTTTTCTTCTCAGTCTCTAAAATTGAAAAATACCAAGTTAATCCTATGTTGGACTCATTAAAATTAAAGAGTACAGGACCTGTTGATCAAAACAGGATCGAACCACTCCTTCTTAGGGTTCATAAAAAAAGTGCTAAGATCAACTCATCCAAAGGATGAACTTACATGACAAGAAAATTATATCCTCCTCAAGCTTTAAAAAAATAAAGAGGTACTTGCCACTAATAGTGGGGGTGGGGGGGGGGGTAGGGGAGTGAGAAAAGAATCCATTTTTTATCCTTATTTTAGAAAGCATCATGTCACTCTTGAACACAACACTTTGTCGCACTTGTACCTGGGTTGGGTAATCCTTTATCTTGCAGTTAATCAAATCACATTGAAAGTGTTAAGCCAGTTTCTAGGTATTATATTTAATTCAATTGTTTCCAATCCATTTCTAGTGTCATTATGTGTTCAAGAGAAAGTTCAATTTTAAATTTACCATTCATTGCAAACATTTGTCTCCATTCACGTTGATCATCCCTAATTCAATCCTCGCAAAACATTTCTTCAAAACTTGATTTAATGGCTTTGTGTCATAGGATTTCCTGTGATGGATCACTTTCTATCGACATCAACTCATTATATAGAAATTTGATTTAGAATCCTATCAGTGCCTTGGAATCTGCATGCCCTGATGACAATTTTCTCGCTGTTGATGATAGGTTCTCATAATTTACCTTCAATGGAATGATTCTATGACTATTTGACTACAAATCATTCATTCACACTTCATAGACTGTGCTGAAGTACTTTAAGATACATTTTCATTATTGATGTTTTCTCTCACACTTGTTAACGGTTCTCATCATTGACTGGTAATCAAGTGGTTTATACCATGTTCAACTTCGACATAATCAATCACATGGATAGATTCATACTAGTTGGAGAAGCAGAAACCAAGAGCCTGGATCTAATTTCCACTATCCAGGCTGTAAGGAATTATGTATTCATAAAACAGTAGACTTCTTATGACAAATGGTTGCGCCCATACTGTGTCTACTCTTGATGTAATACAAAAATCATATATGTACCAAAACATTAATTTAGTTTTGATCTGAGTATGTGAATGCCTATCTCAATGATGATATATTTTTGCATTTAATGTTCTTACATGTTTTCGACCGATGTCTCCAATCCAATCCTTGGAATGATAAAGTGATTCACTCTTTAGAAAAAATTTCTCAGACTTAGCACTTTAGGGGGAAATTTGTTACACGTCGTTTTTTCACCATGACATTTGAATATCAATATGCGTCTATCACCATCCATTTCATGTTCTCTTAGAGGTAAAAAAACACTCATGTTCTTGAACCAAGTCTTGGAAATTGGAGAAAATATCTTTAAACTTTTAAAGATTACCTGTGTGATTTTTATGACTATTTCTTGCACATGCCCTAATGATTCTTCTATTAGCCATGACGATCGCCACTCTGTTTGCCACTAAAACTTGCGAACCCCCGTAAAAAAGAAGTAAATATAAAAACTAATGTATCAAAGCCTAGTTGGTTGAATGTTCTCCCAACTTGAAGCTTCTAAAGTCGTGACAGTTCGAGCTTTATCCCTTTACTCATGGAACTTATCCCTTGGCTAAAGGAACCCAAATCCCTTCATGGGACGAACTCATCCCTCTCTTAATGGATTTTAAACTACCTCAATATCTCTATAAATTGGGCTGAAGTTTCAGGTTGAAGGGTAGATAATGACTTGTATAGATTCTAAGCTAGAGAGAGTTCATAAAGCTCATAGTTTCTGAACTAGTAAGCTATTGTTGGCACATTAAAGATTAAACCTTGTACATGACTTCATGTTGGTCATTATAGAGAGGAAGGCTTATGAGACTGAAGGAAATTATTATGCAGACACACAGGAGAAATATGTACAACATCAATGCTCAAGTTGTAAGATTTCTCTTTTTAATTTTTTATAATAGATATGGATCTCTTTTTCTCATTGTCTTGTTTATGAATTCATGGAAATTATGCCAATACTTAGACTCCTTGATCACTAAGTTGCACTAGTATTTATGATTATTATATATTGCAGGTGCTCTGATCTTTTGTATTGTTTATGATTGTAGGTTATTCTCAGCATTGAAGAATTTTTTGGAGAAAAAGGAAAAATACTGCATCGAATATCTCGGTTGAAAGGTAGGAGCATAACCTCCTTATTTCAAATTTGTAATAATCTAAAATACAAATAGTTTAGAGAATGAGGCATTCAATGGATCTTTATTTCTAGTTACTTGTTGGAGTACTAGGGAGATCGCTCTTGTCTGCAAGAGGGATTAATCCAAAAAATAATGTGTATTGTCCTCCTTTATGTCAATAATTCATTTCCCCTCATATATATGTGTGTCTCATAACATCTCACCTCACTTACTTTTGCATTGTGAATTTGAACTTGAGAGAGAGTTGGTGATCAGGTGCTCAGTTTTATGCTCAAAAATAAAAGTTCTTAGAATGACGTGAAACCTGAACAATTGTGTAGTTCTTGTCGTTTTGAATTCGGTTCAATTCGTTTCATGCAAAATGGAATCTATATGCTCCCAGAAATGAGTTATGTTTGTTTACATAAACATAGAAAATTTGGAGGAAAAAAAAAAGGCATTTGAGATGAGAGGAATAACCTGTTTATGAGTTTTTGTTAATAACCCAAAAAAAAGGCATGCTGACGTGGCATGTTGACTAGGCAGGGACAAATATGGTCAATTTTCTTCATCAAATGAGGGACTGCCAAGTGGCAGTATCTTACTGGTTCGAATTTAGGTGTGTTGGCAAGTTCTTACTCATTGAAGCGTGAGTCAATGTAGGGAAGACAGGTGACTTGGCCTGGGGCCACCACACGCCCCCGTTATGGTATAGAAAAAATATTATTGAAGACTGAAAGGGCCGATGAGGGTCGAAGAAAAGACCCTCGCCCCACCAGTGCCACATGCCACCGTTATGCCACACATTATTTCTTACCATGTATGTTCACCACATATATTTAAGGTTTGTAATGTCTGTCGATGGGGGTCGATGGGGGGAGAGGGGTCCAACTCCCAATACACATAACCAGCACCTTAGAACTACGACAGAGCATTAAGCGCTTATTCCTAATCGTGGAGATTAAAACAATTAGGTCACTATTTAATTAAAAATAAATCCACTTAAGTAAGCCTTGAACCAGATTTTCCACTAAGCATGGATTAAGTGCAAGCCAAGCTTAATTAACATTAATGTTGTTTAATTTATTTAATCCAGATAAGTTTGGAAGTCCGCCAAATCTGGAAGAACTGCCAGTTTTAGTGCCAGCTAACCAAATTTAACTCCAGTTAGCTAAACTTAGATGAGAAATTATGGAAAATTTGGAAAAGGTCAATAACGTTTGGAGTTTTCGACCACATGAGGAGCAGAAAGAGGCTAGATGACAATTTTTGGGCATTATGAACTCATTGGTGGAGGTTTTAGGAGCAGGAAAGCATTGTAAACACATCATTTTTCAAATTTGAGCATAATATAGAGGCCTAAGCCATGGAAGCTAGACCAATGATATGTAGCCCAGGAGAGGTAAACTCCGTCATCAAATCCCTGTGTTGATCTATTGTATGGTGATGTATTGTACTTTTTTTTGGTGATGTTCAATCTTTCTTTTATGTTAAATTGTTCAAAAAAATAACATAACAAAAAATCATGAGACTTAATAACCTACAAGAGAACCTAAACCCTTAAGCACGTATAAGACATTGTTTATGAAATCTGAAAGAGGAATTAGCACAGCAACACTAACATACTTTAGTTAGATTAGTTGAAGAGACTTGAAGGAGATTGTGAGAGAGATACTTGGAGAGTAAGAGGAGATCTTGGAGAGGCGAAGTGATTCAGTGATTGCGTCAACTACTGCTATGAGAGACATCATTTAGATTTGGGTGAAATTCTTCATTCTCTCATTGTACTTTGTATCTTTGTTGAACAATTGATTTCTAATAGAAGAAGAATTTGGTTGGGTTTTCCCCTTATGGGTTTTTCCCTTGTCAATGACCTAACTTCTCTATGTCTCATTGAGTTTTTGGTTGTCTTTCATTGTGCGTATGGTTTATGTTCTATCTACAATTACTTAACTTGTTTTACAAAATAAAGAAATTTTGGATTTAAGTGATTTTAACAACATAGAATATCAAAATTTCAACATAGGTACAATTTGGGTGCATTTAATAGTTAACATTACATGTTTCTTACTTAAA
Organism: Pinus albicaulis; assembly: GCA_034641835.2. NCBI lineage: Eukaryota > Viridiplantae > Streptophyta > Pinopsida > Pinales > Pinaceae > Pinus > Pinus albicaulis. Next base: position 184,127,434 of record CM076575.1, read on the forward strand.
AAAGTATTATAGTTAGAATTAAGAATATATACACTTTGGTAAGCTTTAATAGTGAAATTTTTAAATAAAAATATATTATTATTCCATCACTATTGAAAAAGGCTTGTGAGATTGTAAAGTTTTTCTTTGTTACAAATACTGCATGTATGTTTAACATTTAATTAGAAAAGAAAATTAAATATCATACTTTAATGAAAATTTTCATTAAATTTATTAAGTTTTATAAATAGATTTTTTTTGTGATTATTTAATAAATTGTCTTTTAAAGCAAATAGTTGGCCACTCATTCTAAGATTTAAGTTCTTACACACCTTTTTCTTACTATAATTATAATTTTTTTCCCCTAAATATATGAACATTTACCAAATATTCAACTTATATAACTAACCTAAGCATTATTTTATTGAATAATTTACTATAATTTTTAATAAAAAATAACTATTTTGATTAGGAAATAATAATTAATTTGATCAGAAAATTTTGCTGCGAACTACTAAAAAAATATGATCCTAAAAAATTGAGTCAACTAAAAAAATTGAGTCAACTAAAAATGGTTGTGGTGGAATCCTCTAAAGACTTTGGCGACTTAATTTCCCCTTAATAAAAACTCCTTAAACCACAAATCAATCCTAAAAGATTACACACAACAACTTGAAAAACAAAAACAAATACAAATAACAACACTATATATATATAATTGCTGGTTAATTCCAATTTGATAGAAAACACCAACAAAGCATAAAATACTTAGATCGCACAGGTAAACGCCAACATTCAATAAAATACTTAAATCGCACAGATAAACGCCGACATTCAATAAAATAATTAAATCGCACTGATAAACACCGACATTACATATAATACTTGATTACAGAGATGCAGCAGTCGGATCGAGGATGTTCGCCGATTTTAGACATCTGTTATGAGAATGCAGAGTCGACCACAAGAACTGAGCCAACAGCATGTTCAAATTGGACCCAACAAATCAACCTCTGAATTACTCTATTGTTTTGTTTCAAGCTGAAAATCCGGATTATTAAAGTAGAGATTGCCGGTGTCTCTGTACGAGGTTGCAAATCAAATTACAGAAATTTTTAAATGGCGTCGGCAACCCAGCTCGAAAGCCACCGGAATAACTCGACTTTCTGCATTTGCAACTTTCAAGAAGATTCTCCGTTTGAGGGGTAAGGCAACAGCGAGCTTCAGCTTTGAGACGACAGCATGGAGCTGTTGAAGTCAAACGCCAATGTGATCCGGAGGATCAGTTTAGGTCTTGTCATATGCATTTTTGTTTATTTGTGTGGTTTCACTGTATCGATCTTGCAGTTTTATTAGAGAAATCAAGATAGATAATCCGATTACCTAGTTAGAGATAAATAATGTGATAATTTAAATAGTTTTATTCTTACTCATCTGGTAGTTTTTACTTACCTGCTATTAGAAGAAATCAAAATAGATAATCCAGTTACGTAGTCATACATATCACATATTAATAAACAGGTTACCAACTCAAACATGTCACAGTATGAGATTCTAACCTTCCATCGCAACTACACGACATATGTGCAACTTTTTTCTTTGTTTCATCTTTGGGGTGTGTTTATCTTTGTTCCTCATTATAAGAAGACTAGCACAACCACATTAGTAAAAACTAATGTGGTTGATATACGCCGATAGGCGTATATAAAATAGATTTACAACCACATTTACCAATGTGGTTGATATACGCCGATAGGCCTATATCCACTACCCATCACATTAATTTATATATCAATAAATAAATGTTATATATAATAAATTTATTATATTAATTTGAAAAATATATATTATATATTAATAAGAATAATAATATATACATACTATAAATTATGATTAACTATATACATACTATAAATTAACTTGAAATATATATAATATATATTAATATAAAAAAATATTAATAATATATAATAATTTAATATATCATACATGGCTATACTATTAAAAAAGAAAAAGAACTAATAATATATTAATAATAATATATATTATATCATAGTTAGTTATATTATTAATAATATTATAATATTACAAATATTCATTATTAATAAATATTAGAATATTTATTTATAATGATTATTAGTAACATTATAATCTAATATTTATTAATAATAATTATTAGTAATATTATAATAATATTTATATTACTAAATAAATATTAAAATATTATAATATTATCAATATATATTATTAATAATGAATATTAATAATATTATAATATTACTAATAATCATTATTAATAAAGATTTCAATATATATTTTATATATCAATAAATAAATATTATATATAATAAATTTATTATATTAATTTGAAAAATATATATTTTATATTAATAAGAATAATAATATATACATACTATAAATTATGATTAACTATATCCATACTATAAATTAACTTGAAATATATATAATATATATTAATATAAAAAAATAGTAATAATATATAATAATTTAATATATCATACATGGCTCTACTATTAATAAAGCAAAAGAACTAATAATATATTAATAATAATATATATTATATCATAGTTAGTTATATTATTAATAATATTATAATATTACAAATATTCATTATTAATAAATATTAGAATATTTATTTATAATGATTATTAGTAACATTATTAGTAACATTATAATCTAATATTTCTTAATAATAATTATTAGTAATATTATAATAATATTTATATTACTAAATAAATATTATAATATTATAATATTATGAATATATATTATTAATAATGAATATTAATAATATTATAATATTACTAATAATCATTATTAATAAAGATTTCAATATATATTTTATATATCAATAAATAAATATTATATATAATAAATTTATTATATTAATTTGAAAAATATATATTTTATATTAATAAGAATAATAATATATACATACTATAAATTATGATTAACTATATACATACTATAAATTAACTTGAAATATATATAATATATATTAATATAAAAAAATAGTAATAATATATAATAATCTAGATTATATATCATACATGCCTATACTATTAATAAAGAAAAGAACTAATAATATATTAATAATAATATATATTATATCATAGTTATTATATTATTAGTTATTATTATAATATTACAAATATTCATTATTAATAAATATTAGAAGGATGATTATAATGATTATTAGTAACATTATAATCTAATATTTCTTAATAATAATTATTAGTAATATTATAATAATATTTATATTACTAAATAAATATTAAAATATTATAATATTATGAATATATATTATTAATAATGAATAGTAATAATATTATAATATTTCTTAATAATAATTATTAGTAATATTATAATAATATTTATATTACTAAATAAATATTAAAATATTATAATATTACTAATAATCATTATTAATAAATATTTCAATATTTATTTATAATTATTATTAGTAATATTATAATATTATTAATATTACTATATAAATATTAAAATATTATAATACTATTCATATATATTATTAATAATATTAAAATATTAGAAATAATCATTATTAATAAATATTTGAATATTTATTTATAATGAATATTAGTAATATTATAATATTATTAATATATACAAAAATAAATTAATAATATATTATAATATTTTTATTCATTATTAATACTTATTATAATATTATAATAAGTATTAATAATATATATTAAAAATAGTTATTAATATATTATTAATATTAACTATATACATACTATAAATTATCTTGAAATATATATAATATATAATAATAATATTTATTAATATAAAAATAATAAAAATAAAATTTAATATTTTAATATTTATTTATAAATTGATATCATAGATGGTTATATTATTAATAAACCAGAAAAACTAATAATATATTAATAATATTTATTATATATTAATAATATTATTATAATATTATAATATTACTAATAATCATTATTAAACTCAACAGAGTAATAAACCATATCAAACAAATTTTAAAAACAAAAAACCCAAGAGATTAATAAACCCTAACAATTAATATTTGAGAGTGAAGATATTAATAAACCCAACGGATAATTAATAATACAAACCCAATGTCATCATAAACCAAAGGTTTAAATATTATAAACCATAGGAATTCGTGAACCCCAGTGAAAACCATTACCCAAAAAATTACAAACCAAACGACCAGGAACTCAAGGGAATTAGAGATGTTTAAATATCTGTAGTATAACTGCTGTCACAATGCGACGTTGGACCAACTGTGACCAAGGTTGGCCATGGGTGACTTTCCTATTGAGATAATCTTTGTCAGAATGTGACATTTGATCATGGATGACATTGATCGAGTATTCATATTATAAGCTAAAAGAAAAGCACAACCTATGTCATTGACATAGTTATTAGAAAGCAAAGGAATTCGTGAACCCAAGGGACAACCATCACCCAACAAATTATAAACAAAAAGAAATTGGTGAACCCAAGGGAATTGATTTAAACATTCAGAGAATTCTTGTCACAATGCGACGTTGGACCAACTATGAGTGTGGTTGGCCATGGGTGACTTTCATATTGAACAATATTTGCCGAATGTCACATTTGACTGCGGATGACATTGATCAATTATTCATATTATAAACCAAAAGAACTAATAAACATTGGTATAATTGCTACTGAATGAGATTATACAATGGTTATATATGGCGCTGCAATATGATTTGGTATATTGAGACAATGTTTGTCGAATGTGACATTTCATCATGGATGATATCGATCGACTATTCATATTATAAACCAAAAAAACTAATAAACCAAAGTGGTTTAATATTATAAACCAAAGGAATTGGTGAACCTAAGGGACAACCATTACCTAACAAATTATAAAACTAAAAGGAATTGGTGAACCCAAGGGAATTGATTTAAACATTGACACAATGGTTGTCACAATGCGACGCTGGACCAACTATGACCATGGTTGGCCATGAGGGATTTTCATAACGAGACAATGTTTCTCATAACGTGTCATTTGATCATTGATGACATTGATCGATTATTCATATTATAAACCAAAAGAACTAATAAACCCAGGGGTTTAATATTATAAACCAAACCAAGTGATGAACCCAAGGGAAAATCATTACCCAAAAAATTATAAACCAAAGGAATTGGTGAACCCAAGGGAAAACCATTACCCAACAAATTATAAACCAAAGGAATTGGTGAACCCAAGGGAATTGATTTAAACATTGAGATAATTGTTGTCACAATGTGATTTTGGACCAACTATGACCATGGTTGGCCATGGGTGATTTCCATATTGAGACAATATTTGTCAGAATGTGACATTTGATCATTGATGACATTGATCGATTATTCATATTATAAACCAAAAATACTAATAAACCCAAGGGTTTAATATTATAAACCAAACCAAGTGGTGAACCCAAGGGAAAATCATTACCCAAAAAATTATAAACCAAAGGAATTGGTGAACCGAATGGAATTGATTTAAACATTGAGACAATTGTTGTCACAATGCGACGTTGGGCCAAGTATGACCATGGTTGGCCATGGGTGATTTTCATATTGATACAATGTTTGTTAGAATGCGACATTTGATCATGGATGACATTGATCGATTATTCATATTATAAACCAAAGAAACTAATAAACCCAAGGGTTTAATATTATAAACCAAAGGAATTGGTGAACCCAAGGGACAGCCATTACCCAACAAATTATAAACCAAAAGGAATTTGTGAACCCAAGGGAATAGATTTAAACATTGAGACAATGGTTGTCACAATGCAACGTTGGACCCACTATGACCATGGTTGGCGATGGGGGATTTTCATAATGAGACAATCTTTCTCATAACGTGTCATTTCATCATGGATGACATTGATCAATTATTCTTATTATACACCAAAAAAACTAATAAATCCAAGGGTTTAATATTATAAACCAAACCAAGTGGTGAACCCAAGGGAAAATCATTACTCAACAAATTATAAACGCAAAGGAATTGGTGAACCCAAGGGACAACCATTACCCAGGTAAATTATAAACCAAAGGAATTGGTGAACGCAAGGGAATTGATTTAAACATTGAGACAATTGTTGTCACAATGCGACGTTGGACCAACTATGACCATGGTTGGCCATGGGTGATTTTCATATTGAGACAATGTTTCTCATAATGTGTCATTTGATCATGGATGACATTTATCGATTATTCATATTATAAACTAAAAAAACTAATAAACCCAAGGGTTTAATATTATAAACCAAAGCAAGTGGTGAACCCAAGGGAAAATAATTACCCAAAAAATTATAAACCAAAGGAATTGGTGAACCCAATGGAATTGATTTAAACATTGAGACAATTGTTGTCACAATGCGACGTTGGGCCAAGTATGACCATGGTTGGCCAAGGGTGATTTTCATATTGATACAATGTTTGTCAGAATGTGACATTTCATCATGGATGACATTGATCGACTACTCATATTATAAACCAAAAAAAATAATAAACCCAAGGCTTTAATATTATAAACCAAAGGAATTGGTGAACCCAAGGGACAACCATTACCTAACAAATTATAAAACAAAAGGAATTGGTGAACCCAAGGGAATTGATTTAAACATTGAGACAATGGTTTTCACAATGCGACGCTGGACCAACTATGACCATGGTTGGCCATGGGTGATTTTCATATTGAGACAATGTTTCTCATAATATGTTATTTGATCATGCATGACATTGATCGATTATTCATATTATAAACCAAAAAAACTAATAAACCTAAGGGTTTAATATTATAAACCAAACCAAGTGGTGAACCCAAGGGAAAATCATTACCCAAAAAATTATAAACCAAAGGAATTGGTGAACCCAATGGAATTGATTTAAACATTGAGACAATTGTTGTCACCATGGTTGGCCATGGGGGATTTTCATAATGAGACAATATTTCTCATAACGTGTCATTTCATCATGGATGACATTGATCGATTATTCATATTATAAACCAAAAAAACTAATAAATCCAAGGGTTTAATATTATAAACCAAACCAAGTGGTGAACCCAAGGGAAAATCATTACCCAAAAAATTATAAACCAAAGGAATTGGTGAACCCAAGGGACAACCATTACCCAAGAAATTATAAACCAAAAGGAATTGGTGAACGCAAGGGAATCGATTTAAACATTGAGACATTGGTTGCCCGTTGGACCAACTATGACCATGGTTGGCCATGGGTGATTTTCATATTGAGACAATGTTTCTCATAATATGTTATTTGATCATGCATGACATTGATCGATTATTCATATTATAAACCAAAAAAACTAATAAACCCAAGGGTTTAATATTATGAACCAAACCAAGTGGTGAACCCAAGGGAAAATCATTACCCAAAAAATTATAAACCAAAGGAATTGGTGAACCCAATGGAATTGATTTAAACATTGAGACAATTGTTGTCACAATGCGACGTTGGGCCAAGTATGACCATGGTTGGCCAAGGGTGATTTTGATATTGATAAAATGTCTGTCAGAATCTGACATTTCATCATGGATGACATTGATCGACTATTCATATTATAAACCAAAAAAACTAATAAACCCAAGGGTTTAATATTATAAACCGAAGGAATTGGTGAACCCAAGGGACAACCATTACCGAACAAATTATAAACCAAAATGAATTGGTGAACCCAAGGGAATTGATTTAAACATTGACACAATGGTTGTCACAATGCGACACTGGACCAACTATGACCATGGTTGGCCATGAGGGATTTTCATAACGAGACAATGTTTCTCATAACGTGTCATTTGATCATGGATGACATTGATCGATTATTCATATTATAAACCAAAAGAACTAATAAACCCAGGGGTTTAATATTATAAACCAAACCAAGTGGTGAACCCAAGGGAAAATCATTACCCAAAAAATTATAAACCAATGGAATTGGTGAACCCAAGGGAATTGATTTAAACATCGAGACAATTGTTGTCGCAATGCGACTTTGGACCAACTATGACCATGGTTGGCCATGGGTGATTTTCATATTGATACAATGTTTGTCAAAATGCGACATTTGATCATGCATTACATTGATCGATTATTCATATTATAAACCAAAAAAACTAATAAACCCAAGGGTTTAATATTATAAACCAAAGGAATTGGTGAACCCAAGGGACAACCATTACCCAACAAATTATAAACCAAAAGGAATTGGTGTACCCAAGGGAATTGATTTAAACATTGAGACATTGGTTGCCCCAATGCGACGTTGGACCAACTAAGACCATGGTTGGCCATGGGAAATTTCCATATTTGAGACAATGTTTCTCATAATGTGTCAGTTGATCATGGATGACATTGATCGATTATTCATATTATAAACCAAAAAAACTAATAAACCCAAGGGTTTAATATTATAAACCAAAGCAAGTGGTGAACCAAGGGAAAATAATTACCGAAAAAATTATAAACCAAAGTTATTGGTGAACCCAAGGGAATTGATTTAAACATTGAGACAATTGTTGTCATAATATATATATATATATATATATATATATATATATATATATATATATATATATATATATATATATATATATATATATATATATATATATAGCACCCCGTTTCTATTGTTTTTAAAAAAATGAATCTTAAAAATGTGATACTATAAACCTCATTAGGAATACATACTGCAGATGAAAAGAGTGATAAAAATAAATTTGTGATATGACCCATATTACAGTAATCAACAAGAAAGCACAAAATTCTAAACTCAATGTTTATAATGAAATATTAATAATGTTAGTAATTCAATATTTGTATTTAAATTAATGTCAATGTATATATTAACTGTAGTCTAATATTATTAACAAATATAAATATCTTGTCATTGAACCAAACCACAACACATTTAGCAAACGACATTGATAAATATTTTTAGTTTCATGTAATAGGGATATGGACTTCAAACTTGAATTTAATGATTGGCTAATATAACTGGCTGTATATGTCTAAATGGTCTACTATAAACAAAAGAACAATAGTGACTAAAAACTGGAGGTATATTGAACAACATGGAAAACGATGTATGGAATTTATCATATATTACTATATCTCATCTCATGAATGTATTCATTTAAGTAATACATAACACTATATAACACCCTGTTTCTATTGTTTTTTAAAAACTGAAACAAATATAAATATCTTGTCATTGAACCAAACCACAACACATTTAGCAAACCACATTGATAAATATTTTTAATTTCATGTAATAGGGATATGGACTTCAATCTTGAATTTAATGATTGGCTAATAAAACTGGCTAATGATTGGTTTGCTATAAATAAAAGAACAATAGCGACTAAAAAATGGAGGTATATTGAACAACACGAAAAATGATGTCTGGAATTTCTCATATATTATTATATTGCATCTCATGAATGTATTCATTTAATTAATACATCAAAAGAATTCCTATACTAAATGAAAAAAGAGACCATAATAAAAACAATTATAAAACATTATATAAATATGTCAAAACACTATTAGCTACATGTGACAGTGATATGGAATTCCATATTGATTTTTAATGGCTGTCTCGTGTAACTAATTTTCTACTTGTGAATGGTTCATTGTAAGAAAAATAACAAAAACGACTTTATGAAAACAAGAAAATTAAAGAACAGGAAAAACGATGTAAACAACAATCCAAAATACTACTATGAATTTGATGAATGTAGACATGTCATTAATATATCAGGAGCATTATTATTATATAAATAGCTCCATATCATAGTGATATGGACCTCAATCTCTCCTCTTCTTTCTTCCTAATTGTAACATACGCACTATTATTCATCTTGGCATACCGCTGATAAGAGAAAGGCGATGCAATGCGCAAACCATCTATTGATTTCACTCTTGATATGGATGTGAAGGTCAGCCCTTGTTGTTCTCTATTCCCAATATCAATTGAAGCTCGCTCTAAAGTCAAACCTTGTGACTTGTGAATTGTAAGAGCCCATGCCATCTTTAAAGGAATTTGTTTTCGATTTCCTCTTATCACTAGTGTGATAGGCACAATATTCGGATTGCTTGCATCAAACGGAACACCAACATACTTATCAAAAATAACAGTTGTGAACATTGGAAGCTCAGGTGGCTTAGAGTTGGGCATATAAAATATTTCCTTCACATACCCAAGTGCACCATTCACCAAGCCAACTTCAACCCACAAATTACATGTCAACATAACACGCTGGCCACGGCACAACAAAACTTCACGGTCCAGTTGATCATCATCGGCACCACTGATTTCTGAACGCCTTGAATTCACAGCAATACATCGTGCAATTGGAGAATTTAATGATTTCAACATATGTCTGTTATGGAAGGAGACCAAATTATTTGTTGGAAACATGTGAACTGCTGCATTAAATAAATCCCTTTCTCTAGGATGCAACCTGATATCAGCCCGTGACATAAGAAACTCCCAATCATCAAGAACAGGTTCTGCGTTTCTTATGTTATTGAGGACTCGACGAAAACAAGATTGTTTCTCATCACTCCCTTGTTGGCGAAATATTGTGTCAAGAGTGACAACAATATTGAATTTTTTCCATAAGACTTTCCCTGCTGTATTACCTGCATACAAAGGCTTATCTCTCACAGGAGGTAGCTGGCCAAGGTCACCCACAAGGATCATCGATCTACCACCAAAAGGACAATTCTTTTTATCTGGAAATGCTTCTCGTAATCGAGAATCTATTTGCATCACCAACCTTGATCCTAAAAAGCTCATTTCATCAATCAATATATATCGAATGTGCCTCATTTCCTCTTGGAATAGTGCCAATGATTGACCCTGTAGTGGTTTCATATCTCTAATTGGGATTTTCAAAGCAGAGTGTATTGTTTTTGCATGTATATTGAAAGCAGTTATTCCTGTTGGGGCAAGAAGAAGCAAAGGACTTTTCCCATTACTTGACAGATTAGAAAGAGCCTCAAAAATACACTGGATAAGGAAAGACTTGCCAGTGCCTGCAGTGCCTTGAATAATCATAAGAAGAGCTTCACGAATCTCATATTCAGCAGAATGCCTTAAAACGATTTCAAAAGCAAGACGTTGTTTTTCTGCCAATGAATCTGGAGAGACAAATGTTCTATTTGAAAGGTCACCAACATCACCCCTTGATATTGCATTCCTTATAAAATTAATAGCTTCTTCGGCCACATCATCAGAAATAGTTGTACCTTGCCAGTCAAAGGATATATCAAAATCCCTTCGACCAAGGGTGTCAAGATCAGAAACATTGACACTATTTGGTGGAACCAAGCGAGAGAAAAGTTGCCACTCTTGAAAATCATCTTCAAGATTCATTACCTGGTTAGAAAAATCACCATCTTCTCCATCTTCAATATTTTCATCAATTGATGGGTTTCGATCAACATGCCAAGCTTGATATCGGAAATTCCTCCAGTTTTCAACAATAATTTCGTTTGAAAGCCCAATCTCTGTAGAAATGTCACGAAACGGTTTGTACAAGAGCAATTCTGACCAGCAAAACGTTTCAAATTTCTCTGAATCCTCACCAGGAATAGAGTAAAACCGTGGCCACACCCGAACAATTGCATGAGCAGCTCTTGGCCTCCATGGGTCTTTTTTACGGCTGCTTTCATAGGTCCAAGATCTCGCTGTTTCTATCAGAGATAGATGGTCGAGGAAAGAAGGTCTCTTCTGATAATTTTGAACAAATGTATTCTCAGATGAACAGTGTAGGCCATCCCTTGAAATTTTTCTGAAGACCTTTCTCCCAACATTTAAGGAAACAAATTGACGACTGCACACAACAAGAGGCAACTTAAGCAACATATGACATGTTTCTTGTGCCCCAATGTCGCGTTCAACGACTGTTTCTGCAAGAAACCTCCTGTAAGCACATAAAGCATGATCCTCAGAGGCAAAAGAATCTAAAATTCTAGTTAACATATCATGATAGCTTTCAGACCTTCTCTCTGCTTTTGATGCATACTTAGCAATATATTTCAGGACAGCATGCCGAGAAAGCACTGGTTGGCAATCAACATTTGCACGCCACATTGTTAGAAGGTCAATGTTATGTACATTGAGCCTATCATCATTTCTTGCCGGTTCATATTTTTTTCTTCCTTGATCATCTATGAACAATCTTGATTCCCCAGAAAGATCCCATGGGGCATTGTACCGACAAGCGAGAATAGTGCCCTTTTTGCGCAAACAAGAATCTACACTACACTTTGTGTGACTTTGGACACGGTTCAACAATTCTTCATAATCATTATGAGGATTGCAAGAGAAAATCTGATCAGTATTCAGTAGGCAAGGGTCATCATTGAGACTTCTTGGAACCATTATATTGCGATGATGTATTTCACGTGGATTCCATGCAGTTACATAGTTGTCAAAGAATCTCTTTGCATGTTGCAAATCACAATCATTTGACCAATCAAGTCTTTCCATGTCAGGAGCTCCTTCCAACCATATGAAACCATGGATATGTGCTGAACCTCTATGTTGCCACTCATATCTGGAAAAAATGAACACAGAGTTAATATGAAAAATATGAATGGAAAATCAATAAGAAATTGACAATGAATAGAAAATAAATTCAAGAAAACAAACCTGTACCAGAAGTCTTTAGCTTTAAGATATTTTTGGATAACTTCCTCTCGAAATATATTGAATCTATGGTGCATAAATGTGGCAACAATATGAGGGTACTGGATAACATTTTCAACCTTCATACGATGCTCATTTAAGGAACGAGAATGTGACGGTGCGGGCATGAGGCTATGCAGCTCTGGCCACTTTGTGTCGGCTGCACTCAAAGTAAAGAACAAAGATGGACATCCCAACTGAGTAATCATGTCAGTCAATTCAGCTCGACATTTAGTCCAGTATGCCCTTGTACCTCTTAGACAAGACCCAAACCGCATAAGATGCTCAGCCAACTTATTATTTGGTAAATCAGAAATTTGCTGACGCAACTCATCAATTGTTGTCGGTGAGTTATCATGTAAACTTTTCTTCACAAAAACTGAAGCAGTTGCTTGGCTACGATGCCTCATTATCATGTTCAACAGGAAATATCGGAAGCGAGGATGGCTTCCAAACCTCTGATCATAGTATCTAAGAAGATGCAATGCATACTCATGAAGTTCAACAGTACAGATGCGTGGTTGCAACCAATCAGCAGCACCAGTGGGGAACAATGTGGGGAATGCCATATCCAATAACCCCTCAGTATTATGTTCATTCACTGGAGACGTTCCAATACTGGGCCAATCCATTTCATCAACATCTGAAGAATCAACATTATCAAGAAATGCTCTAATTTCTTCCACTTCTCTCCGTTCATTAGGTAGGCGAGCAATAAAAGACGAAGGATGAGACGGCAAATGGTTAAGAGGAAACCCTTCATTATTAGCTGCACTGAACTCAGGTTCTGCAATGTCACAATCAACAAATTTAAGCCTGGAGGAGACATCTGTTGATCTTTCAGGCAGAGCATTCACTGAATCATAGTCAATCACAACATCTCGATAATATGGATCACGTTCAATTTTGAAACGCAATGCGTCCATGACACGGGATATTTTTACATAACATTCATAATGTTTAGACCGAGCACCATGTCTCCTCACAATCAGAAAGTCAAGATCTTCAACATGGCGCGGAAGTCTTTGTGCAATTGTTGAAATATCTTGGGGAAAGCTAATTGTGTGTCCGCTATACTTATATTGCCCACCTCGAGCATGTGTCACTTGCAAAATAGGATTTACACGTGCTATTAAAATTTCTTCAACTTGAGTAAGAACTCTTAAAATATGAGGTTGCTCGCCAGGATCCATGTTATTATAGCCACAAAAACGATGCGAACCTCTTTCATTCTTACATCGTCTGCAAACAGGTCCTTCAGCATCTCTCAAAACGTGGATTCCAGGATATGATTCATTGCAAATGTGGCACATTTGGACAACTGACAAGGTATCTAGCTTTTCTCGAAATATTTTATGCACTGCAATCATATTTTCATCAAAATAAATATGATTTGTATTGGTTGGAGCATGTCGAGAATGATGTGGAACAGTATAATTTCTTCTAAGATTTATTTGATTTTCAGCACCACGAGACTCCCTCCCCAAATTTGAAACATGTGGAACAAATCTACGACATGGCGTTTCAGAATGTGTGGTCTGCATTTCTGGAACCTAAGAGTTTCCAAAGGTTTATTCAGCATAATTTTTTAAAAAATTGAATGTCCAAATAATTAGAATTTAAAAAATGGAAAAAAGAAATTAATTCATTCAATATTTACATTTGTTTCGCGATGTCCATGAAGTGTATGAGATGGTTGCTCTTCACTTCTAACATCAGTAGATTGAACATTTGGCGATTTAGTTTTGACGCCTCCATTCAAATTAGTTGTTTCCTGTTAAAACGAATCAAAATATTTTATAAAAATAAATGTCAAAAAAAGATAGATTTGCAATGTCACACTTAACAATAAATGAAAAAAAGGGGGAAAATACCAAATGCATTCAACATTTACATTTTGCTGGCGATCTGGATGAACGCTATGCGATGGTTCCTCTTCAATTATAACATCAGCAGACGGAACATCTACGAAGTTAATTTGCATGCCTCTATTGAAATGAGTTGTGTCCTGTTTGAAGAAAAACAAAATATGCACCAAAAATTCAAATAAAGAAAAATCAAATCAAACACATTGAACATTAACATTAGTTTGTCGATTTGATTCTTGAGGACAATGTAGTGGAAGGATATGATGTGCTTCATATTCAAATCTCATATTAAGAGATGGAAGACGCGGGGAGAAAATTTCTAGACCTCTATTAAAATGAGGTGTACCCTACCCCAAAAGAATAAAATACAGCAATGTAATAAAACAACCACTATCGCATGAACTGTAAAGATATCATTGGATTACCTCCATTGTTCCACGCGAACTGCTATCAGGGATGACTACTTCTGTTCGTCGAACAACATTATTTTCAGAAGGGAGATTTGAAGAGACGACATTTCGATGAGCTGGATCCATATTATCAAACAAATGGCCAATCAAACTATCATCCAAGTCACCACATACAATGTCATCATTCCCTCCACCATGGATATTTTGCAACCTTTGGCCTTTCTCAGAAGATGCAATTGCAGAGACAGAAGGGTTAGGGTGAAGATTTTCATCAACGTTATGAATATGATGTTCCTCCCTATTGCGAGATGTTTCCTCAATATTATGAAAATTTTCAGGAGAGCGTTGAAAAACAGAATTATGTTGAGGAGGAGCATATTCTGGCAACGAACTACCAAGCGGAAATGTTCTTTCCATGATATCATCCATAGTACGATACCTAGGAGGAACCATAAAATCGTTTTGAAGAGTTGTTTCAGTCGTTCTTCTACGATATTTAGCTCTTCTATGTTCATTTATTGTGTCCTTATTTTGTTGGTACCGCAAACGACGACTTTCATTAGACTTGTCACGCGATGCAGGTGAGCTATTCCTTTTTCTTGTACGTTTTCTTGTACCTTCAGACGACATGTCTACAACAAATAATAAAATATTTGTTATAGAAGAGTAAACATGGAACATATATAATATATGCAATATAAATTAACAAAAAAGGATGAAAAAGGAACACATTTTTTTTCCACCCACAAAACAAATTAAAATCGTTCACGTTATTTTTTCCAACAAAATAGCTAAAAAGAAAATTGGATTTTTTGAAATGGCCAAAACAAAAAAGGATTAAATATCTTGTATCATATTATTACTGTAATGGGGAACATTCACAAGATTAAAATTCTAAATATTTATATGAATTTGAAATATATCTAAATAGTTGGAACTATATACCATAAAAAAAACCTAAATATATAACATTGTTTGAGAATCAATGACAAAAAACTGATGCAAACACCATGTATAGAACAAGTCACAGTAATTACAATTATAGAAACAGAGAGAAATGGATAACATCCAAACACATTCAAATGCAATTAACAGGACACAAAAAAATAAATATTTTTCGAGCAAATTGCAATGGAATTTAATGTCCAACATCCGTTACATACACATATAGAAGACACCCCTCAGAATGGAGCCATACAAATATCCATAGTCTTAGCATACACACCCAAAAGTATGCAAAGTAAATAAAACCACAAAAGAGATATTTTCCACGACGGCAGAGAGAGTACAAAATGGAAAATAGCCTAAGACTCCATGTCTACATCTAATGGTGGAATCTCATCTATAGAATCCATACGCGGAACAATTGCAAAGACATTTCCAGACTCGATCAAATCGTTGCAATCCTGCAACGTTGGAGACCAAAATCCATTCATTTGTTCATTAGTTGAATTATCAATATCTACTGGGAAGCAAAAGCCAGCCACCATGTCATATAACACAAAAGGAACTTCACTGCATTTGCACATAAGAACCACACCTTGGATTGTTCGAAGAGGAAGATAACCAGGACATTTCATATTTATATCCATAGACATTTCTTCCAACAAATTCCATCTAAAGCCCCAATCATCCTCAAAGTAATCAGTTCTTCGTTCACTACACGGGTGGCCAAATTGGAAATTATCTATTTCTTCAATTGACCACACAGAAGTGGAGCCATCATTGATAAGACATATCAACTCATTCTTGCATACTGCCAATGACATACACCGAATGTAAGTGATTGGAACAAATGAAAATCCCCAGTCATTTTTTATCACATCAAACCAGTAGATTGTATACCCATATCGAGGATAATCTTCATACTCTGTGTCGAGGTAAAGCCAAAACAATTTACTTCTATAAAACACTCCATTTTGAGGGGGTGAGGTGCCACCAAATGGAAGATCAGCCCTTCGCCAAACCCTATGAAGACTACTGTAAACATAAAATTTAGACTGAATTCTATCATAGCTATGTTTTAGAACAACCCAGTCATATTTTTTGCTGCTGACATTCTCCAATAACGAAAAGAAGCCCCAGTCTCCAATTCGTATTGGCCCAATGTTTTTTAAGGCCTTTGTAAATGGATTCATCACAAAATACTTTCGTGAATGGGAGAATTCTGTTGGCAAGGATAAAACCACCATTGGTCCAATAGTAGACTCCACCTTGTATCTTGAATCTATGAATCGCAAATGAAAACGAGATATCCGCCCATTGTGATTAAGGTATTCAACAGCAAAATAATTGTCTTCATCATTGACGAAAGGAACCATAAATCCAAATTCATCTGTACAGATATGCTTGCAACGCAATAAGAAACAAGGATTTTGCAAAACAGTCTTCCATTGCTGACAAACAGTGCTAAACTTTATGAGAACCGATAAAGGGAGCCAAAGGAAGACAATCTCAAGAATTTCAAATGGAATACAACTCCAAATAGCTGGATCCATCATAAAACAAGGAAATCACCTAACATAAAAGAAAACAGACGTGATATCAACAAAACAACTTTCAATTAATGGTAAATAGAATAAGCAACATAGAAAAGCAATTTTCCGTCTACAAATATAGTAACATGCACATATACATAATGTATAAAACGATATGATCGACAAGAACAACAAGATCCTCCTCCAAGATGGGAGGTGTAATAATACTAATATTACAATTACAAAGCTTTTTGTTTACTTATGAAATGTATTTTATGTTTTTTTTAATAGTTGCACAAAAAGTATTCAGATATTAAAGGCTCGGATACGTTTGCTATAATAAAACAAGGGCACGACATTGCTCATTTTTAAATTGAAAAATGCTGTGCAGATTCATTGTTATAATATATATATATATATATATATATATATATATATCAAAAATCTTCTTAAAAAGGCTTACGAAATGTCAAAAATAAGATGTATTGACAGAATTGCATCATGTGTAGCATAGTGGTTAGATGGTTTCCCACTAGGGGGAAATACTAGTCGTATAGACAAGGTGTTGCTCGACAACGACAGCACCACTTGACGTCCAGAGTAGGTACACGATCAATATAGTATGCTCGGAGTTCTCTATGTGCATCCCGTTCATGAATATGGATGAGGAGATTCATCCAATTTCTTATCCGTTGCAGTAGTTGTATCGTGGGGCGCAACCGGTAAAGAGGCAGAGTAGGTGGACGCAGGAATCGCTCCTGTACATTAAGAAGTGCAGCTTCTTGTTCATCGATTTCTTTGCAAAATTGTCGGAGCTGTGAGATATATCTATGATCCATTATGGTCCTGCAAGGAAATTGAAAGCATGTTGAAAGCATGTTGAATTTTTAATAATAATTTATCATTCATATCTTAGATTTTTTAAATTATCAAATTTTTTATAATAGTTTTAATTAATAGTTAATAATAAAATTTATTTTAGAAGATGGTAAAGAAATATTTTTTTTTCTATTAATTTAATTTCAATTAATTTTTTTAAATCAATAATTAGATTTATTTTAAAGCATGACAAGGATTGATTTATTTTTTTTGGTGTAAATTCAATTTTAATAAAAAAATTTTATGGGTCCAATTTAAATAAAAAAAAATAATATTACTAATATAAATATTAAAATCTTATAATACTATTAATATATATTATTACTAATATATATTAATATTATTATAATATTAGAAATAATCATTATTAAAAACACATAAAATTTTATGTATTTAAAATAAAAATAGAAAAAAATATTTAAATAAACCTAAGTGTATTTAAAAAAAAGAAAACAAATATACCTTCTTTTTTTTATATTATATTTTTATTTATATAGAGATCTTTATTAATATTTTCATTTTTTTTAAGTGTAGATATTAAATTTATTAGAATCTCAAATTTACTAGAATCATTAAAAGTAAAAATAATAAATAAAAAAACACATTATATTAACAAATTAAAATT
This sequence comes from Pinus albicaulis, assembly GCA_034641835.2. Lineage (NCBI taxonomy): Eukaryota > Viridiplantae > Streptophyta > Pinopsida > Pinales > Pinaceae > Pinus > Pinus albicaulis. The sequence goes on from CM076575.1 coordinate 184,146,453, forward strand.
ATCTTATAATTAATTTGATTATTTCATTTTTTAATATTTAATTAAACTACAATATCAATATTTAATTAAACTACAATATTTACGCCACTGTATTTTATCAATTATCCATTTTAACCATAGTCAATATAACATATACAAAAGGTAAATATCCAAATTTATTTCTCAAACATTATAGTCTACTTATTTTTTGAACTTTGTACAGTTGAAATTTCACAAATATACATCGAAAACAGTTGGGCTATCTAGGTAAAGTGCCCTATTGAACACGGTCAAAATTTAAAACATTAAAAAAAAATTGAATATGAAATTAATTCAAAATATGATTGCCAAAACACATTAATATGATTTTTATTTAACTACAATTCTATATACATATAAAATTTAAAAATTATTTATAAATTTGTAATTTAATAAGGCAATGCAAACGATGCAAAAGAGAACTGAAAGAAAACCGAGAACACAACCCAATTATATAAAATATAAAATTAGTTTTTTAAATGAAAGTGTCGACATTTATTTTTACCATATTGTAAAAATTGAAATGCCATTTAATGCATTTGTTTAAAGAGTTGATGTTTTGGCTTCAGATTTTTCCATTAAATTTATTTAAAATCTTATTTGAAATTGAGAAATTTTTTAAATTAAATTTATAAAATTATATTTGAATTTAAAAGTAATTAACTTTAAATTGTGAGAGAAATTATAACTATAAATTGTTCGACCTACCCAGTTTGAATTTAGAAAAATCATTAACTATAAATTGTAAGAAGACCATAACTATAAAATTGTGTATGTAACTTACACAATTAAAAATTGAAATGCCATTAGTAATTAAATGTATTTCTGCATTTAATAATAATAATAAGAAGTAACATTACAATTTAACGGGAATTAAATATTTAAATTCCAACCAAATATCACAAGAATCATCTAATTTAAAATTGAAATTATAAATTATTAACGCATTTTCATTTAAAAATTTTCAATAAACGCTCAAACAAAACAAAAAAAATCAATAACCAGTCAAACAAAACAAAAGAATTTTCAATGATTATATATCGTACTTGAAAATGTGATTGAGTGAATTAAATAGCTGTCTAAAAGTTCATCGTTGAAAGTTGCATAGAATGGATATGAAAGTTCATCATAAAAACAATATATATTAAACAAATTTTTTCATAAAGCGTACGATACAAATCTTAACTATAATCCTATTTTAAAATGCATTATTATTTTGAAATATGATTTGTATATAATGGTTGAATATACTGCATTAAAATATCAAACTCCATGATTGAAAAACCTCGCTTATTCTTTTTATAAAGAATATTAAACGGCGGCGGGCGTTATAACAGGCGGCGGGCCTTTTATATATGTGGCGGCTGTTAAAAACCTAAAACAATAGATAAATTAGCTTACATGTTATTTATGATTTTCTAACTATAGATAAATTAGCAGTGCCTAAATAAAAAAGAATGGTTGCAAGCAGCTAGTCTCTGCCTGAAACAGACAAAATGTCAAATCTAGTTCTAGTTATAGTTGTAACGTTTTTTAAATGTTCTGAAACATAAATAATTGTAAATCATATAAGCAGAAATGGAATAGCAACTACTCTGTTCTGAAAAACGTTTTTTAAATTTTCTGATACATAAATAATTGTAAATCATATAAGCAGAAATGGAATAGCAACTACTCCAAGGAAGACAATATTTACATATGTAATTAATGGAGAATTTCTTGCAAAAACAAATAATATAAGTACAGATACCAAAGACTAAGCCGTCAGAAAGGTACGAATTGTTCGTATGATTTGGCATAAAAATTATTATAATAATCATTTTGTATATTTTTTAACATTTGGAATCCCCTATTTTATCATTTGGAATACATCATCTAACTTCACATCCCGTTTTATCAAATTCAAATACAAAATGGGAAAGCCATTATAATCAAAATTTAACTTTGGCGTTGAACAAATACAAAATTGAAAAGTCATTAAAGTCAAAAATATTGGAAAGTCATTAAAGTCAAAAACTAATTGAAAGTCATTGCAGTAGGTGTTATAATGTGAGTTTTTTTTTTTTTCTTCTTCAGGTCAGAACCCTGGTCGATGTATTTATGTTGTGTGACTTAAACAAAACAGTGAAGAGGACACGATCATGACACGGAAATTTGACACTACTACCCAACAGATCACACCAGTGCAGATTAAATGATAATTCAAAGTCAAATATTTTTATTTTGTTTGCATCAGATCAGATGAGATGCATTCATGCTGCAGCGCTCCATCAATTCAACGGAGAAGATATTAGCTGGCAGTGTGGTGTGCATTAAACAGAAACAGAAAGGTGGAAATGAAAATGATTATAACATAAAAATCTCAAACATCCATATTGTTGTAAAATTATCCTTTATTGCATATAGAAGAGTCACGACTCTACAAGTGAGGGAAAGAGAGGTTTCATTTATTTATTTAGTTGGTCTCATATATAACAGCCGACGAATGAAAGAATGAATTAGATGAATGGAGTGGGCATCAAGCTGCCGAAGATACCTGTAACTCTGTAACCTGCGCCCCACGAAACTCTCCTCCGCTCGGTGAATACTTTTCACATCCAGCGCACGGACCTGTAAAGAGAGCTACTGACAATTAAAATTTCCAGAGCGAAACATTAAGATTTTCTGCAAATACAAACTCTGTGGGAAACGTTATGAACCTGATATGCTCACCTGAAACGTTATGAAGTTGAAATGGAAACGTTCTGCCAGCGCACTTGCATCCGCCTTCATTCACCTGCTCGCTCTCGCCCACGTTCCATAACACCTATGCGTAGGCCACGTTCCATTCCGCCCACGTTGCATGAGAACGGCCAAATAACATTTCTCGCCCACGTTCCATAACAGCGACGCGTGGCCCTTAAACCTAATTCTTGAATATTTAAAAATTGAAATGCCATTTAATGCATTTGTTTAAAGAGTTGATGTTTTGGCTTCAGATTTTTCCATTAAATTTATTTAAAATCTTATTTGAAATTGAGAAATTTTTTAAATTAAATTTATAAAATTATATTTGAATTTGGAAAAATAATTAACTTTAAATTGTGAGAGAAATTATAACTATAAATTGTCTAATCTACCTAATATTTGAATTTAGAAAAATCATTAACTATAAATTGTAAGAAGATCATAACTATAAATTGTGTATGTAACTTACACAATTAAAAATTGAAATGCCATTAGTAATTAAATGTATTTCTGCATTTAATAATAATAATAAGAAGTAACATTACAATTTAACGGGAATTAAATATTTAAATGCCAACCAAATATCACAAGAATCATCTAATTTAAAATTGAAATTATAAATTATTAACGCATTTTCATTTAAAAATTTTCAATAAACGCTCAAACAAAACAAAAAAAATCAATAACCACTCAAACAAAACAAAAGAATTTTCAATGATTATATATCGTACTTGAAAATGTGATTGAGTGAATTAAATAGCTGTCTAAAAGTTCATCGTTGAACCTACTTTTATTCTTTATAAAAAAACATTTGGATACAGAACCATTATAAAAATGTTGCATAGAATGGATATGAAAGTTCATCATAAAAACAATATATATTAAACAAATTTTTTCATAAAGCGTACGATACAAATCTTAACTATAATCCTATTTTAAAATGCATTATTATTTTGAAATATGATTTGTATATAATGGTTGAATATACTGCATTAAAATATCAAACTCCATGATTGAAAAACCTCGCTTATTCTTTTTATAAAGAATATTAAACGGCGGCGGGCGTTATAACAGGCGGCGGGCCTTTTATATATGTGGCGACTGTTAAAAACCTAAAACAATAAACACATGTAATATTTTTCAATATACAAACGGCGGCGGGCGTTATAATAGGCGGCGGGCCTTTTATATATGTGGCGACTGTTAAAAACCTTGGTATTACGTGGCCACGACGAATGTTTTATAATAGGCGGCGGGCGTTTTATAGGTGGAGACGCTTAAATTCCCCATATCCAATTCCATTCGCCACATGTCTACGAACAGACAAACATTTTGTAATGAGCAACGTGCGGCCCATCAACGTGGTGGTTATGGGATGGGAGGATTTCTTAATTTGATAGGTGGCAGTGAGTAAATGGGACAGTAAATTTTTAATCTAGATTTGTAAAAAATTAATTTAAGTACGGTTTAAACACCTGATTTAGATATGCAAGAAAGTTAGTGGGGTAGATTTTATCCATCGATTTAGTGGCGACGACCAGAATATACTGGCATCTTCCAATCCTGACCATCAGATCAAAAAAATTAATTAGGCTAATCACAAAACATGCTCCTTCCGACAGGGGGTTACGCCTATCGGCGTAATTAATATTGTAACGATTTTGACTGCTTGATTAAAATTGGTATGATTTCCATTTTTTTTAAATTGTTATGATTTCCATTGTTATTGTCAGTGTTGGTAAATAGAATCTTATTTTGATATAGTGCTATTTTTTATCCATTTCGGTAGCGTAACTTTTTATTTTTTATTACCTTTTTAAGAATTAAAATTTTAATTTTTAATTTTGAACTAGAAGTGGGTTTTAATTAAAATAACCTATTTCTAAATGAATTGAAATTTTTTGAATTATTTCCAAATGAATAGAAGACTTTTGGATTTTTTTTTTTTTTTTTAATTATGAAACTATATTGTTGTTGTTCTAACATCAAGTTAGGGTTTGAATGCCTTTCCATTTCCATTTACCAAAAATAGTTTCAGTACCTAAAATTATAAGTCTGGAAAAGTTTATTTATTAAAAAAATATCTTTATACAAAAATGGTTAAATCCAAGGTTTTAATAGTGATTAACACTAAAAATTCAAGCTTTTAAGATTATGATGAATTTTATCTATTTGATTTTAAGGTAATTTTTGTAGTATAAAATATAATTAAAAGTTAATTGTAGAAAAATATTTTGAGGTTGAAAATAAGCTTTATATTACTTCAATATTTTATATATTTATTTTTAATTTAAAATGTTATTATTATTTTTGGCTTAAAATAGCCACAACTCATATGTCACCATGAATGAGTATGAATCAACCTATTTGAAAGTTCATGATATTTTTACATATCTTATTAAACATCTTGAACATCAAAGATAGAACTACTTTATTATGAAAATAAACACATTTTTTTCAAAGCTACAGATGAGGTTGTAATACTTTAAGCAAACCACAACATTCTTGTAGCTATTGGCCCATCACTTTGGAAACCAAACTAGTAGCACAAGCATATAGTTTTTATTAGAATCATATGTTTAAATGTTATGGTAGAGTTACATAAACCAATATATCTAAAGAAAGAAATCTATTGAATATCTTAGTATTAGAATTGATAAAGAGGCTAGATGGCATAAATTGATATAGAAAAACAAAAGAAAGCATGTTGACTATATGAGCACATCCACCTAAATAACTTAGGATCAACCTGTTTTTCATCATTGATACCAAAGTCAAGTTTTTTTACTTTTTTAGCTAGAATGATCACTTTTGTGTATAATTATTTTAATTTCAATTGCAAATCATTGATAGTAGGTAGGATTTCCCATATTTCCTCACTTATTTTCAATAAGACCTTTCCCATGATGTTTTGAATGTACTAGTAAATATCAATAGTTCACATATATCATGTCTTCATTTAGAGAGTATTTCCAACACTAGCATCTAGTGACCAATATTTTCCTCTACTTTTACATTCAATATAAAATACCTCCCCACTATAGCCTCATTTTCTACCACTGTAATTTTCTCTCTTGTAGCATGGAATGTGTTTTCTCAATAATGAGTACTAAAGGCTTCGAAAATTACTTGAACCCTTCAACAAGGAAGCTCCCTTCACCTGCATCATTGTAATTTTCATAAGAGGATATGAGACGCAACATGATGAATAATGGACTAAAGATAGGAGGTTGAGGATATGACTCGGATGGAAAGGAGGACACAAAGAAACCACAATTAAAAAACACCACCAACTTATTAGACATAGATAGATGAGATGGAAAAGCTAGAGTAGGTGACACTCAAAGAGATAAGGAAACATAAAATGAGAAAAAAGGCTAAGATGATGCAAACCAAGGATGAAAAAGAATGAAATATTCCTAACCACATTAACAAAAAAAATTCCAATTGTGATAAAAAATTAAACTAAAAAATAAGGAAGATCAAAAGAAAATTATATATATAACAAAAAAAAATTAAATGCTTTAACAAAATGACATAAAAACTTGTATAATAACCAGGAAAATTAAATGCTTTGACAAAATGACATAGATTTTAAATGAAATGAAACAAAATTAAAAATTGCCACCGTCACAGTTAAGGAAGGAAACAAATAAAAAAACAATAATTAGCTATTGTGGGAGTGAACATTAGTGAACATAGACCAAAGTGGGTGATTACCCTTAACCTCTTTCAAATAAATTCCAACTATGAGGTCCATACAAATGATCCAGGTGTTGCAGCATATTGATGGGAGATAGGGATAACATCTTGGGAAAGATCATGTCATAGAATTAGGTTCAAGCCTTCAATTTTTTTATATATATACCATCTGCAATTTCGCTCATCCGATTATGAAATTTACGATCTTATAAACATTTTCTCACATGGCACAAAGGAGAGAATAGAAAGCACAAGTATGACTTTTCTTTATACTTTAATTCACAGTCTGGACCTCATCGTAAAAATGAACTGGATGGATTTATTTATAACTTCACTGTATTCTATGCCCGTTTACAGACCCATTTAATATTCAACGTGCCCAACCCAACCGAATCCCTAATAATCTCACCTCGAAGGAATTTATTTAAGACATGGCTAACTACACCTTTGAAGCCAGGAAGATGTAACACGACCGAATGATTAATGGTTGGTTTCCTCCCTCTAATGGTTGTGGTTCTACACTCTAATGATATACCATACTCTCAACGACCATATGTTATGTTGCGACTTAGGTTAGGGGAACTTTATCACTCCAATTTATTTTCGATCCCTGCAGAAATAAATTAATGCTCAGTCGGGGTTATATGTTTGTTCTTGGCATACTATCAAACCTTCATATGTGTTTCCAAAACTCGAGGTACCGCTCCTTGAACGGTGTGACCCTACTGCATTTCGCCACATCACAAAGTCAAGTGATAGTTACAAGGTTTGTATGTATGATGGAAAGCTGGACATACAAGATTCTCTTTAAGCGATCCAACGGTAGATATGGAATGGCACAACCCTAATCTTTGTTTGGCTCTCCTTTCTGTTTCATTTGGTCTGCGAGTCAAACTGAAGGTGTTATGCCGAGAGGCTATCGCAAAAAACCACCTCCCTCCCTGATTACAGCTCGACCTTACCATGGCGTTAACGAAGGCTTATGCTAAGAATTTTGGTTAACCGCTCTTGTACTTAAACATTCAACTTCTGGGCGTTTTATTTCTCTGGCACTTACGTAATGTGTGATCCCTCTCTTTATTCTCTCTCCTGTCAGATTTTCTGATAAATCCTAGCACACAGTGAAAATTTTCTCTGTCAACACAGATTTCATTTTTTTTATGTGCACACAAAGAGAGAAAAACAAAATAAAGAGAGGTACACAGTGACCTGAAGAACTGTTGTTCTATTTTTCAATTGACAAAAAAAATGTTACATTCATCTGCAGTTTTAAACTGCTGTTGCTCAGCTGCGCTATGGCTCTGTTGCACTTGAGCATGCTATGTTTCCACACACACACTGTATTTTTCACCTCACACAGTCTACACTTTGGCTGCTATCTTTTGTATTGTAAACATATATTTATATATATGTTTATAATATATATTTAAAAATATTTACCTAAGTGTATAAAATTATATATATGAAATAAAATATATTGCATGCATTTTACAAACGCGAACACTACAAAAAAAAAATACATTGCGATGGTTATCACATGGAACAATGTGCCACCTGACGTCAACATCAAACCATGCAATAAATAAACGTGAAATCCTTGGCGATGGTTTATCGCATCGATCAACGCATCCGGTGACTGGATCTTGTTTCGTTGCGATGATGCGTCGTTGGCTAAGGGGTTGGTGAGTTGGCAATGGTGGGTCGCGGTTATCGCACGTTTGCGGAAAGCTGCTGATGTAGATGGTAAATGGCGATAAGCACCGATTGGTCGCAGGGGGTTGACATGGATGTGATGGGGTCCATCAAAATGACGTGGTGAGGTTTCTATTCAAAACAAAATTGCGCAGCGATAACTGTGGTTGGTGTGTAGAAGTTATGGCAAGAGGTTGCATGGTTTGAACCATGATTTATCAAATCAGAGAGGGCTACGATAGTGTAAGGAATTCGGCTTATTGCAGGGGTTTTAAACACAAATTCAATGCACAGCTTGAGTGCAAAAACAAAAAAAATTCTGCTGCTGCTGTGTCCTTTAATTTCAAATCAGAAATTGAAGTTTTTGTCCTATTGTTTCAGGTTGCAGTTGGAAGTAATTTCCAACACTCCCCCTTAATCACAACTATTGCTATCTTGCATTCCCAGACATTTCTGAGATAATTAAAACTTTTCTGCCCCAATGATTTTGTCAAAATATCTGCAAATTGTTCTTCTGTTCTGCAGTGATTCAGAAAAATTTATCCATTATTCACCACTTCTTTAATGTAGTGATACTCTGCATCAATGTTTTTTGTCATTTTATGAAACACTCAATTCTTGGATAAAGCTATTGCTGAGCTATTATCACAATAAATTGTTGTGCCTTTTACTTGTTCATGGCACAAATCTATTAACATTCTTCCCATCCATACTGCTTGACATGCTACTGTTGTAGCTGCCACATACTCTGCCTCTACTATTGATAAAGCCACAATTGGTTGTGTTGTCATGGTACCCCTTGTTTCAAAAGGTTTGGTGAGAAAATACTTTGAAAGCAAGCATAGGGATACTATGTTAAGATATATACGGGCAAAGTCACATAAAGGAAATGCACATGGTTCCTTTGCCCAAAGATGACACGTGAAAGACATTGGAAAAGGACATTCCGGGGGTACCAAGGGAAGCATGGAGAGACAGGAGTCTTGACCCCCAGAATTATATGATGTCACAGCCTAGTGGGACTGCGGTTTTTTCATTCTGCGGGTCGACGACGCAGTGTGAAGGGATTTCCCAAGCCCCCGCCGAAATTATATGGTGGGCCCCTTGGAACGAACAGGTGGCGCATTCGGAGGCGAAGGTACAGTATGTTAGGGAACCTGGTACACGACCAGTACCAGCGTTAAACCTCGCTCATGGCACACACCCACCCGGTCATGAATAACCAATAGCCCAATGTCACGTGCCTCAGTGTCAACGTCCTTATAACGTCAGCCCTCCTAGTTGTCAACCGAGCCTCGTTTTACGTAAAATCGGCTTGTTTAACCCCACCAGATACTCATTTGGGTAAATCACTCATTTTTACATTTTTAGAAGCAGGTCACTTTCAGCTCCCTCCCCGTGTCGTTTTCCTTCTTGGTTCTCTCCTGCACAGGTCACAAGTAAATAGCCATTCCCGTTGCTTACGTTTTTCCTTCCTTTTTCTCTTTCAAAATGGTCATCACAAGAGTCAATTCTAAGAAATTTGAACCAGAAACTCCCCAAGCACGTGAAGCTAGGGCCATCCCTAGACCTGACCCCCTTACTAATACGCAAGCTCACATTCAAGACCCGCAGTACCCTTTCAGTGTTTCCCACATCTGGCCTAACTTACTAAAAAGTCATGTGAAAGGCCAAGATTGGTTCCGAGTTGTTCGGTCTGGCCTGTACTACCAAATAGCTCCGACCACTTTCCTAGTTACATAATTTATCTGTTGGCTCAGAGACGCCTATGATGAGCGCAGAGAGGTATTCCTCTCGGCTCATGGAAACAAGGTCTTCCGAATTTCCCCTAAGCTCATCAAGAATGCTCTTCATTTCCCACACAACCCAGAATATGTCGCATTCACCGAGTTATCCCTATCACGCTAGTTCTCTAAATTACCATGGAAGCAACAGAGTGAGTTCCTCTCCTCCATCTCAAATTCCCACCTTACTTACAGTCCGTCTTCGGATATGGTACCCTTGACCTCATTTTCCGACGACCTCCAGCCGGTTCTCGCTCTCATCTCTGGATTATTGGGTCTTAGGGAGGTCGAAAGGGTGTCTAAAGAGTGTATAGCCCTCCTCTAGCTCATGTCTCAACCAGGTTTTGTTTTAGATATTCCAACCTTTCTAGCTTCAGCCATCCAGACCCAATTCCAAGAAATGTCCTCTTTAGGGGCTTTTCGTTTCTGCTCGCTGGTTTTTTACCTGTTTCTGTTCGAGCATTCTAACAAGTTTGAAGCTTTGGGCCTTGAAAAGCTCTCCAGAACGAATGGCCAGCCCAAAACCGTCTTTTAGTGGAACATTTCAGTATGACAACAGCCAAATGGGAGGGTTACTCAAGGTTCTTGAATGAGTTCATGTCCATCGCCTACACCATAATTCATGAAAGTCCCCCACCTAGAATTTTACTGAGCAGAAAGACTGGTTGTAGTTTGGCAAGGAAGAAAGCACAGGGGATTGGTATTTGTTTGATGATTATATAGAGATCAAGGTTTATGGTGTGGATGTGCCTCCTTACCGCCTTCCGTTGTTTCCTGCCATGTGGGTTTTCGCCCTCGAGTACATTCGTCAGACCATGAAGGCCGACCAGTTCCATTTTGTCCCCACTAAGAAGGGTTATATCCTCAAGCTTCCTACTACTGTCGGCCCTTTTACTGTTAACTCAAGACACACCCTCTCCATAGTGGAAACGTTGCTCCAGGGAATGGATTTAGTGCTAGGGAAAGTTTGGCCCTACGACCTGAAAGGAATTATATCAAGTAGGAAAAGGAAGATTAGGTCCACTGCATATGTGCATGAGACTATGCCTTTCATTGAATGTAGAGCTAACCTTGACACATGGCCTTGGGATTTGCAGATGGAGGCTGAGTCTTCGGCAGCAAAGGGAAGGGGCGACGCCACTTCAGGAGGCACAGGCAGAAAAGGGCATACTGATGAAGCTGAGTTTTCAAAAGAACTAGAGGGATTGTATCCAGGGGAGGGATCTCATCCCTCCAAGAAGAAAAAAAGCAACGAGGTGGATATCCTTTGGGATAAACTACCCCTGGAGGAGTTGGTAAGGTACGGGGAGCCTGATAGAGGCAAGGTGGGTTTCAGAGTAAAATATGATGGAGCGTTATCTTCAGAACCTTTTGGTTTATCGCAGGCCACTTTGGTAAGTAGAGCCGAAGTGAGAGAAGAAATTAGAAGCAGAAACAAGACTCTGAGGGAGAAGCTTTGAGTAGAACTGGCGAGCTTCGTAGACAAGTACCATACCCGGCTCACTACAAAACTGGACATGGACAAAGAACAACTGATATTTGCTATCACGGAGGCACTGCTGGAACCCACTACTAAGGAAGTCAGCTACAAGGCACTGGAGGTAGTTGTGAATTTGTCACAAGTTCCCTTAACTGATAAACTGGGTTTACATCAATGCATTGGAGATATGTTGAGAGACGAAGTCGTGAAGCTGGCGCTTTCTTTGAGAAAGCTCGACGATAAATATAAGGAGGTGGTGGATAATCTAAAGAAGGAGAGGAAAAATGCCAGGGGGGTCATCAACAACCTTCATCATCTCAGGAAAATAACGAGAGAAAAAGGAAGCAACAAGGATGGAATCCGGACAAAAATCATCTGGGATTTAGAGGTCGGAAATTCCGAATTGAAAAAGAGACTTAAAATTCCTCGAGGGGACTATGTGCAGCCCAAGGAATTAGATCAAGCAGAAAAGGAAAAGACGGCCCTTATGGATACCCTCGCTCGGGAAAGAGATGGGAATGCCAAAACAGTAGAAGAGTTGGCTGCCCTCAGACAGAGATTCACTGACTTGCAAGATAAGTGGGACACTCATGTCTGCGCAACTCTGACTCTTGACCCGGCGGATGCTACCTCAACACAGTTAACTAAGGCCCTCTTGGACCTCTAGGTTTCAGAGATACAGGCTCACACTACTCAACAGAGGGTTCAAGAATTGATGGCTAGGGTGGAACAAAATAATAAAATCATAGCGGCCCTACAAACAGAGGTGGAAGAGGCAAAGAAGGAGAAGCAGCTGCAACAGAAGGTTATCAGGGATCTGATTAACCGTATGACAGGAAATGAAACTCTCCTCAAAGCCAGGCATCTCATTTGGTCTGACATCAGAACAGAGGTAAGGAAACGTTGGGAGTACCTCGTACTGATGAATGAAAAGAAAGTTGTTGTCTAATCATGTAAAGAGAAATTGTAGGAAGGACGAGATGAAGCTGAGAAAAAGGTAGTCATGGCCAAGAGATACATTTCGTACCTAAATGGTTTACGCTCTAAGGAGTTAGCCACACAAGGAATTGAAGACCGTTTCAGGGGAATAATGGAAATCAGGCGGATAATCGAGAAAGAGATAGTGCACGTGAATGCTTTGAGTGGTTTTGATCGTGTCACTAAGGGAATAGGGAGGTTTGAAGAGGAGTTGAATGAGCTAGTAAGAGCAGGTCTCCCCTCATGCTGTGATTCTAAAACTGCCGCTTTCCCAAGTCTAACTAATTATGATGAGAAGCTGGTAGCGGTTATGAATCAGACAAATATTCCCTATGAGAAAACCACTCGTCTGAAGGCTAAAACAGTAGTTGCTGCCCTTGGGAAAGAAACCTCCCTTCTCTGCCAGATCAGAGAATGCTTGATGGTGCATTTGGATTATTCAGAATTAACAGATATGCAAGCCTCTGTGGAGACGTTCACCACAATGCCTTTTCCAGGAGCAACCATTTGGCAGAAATGCAGTAATTTCGCAAACGCTCTAGCCGTCACACCGTCCATTCAGTCTCCACCACCTCAGAAGCACAAAGCTAGTTCATCTGCATCATCAATGCTTCCAACCCAGTCAGCCACAGCTACACCTCGCTCCACCAAAAAATGATAATCATGTTCTAGCCCTTGTGGCCTTTTTACTTTTATTTCCTTACTTTTGTAATATCGGTGAAATCATCATTTCACCCTATGCACTTCTTATTTTCTGTTCATGTTGTTTTATTTTCGGTTGGCGCCTATACTAAAGCCACCACAGAGATGATGAGAGGGGTTCTTCCTCATCATCGGTTTTTTATTTTGATAGAGACAGCTAACCGAGAAGATATTTCCAAGAGCGCATGTTGATCCAAAATATCTTCTTCTAACAATAGAAAGGGAGAAATATAAAAGGAGGACCTCAAGTCTAAAACAGGGTTCCGAATTTGGAGAATAGAGATGGTCATAGGTAAATTCCCTTTTTTGTAAACTTTTGAGGATTTTCTGTGTGTTATGTTGAAGAATCCCGATGGGAAAGAATATAATGAAACAATTTTGTTGTCAGATGGATTCCTGGTGAGACGAGTTGCAGTTTGTACTCCTTGTTTAAATCTAATACAAACGTTTTTGCACCTCGTCACTATTTCTGTGTTATATGTCATTCGATTCTAGAATGCGAGTACATGATTAATTGGGATGAATTTATGTTTTACAAATACTCATGTCTTTATTCTATTGTGCTTTAAATATGGCTCAAAGCTATGATGTTATTTTCTTATGTTTCACTTCATGTATCCACCTTTCTCCTATGTTGACTACTGATAGATTCTTAGGCAATGTTAAGCCTATATGTGGTTAACATTCTCTCTATTTGCTGCCATTGTCATTTCGCTCTTTACACTTTTATATCTGTGTGCTGCGTTTCAAAATATGGCCCTTCTCACAGCTTGTAGATTTATATTTTTCTTCGATAATATCTCCAAAAGACCCTAATTTCTTGCTATCGGGTATTTTTGTGTACTCATCTCTTTTCTCGAGATCTTGGTCCCATTTTATGAAGTTATAGAAATTTTTTTTGAACAAGAAGGTACTTGCCATAGACCATGGAAAACTTCCTTATATCCTCTTGGCTTTAAGATGACCTAGGCACTGGTCCTTCACAACTCAGGGCTGTCTCTAGGAGCTACAATATCTTTTTCGCGCCGTTGTCGGGGAGTGAATTTGAATATTATCCCTGGGTATGACAATTAATGTCCACCCTTCAGAACTAGGTGAGCATGAAGGGTTGAGAGTTGTATATCCCTCACCTTGGCAACTCCACAATTCTTTAAAGTTTTTGAATCTATTTGTAGTCCTAGCTTATCAGAAGCCTCACTTAAGGTCAGATACTTCTCAGCTTAGAACAGCCTCTGCATCTGATCCAGAAAAAATTATTTTCAAGAGGATTTGGAAGGAGAAGCAGCTTGCACAGACTGACCTACCCAAATCTTATCTTGAAGGCTCCCCAACTTCCTCTCAGCAAGCTGAAGTTTAAAGCCCCAGATCCACTGCCAGAGTGCTTCACTACCAGCCAGATAACCCCATTCTTGAGCAATTGAAGCTAAAAGATGACGCAGAGTTTATAGATACATCTAGAGTTGTCCCACACCCTACTCCAGAAGCTGAAGAAATAAAGCAAGTAACTACTACTCAATTCCCACTGAACCTGGCTAATTTACAGACCACAATTCAGCATATTCCAAGTACTACCCAGCAACACCTCCCTCTAGTTCCACCACCCCTCATGGTAGTCCCTAGATTTTTGCTAAATAAGTATGCCCCTCTGGCGCTGCCAAAAATTCTTAATGATATGCCACAAGATTACATGAAACACTTGCCCCAATTTACAGGGGAAGAAGTCAGCGCCGCACAAAAACATTTGGAAGATTTCTATGCCTTTGCAAAAAATTTCAATGTAGAGCAGTTGGACGTGTTTCTACTGTTGTTTTTTCAATCTTTGGATGGGGAAGCTAGGAAGTGGTTCAAAACCCTTGGGGATAATACCATCACTAACTTGGAAGACATGGAAAACGCTTTCACCTGGAAGTGGGGAGAGAAAAGGGACCATGGTTATTGTCTGATAGAGTTCAACACTTCCAAGAAAAGACACAACGAAGATGTGGATGAATTTATAAAAAGGTTTAACAAGTTGTATGCCAATTTACCAGCGGATATGAAGTCGCCCCAAGCTGTAGCTAAGGTGGTGTTCATGGGAGCTTTTGAGTCCAAATTTGGTTTCACCTTGAGGGAGAGAAAATCCGCTTCGCTCGATCAAGCTGAGACTGATGCTCTAGAAGTAGAAGCCAATTTCGCTTCGGTAGGAAAGTCGAAAGTTAGATTGGACCATGAATTTAGGCAAAAGGGTAAGGAAGAAGCTTCTTCTTTAGTTCAAGAAAAGGAAGTATCAGACTACAAAATTGAGGAGATGAATAAAATGGTTAAGAGTCTTTCCAGCAAATTGGTGAAGTTGGAGCTAGAAGCTAAGAATACCTCCACTTGGCTAGCCCAGCCTGCGTTTAAAAGAGGTTACAATCAGAAGAATAGGAAACCTCCTCTACAGATCTTGCAAAGTGAGAGAAAAGAACAACAAGATCATATCCAAACTCCTATATATTTGGAGGGACAAATAGAAGGCCCCACTGAAGAGTATCCAGATGGGCAAGAGGAGTAGTGCTTCGCTTATTCAGAAGGAGAATATGTGGGTCTTTTCTTGCAAGAAGAAGAAGAAGAGGAGGGAAAAGTGAATTCCACTGAAGAACCAGACATAGATGACTAATGTAGGAAGTTTTTTGAATTTATGCAAGCCCAGTTTCATAAGAGGTATTATCTGCAATATTCCAGAAAGCGAACGCGTACTCAAGAACAAGAAGAAGAGCCTTCTAAGGAAACTGTCTTTCCAAAGACTGATAACAAAGGCAAGAAACCTGTCGAAGAATATTCTGCACCGAAAGATGTTCCTGCATCCTCATCCAAAGTCATGACCAAGCCTCTTACTCAAGCTAAAGGTATTTCAAAAGTGGAAAAGCCTCCTATCTTCATTAAAGAATGAAAAGATACCTCTGTAGAGAAAGCTAGTACTGTGTTCAATCTCCAAAAAGAGTTAGAGAAAGTTAAGATCCCCGTTCCTCTGGTTGAACTTCTTAAACAACCCTCCTATAAGGCTCAAGTCTCCCAATTAATGCTCCCTCATGGAGTAACTTCACCCCCAGAATCCCTTAACCTCCAAGAAGAAAGTCCCATGGTAGTTTTTGGCCCCCATGTAGAAGAATTGGACTCGACTACTCCACCTTTTTATGTTTCTTTGGTCATCCATGATTTGTTGTTACATAACTGTATGTTGGACTCATGAGCCTCACACAATCTATTACCACTTTCATTCATGGAACAGTTAGGCCTCCAGATCACCCATCCTTATAAAGATAGTTATTCTTTTGACTCTAAAAGGGTTAAGTGTCTAGAGATGATCAAAGATCTAGTGGTTAATATGGCTCAGATCCCAGCCAAAATTTCTGTCATGGATATAGTGGTGGCAGATATCCCAACCCGTTTCGGAATGCTCCTATCCAGATCCTGGGGTACTAAGATTGGAGGGTCTATTAAACTAGATCTAACTTATGCAACCATTCCATTTTTTGGAGGATAGGAAGGAAGGCTATATAGGGAGTCCAGATTTGTCAAAATGGTAGCCAAAGCTGATGGCTCTGTAAAATCACTAGTCTATAGCAAGAAAGGAGAATTCTCATGCCTAATGCTCGAGGAAGATCCAGAGATTTTACAAGAACCATCATACAATCTATCAAAACCTCAACATTCTTCAGACGGGAATGAGAAGGGAATGCGTATTTTACACTTTGATGGAGCTAACTCAAGAGAAGGAAAGGGAGCAGGAGTTCTCTTGATTTCTCCTAAAGGACAATTAGAACCTTTTGCTTTCAAATTGGAGTATGAGGTCACTAATAATGTGGCGGAGTATGAAGCTTTACTCCTAGGTCTGCAAACTGCCAAGGATATGAACATTGAGAGCCTTAAATTTTTCGGGGATTCAGAGCTGGTCGTGAGACAGATAAGAAACCAGTGTCAAGCTAAACATCCCCACCCAAGAGCATACAGAAATGAAGTATGGAACTTGGTGGAGAATTTTTTCCTAGCCTTCAACATACAATTTATGCCGAGAGATCAGAACAAGATGGCGAATTCATTGGCTGTGGCAGCAAGTAATTTCCACCCACCTTAGAATCCACTTCTAAAGTACGAAGTAGAGGTGCGTTATCGTCCTTCCATTCTATATAATGTCAAACATTGGAAGGTGTTTTATGGAGACTGTAGGGGAATTCACTAACCTAGCTATTGACACCAGGGAGGAAAAAGAAGCTGAAGAAAGACCCAAAAATAAGTGGCAAGAGACCGTGGCCGGTCATAACGTGTTGCAGTTAAAAGGAAATGTGATCCCGAGAGGGTTGGTACCCTTGGAGAGGTTGTTTGACAAGAATGACGTCCCCATCAGCCCAAATAAGCTAACACTAGAAACAAAAGTGGAAGATATTAACGTCGGGATAGAAGAAGACCCTAAGATAATCAAGCTCTCTACGGGAGTACCAGAAGGACACCGAGAGAATTATTTTCAGCTGTTTCACTCCTATAAGGATGTTTTTGCTTGGTCTTACCAAGATCTCAAAACTTTTGATATCAACATCATTCAGCACAAGATCCCACTGAGAGCTGAAGCCAAACCTCATAAGCAGAAACTAAGGCAGATTAATCCTCTATTGCTCCCCGCTATAGAAAATGAAATTAATAAGCTACTAAAGGCTAAGATTATTGTACCCCTGAGGTATTTCGAATGGGTGGCGAATCTAGTGCCAATTCGAAAGAAGAATGGAGAAATAAGTTTGTGTGTGGACTTTCAAAACTTGAATAGGACCTCCCTTAAAGATAACTATCCCCTCCCCAAAATGGATCACATACTTCAAAAAGTAGTGGAGTCCTCCCGAATGTCCATGATGGATGGATTCTCGGGGTATAACCAGGTGGAAGTTCTACCAGAGGATCAGAAGAAAAAAACATTCACCACGCCATGGGGTACCTTCATGTATGCCCATATGCCTTTCGGTCTGATAGATGTTGGGGCTACCTTCCAGAGGGCTATGGACATCACCTTTGTGGGAGAGAAGGACAAGTTCGTAGTGTTATACTTAGATGATATCACAGTTTTCTCAAAAGATGATGCTGAACATGTGGCACATTTACAATGAACTTTTGAAAACTGTCGCAGGTATGGTCTATCCTTAAATCCCCAGAAATCTATGTTTGCCCTAGAAGAAGGGAAATTATTGGGCCATATCGTTACAAAAGCAAGAGTAAAAATTGACCCAAAAAGAGTGGAAGTGATAAATGGTATATCCTTACCTCGCAATAAAAAAGAAGTCCAGGTTTTTCTTGGGTGCATAAATTTTTTAAGAAGGTTCATCCCGAATTATGCAGAGATACTTCAACATATCACTAATATGCTCACAAATAATAATGACGTGAAGTGGTCGAACGAATCAAGAGAAGCTTTAAACAGGATTAAAGGTGCTTTTGCAGAAGCTCCGGTATTAGCAGGACCAGATTATAGTAAACCATTCATGATCTTCTCATTTTCTTCACCACATACTATCGTCACAGTACTTTTGCAGAAGAATGAGGAAGGATACGAACAACCTATTGCCTTTTTTAGCCAAGTACTCCGATATACTGAGCTGAAGTACAATATCCTAGAAAAGAAGGCATATGCTTTGGTGAAATCCTTGAGAGCCTTCCGGATGTATGTCTTACAATCAACTATCACTGCTTTTGTGTCCACAGCTGCAGTTAAAGATATCCTGATTCAGGGGGATAGTGAGGGAAAAAGGGGCAAGTGGATTGCTAAGATCTAAGAATATGAATTGTAAATTCGTCCCAAAAAGCTCATAAAAGGATAGGGTCTAGCGAAAATTTTTTCCGACTCCACTTGTCAGGCCCTAGGAATAAATCTATCTATGGGAGTTGGGGATTTATCTGACGATATAGAGGATTGGCCCCAGATAGAAACCTCTGTACAAAAGACTCACATGAAATATCTCATCAGTCCTTGGTATAAAGATATCGTGGAATACCTTTTGACTCTGAGGTGCCCACCGAATTTCAATAGGGCTAAATATCGAACATTGAGGCTGAAGTCGCAGAAGTATATCATTGAAAATGGACGAGTTTATTGGAAATATCCTTCAGGAATCCTACTCCTCTGCCTAACAAAAAAATAAGTGGAGGAAGTTATGGCTGAGTTCCATGAAGGCATCTATGGGGGACATTACAACTGGAGGTCAGCAGCCCATAAAATACTGAAGGCAGTTTTTTATTGGCCCAAATTGTTTGGAGATGTGCATGCTCGTGCTAGGGCTTTTGAAAATTGTCATAGGTTTTCCGAAAAGCAGAAGTTTGATCCTCTCCCTATGATCTCCGTGCACATAGAAGAGCCCTTTAGCAATGGGGGATAGATTTCATAGGCAAACTCCATCCTCAGTCCAGTGGTCAACATAAGTGGATACTAACCACCACTGGCTACTTCACCAAGTGGGTGGAGACCGCACCGGGAAGGAATTCAACTGACATAGTGGTAATCAAGTTCTTAGAGGAGAATATCATATCTAGGTTCGTTTACCCGAAGAAGATTTTCACAGATAATGCTCAAGCTTTTAAGTCTGCAAAATTCAGTAATTTTTGTCAGCAATACCATATCACCTTGGGTCATTCCACAACCTATTACCCTCAGGGGAATGGACTGGATGAGTCTTCAAACAAAACCTTGGTAAGGGCATTAAAGAAGACCACTAATGAAAGTCAGAAGAACTGGGATTCTAAGATAAAATTCGCATTACAGGCAAACCGAATTACAAATAAGCGATCAATAGGTAAATCTCAGTATGAACTGGTTTATGGTAGAGCGGTTGTTTTCCCAACACAATTGGCCTTGCCTGTGGCTAGGTTCCTTCAGGATAGTCAAGAGGATCCCAATGATCTAACCAGGAGAATAAATCAATTGGTCGAGTTAGATGAGACTCGCAGTCAAGTGAATGATCGTCTAGCAGAGTATCAAGAGAAAATGAAAAGACTGTTTGACCAACATTCCAAAGACAAATATTTTCTCATAGGCAACTTGGTATTAAGGTGGGATATCAGAAGAGCCGACAAAGGAAAACATGGAAAGTTTGACCCTTTGTGGTTTGGACCATTCAAAGTTACTGAGGTTAAAGGTAACAACACCTTCATATTGGATAATTTGGAAGGTGATGTTATTGAGATGCCCATAAATGGGCATTTTCTAAAGCCCTATTTCCAAGCTTGATCCAGGTCCTAGGGACCTTTGTATTATAGTGTACATATAAATAATCGTCATTTATGTTTTCCTAAGTTGATGTTGGTTTCATCATGATCACGCTTTTATAATTTTTGAAGATACCTCAATATTTAAAGAATAGATGGCAAGTGGTCTGCGAAGTTCTCGACACGTCCTAGGATGAATGTGTCGCCCCCAAGTGGAGCCAATGTTGTCATGGTACCCCTCATTTCAAAAGGTTTGGTGAGAAAATACTTTGAAAGAAAGCATAGGGATACTATGTTAAGATATATACGGGAAAAGTCACATAAAGGAAATGCACGTGGTTCCTTTGCCCAAAGACAACATGTGAAAGACATTGGAAAAGGAGTTAGAACTAAGCGGAAGGGTCAACGGGCCATATAACAGGTTAAGTACCAAAGGCGCAGCCACACGGAAACATTCCAGGGGTACTAAGGGAAGCATGGAGAGACGAGAGTCTCGACCCCCGAAATTATATGATGTCACAGCCTAATGGGGCCGCAGTTATTTCATTCTATGGGTCAACAATGCAGTGCGAAGGGATTTCCCAAGCCCACGCCGGAATTATATGGCGGGCCCCTCAGAACGAAGAGGTGGTGCATTCGAAGGTGAAGGTACAGTATGTTAGGGAACCTGGTACATGAACAGTACCAGTTTTAAACCCGGCTCGTGGCACACACCCACATAGTCCTCAATAACCAATATCCCAGTGCCACATGCCTCAGTGTTAACATCCTTATGACGTCAACCCTCCTGGTTGTCAACCAAGCCTCGTTTTACGTAAAATCAGCCTGTTTAACCCCACCAAAGACTCATTTGGGTAAATCACTCATTTTTACGTTTTCACGCCACAGTTAAAGTCTGGATTTTAGAAGCAAGCCACTTTCAACTCCCTCCCCATGTCGTTTTCCTTCTTGGTTCTCTCCCACACAGGTCACAGGTAAATAGCCATTCTCGTTACTTACGTTTTTCCTTCCTTTTTCTCTTTCAAAATGGTCTTCGCAAGAGTCAAGTCTAAGAAATATGAACCAGAAACTCCCCAAGCACGTGAAGTTAGGGCCATCCCTGGACCCGACCCCCTTACTGATAGACATGCTCACATTTGTGACCCGTAGTACCCTTTTAGTGTTTCCCATGTCCGGCGTAACTTACTAGAAAGTCATGTGAAAGGCTAAGATCAGTTACGAGTTGTTCGGTCTGGACTGTACTAAAAAATAGCTCCAACCACTTTCCCAGTTACAGAATTTATCTGTTGGCTCATAGACGCCTATGACAATTGCAAAGACGTATTCCTCTCGGCTGAGGGAAACAAAGTCTTCAAAATTTCCGCTGAGCTCATCAAGAACGCTCTTTGTTTCCCGCACAGCCCAGAATATGTCACATTCATCAAGTTATCCCTGTCGCACTAGTTCTCTAAACTACCATGGAAGCAACAGAGTCAGTTCCTCTCCTCCATCTCAAATTCCAACCTTACTTCCCTTCCATCTTCGGATATGGTACCTTGACCTCATTTGCCGACGGCCTCCATCCAGTTCTTGCTCTCATCTCTAGGTTATTAGGTCTTAGGGAGGTCAAAAGGGTTTCTAAAGAGTGTATAGATCTCCTCTAGCTCATGTCTCAACCAGGTGTTGTTTTAGATATTCCAACCTTTCTAGCTTCAACCATCCAGACCCAATTCCAACGAATGTCCTCTTCTGGGGCTTTTATTTTCTGCTCGTTGGTTTTTTACCTATTTCTGTTCTAGCATTCTGACAAGTTTGAAGCTTTGGGCCTTGCAAAGCTCTCCAGAATGAACGGCCAACCTATAACCATCTTTGAGTGGAACATTTCAGTACGGCAACAACCAAATGGGAGGGGTTACTCAAGGTTCTTGAACGAGTTCATGTCCATCGCCTATACCATAATTCATGATAGTCCCCCACCCAGGATTTTTGCTGAGCAGAAAGATTGGCTGCAGTTTGGTGAGGAAGAAAGCACAGGGGATTAGTATTTGTTTGATCATTATACCGATATCAGGGTTTATGGTGCGGATGTGCCTCCTTACCACTTGTCGTTGTTTCCTGCCATGTGGGTTTTCGCCCTCAAGTACATTCGTCAGACCATGAAGGCCGACCAGTTCAACTTTTTCCCCTATAAGAAGGGTTATATCCTCAAGCTTCCTGCTACTATCGGCCCTTTTACTGTTAACTCAAGACACGCCCTCTCCACAGTGGAAACACTGCTCCAGGGAATGAATTTAGTGCTGGGGAAAGTTTGGCCCTATGACCCTAAAGGAATTATATCAAGTAGGAAAAGGAAGATTAGGTCCACTACATATGTGCATGAGACTAGGCCCTTCATTGAATGGACAGCTAACCTTGACACATGGACTTTGGCTTTGCAGATGGAGGTCGAGTCTTCGGCAATGGAGGGAAGGGGCGACACCACTTCAGCAGGCACATGCAGAAAAGGGCATATTGATGAAGCTGAGTTTTTAGAAGAACCAAAAGGATTGTATACAAGGGAGGGATCTCATCCCTCCAAGAAGCAAAAAAGCGACGAGGTCGAGATCCTTTGGGACATACTACCCCTGGAGGAGTTCGTCAGGTACGGGGAGCCTGATAGAGGAAAGGTGGGTTTCAGAGTAAACTATGATGGAGCGTCATCTTCAGAACCTTCTGGTTTACCGCAGGCCACTTCGGTAAGAGGAGCCGAAGTGAGAGAAGAAATTAGAAGCAGAAACAAGACTATGAGGGAGAAACTTCCAGTAGAACTGGCGAGCTTCGTAGACAAGTACCATACCTAGCTCACTACAGAACTAGACATGGACAAAGAACAACTGATATTTGCTATCACGGAGGCAATGCTGGAACACATCGCTAATGAAGTCAGCTACAAGGCGTTGGAGGTAGCTGTGAATTTTTCACAAGTTCCCTTAAATGATAAACTGGGTTTACATCAATGCATTGGAGATATGTTGAGAGACGAAGTCATGAAGCTAGTGCTTGCTTTGAGAAAGCTCGAAGATAAATATAAGGAGGTGGTGGATAATCTGAAGAAGGAGAGGAAAAATTCCATGGGGGCTAGCAACAACCTTCAACATCTCAGGAAAATAATGAGTGAAAATGGAAGTGACAAGGACAGAATCCAGACAAAAATCATCTGAGATTTAGAGGTCAAAAATTTCGAATTGAAAAAAAGACTTGAAATTCCTTGAGGGGAATATGTGTGGCCCGAGGAATTAGATCAAGTAGAAAAGAAAAATATGGCCCTTACCGATACCCTCACTTGGGAAGAAGATGAGAATGCCAAAACAGTTGAAGAGCTAGCCGCCCTCAAAGAGAGATTCACCAACTTGCAAGAGAAGTGGGATAGTCATGTCTATGCAACTCTAACTCCTGACCTGGTGGGATACTCATGTCTATGCAACTCTAACTCTACCTCAACACAGTTAAATAAGGCCCTCTCAGACCTCCAGGTTTTAGAGAAACAAGCTCACACTTCTTAGCAGAGGGTTCAAGACTTGATGGCTAGGGTGGAACAAAATAATAAAATCATAGTGGCCCTGCATACAGAGGTGGAAGAGGAAAAGAGGGAGAAGTAGCTGTAAGAGAATGTTATCAGGGATCTGAATAACCATATGAAAGGAAATGTAACTCTCCTCGAAGCCAAGCATCTCATTTGGTCTGACATCATAACAGAGGTAAGGAAACGTTGGGATTACCTCCTGATGATGAATGAAAAGAAATTTGTTGTCCAATCATGTAAGGAGAAATTGCAGGAAGGACGAGCTGAAGCTGAGATAAAGGTAGCCATGGCCAAGAGATACATTTCATACCTAAAAAGTTTACGCTCTGAGGAGTTAGCCACGCAAGGAATTGAAGACCGTTTCAGGGGAATAATGGAAATCAGATGGACAATCGAGAAAGAGACAACGCGCCTGAATGCTTTGAGTGGTTTGGATCATGTCGCTAAGGGAATAGGGAGGTTTGAAGAGGAGTGGAATGATCTGGTAAGAGAATGTCTCCCCTCATGATGTGATTCTAAAACTGCCACTTTCCCAAGTCTAACTAATTATGATGAGAAGCTGGCAACAGTTATGAATCAAACAAATCTGCCCTATGATAAAACCACTCATCTGAAGGCTGAAACAATAGTTGCTGCCCTTGAGAAAGAAATCTCCCTTCTCTGCCTGATTAGACAGTGCTTGATGGTGCATGTGGATTATTTAGAATTAACAGATATGCAAGCCTCTATGGAGACCTTCGCCACAATGCCTTTTCCAGGAGCATCCATTTGGCAGAAATGCAGTAATTTTGCAAACACTCCAGTCGTCACACCATCCATTCAGTCTCCACCACCTTAGAAGCACAAAGCTGGTTCATCTGCGTCATCGGTGCTTCCAACCCAATCAACCACTGCTACACCTCACTCCACCAAGAAATGATAATCATGTTTTGGCCCTCTTGGCTTTTTTACTTTTGTAATATCGGTGAAATCATCATTTCACCCTATGCACTTCTTATTTTCTGTTCGTGTTGTTTTATTTTCGGTTGGCGCTTATACTAAAGCCACCACAGAGATGATGAGAGGGGTTCTTCCTCGTCATCTGTTTTTTATTTTGATAGAGATAGCTAACCAAGAAGATATTTCCAAGATCACATGCCGATCCAAAATATCTTCTTCTAACAATAGAAAGGGAGAAATATAAAAGGAGGACCTCAAGTCTAAAACAGGGTTCTGGATTTGGAGAATAGTGATGGTCGTTGGTAAATTCCCTTTTTTATAAAGTTTTGAGGATTTCCTGTGTGTTGTGTTGAAGAATCCCGATGGGAAAGAATATAATGAAGCAATTTTGCTATCATATGGATTCCTGGTGAGACCAGTTGCAGTTTGTACTCCTTGTTTAAATCTAATACAAACGTTTTTGCACCTCGTCACTATTTCTGTGTTATATCTCATTCACGTCTGGAATGCAAGTACATGATTAATTGGGATGAATTTATCTTTTACAGATACTGATGTCTTTATTCTATTGTGCTTTAAATATTGCTCAGAGCTATGATGTTATTTTCATATGTTTCACTTCATGTATCCACCTTTCTCCTATATTGACTGCTGATAGATTCTTAGGCAATGTTAAACCTATCTGTAGTTAACATTATCTCTATTTGCTACCATTGTCACTTCACTCTTTACACTTTTATATATGTGTGCTGTGTTTCACAATCTGGCCCTTCTCACAGCTTGTAGATTTAGATTTTTCTTCGATGATATCTCCATAAGACCCTAATTGCTTATTATCAGGTATTGTTGTGTGCTCATCTCTTTTCTCTAGATCTTGTTCCCAATTTATGAAGTTATAGAAATTGTTTTTGAACAAGAAGGTACTTGCCACTGACCATGGAAAACTTCCTTATATCTTCTTGGCCTTAAGATGACCTAGGCACTGGTCCTTCACAACACAGGGCTGTCTCTAGGAGCTACAACATGTTGTTTCTTAGAAGCCCATGAAATGGCTCCTGATCCCATATGAAAAACATATCCAAAGGTACTCTTTCTATCATCTATAATTCCAGCCCAGTCACTGTCAGTATATCCAATTAATTATATTTTTATAAGGGGTGTATGAAATACCATACCTCTTTGTTCCTTTCACATACCTTAGAATTATTTTTGCTGCTTGCAAATTTGTCTCTTTTTGCCTTTCCATAAATCTGGAAATTAAACTTACAACATGCATAATATCTCGCCTAGTTGCAGTAAAATACATAAGGCTGCCAACTATGCTCTTATACAAAATTGGATCTACATCCTTCCTGTTGTCTTCCTTGATCAATTTCAATCCCATCATTGTAGGAGTTATTTCTGCCTTGCAATTCTGCATATTAAATCTTTCCAAAATAGCTTTCACATATTTTTCTTGAGAAATAAAATTTTTATTTTCATTATTCTCTACTTCTATTCCTAAGAAATATCTCAGCAACCCCATATCAGTCATCTCAAATTCTTCTTTCACGACTGTCTTAAAATTTTCTATGAGGTAAGAATCATTACCTGTGAATATCACATCATCAACATATAAAACAACAATGAGCATCTTACCATCCTTTTCTTTGATGTATAGTGTGGGTTCTCCTTCACATTTGTCAAGCCCATTTTCCAGTAGATAGGCATCTATTCTATTGTACCATGTTCTTGGTGCTTGTTTAAGCTCATATAGACCTTTCTTCAACTTTCATACCTTGTGGTATTGGCATTCTTTCTCATATGACGGAGGTTGTTCAACATAAACCACTTTCATAAATACTCCATTTAGGAATGTTGATTTCACATCCATTTGATAAAATTCCACTTGTGTTGTGCTACAATAGACACCATTGCTCTTATTGTTTCCATTCTTGAAACTATTGCAAAAGTTTCTTCATAATCTCTTCCTTGTTTATGCTTGTAAGATTTAAAAACAAGTCTAGCCTTGTGCCTTTCAATCTTACCTTCAACATTTCTTTTGGTCTTATAGACCCATTTCAGTCCAATCACTTCCTTACCTTTTGGGAATTCAACTAATTCCCATGTATTATTCTTCTCTATTTCATTTATCTCTTCATCCACAGTATCTATCAATTTATTATCTTTTACTGCTTCTTCAAAATGAATAGGATATTCTATATGAGAATACAAAGCAAATAAAGTGTTCATACCTTGATTGGTTGCCTCTTGCTCATAGATTTCATTCAAACTTCTGAATCTGGTTCTTCTTTCACTTCTTGAAATTGTGCTTGTAGAAGCACTCAAGTTTTCTCCTTGTGTTGTGCTTGGAGAAGCATTGTCATCAGTTCTCAAGGGTGTTCTCATACTTTCTTGAGGTGTTCCTTTCTGTGCTTCTTTTGGTGGAGGTGGTGCTAATAATGAGGGATTTATTCCTTCCATTTATTGCTCATCATCTTATTGAGACAAACAAGTTTTTACATTCATTGCTTTCTCAATGCTTCCATCCCAAGATTCTTCTTCAATGAACTGTACATCTCTTCTTATAATAAAATTCTTGGTGGATGGGTTATACAATATGTATGCCTTTGATTCATCACTATATCCAACAAATATGCACTTCTTCCCCTTACTATACAACTTCTTTCTTAGTTGATCTGGAATATGTGCATAAGCCACACATCCAAATACTCTCATGTGGGTAAAAATTTGTTTTATGCCACTCCATGCTTCTTCTAGATATTGCACAACGTACATTCAAAACATATGCTACATAATGTACAACTTCAGCCCAATATTCATTTTGCAAGTGTTTTGCATTCAACATGCTTCTTACCATATCCATGATGGTTATGTTTTTCCTTTCATCAACTCCATTTTTTTGTGGTGTAGACCTTGCTATAAATTTCTTATGAATTCTATTTTCTCTGCAAAAACGCATAAAATATTTGAACATATATTTTCCTCCTCTGTCAGTCCTCAAAACTCTTATATGCTTCCCACTTTGATTCTCAACAAGAACTTTAAAGTGGCAGAACTTTTCAAACACTTCACTCTTCAACTTTAAGAAATACACCCATGTTTTTCTTGTGTAATCATCAATAAAAGTTAACATATAGTGGCTACCTCCTAAATATTGTGTTTGCATTGGTCCACACAAATATAAATGGACTATTTCTAATGGTGCTTTTGCCCTTATGCTCTTTCCTGATGGAAAGCTTTCTCTGTGTTGTTTTCCCAAGATGCAGCCTTCACATAGGCTGCCTGGTTTTTCAATCAATGGTATTCCCTTTACCATTCATTTTTTTGTGTAACAAATTTAGGCCTCCAAAGTTGAGATGTCCAAATCTCAAATTCCATAGCCAATTTTCATCCTTAAATTCCTTTTGGAATGTCTCTTGAGTTACAGCTACCATTGCAACTCCTTTCTTCAAATTAGCTCTCATTTTGAGAGGAAACATTTTTTTTCTTGTCATATTCACTTGTGCAATCCTCAAATTTCTTGGTGGTATGTCCATGATGGTACATACATCATGTTCAAAAAATACATTGTAGCCTTTTTTAATGAGCTTTCCAATGCTCAAAAGGTTACACTTCATACTAGGTACATATTATACTTCTGATATGGATTTCCTTTCTCCTTTCCTTGTCAAAAAAATTACTCTACCTTTCCCCATGATAGAGACTTTTTTTTCTATTCCCAATGTTACTTAAGACTTCACATTTTCATCCAACATGGAAAACATAGAAATGTTTCTAGTCATATCTTTGCTACATCCTGAATCTAGAAACCACATATCTTCATTCTTTTCTTCAGCCATATTACATGGTAAAAACAAATTTTATTGACTTTGAGTTTCTTTAGTAAAGTTAGCACTGGGTCTATTACCTATATCACTATGTTTCTTTCTACATTTATTGGCATAGTGCCCATACTTCTTACAGTAATGACATTGGACTTGGGATTTATCATACCTTTGTCCATGTGCTTGATTTTGTTCACCTTGTTGGTTATTGCCTTGGCTTTGATTCTGACTTTGGTTGATTCCCCTTCCTCTTGTACTTGCAGGGTTGTTTCTTCTTCCTCTATTTTGGCTTCTACCTCTACCTCTTCCTCAATAGTTTGATTTGCCTTGAACTATTCCTCTTCCAAAGGACATTTGGGTCTTGAAGGCATGTTCTAAAGATGAGTTTGTTGTTCTGTTCATCCTTTATTCATGTGTCATCAAAGATGCATGAAGCTCATCAACTATAAAACTTGAGAGATATTTTGTCTCTTCAATGGTAGTGACTATCACATTGAATCTTAAGGGTAAACTTCTCAATATTTTCTCCACTATTTTTCTTTCTTCTACTGTCTATCCATGAGATCTCATTTAGGTAACCAACCCAATCAACTTTGTTAAGAATGAGTCTAAGCTATCAAACTCTTTCATGCAAATAACTTCAAACTCTCTTCTCATCAATTGAAGATTTATTGTCTTTACTTTCTCCATACCTTGATAGGTTGTTTGGAGGGTATCCCATGCCTCCTTGGACTTCTTTGCTACTGCAATTCTTGGAAATATACTTTCATGTACAACTTGATAGAAATAGAAGAGGGCTTTTGAGTCATTCTTCTTATTACTCTTCAAAAAATATTTTTCTGCCTGTGTTAAGGCATTAAACTCATTTTCATTAGCTGGTTCTTCAAAATCCATCTTCAACCAGTTCCCATAAGTCTTGAGATGAAAACAGGCCTCTCATTGTGATTTCCCAATAATCATAATTATTCCCATTGAACTGTGGGATTTGATTATTTCCCATACTCGTGCTTGTGCTAGTTCCTGCCATTTTTACTGTGCACAACTATGCAAAACTTGACTGTGTAACTTCAATAAAAATTTCTCATTGACTTTATGAAACCTTCACTCTGCTGGAGAAATGCTTCAACAATCTTCTTCTTCCTTCAGCTTCTTCAGCAACTGCTGGGGGCTTGGACTAGCTCTGATAGCATGTCAGATTTTCTGATAAATCCTAACACACAGTGAGGAATACAATTTCCTCTGTCAACAAAGAGATTTCATTTTTTTTTTTTATGTGCACACAAACAGAGAAAAACAAAATAAAAAGAGGTACACAGTGAACTAAAGAACTGTTGTTCTATATCTCATTTGACAAAAAAAATGTTACATTCATCTGCAGTGTTAAACTATTGTTGCTCTGCTACACTATGGCTCTGCTGCACTTGATCATGCTCTGCTCTCACACACATGGTGTATTTTTCACCTCACACGGTCTACACTTTCACTACTATCTTTTGTATTGTAAAAATATATTTATATATATGTTTACAATACATATTTAAAAATATTAACCTAAGTCTATAAACTTATATATATGAAATAAAATATATCGCGGGCATGTTACAAACGCAAACATTACAAAAAAAACACATTGGGATGGTTATCGCATGGAACAATGTGCCACCTGATGTCAGCACCAAACCATGCGATAAATAAACGCGAAAGCCTTTGCGATGATTTATCACATTGATCAACGTGTTGGGTCACTGGAACTTTTTTCGTTGGAATGATGCGCCATTAGCCAAGGGGATGGTGAGTTGGCAGTGGCGGGGTCGCAGTTATCATGCATTTGCGGAGAGCTGGTGACGTAGACAGGAAATGATGCGATAAGCACCAATTGGTCGCAGGCGGTTGACGTGGATATGGCGGGGTCCATTAAAAATTACGTGGTGAGATTTGTATTAAAAAAAAAGTGGCGTGGCAATAACTGTGGTTGGTGTGTAGAAGTTATGGTGGGAGGTTGCATGGTTTGAACCACGATTTAAAAAATCAGAGAGGGCTACGGCAGTGTAGGGAATTCGGCTGATTGCAGGGTTTTAAACACAAATTCAGTGCACAGGTTGACAGCAAAAACAAAAAATTTGTTGCTGTTGCTGTGTCCTTTAATTTTAAATCAAAAATTGAATTTTTTGTCCTGTTGTTTCAGGTTTCAGCTGGGATTAATTTCCAGAATCTCGGGTGTGAAGGGGTGTTCTAACAACTAAGTCGATACTAGGGAAGTCTGGTCTTTGAATTTTTTTTTATCCCTTTCTTTCTTCTCTCTCAGGTGTGAAGGGGTGTTCTAACAACTAAGTCGATACTGGGGAAGTCTGGTCTTTGAATTTTTCTTTTGTATTGTTTGTGATTGTAGGTTATTCTCAGCATTGAAGAATTGTTTTGGAGCAAAAGGAAAAATACTGCATCGAATATCTCGGTTGAAAGGTAGGAGCATAACCTCCTTATTTCAAGGTTGTAATAATCTAAAATACAAATAGTTTAGAGAAAGAGGCATTCAATGGATCTTTCTTTCTAGTTACTTGTTGGAGTACTAGGGAGATCTCTCTTGTCTGCAAGAGGGATTAATCCACAAAACAATGTGTATTCTCCTCCTTTATGTCAATAATTCATTTCCCCTCATTATATGTGTGTCTCATAACATCTCACCTCACTTACTTGTGCATTGTGAATTCGAACTTGAGAGAGAGTTGGTGATTAGGTGCTCAGTTTTATGCTCAAAAATAAAAGTTCTCAGAATGACGTGAAACCTGAACGACCGTATAGTTCTCGTTGTTTTGAATTCGGTGCAATTCGTTTCACGCAAAATGGAATCTATATGCTCCCAGAAATGAGTTATGTTTGTTTACACAAACATAGAAAATTTGGAGGAAAAAAAAAGGCATGATGACGTGGCATGTTGACTAGGCAGGGACAAATATGGTCAATTTTCTTCATCGAATGAGGGACTGCCAAGTGGCAGTATCTTACTAGTTCAAATTTAGGTGCATTGGCAAGTTCTTACTCATTTAAGTGTGAGTCAATGTAGGGAAGACACGTGGCTTGGCCTGGCGCCACCACGTGCCCCCTTTACGGTATAGACAAAATATTATTGAAGACTGAAAGGGCCGACGAGGGTCGAAGACAAGACCCTCGCCCCACCAGTGCCACATGCCACCGCTACACCACACATTATTTCTTACCATGTATGTTCACCACATATATTTAAGTTTTGTAATGTCTCTCAATGGGGGTCGATGGGGGGAGAGGGGGCCAACTCCTAATACACATAACCAAAACCTTAGAACTACGACAAAGCATTAAGCGCTTATTCCTAATCGTGGAGATTAAAACAATTAGTTCACTATTTAATTAAAACTAAACCCACTTAAGTAAGCCTTGAACCAGATTTTCCACTAAGCATGGATTAAGCGCAAACCAAGATTAATTAACATTAATGTTGTTTAATTTATTTAATCTGGATTAGTTTGGAAGTCTGCCAAATCCGGTGCAACTGCCAGTTTTAGCGCCAACTAACCAAATTTAACTCCAGTTAGCTAAACTTAGATGAGAAATTGTGGAAAAACTAGAAAAGGTCAATAACGTTTGGATTTTTCGACCACATGAGGAGCAGAAAGAGGCTAGATGACAATTTTTGGGCATTATGAACTCATTGGTGGAGGTTTTAGGAGCATGAAAACATTGTAAACACATCGTTTTTCAAATTTGAGCATAATATAGAGGCCCAAGCCATGGAAGCGAGACCAATAAGATGTAGCCCAGGAGGGGTAAACTCCGTCATCAAATCCCTGTGTTGATCTATTGTATGGTGATGTATTGTACTTTTATTTGTTGATGTTCAATCTTTCTTTTATGTTAAATTGTTCATAAAATTAACATAACAAAGAATCATGAGACTTAATAACCTGCAAGAGAACTTGAACCCTTAAGCACGTATAAGACATTGTTTATGAAATCTGAAAGAGGAATTAGCACAGCAACACTAACATACTTTAGTTAGATTAGTTGAAGAGACTTGAAGGAGATTGTGAGAGAGAGACTTGGAGAGTAAGAGGAGATCTTGGAGAGGCGAAGTGATTCAGTGATTGCGTCAACTACTACTATGAGAGACATCATTTAGATTTGGGTGAAATTCTTCATTCTCTCATTGTACTTTGTATCTTTGCTGAACAATTGATTTCTAATAGAAGAAGAATCTGGTTGGGTTTTTCCCTTATGGGTTTTTCCCTTGTCATTGACCTAACTTCTCTATGTCTCATTGAGTTTTTGGTTGTCTTTCATTGTGCGTATGGTTTATGTTCTATCTACAATTACTTAACTTGTTTTAAAAAATAAAGAAATTTTGGATTTAAGTGATTATAACACCATAGAATATCATAATTTCAACATAGGTACAATTTAGGTGCATTTAATAGTTAACATTACATGTTTCTTACTTAAAAAAGTATTATAGATAGAATTAAGAATATATACACTTTGGTAAACTTAAATAGTGAAATTTTTAAATAAAAATATATTATTATTCCATCACTATTGAAAAAGGCTTGTGAGATTGTAAATTTTTTCTTTGTTACAAATACTACATGTATGTTTAACATTTAATTAAAAAAGAAAATTCGATATCACACTTTAATGAAAATTTTCATTAAATTTATTAAGTTTTATAAATAGATTTTTTGTGATTATTTTAATAAATTATCCTTTAAAGCAAATAATTGGCCACTCATTCTAAGAAGTTCTTACCCACCTTTTTCTTACTATAATTATATTTTTTTTCCCTAAATATATGAGCATTTACCAAATATTCAACTTATATAACTAACCTAAGCATTATTTTATTGAATAATTTATTATAATTTTTTAATAAAAAATAACTATTTTGATTAGGAAATAATAATTAATTTGATTAGAAAATTTTTCTGCTAACTACTAATTGTAAAAAACAAAATATATAATTGAATGTAAAATACAGGTTGCAATAAGCTAAGTCTTACTAGTGTGTCAGCTAAGCAACCCACAATCAAACCTTATATTAGTAATTGTGCCTTGTACTAGAGAATACTAGAAAAAGGGTGATGCTAAAAAATTGAGTCAACTAAAAAATGGTGTGACTTTGACATGGGCTGTTGTGGTGTGACCTTGGCCACTTAATTTCCCCTTAATAAAAACTCCTTAAACCACAAATAAAATCAATCCTAAAAGATTACACACTACAACTTGAAAAACTAGAAAAAATACAAATAACAACACTATATAGATAAAATTGCTGGTCAATTCCAATTTCATTGAAAACACCAACAGTGCATAAAATACTTAGATCCCACAGATAAACGCCGACATTCAATAAATTACTAAAATCGCACAGATAAACGCCGACATTCAATAAAATACTTAGAGCACTGATAAACACCGACAATACATATAATACTTATTTACAGAGATGCAACAGTGGGATCGAGGATGTTCGCCGATTTTAGACATCTGCTATGAGAAAGCAGAGTCGACGACGAGGACTGAGGCGACAGCATATTCAAATTGGACCCAACAAATCAAGCACTAAGTGACTGTATTGTTTTGTTTCAAGCTGAAAATCCGGATTAATAAAGTAGAGATTTCCGGTGTCTCTGTACGAGGGTGCAAATCAAATTACAGAAATTTTTAAATGGCGTCGGCAACCCTCGAAAGCCACCAGAATAACTTGATTTTCTGCATTTGCAACTTTCAAGAAGATTCTCCGTTTGAGGGGTAAGGCAACGGCGAGTTTCAGCTTTGAGACGACAGCATGGAGGTGTTGAAGTCAAACGCCATTGTGATCAGTTTAGGTCTTGTCATATGCATTTTTATTTATTTATGTGGTTTCACTGTATCGATCTTGCTGTTTTATTAGAGAAATCAAGATAGATAATCCGATTATCTAGTTTTTTATTTTTTTGGTAAATTTGGTAGGTTTTTGTTTATTTTCTATTTTGTAAAGAGCAAGTTTTGAGAGTTACCAAGGCAAGGCAGGTAAGGCAAGGCTGGTGAGAAACCCTAGGTTTCTGAGTAATGGCTGGCAATATGGGGAAACTCGTAATTTATTCCAGCTCAGAGGTTCCAGTTTTTTCCTGGTATGTAGATGGGTTTACCTTTCAACATGAATTGATAAAGATGTTTAGTTTTCTTTTCTTCTGGGCTTTTGCCTGTGGTTTTTGTGTCATTATCTGATAAGAGGGGTACAATAGCCTGGCATATAGGCATAGTTATTGATGGGAAGAATCAGAGTTCGGCTGCTAGAATGGTTGGGGTATCGGACCATGACTCTCTGTTTTTTTTCATCTCCGACTGTATCTTGGATGGTACTGTTGAGTAATTTGTGTAGTTGAGAGGACGATAAGCAATTGTTCCGGGTTTTTGGGGAGTAGTGAGAGGATACTGTTACAGGGGTTTCTTTTTACGAGACCTTATTATGAGTATTATTCTGGACAAGAGTTTTGTGGTCAAGGTGGAAGAAGTTTTTCTAGAGTTATCTGTTAGACTGCATCGATCGAAAATTTGTGAATCTAGAGGCCTTGCGAGAGTATAAAGATTAACGTCTACAAAAGGTGGTGGAACATTTGCAGATGTTTCACATGATGTGGTTTTCCATTTGAAACTTTTATGGCATGAGGTTTTATATCATCAACATTAATGTCTGTGGATTGATGGCTGCTACTATCATGATCGCCTATAGACATGGTTGTTACTTTGGTTGCTGCTGGTGCTGGTAGGTATTTTTTTGGATTCGGCTTCTCTGGAATTGGAGGCGGAGTATTCCGGCAGGGCTTTGCTAAAATTTTGTTTCAAATTCCTCTTACTTCTAACATCGGCGGTGAGGCGGAGAATCGTCCTTTCATGTCACAGAGGATAGTGGGCGGTGTGGTATATTTTCAACGTTTTGGTGGGGCCTTTTTGGGATCCTTACCGTTTCTTCTATACTTTTGGCCATGTTTAAGGAGGTGGCCTTTAGGTAGAATTGGTAATGTGTGGCGATATGGTGGTGACCGGCTGACACCTTTAAATGATTAAGTAAATGCGACACACAGGTCTATCTGTTCCAGTACAGAATCATCCGCCTTGGGATTGTGAAGAGAATAGAATAATCTGGGGCTTTAATGATAAGGACTTATACCCGCTCGAGATTGTATACACGTCGTGGTGGGCATTGGCTGGAGGAGTGGGATAATTAATTTCTGACCTATGGCGGGTGGTGTGGTATGATATGCGCTGATGACATGGAAATTCGTACCATTTAGGTGGGGTGTACTGTCTGGTGACGCAGATTTAAGCGTCCTTTCTCATACTTTTAAGCAGGTACTTCATTAATTAATGGAGACTTATTATAATTAGTCATTTGCTGGAAATTAATTATATATCACTACTTTAATTTCGACGCAGATATTTCTGGATATTCTGGGGCTTTGGTGGCATCGTTGATTATCCGACGTGGACAGGACAATGTGGATTGAGCACTCCGGCGGGGTGGGTCACAGGAGTAAATGGATTTATCCGAGTTTATAAAGGACCATGATGTGGCATTCAGTGATGTGGATCTTATGCATGCGGTACATATGGCTAAGAAGGGACGTGGGGCAGGTGTTGTGAGGTGCTCTGTCCCTGTGGGTAACCTAGTCACGGATCCTTCGCCTAAGGAAGGGGGACCCAGGGCATTATCGACGTTTTCTAAACCAGGTTTAGACCAAAATTCGAAGAGGGTGCCAAAGGCGTTTAAGCCTTTTGATGAATGTCGTTTTCTGAATTTTGGCTCAGACGTGTTGTGGGAGCAGGTCGTGACGCTGTCTAGGAGGGCAGTAATTGGAAGGTGGAAATTCAAAAGGTTTTGCAAATCAGACAAAATGGAGTGGTTGTTAAAGTGATGGGAAGGCCTGATTGGTTACAGTCCTGAAGTGAGCAGGCTTCAGGCGGGGTGGTTATGTTTCGTTATGAAGAAGGAGGAAGATGTTGTTGTGGTTTTGGGTCGGACGTGGGTGCTCAGCCAGTGTTTTATGGCACTTCACCGGTGGGACGCCAGCTTTCACCCGATATCAAACGCGCCTATGAATCATGTGGTCTGGGTCAGGTTACATGGATTGCCACTAATGTTTTGGAATTTCAGAGATGTTAAGGCAATCAATGACTGTATTGGTACATGCAGATATGCCAACCCAAAGTGTCACGAGGCCTTTGATAAGCATATAGCCTGGGTTTTGGTTGAGATCCCATTCGCTGGGGGCTTGCCGTCGGAGATAAAACTACAGTGGGATGGTTTGGTGCATTGTCAACTGCTGGATTACTGGAATATCCCATTTCGGTGCTTCCTGTGTCATGAGACAGAACATCGAAGGCGGAATTGCTTTGCGTGGAAAATTATGGGTCAACGGCCAAAGGATGATCAGTACTTTTGGGAGCGGTCGAAAGCTGATAAAATACCACTCTCGGTTTCCATAAAGTCGTTGGGTAAGCAACATAATTCCTTATCTAGTATCACTATTAAGGATACATGTAATTTGGAATTTAGTCGGGTTTCAACATCTGATAGGGTTCATAATAATGTTTTAGATGGGGTACATGCTATGAAGGTCTTGGATAGTGATTACATAGGATCTGGGCCTATTTATAAGACAAGTAAGGGTTTGGAAGATCAGTTGGTCACTGTGGAAAATGGTCTGTCACTAGGCGGGATATCTTTGACCCAGAGTCCCACTCTGTCGGATGTTGTTGTGGAGGGGGGGGATCGGGACTCCCATCATGTTTCCTCTGTTTCGACCCTAAACAATCTGGTGTCGCCAGAATGGTCACTGGCTACTTTATCTAGGCCCAAACTTTTTCTCCCGAGGATGGGGGGAAATTGTGGTCAGGTCTCCATGGATTTGACAAATATGGGGGAGTCGGATAGGAGATTCCCGCCGGGGGACAATATGTCTGAGGTGCCTTTAGTGGAGGTCGATTTCCCAAGGAACTCTGTGGGAAATGACATAGAGTATCTGCTTGCTAATCCAGAGGCTGGATTATTACCACTTACCGTGACCAATGGTATTTTCCCATCATGCAATATTGTCTATCCCCCTTCCCATAAAAATGTTACCATTCGAAGAGGAAGAGGGAAACAGAAAAGGATATCAAATATATTTTCCGAGTCGGGTCTAAACGCTGAAAATTTCTGTGAAGTCCCTATGGTACAGGAAATTGGGCGGGTTCTTAGAGCACTTACCCCGCTGATGACTTGTCCTAATGAAGCTGGTCTCCTTGAATATTAGGGGTCTAGGGGGGCATGCTAAATTTCTGTCCCTTAGGAATTTTTTGTTATGTAACAAGCCTGATATTGTTTTGATACAAGAAACCATGTCTGATGTGGATCATGCTTGCCTTTTTGCGACCTCTGTTTCTAGATTGGTCCCTGGTGACGACTGATGCAAATGGTTTATCAGGGGGTTGTGCGGTGATGTGGGATCCCAGTGTTTATGCGTTCATTGCTTTTGGTTTTCTGGGGGGGCATTTTTCTCACGGGATATTGTAGGGGTTTTAAACTTCGGATTCACATTATTAATATATATGCTCCGTATTCAAACAAGTTGAATTTCTGGCAACATTTGGAGGACTGTGGGTTTTTTCTGTTGAAGAACATCATTATGGCGGGGGATTACAACTGCTCCTTTTTTCCTGATGAAATATGGGGTGATAAGGGGCGAGTAGATCCTCGAGACAGTGACATTAAGGAGTTGTTGTTTAACTCTGATCTTATTGATATTACGATGGCCACAAAAAGTCCAACTTGGATCAATGGGAGGGAAGGCCCCGACTTTATTGGGAAGCGAATTGATAGAATTATGATTGGAATGGGTTCCAGGTCTGCCATCAGAAACCTGGACGCGGAGGTAGAAGACCTCACGATTTCTGATCACAGACCGATGATTTTGGTCTGGGACTTTGAGGAGAAAGTGTATGGATATCCTTTTAAATTCAACAGATTGTGGCTTGAAGATGAAGAATTTAATAATCTGGTGAAGGGGTATTTGTCTGCGCATTATAGAAGCCCGGGTATTTCAGCCATAGAACATCTTAAAAATACTTTAAAAGGACTAAAAAAGGAGGTCTGAGGGTGGGATCGCTGGAAGAAAAGGGTCTTCAGGCAGAGAGCTAGACATATCATTGTAGAAAGGGCAAGAATATACTCTGAGGTGTCAGATGGTATTCAAAATGACAACTATTGGGAGGACCTGAAAAATCTGAAGGCTGAATACAGGGATATTCTACTAAAAGAAGAGGCTGAATGGAGGTTAAAAAGCAGGGTAGCATGGCTGAAGGTGGGTGACAAAAACTCTAAATTTTTCCACAAGTTTGCCTCGAGAAGAAGGAGGGATAATGTTATCTGGGAAATTAAAGAAGAGGGTAATACTTTGTACAGGAAGTCTAAGATAAAAACAACGGTTGTTGATTATTTCCGGTCTATATATGCTAAAAGAGACATGGTGCTAGCCGAGGACCACATGGACTCGATGATTGCAGAATATCCAATGATGTTTAATGAGGCAGATAATAGGAGGTTCATGGAAGTGGTGACGTATGAAGAGGTAAAGGGTATCCTCAACTCTTTCTTTGTTGACAAAAGTTTGGGGCCCGATGGCTGGACCCCGGAATTCTTTATAAATTTCATTGATGACTTCATTCAGGATCTAACGGAGATGGTGGAGG
Source organism: Pinus albicaulis (assembly GCA_034641835.2). NCBI lineage: Eukaryota > Viridiplantae > Streptophyta > Pinopsida > Pinales > Pinaceae > Pinus > Pinus albicaulis. Next base: position 184,185,786 of record CM076575.1, read on the forward strand.
ATGTCAGGGTCTCCGGGCAGATCCAGGGGGCTGTTAATTCAACTTTCATTGTTCTTATACCAAAAAGATCGGGGAAGCTATCCTTTGATGATTACCGGCCCATTTCACTGTGTAGACACTTTACAAGATAATATCAAAAGTCATAGCACGGAGAATGAAAGGAAATCTATCTAGGTTTATTTCTTCTGAACAATCTAGATTTCTAAAGGATAGGAATATACATGATGCTGTTGGGTTGACACAAGAGGTAATTCATACCATTGGGCTCAAAAAGATGAATGTTGTTGTCATGAAGATTGATCTGAATAAATCATATGATAGGGTGGATTGGTTATTTTTGAGATTGGTACTTCATAGGATCGGATTATGTACAAATGCAGTAGCATGGATTATGGGCTGTGTTACCAGGACATCTATGGCTATCATAATAAATGGCTCAGCTACCAAATTCTTTAAGTCAGGGAGGGGTTTAAGGCGAGGATGTGCATTGTCCCCCCTGCTTTTTATCTTGGTCATGGATGCATTGAGTCGAAGGATTAGTAGGGCCGGTGATATGATGTCGTTTCTGGGGATAAAGATCAGCCCACAACTGAAGCCTACTCATAGTCTTTTTGTTGATGATATTTTAATTTTTGGCATGCTGGTCTATAATGGTTGGGTGACTTTGAAAGAAACTTTCTCAGTTTTTTGTAGGGCCACAGGCATGGTGATTAGTGATGCGAAATCATGTATCTATTTTGCGGGTGGAAATGATAGGAATAAGGAAGAGCTGGCCTCGCTGTTTGGATTTTCAAATGCTTCGTTATATGATGGAATTACCTACCTGGGGTTCCGGATGAAGGCCTTGAGCTACACAACAGAGGACTGGAGGTGGTTACTACATAAATATGACAAGAAATTAAATGTTTGGTCTAATAAGTGGCTTTCTAAGGGTGGAAGATTGATCTTGTCATAGGCTGTATTACAACAGATAACTATTTACTAGGGTCATTTGTATATTATTCCAAAGAAGATCATGAATGAGATCCGCAAAATAATGGAAAATTTCATATGGGGGGGGAGAGAAAAGAATAAGGTCATTCATTTGGCACGGTGGCATTAGTTAACATGCCCAAATGATAAAGGGGGATTGGTCTATTGGACTTGGGACTTTTTGGTCATTCTCTTCTGCTAAAATCCATGTGGAGAAGTCTACATTCTGGTGGTTCATGGCAGGACATCATAAACCAGAAGTATTTGGGAGGGGCTTCTTTAGAGGAAGTACATGTCTTGGGATGGAAATCTAGGAGTGGAAGCTCTGCAATCTGGAAGGGATTTGGGAAACCGTGGCCGGTATTGAAACAACATCTGATATGGCAGTTTGGAAATGGAAACAAATTCCTTGTTGGGAGCATTAACATTATGGGCATATGGAACAATTTTCAGTTTCCGGATGGTATGAAAATCTTTTTGAATAAAAAAGGGATCTTTTACTTAAGCCAAATAATCATGGATTGGAAGGGTGAAATCTCGAAATGGAAGGAAAGGTTGAACCTGGGACTGAAGGGCAGATGGGGAGAAGCATGGGATTCCTATTTAAATCTGTTGAGAAGACAAGACATATGTAGAATGCGAGAAGGGGACCTAATTAGATGGGAAGGCTCTAACAATGAAAAGGGTCTGAGAGTCAGGGAAATATACAGCTCTCTTATAGAACAAAAGTTGGAACTTGAACAAGACTGTTGGTTTGGGGTTTTTTGGAAGGTAGATGTTCCAGTAAAAATGGTTATATTCCTGTGGCTGGTAAAGAAAAATAAAAACTTGACTTGGAGGAATCTACAATGCAGGGGGTGGCACGGGCCAGGACTGTGTCTTCTATGTGGCACACATGACGAAGATAATATGCATATTTTCTACTCTTGTCTATTTGCAAAGGCGACCCTACAAATTCTGAGTGAGTGCTTAAAAATACAGGTTCCATTATTTGGATGCACGGAGGAATGTTTGCGTTGGTGGCTGCAAAGGGGTAAGAGCTGGTGGCCAATCCCTATTCTGTTTCATTGGCATATCTGGTGTGGGAGAAATAAGAGAATATTTGAGGGATGTTGTTGGTCTCCGGTAGAAATTGTAAATCACATTTACAAGGACTGGGTCAGCATAAAACATAAGGAAAAGCCTATCAAAGAACTGTCTAAAAGACTTCTCCCATTTCAGTTTCAATATCTGGTTGGATATTTTGATGGTGCGGCTCAGAAGTCTATCTGTGGATGTGGAGCCTCGCTACCCATCTCTACAGGATGTCATTACAAAATGTACTGGAATGGTGGAGTTGGGACAAATATGAAAGCTGAAATCATGGCATTGTGGGGCCTTATGTGGTGGGCATCATTTCTTGGTGAAGATTATATCTGGATTGTGGGTGATTCAAAGGTCTTGATTGACCATATGAATCACAAAGCGAAAAATAATTTGGGTTCTCTTTCACACTAGCTTTGCAGAATTAATACTTTAAAATCTATTTATGAAGGTATTTCTTACCATCATATTTATCGTGAAAAGAATACTGTTGCAGATGAATTGTCAAAGCAGGGGCTGAAGGCTATTTATGGAAAGATTAATTACCAGATATATAACATGAAGGGTCTTCAGGCTGAGGGTTCTATTCCCATTATATAAGTACAATGGGGTTCATGGATGCTGTGATTTTCAGTTGTCAGGTTTAACATGTGTTGTTTCTATGACAGTTTAAACTTTGTTGTCTCTTTTTAGTTTGAGTTGTCTCGTAGATCTTCTATAGTCACTTTTTGGGCTTTTCAGGGGCGAGGATAACAGTTATTTTCTGTATGTAATGTTGTGTATTTGGACAGTACTTTTTCAAAAAGTCTTTGTTCGATTTTTGTGGCGTCAACTGACATAAACAATAATTTTGGGATTGGAGGATCATGCTATTAGTGCTTTTGTAATGTCCTTGATGTTTGTTCCTGGTACATAATATAAACCAAGGTATTTTTCTTACTTAAAAAAAAGAAGAAGAAGAGCAAGTTGTTATACAAATTTTGCAGTTATTGGTAGTCTCAACCTACGCAAAAGAAACAAAATTTATTGACCACCTCAGAGAGCTGTAAACCAATCCAATTACCTAATTAAAAATAAATAATGTGATAATTTAAATAATTTTTTTCTTACCCATTGATAGTTTTTACTTACCTGTTATTAGAAGAAATCAAAATAGATAATCCAGTTACTTAGTCATACATATCACATATTAATAAACAGGTTACCTACTCACACATGTCACGGTATAAGATTCTAACCTACCATCCCAACTACACGACTTAGACTGGCTTGACATATGTGCATTTTTTTTTTTTTTATCTTTTGGGTTTGTTTATCTTTGTTTCCCATTATAAGAAGATTAATATTGTAATGATTTTGACCGCTTGATTAAAATTGGTATGATTTCCATTTTTTTTAAATTATTATGATTTCCAGTGTGTGTGTGTTTTTTTTTTTAATTAATTTTTTTTTCAAACATGTTCTTATAGGTCTGGCCTTATGCGGTAACATTATCTTCTTCCACTTTAATTTTTTAAATTGGTTAAAAATTGTATGTATTTTTTAATTAAATGGTAAAAACAATGTGACATTTCATGGATATAAGTATTTAAGATTTTATTGTCAGTGTTTGTAAATAGAATCTTATTTTGATATAGTGTTATTTGTTATCCATTTAGGTAGTGTAACTTTTTATTTTTTATTATTTTTTTAGAATTAAAATTTTAATTTTTAATTTTTAAAATTTTGAACTAGAGGTGGGTTTTAAGTATAATAACTTATTTTTAAATAAATTGAAATTTTTTGAATTATTTCCAAATAAATAGAAGATTTTTTTTATTTTTATTTTTTAATGAAACTATATTGTTGTTGATCCAACATCAAGTGAGGGTTTGAATGCCTTTCCATTTCCATTTATGAAAAAGAGCTTTAGTACCTAAAATTATAGGTCTGGAAAATTTTATTTATTAAAAAAATATATCTTTATACAAATGGTTAAATCCAAGGTTTTAATGGTGATTAACACTAAAAACTCAAGCTTCTAAGATTATGATGAATTTTATCTATTTGAATTTGAGGTAATTTTTTTAGTATAAAATATAGTTAAAAAGTTAATTGTAGAAAAATATTTTTACGTTGAAAATTAGGCTTTATATTACTTCAATATTTTATATATTTATTTTTAATTTAAAATATTATTATTATTATTGGCTTAAAATAGCCACAACTCATATGTCACCATGAATCAGTATGAATCAACCTATTTGAAAGTTCATGATATTTTTACATGCTATTTTAAAGTATGAATCTTATTAAAAATATTTACCATCAAAGATAGAACTACTTTATTATGAATATAAACACATTTTTTTCAAAGCTACAGATGAGTTGGTAATACTTTAAGCAAACCACAACATTCTTGTAGCTATTGGCCCATCACTTTGGAAACCAAACTAGTAGCACAAGCATATAGTTTTTATTAGAATCATAAGTTTAAATGTTATGGTAGAGTTACATAAACCAATATATCTAAAGAAAGAAATCTATTGAATATCTTAGTATTGGAATTGATAAAGAGGCCATATGGCATAAATTGATATAGAAAAACAAAACCAAACATGTTGACTATATTAGCACATCCACCTAAATAACTTAGGATCAACCTCTTTTTCATCATTGATACCAAAGTCAAGTTTTTTTAATTTTTTAGCTAGAATGATCACTCTTGTGTATAATTATTTTAATTGCAACTACAAATCATTGATACTAGGTAGGATTTCCCATATTTCCTCACTTATTTTCAGTAAGACCTTTCCCATGATGTTTTGAATGTACTAGTAAATATCAATAGTTCACATATATTATGTCTTCATTTAGAGAGTATTTCCCAACACTAGCATCTAGTGACCAATATTTTCCTCTGCTTCTACATTCAATATAAAATACCTCCCCACTATATTCTTATTTTCTACCATTGTAATTTTCTTCCTTGTAGCATGGAATGTGTTTTCCCAATAATGTGTACTAAAGGCTTTGAAAATTACTTGAACCCTTTAACAAGGAAGCTCCCTTCACCTACATCATTGTAATTTTCATAAGAGGATATGGGACGCAACATGATGAATAATGGACTAAAGATAGGAGGTTGAGGATGTGACTCGGATGCAAAGGAGGACACAAAGAAACCACAATTAAAAAACACCACCAACTAATTAGACATAGATAGATGGGATGGAAAAGCTAGAGTAGGTGGCACTCAAGAAGATAAGGAAACATAAAATGAGAAAAAAGGCTAAGATGATGCAAACCAAGGATGAAAAAGAGAGAAATATTCCTAACCACATTAACAAAAAAGATTCAAATTGTGATAAAAAATTAAACTAAGAAATAAAGAAGATCAAAGGAAACTTATATAAATAACAAGAAAAATTAAATGCTTTGACAAAATGACATAAAAACTTATATAATAACAAGGAAAATTAAATGCTTGGACAAAATGACATAAATTATGACAAAATGAAACAAAATTAAAAATTTCCAGCATCACAGTTAAGGAAGGAAACAAATAAAAAAACAATAATGAGCTATTGTGGGAGTGAACATCAGTGAACTTAGACCAATAGTGGGGCGATTACCCTTAACCTCTTTCAAATAAATACCAACTATGAGGTCCATACAAATGATCCAGGTGTTGCAGCATATTGATGGGAGATAGGGATAACATCTTGGGAAGGATCATGTCATAAAATTAGGTTCAAGCCTTCAATTTTTTTATATATATACCATCTGCAATTTTGCTCATCCGATTATGAAATTTACGTTCTTATAAACATTTTCTCACATGGCACAAAGGAGAGAATAGAAAGCAAAAGTATGACTTTTCTTTATACTTTAATTCACAGTCTGGACCTCATCATAAAAATGAAGTGGATGGATTTATTTATCACTTCATTGTTATTCTATGCCCATTTATAGAGCCATTTAATATTCAACGCATCCAACCCAACCGAATCCCTAATAATCTCACCTCGAAGGAATTTATTTAACACATGGCTAACTACACCTTTGAAGCCAGGAAGATGTAACACGACCTAATGATTAATGGTTGTGTTGAAATATTAAAGTCACCTGCCATGCTTTTGTATAGGAAGGAGAAGAAAGTACAGCAACACCGTATAATAAAGAGGAATGGAAAGGAATTAATTTTGAAGTATGGGCAAAGTCATTTTTGACAGAGGAGCGAAGATTTCCTGTAGTTCAAGTCTACGGAGGAGCAGGTTTAATTAAAACAATCAAGTCAGGCTTTAAAGCCCTCAACAGCCAAAATGAATGAATTGCTTATAAACAGGCGGAAGTCTTTTATGAGGAGGAAGGACAAGTGGTCCCTACCACTTAAGCGCTTTAGTGCAGATCGCAGAGCGCAATTTTCAGTTTTCAAATGTGAAGTGTCTTGTTGATGTGGATTATTTGCGATGTGCGATCGTTGCGCCGTCGCAATATCGCATATCGCATATTTCAAAGTTGTCATTGCTCTCCGCCATCGCAAGTTAGTTTGTTGCGAGGTGCGATCGTCATGCCATCGCAAGATCTCACAATCACATATTGCAAAGTTGTTTCGCCACACATATATATGTGTTGATCGCAAATGTTGAAATTTGCGATGTGCGATCGTCGCACCATCGCAATATCGCAAATCGCACTTTTTCCGTTTCACCATATCACATGTCGAATACTGTTAATTGCGATGGCCGACTACGATGTGGTCCCCACTCGTACGTCACGCCAATGTTAAAAGTTTTATGTCTGGAAAGGTTTTCCTTTGTATTTTGGTTTTATTTATTTGTTTATGTTTTATATGTAATTTGTGCCGTCGCGCCATATATAAAAGAAAAAAAGGCCCGCACGCATTGTAATGAATGTATTGTAATGTTGTTGTATCGCTGTGTGAAGAGCCCGCATGCAAAGAAAACACAGTAAAAAGAACATAGCACTGTTTTGTGCGTCTTGAGAGAGACAGAGAGTTGTTTTAGAGCACTGCGTCTGTAGTAGTCTTACTTTGGTGAATCCTTCACTGTTGAGGAAGAAATTTGTAACAGTTTTTAGTCTGTTTAATGGAATAGAAGAAAGCATTTTAATGTCATCTCTGTCTCCTGTCTGAAAAGAAAATTTTGATTTATATTCTCTATGTTGATAAAGGAGAGGAGGTTACTCTCTTTTGTTTGGAATTTCTCAATATTCCAACATGGTATCGGAGCTAGTTCAGGCTCTTTGAAACTTTCAAAGAAGCTGAAGAAGAAGAAGAAGACTTGTTGCAGCGTTTTCTCCAGCAGCGTGAAAAGCTCGACAGAAGTCACAGTCAGGTATTTCTCAAAGATAAAAGTGTAGTTGTTTATTGTTTAAGGAGTTTGTTCTTTCAAAAAGGAAAGACAGTTTATTTAAGCTTAGAGTTCAGTTTTGAAGCAATGGCTGGACCAAGTACTGGAATGAGTCTTAGAAATGTTCAACTTCCACAGTTTAATGGAAAGAACTATGATTATTGGGCCATTACCATGAGAGCCATGTTTATATCACAAGACTTATGGGAATTAGTAGAAGATGGTTTTACAGAACCAGCTGATGAGCAGGTTTTTAATGCCTTAACTCAAGCAGAGAAGGATGTGTTGAAGAATAATAGGAAGAAAGACCTAAAGCTCTCTTATTATTGTATCAAGCTGTAAATGAGAGTGTTTTTCCGAGGATAGCAGCAGCTAAGAAATCCAAGGAGGCATGGGAAACTCTGAAAGTAGCCTATCAAGGTATGGAGAAAGTTAAGACAACAAAACTTCAGTTGCTGAGAAGAGATTTTGAAACTCTTTGCATGAAAGAGTTAGATAATGTAGACACATTTTTTACACATGTGATTGGGATTGTAAATTAGATAAGATCCCATGGAGAAACTCTTGAAGAAAGAAGGATTGTGGAGAAACTTTTGAGATGCTTACCCTCAAAGTTTGATGTAATTTTTACCATCATAGAAGAGACCAAAGATCTCTCACAGTTCACAGTGGATGAACTTCATGCCTCGTTGATAACTCATGAACAGAGATTGAGCAGAGATGAACACTCATCTCTTGAGCACGCCTTCAAGACCCAGATGCCTTCAGGAAGAGGAAGAGGTCAAGGCAAAGGAAGAGGAAGAGGTAGAAGCCAGAACAGAGGTGGAAGTAACAGCCCTTCACATTCACATGGAAGGAAAAACAGTCAAAGTCAGAGCCACGGCCAATGCAACAGCGAGCAAGGTGGACATCAACACCAACATGCTCATGGACAAAGGTATGACAAATCCAATGTCCAATGTCATTATTGCAAGAAATATGGGCACTATGCCAATGAATGTATAAAGAAGCAAAATGACATGAAAAATAAGCAGAATTCTACTGTAGCAAAAGAAGAAAAGAACCCATGTAATGTGCTATTAGCTTTTAATGTAGCACAAGATAGAGAAGATAATGTTTGGTTCTTAGATTTAGGATGTAGTAATCATATGACTGGAAATAAAGCAATTTTTGCCAATCTAGATGAAGAAGTGAAGTCTGAAGTGACCACAGGGACTGATACTAAGATCTCTATCAAGGGAAAAGGCAGAGTTAGTATTCGAGCAAGGAATGGGGAGCAGAAATTTGTCCCTAATGTATATTATGTTCCAGGTTTGAAATGTAATCTTTTGAGAGTTGGGTAGCTCATAAACAAAGGTTACAATGTAATGTTTAAGGATGATGTGTGCACAATAAAAGATATACCTCCAAGTAAGAAAATCATTGTTGAAATTCAAATGACCAGCAATATAATGTTTCCGCTCAAGCTCAACATTGACTTGAAGCAAAAAGGAAAGAGTATAGCAGCTGTAACACAAGAAGCCTTCCAGAAGGAAGAGAAAGATGAAAATTGGTTATGGCATTTGAGATTTGGACATCTCAATTTCGGAGGATTAAATTTGTTGTACAGAAAAGGAATGGTAAGAGGTTTACCATTGATAGAAAAACCTGACAGCCTATGTGAAGGCTGCATCTTGGGAAAGAAACACAGAGAAAATTTTCCTTCAGGGAAAAGCATAAGGGAAAAAGCACCCTTAGAAATCATTCACTCAGATTTATGTGGGCTGATGCAAATAGCATCTGTTTCAGGCAGCAATTACATGCTGACCTTCATAGATGATTTCACAAGAAAAGTGTGGGTTTATTTTCTAAAATATAACAGTGAAGTATTTCAGAAATTTTTCCACTTTAAAGCTCTTGTAGAGAAACAAAGTGGGCAGTATATTAAAGTCCTCAGAACCGACAGAGGTGGAGAATACATATCAAAGGATTTTCTGTGTTTTTGCAGAGAGAATGGCATACACAAGCACTTTACCATAGGTACATACCGCAACAGAATGGAGTTGCTGAAAGGAAGAATCGAACCATAATGGAAATGGTGATAAGTATGCTAAAGGCAAAACATTTTCCGAATGAGTATTGGGCAGAAGCAGCAAACTCTGCTGCGTATATTTTGAATAGATGCCCTACAAAAGCTGTGATGAAAAAAGTTCCAGAAGAAGCGTGGAGTGGCAGAAAACATGGAGTCACCCACATGAGAGTTTTTGGATGTGTGGCATATGTACACATTAGAGACAAATTGAGAAAGAAGTTGGATAGTAAGGGGGAGAAGTGCATTTTCCTTGGATATTGTGAGGATTCCAAAGGATACAGATTGTATAACCCATCCACAAAGAAGTTTGTAATAAGCAGAGATGTGAAATTTATTGAAGAGGAAGCATGGGATGGAAGCATAGAGAAAACAGTCAATGTTAAAAGTTGTTTGTCTCATGATGAAGATGAGGAAGATGTAGTTGAAATTAATAACCCATCTGTTGCACAACCTCCACCAACACAAGGACAGCAAGGGACACCTCAAGCAGCAGCGAGAACACCCTTGAGAAGAAGCGGGAGTGCATCTCCAAGCACACCACATGGAGCAGAAATGAGTGCTTCATCAAGCACGACTACACCAAGTGAAAGAGGGACAAAGTTCAGAAGTCTCAGAGAAATCTATGAGCAAGGAGCAGCAGATGAAGGTATGAATTCCTTATTTTCTTTGTACTGTCAAGTTGATGATCCTATTCATTTTGAAGATGCTATTAAAGATAGAAAATGGATAGAAGCTATGGATGATGAAATTAAAGCCATAGAGAAGAACAAAACATGGGAGCTGGTTGATCTCCCAGAAGGTAAAGAAGTCATTGGAGTTAAATGGGTCAATAAGACCAAAATCAATGCTAAAGGAAAAATAGAAAGACACAAGGCCAGACTTGTTGTCAAGGGATACAAGCAGAAGCAAGGAATTGATTATGAAGAAAATTTTGCATCAGTTGCAAGAATGGAGACAGTAAGAGCAGTGTTGTCCATAGCAGCACAAAACAAATGGAAAGTATACCAGATGGATGTAAAATCTGCATTTCTAAATGGAGTTTTAATGGAAGAGGTATATGTGGAACAACCTCTCGGATATGAAAAGAAAGGCCAAGAGCATAAGGTCTGCAAATTTAAGAAAGCTCTTTATGGGCTGAAGCAAGCTCCAAGAGCATGGTATAGTAGGATAGATTCCTATCTACTGGAAAATGGATTTGAAAAGTGTGAGGGAGAACCCACCCTCTAAATCAAAGAAAAGGATGGTAAGATGCTCATTGTTGTTTTATATGTTGATGATTTAATTTTTACAAGTACTGATGATTACCTTGTTGAAAATTTTAAAACAGTCATGAAAAATGAATTTGAAATGACTGACATGGGTTCGTTGAGATACTTCTTAGGAATATAAGTAGAGCAAAATGAGAAAGGGATTTTTATCTCAAGCAAAGTATGTGAATCAATTTTTAGAAAGATTTAATATGCAGGAGTGCAAAGCTGCAATTACTCCCACAGTAATGGGATTGAAGTTGAGAAAAGATGACAACAGCAAGGATGTTGATCCAAGTCTGTATAAAAGCATAGTTGGCAGCCTCATGTATTTGACTGCAACTAGGCCAGATATTATGCATGTTGTTAGTTTAATTTCCAGATTTATGGAGAAGCCTAAAGAAGCACATTGGCAAGCAGCAAAGAGAATTCCGAGGTATGTGAAAGGAACAAAAGGATTTGGTATTTTATATACAGCTTCAAAAAATTTAGAATTAGTTGGATACACTAACAGTGATTGGGATGGAAGTGTAGATGATCGGAAGAGCACTTCCGGTTATGTTTTTCATATGGGTTCAGGAGCCATTTCATGGGCTTCCAAGAAATAGCCTATTGTAGCATTATCTACAACAGAGGCATAATATGTGGCAGCTACAGCAGCAGCGTGTCAAGAAATTTGGATGAGAAGAATGTTGAGAAGTTTGTGCCAAGAACAGGTAAAGGGCACTGTGATTTATTGTGACAATAGCTCAGCTATTGCATTATCAAATAATTATGTGTTTCATAAGAGAACGAAGAACATAGACACAAATTTTCACTATATCAGAGAATTGGTGAACAATGGAGAAGTTGTTTTACAGCATTGTAAAATAGAGGAGCAATATGAAGATATTTTAACAAAGCCATTGGGATAGAAGACATTCGAATTTTTAAGAAAATTCCTGGGTATGATGGATAACCCATCAGTTGACTTTAAGGGGGAGTGTTGAAATATTAAAGTCACCTTCCATGCCTTTGTACAGGAAGGAGAAGAAAGTACAACAGCAGCAGCAGCGCAGAGGAGATTGAGTGCACAGCACCGTATAATAAAGAGGAATGGAAAGGAATTAATTTTGAAGTATGGGCGAAGTCATTTTTGACAGAGGAGCGAAGATTTCCTGTAGTTCAAGTCTACGGAGGAGCAGGTTTAATTAAAATAGTCAAGTCGGGCTTTAAAGCCCTCAACAGCCAAAATGAATGAATTGCTTATAAACAGGCGGATGTCTTTTATGAGGAGGAAGGACAAGTGGTCCCTACCACTTAAACGCTTTAGCGCAGATCGCAGAGCGCAATTTTCAGTTTTCAGATGTGAAGTGTCTTGTTGATGTGGATTATTTGCGATGTGTAATTGCTGCACCGTCACAATATCGCATATCGCATATTTCAAAGTTGTCATTTCTCTCCTCCATCGCAAGTTAGTTTGTTGCGATGTGCGATCGTCGCGCCATCGCAAGATCACACAATCCATATTGCAAGGTTGTTCCGCCACACATATATATATGTGTTGATCGCAAATTTTGAAAGTTGCGATGTGCGATCGTTGCACCATCGCAATATCGCAAATCGCACTTTTGCTGTTCCACCATATCGCATGTCAAATACTGTTAATTGCAATGGCCGACTACGATGTGGTCCCCACTCGTACGTCACGCCAATGTTAAAAGTTTTATGTCCGCAAAGGTTTTCCTTTGTATTTTGGTTTTATTTATTTGTTTATGTTTTATATGTAATTTGTGCCGCCGCACCATATATAAAAGAAAAAAAGGCCCGCGCGAATTGTAATGAATGTATTGTAATGTTGTTGTATCGTTGTGTGAAGAGCTCGCAGGCAAAGAAAACACAGTAAGAAGAACATAGCACTGTTTTGTGCATCTTGAGAGAGATAGAGAGTTGTTTTAGAGCACTGCGTCTGTAGCAGTCTTACTTTGGTGAATCCCTCACTGTTGAGGAAGAAATTTGTAACATTTTTTAGTCTGTTTAATGGAATAGAAGAAAGCATTTTAATGTCATCTCTGTCTCCTGTCTGAAAAGCAAATTTTGATTTATATTCTCTGTGTTGATAAAGGAGAGGATGTTACTCTCTGTTGTTTGGAATTTCTCAATATTCCAACAGGTTGGTGTCCTCCCTCTAATGGTTATGGTTCTACACTCTAATGATATACCATACTCTCAACGACCATATGTTATGTTGCGACTTAGGTTAGGGGAACTTTATCACTCCAATTTATTTTCGATCCCTCCAGAAATAAATTAATGCTCAGTCGGGGTTAATGGTTTGCTCTTGGCATACTATTAAACCTTCATATGTGTTTCCAAAACTCGAGGTACCGCTCCTTGAATGGTGTGACCCTACTGCATTTCGCCACATCACAAAGTCATGTGATAGTTACAAGGTTTGTATGTATGATGGAAAGATGGACATACAAGATTCTCTTTAAGTGATCCAACGGTAGATATGGAATGGCACAACCCTAATCTTTGTTTGGCTCTCCTTTCTGTTTCATTTGGTCTGCGAGTCAAACTGAAGGTGTTATGCCGAGAGGCTATCGCAAAAAACCACCTCCCTCCCTGATTACAACTCGACCTTACCATGGCGTTAACGCAGGATTATGCTAAGAATTTTGGTTAACCGCTCTTGTACTTAAACATTCAACTTCTGGGCGTTTTATTTCTCTGGCACTTATGTAATGTGTGATCCTTTTCTTTATTCTCTCTCATGTCAGATTTTCTGATAAATCCTAACACATAATGAAAATTTCCTCTGTCAACACAGATTTCATTTTTTTATGTGGACACAAAGAGAGAAAAACAAAATAAAGAGAGGTACACAGCCAACTGAAGAACTGTTGTTCTATTTTTCAATTGACAAAAAAATGTTACATTCATTTGCAGTGTTAAACTACTGTTGCTCCTCTACGCTATGGCTCTGTTGCACTTGAGCATGCTATGCTTCCACACACACACTGTATTTTTCACCTCACATAGTCTACACTTTGGCTGCTATCTTTTGTATTGTAAACATATATTTATATATATGTTTATAATATATATTTTAAAATATTTACCTAAGTCTATAAAATTATATATATGAAATAGATATATTGTAGGCATCTTACAAACACAAACATTACAAAAAAAAATACATTGCGATGGTTATCACATGGAACAATGTGCCACCTGACGTCAACATCAAACTATGCAATAAATGAACGTGAAATCCTTCGGGATGGTTTATCGCATCGATCAACGCATCCAGTGACTGGATCTTGGTGCCATTGGCTAAGGGGTTGGTGATTTGGCAATGGTGGGTTGCGATTATCGCACGTTTGAGGAAAGTTGTTGACGTAGACGGGAAATGGCAATAAGCACCGATTGCTCAAAGGAGGTTGACGTGGATATGATGGGGTCCATCAAAATGAGTGGTGAGGTTTCTATTCAAAGAAAAATGGCGCAGCAATAACTGTGGTTGGTGTGTAGAAGTTATGGCAAGAGGTTGCATGGTTTGAACCACAATTTATCAAATCAGAGAGGGCTACGATAGTGTAAGGAATTCGGCTGATTGCAGGGGTTTTAAATAGAAATTCAATGCACATCTTGAGTGAAAAAACAAAAAAATTTCTGTTGCTGCTATGTTCTTTAATTTCAAATCAAAAATTGAAGTTTTTGTCCTATTGTTTCAGGTTGCAGTTGGTAGTAATTTCCAACACTCCACCTTAATCACAACTATTGCTATCTTGCACTCCCAAACATTTCTGCCCCAATGGTTTTGTCAAAATATCTATAAATTGTTCTTCCATTCTGCAATGATTCAGAAAAATTTATCCATTATTCACCACTTCTCTAATGTAGTGATACTCTACATCAATGTTTTTTGTTCTTTTATGAAACACACAATTCTTGGATAAAGCTATTGCTGAGCTATTATCACAATAAATTTTTGTGCCTTTTACTTGTTCATGGCACAAATCTCTTAACATTCTTCCCATCCATACTGCTTGACATGTTGCTGTTGTCACTACCACATACTCTGCCTCTGCTATTGATAAAGCCACAATTGGTTGTGTTGTCATGGTAGCCCTCATTTCAAAAGGTTTGGTGAGAAAATACTTTGAAAGAAAGCATAGGAATACTATGTTAAGATATATACTGGCAAAGTCGCATAAAGGAAATGCACATGGTTCCTTTGCCCAAAGATGACACGTGAAAGACATTGGAAAACGACATTCCGGGGGTACCAAGGGAAGCATGGAGAGATGGGAGTCTTAACCCCTGGAATTATATGATGCCACAGCTTAGTGGGGCCACAGTTTTTTCATTCTGCGGGTCGACGATGTAGTGCGAAGGGATTTCCCAAGCCCCTGCCGAAATTATATGGTGGCCCTCGGAACGAACAAGTGGCGCATTCGAAGGCGAAGGTACGGTCTGTTAGGGAACCTGGTACACGACCAGTACCAGTTTTAAACCTAGCTCATGGCACACACTCAATGGTTCATGAATAACCAATATCTCGATGTCACATGCCTCAGTGTCAACATCCTTATGACGTCAGCCATCCTAGTTGTCAACCGAGCCTCATTTTATGTAAAATCGGCCTGTTTAACCCCACCAGATACTCATTTGCATAAATCACTCATTTTTACTTTTTTAGAAGCAGGTCACTTTCAGCTCCCTCCCCGCATCATTTTCCTTCTTGGTTCTCTCCTGCACAGGTCACAGGTAAATAGCCATTCCCGTTACTTACGTTTTTCCTTCCTTTTTCTCTTTCAAAATGGTCGTCACAAGAGTCAATTCTAAGAAATCTGAACCAGAAACTCCCTAAGCACGTGAATTTAGGGCCATCCCTAGACCCGACCCCCTTACTAATACGCAAGCTCACATTCACGACCCGAAGTACCCTTTTAGTGTTTCCCACATCCGACCTAACTTACTAGAATGTCATGTGAAAGGCCAAGATCGGTTCCGAGTTGTTTGGTCTGGCCTGTACTACCAAATAGCTCCAACCACTTTCCCTATTACATAATTTATCTGTTTGCTCAGAGACGCCTATGATGAGCGCAGAGAGGTATTCCTCTCGGCTCAGGGAAACAAGGTCTTCCGAATTTCCCCTGAGCTCATCAAGAACGCTCTTCATTTCCCACACAACCCAAAATATCTCACATTCACCGAGTTATCCCTGTCATGCCAGTTCTCTAAATTACCATGGAAGCAATGGAGTGAGTTCCTATCCTCCATCTAAAATTCCCATCTTACTTTCCTTCCGTCTTTAGATATGGTACCCTTGACCTCATTTACCGATGACCTCCAGCTGGTTCTCGCTCTCATATCTGGATTATTGGGTCTTAGGGAGGTCGAAAGGGTGTCTAAAGAGTTTATAGCCCTCCTCTGGCTCATGTCTCAACCAGGTGTTGTTTTAGATATTCCAACCTTTCTAGCTTCGGCCATCTACACCCAATTCCAAGAAATGTCCTCTTCGGGGGTTTTTCGTTTTTGCTTGTTGGTCTTTTTATTGTTTTTGTTCGAGCATTCTGACAATTTTGAAGCTTTGGGCCTTGAAAAGCTCTCCAGAATGAATGGCCAGCTCATAACCGTCTTTTAGTGGAACATTTCAGTACGGCAGCAGCCAAATGGGAGGGGTTACTCAAGGTTCTTGAATGGGTTCATGTCCATCTCCTATACCATAATTCATGACAGTCCCCCACCTAGAATTTTTACCGAGTAGAAAGACTGGTTGTAGTTTGGCAAGGAAGAAAGCACAGGGGATTGGTATTTGTTTGATGATTATACCGAGATCAAGGTTTATGGTGCGGATGTGCCACCTTACCACCTTCCGTTGTTTCCTGCCATGTGGGTTTTCGCCCTCGAGTACATTTGTCAGACCATGAAGGCTGACCAGTTCCATTTTGTCCCCTCTAAGAAGGGTTATATCCTCAAGCTTCCTACTACTGTTGACCCTTTTACTGTTAACACAAGACACGCCCTCTCCACCGTGGAAACGCTCCTCCAAGGAATGGATTTAGTGCTAGGGAAAGTTTGGCCCTATGACCTGAAAGGAATTATATCAAGTAGGAAAAGGAAGATTAGGTCCACTGCATATGTGCATGAAACTAGGCCCTTCATTGAATGTAGAGCTAACCTTGACACATGGCCTTTGGCTTTGCAGATGGAGGCTGAGTCTTCGGCAGCGGAGGGAAGGGGCGACACCACTTCAGGAGGCACAGGCAGAAAAGGGCATACTAATGAAGCCGAGTTTTCAAAAGAACTAGAGGGATTGTATACAAGGGAGGGATCTCATCTGTCCAAGAAGCAAAAAAGCAACGAGGTGGAGATCCTTTGGGACGAACTACCCCTGGAGGAGTTGGTCAGGTACAGGGAGCCTGATAGAGGCAAGGTGGGTTTCAGAGTAAACTATGATAGAGTTTTATCTTCAGAACCTTTTGATTTATCGCAGGCCACTTTGGTAAGCAGAGCCGAAGTGATAGAAGAAATTAGAAGCAGAAACAAGACTGTGAGGGAGAAGCTTTGACTAGAACTGGCGAGCTTCGTAGACAAGTACCATACCCGGCTCACTACAGAACTGGACATGGACAAAGAACAGCGTATATTTGCTATCACGAAGGCACTTCTGGAACCCACTGCTAATGAAGTCAGCTACAAGGTGCTGGAGGTAGTTGTGAATTTGTCACAAGTTCCCTTAATTGATAAACTAGGTTTACATCAATGCATTGGAGATATGTTGAGAGACGAAGTCGTGAAGCTGGCGCTTGCTTTGAGAAAGCTCGAAGATAAATATAAGGAGGTGGTGGATAATCTAAAGAAGGTGAGGACAAATTCCAGGGGGGTAATCAACAACCTTCGTCATCTCAGGAAAATAATGAGAAAAAAGGGAAGCGACAAGGACAGAATTTGGACGAAAATCATCCGAGATTTAGAGGTCGAAAATTTTGAATTGAAAAAGAGACTTAAAATTCCTCAAGGGGACTATGTGCAGCCTGAGGAATTAGATCAAGTAGAAAGGGAAAAGACGGCCCTTATCGATACCCTCGCTCGGGAAAGAGATGAGAATGCCAAAACAATAGAAGAGTTGGCCGCCCTCAGATAGAGATTCACTGACTTGCAAGAGAAGTGGAACACTCATGTCTGCGCAACTCTGACTCTTGACCCAGTGGATGCTACCTCAACACAATTAACTAAGGCCCTCTCAGACCTCCAGGTTTCAGAGAAAGAAGCTCACACTGCTCAATAGAGGGTTCAAGAATTGATGGCTAGGGTGGAACAAAATAATAAAATCATAGCAGCCCTGCAAAAAGAGGTGGAAGAGGAAAAGAAGGAGAAGCAGTTGCAACAGAAGGTTATCATGGATATGAATAACCGTATGACAGGAAATGAAACTCTCCTCGAAGCCATGCATCTCATTTGGTTTGACATCAGAACAAAGGTAAGGAAACATTGGGATTACCTCCTGCTGATGGATGAAAAAAAAGTTGTTGTCTAATAATGTAATGGGAAATTGTAGGAAGGAAGAGATGAAGCCGAGAAAAAGTTAGTCATGGAAAAGAGATACATTTCGTACCTAAACGGTTTTCGCTCTGAGGAGTTAGCCACACAAGGAGTTGAAGACCGTTTTAGGGGAATAATGGAAATCAGGCGGATAATCAAGAAAGAGAAAGTGCGCGTGAATGCTTTGAGTGGTTTTGATCGTGTCACTAAGGGAATAGGGAGGTTTTAAGAGGAGTGGAATGAGCTGGTAAGAGTAGGTCTCCCCTCATGCTGTGATTCTAAAACTTCCTCTTTCCCAAGTATAACTAATTATGATGAGAAACTAGTAGCGGTTATGAATCAGACAGATCTTCCCTATGAGAAAACCACTCGTCTAAAGGCTAAAACAGTAGTTGCTGCCCTTACGAAAGAAATCTCCCTTCTTTGCCAGATCAGACAGCGCTTGATGCTGCATGTGGATTATTCAGAATTAACAGATATGCAAGCCTCTGTGGAGACCTTCACCACAATGCCTTTGCCAGGAGCAACCATTTGGCAAAAATGTATTAATTTCGCAAACGCTCTAGCCGTCACACCGTCCATTCAGCCTCCACCACCTCAGAAGCACAAAGCTAGTTCATCTGCGTCATCGGTGCTTCCAACCCAGTCAGCCACTGCTACACCTCACTCCACCAAAAAATGATAATCATGTTCTAGCCCTTGTGGCCTTTTTACTTTTATTTCCTTACTTTTGTAATATCGGTGAAATCATCATTTCACCCTATGCACTTCTTATTTTCTGTTCGTGTTGTTTTATTTTCGGTTGGCGCCTATACTAAAGCCACCACAGAGATGATGAGAGGGGTTCTTCCTCATCATCGGTTTTTTATTTTGATAGAGACGGCTAACTGAGATGATATTTCCAAGAGCGCATGTTGATTCAAAATATCTTCTTCTAACAATAGAAAGGGAGAAATATAAAAGGAGGACCTCAAGTCTAAAACAGGGTTCCGGATTTGGAGAATAGAGATGGTCGTTGGTAAATTCCCTTTTTTTTAAGTTTTGAGGATTTCCTGTGTGTTATGTTGAAGAATCCTGATGGGAAAGAATATAATGAAACAATTTTGTTGTCATATGGATTCCTGGTGAGACCAGTTGCAATTTGTACTCCTTTTTTAAATCTAATACAAACATTTTTGCACCTCGTCACTATTTATGTGTTGTATGTCATTCGATTCTAGAATGCGAGCACATGATTAATTGGGATGAATTTATCTTTTACAGATACTCATGTCTTTAGTCTATTGTGCTTCAAATATGGCTCAAATCTATGATGTTATTTTCTTATGTTTCACTTCATGTATCCACCTTTCTCCTATGTTGACTACTGATAGATTCTTTGGCAATGTTAAGCCTATATGTGGTTAACATTCTCTCTATTTTCTACCATTTTCATTTTTCTCTTTACAATTTTATATCTGTGTGTTGTGTTTCACAATCTGGCCCTTCTCACAGCTTGTATATTTAGATTTTTCATCGATAATATCTCCACAAGACCCTAATTTCTTGCTATCGGGTATTGTTGTGTACTCATCTCTTTTCTCGAGATCTTGGTCCCATTTTATAAAGTTATAGAAATTTTTTTTGAACAAGAAGGTACTTGCCATAGACCATGGAAAAATTCCTTATATCTTCTTGGCTTTAAGATGGCCTAGGCACTGGTCCTTCACAACTCAGGGATGTCTCTAGGAGCTACAACATATTTTTCGCGCCGTTGTGGGGGAGAGAATTTAAATATTATCCCTGGGTATGACAAATAATGTCCACCCTTCAGAACTAGGTGAGAATGAAGGGTTGAGAGTTGTATATCCTTCACCTTGGCAACTCCACAATTCTTTAAAGTTTTTGAATCTATTTGTAGTCCTGGCTTATCAGAAGCCTCACTTAAGGTCAGATACTTCTCAACTTAGAACACCCTCTGTATCTGATCGAGAGAAAATTATTTTCAAGAGGATTTGGAAGGAGAAGAAGATTGCATAGACTGACCTACCCAAATCTTATCTCAAAGGCTCCCCAACTTCCTCTCAGCAGGCTCAAGTTCAAAGCTCCAGATCCACTGCCAAAGTGCTTCACTACCAGCTAGATAACCCCATTCTTGAGTAGTTGAAGCTAAAAGACGAAGAAAAGTTTGTAGATACATCTAGAGTTGTCTCACACCTTACTCCAGAAGCTGAAGAAATAAAGAAAGTAACTACTACTCAATTCCCACTGAACCTGGCTAATTTATAGACCACAATTCAGCATATTCCAAGTACTACCCAGCAACACCTCCCTCTAGTCCACCACCCCTCATGGAAGTCCCTTGCTTTTTGCTAAATAAATATGCCCCTATAGCACTGCCACAAATTATGAATGATATGCCACAAGATTACATGAAATACTTGCCTCGGTTTACAGGGGAAGACATCAGCGCCGCACAAAAACATTTGGAAGATTTCTATGCCTTTGCAGAAAATTTCAATGTAGAGAAGTTGGACGTGTTTCTATGGTTGTTTGTTCAATATTTGGATGGGGAAGCTAGGAAGTGGTTCAAAACCCTTGGGGATAATACCATCACTAACTTGGAAGACATGGAAAATTCTTTCACCTGGAAGTGGGGAGAGAAAAGGGACCATGGTTATTGTCTCATAGAGTTCAACACTTCTAAGAAAAGACACAACGAAGATGTGGCTATATTTATAAAAAGGTTTAACAAGTTGTATGCCAATTTACCAACTGATATGAAGTCGCCCCAAGCTGCAGCTAAGGTGGTGTTCGTGGGAGATTTTGAGTCCAAATTTGGTTTCACCTTGAGGGAGAGAAAATCTGCTTCGCTCGATCAAGCTCAGACTGATGCTCTAGAAGTAGAAGCCAATTTCGCTTCGGCAGGAAAGTCGAAAGGTAGATTGGACCATGACTTTAGGCGAAAGGGTAAGGAAGAATATTCTTCTTCAATTCAAGAAAAAGAAGTATCGGACTAAAAAATTGAGGAGATGAATAAAATGGTTAAGATACCTTCCAGGAAATTGGTGAAGTTGGAGCTAGAAGCTAAGAATACCTCCACTTGGCTAGCCTAGCCCGTTTTTAAAAGAGGTTACAATCAGCAGAATAGGACACCTCCTTTGTAGATCTTGCAAAGAGAGAGAAAAGAACAACAAGATCTTATCCAAACTCCTCTATATTTGGAGGAAAAAATAGAAGGCCCCACTGAAGAGTATCCAGATGGGCAAGAGGAGTAGTACTTCACTTATTCAGAAGGAGAATATGTCGGTCTTCCCTTGCAAGAAGAAGAAGAAGAGGAGGGAAAAGTGAATTCCACTGAAGAACCAGACATAGATGACTAATGTAGGAAGTTTTTTGAATTTATGCAAGCCCAGTTTCATAAGAGGTATTATCTGCAATCTTCCAGAAAGGGAACCCGTACTCAAGAACAAGAAGAAGAGCCTTCTAAGGAAACTGTCTTTCCAAAGATTGGTAACAAAGGCAAGAAACTTGTCGAAGAATCTTCTGCACCAAAAGATATTCCTGCATCCTCATCCAAAGTCATGACCGAGCCTCTTACTCAAGCTAAAGGTATGTAAAAAGTGGAAAAGCTTCCTATCTTCATTAAATAATGAAAAGATACCTCTGTAAAGAAAGCTAGTACTGTGTTCAATCTCCAAAAAGAGTTAGAGAAAGTTAGGATCCCAGTTTCTTTGGTTGAAATTCTTAAACAGCCCTCCTATAAGGCTTAAGTCTCCCAATTAATGCTCCCTCATAGAGTAAATTCACCCCCAGCCTCCCTTAACCTCCAAGAAGAAAGACCCATGGTAGTTTTTGGCCCCCATGTAGAAGAATTGGACTCGACTACTCCACCTTTTTATGTTTCTTTGGTCATCCATGATTTGTTGTTACATAACTGTATGTTGGACTCGGGAGCCTCACACAATCTATTACCACTTTCATTCATGGAACAATTAGGTCTCCAGATCACCCATCCTTATAAAGATATTTATTCTTTTGACTCTAAAAAGGTTAAGTGTCTAGAGATGATCAAAGATCTAGTGGTTAATATGGCTCAGATCCCAGCCGAAAGTTTTGTCATGGATATAGTGGTGGCTGATATCCCAGCCTGTTTTGGAATGCTCCTTTCCAGATCTTGGGGTACTAAGATTGGAGGGTCTATTAAACTAGATCTAACTTATGCAACCATTCCAGTTTTTGGAGGATAGGAAAGAAGGCTGTATAGGGAGTCCAGATTTGTCAAAATGGTAACCAAAGTTGATGGCTCTGTAAACTCACTAGTCTATAGCAAGGAAGGAGAATTCTCATGCCTAATGGTCGAAGAAGATCCAGAGCTTTTACAAGAACTGTCATACAATCTATCAAAACCTCAACATTCTTCAGATGGGGATGAGAAGGGAATGTGTATTTTACACTTTGATGGAGCTAACTCTAGAGAAGGAAATGGAGCAGGAGTTCTCTTGATTTCTCCTCAAGGACAATTAGTACCTTTTTCTTTCAAATTGGAGCATGAGGTCACTAATAATGTGGCGGAGTATGAAGCTTTACTCCTGGGTCTACAAACTGCCAAGGATATGAACATTGAGAGCCTTAAATTTTTCAGGGATTCAGAGCTGGTGGTGAGACAGATAAGAAACCAGTGTCAAGCTAAACATCCCCACCTAAGAGCATACAGAAATGAAGTATGGGACCTGGTGGATAATTTTTTCTTAGCCTTCAACATACAATTTATGCCGAGAGATCAGAACAGTATGGCGAATTCATTGGCTGTGGCAGCAAGAAATTTCCACCCACCTCAGAATCCACTTCTAAAGTACGAAGTAGAGGTGCGTTATCATCCTTCCTTCTATATAATGTCAAACATTAGAAGGTGTTTTATGGAGACTGTAGGGGAATTCACTAACCTGGCTATTGACACCAGGGAGG
Source organism: Pinus albicaulis (assembly GCA_034641835.2). Lineage (NCBI taxonomy): Eukaryota > Viridiplantae > Streptophyta > Pinopsida > Pinales > Pinaceae > Pinus > Pinus albicaulis. The sequence continues at coordinate 184,208,996 of CM076575.1, forward strand.
AAGAATAAGCTAAAGAAAGACCCAAAAATAAGTGGCAAGAGACCGTGGCCAATCATAATGTGTTGCAGTTAAAAGGAAATGTGATCCTGAGAGGGTTGTAACCCTTGGAGAGGTTGTTTGACAAGAATGACGTCCTCGTCAGCCCAAATAAGCTAGCACCAGAAACACAAGTGGAAGATATTAACGTCGAGACAGAAGAAGACCTTAAGATAATCAAGCTATCTACAGGAGTACCAGAAGGACATCGAGAGAAGTATGTTCAGCTGTTTCACTCCTATAAGGATGTTTTTGCTTGGTCTTACCAAGATCACAAAACCTTTGATATAAGCATCATTCAGCACAAGATCCCACTGAGGGTTGAAGCCAAACCTCATAAGCAGAAACTAAGGAAAATTAATCCTCTGTTGCTCCCCGATATAGAAAAGGAAATTAAGAAGCTACTAAAGGCTAAGATTATTGTACCCCTGAGGTATTCCGAACGGGTGGCGAATCTAGTGCCAGTTTGAAAGAAGAATGGAGAAATCAGTTTTTGTGTGGACTTTCAAAACTTGAACAGGACCTCCCTTAAAGATAACTATCCCCTCCCCAAAATGGATCACATACTTCAAAAAGTAGTGGGGTCCTCTCGAATTTCCATGATGGATGGATTCTCGGGGTATAACCAGGTGGAAGTTCTACCACAGGATCAGAAGAAAACAACATTCACCACGCTATGGGGTACCTTCATGTATGCCCATATGCCTTTCGGTCTGATAAATGATGGGGCTACCTTCTAGAGGGCTATGGAAATCACCTTTGTGGGAGAGCAGGACAAGTTCGTAGTGGTATACTTCGATGATATCACAGTTTTCTCAAAAGATGATGTTGAACATGTGGCACATTTACAACGAACTTTTGAAAACTATCGTAGGTATGGTCTATCCTTAAATCCCCAGAAATATATGTTTGCCCTAGAAGAAGGGAAATTATTGGGCCATATCGTTACAAAAGCAGGAGTAAAAATTGACCCAAAAAGAGTGGAAGTGATAAATGGTATATCCTTACCTCGCAATAAAAAATAAGTCTAGGTTTTTCTTGGGCACATAAATTTTTTAAGAAGGTTCATCCCGAATTATGCAGAGATACTTCGGCATATCACTGATACGCTAAAAAATAACAATGAGGTGAAGTGGTTGAACGAATCAAGAGAAGATTTCAACAGGATTAAAGGTGCTTTTGCAGAAGCTCCGGTATTAGCAGGACCAGATTATAGTAAACCATTCATGATCTTCTCATTTTCTTCACCACATACTATTGCCGCAGTACTTTTGTAGAAGAATGAGGAAGGATACAAACAACCTATTGCCTTTTTTAGCCAAGTACTCCGATATACTGAGCTGAAGTACAATATCCTAGAAAAGAAGGCATATGCTTTGGTGAAATCCTTGAAAGCCTTTCAGATGTATGTCTTACAATTAGCTATCACTGCTTTTGTGTCCAAAGCTGCAGTTAAAGATATCCTGATTCAGGGGGATAGTGAGGGAAAAAGGGGCAATTGGATTCCTAAGATCCAAGAATATTAATTGTAAATTCATCCCAAAAAGCTCATAAAAGGACAGGGTCTGGCCAAAATTTTGTCCGACTCCACTTGTCAGGCCCTAGGAATAAATCTATCTATGGGAGCTGGGGAGTTATCTGGCGATACAAAGTATCAGCCCCAGATAGAAACCTCTATACAAAAGACTCACATGAAATATCTCATCAGTCCTTGGTATAAAGATATCGTTGAATACCTTTTGACTTTGAGGTTCCCACCAAATTTTGATAGGGCTAAATATTGAACGTTGAGGCTGAAGTCACAGAAGTATATCATTGCAAATGGACGAGTATATTGGAAAGATCCTTCAGGAATCCTACTCCTATGCCTAACAAAAAAATAATTGGAGGAAGTTATGGCCGAGTTCCATGAAGGCATCTATGGGGGGCATTACAGCCTAAGGTCAAAAGCCCATAAAATACTGAAGGTAGGTTTTTATTGGCCTAAATTGTTTGGAGGTGTGCATGCTCGTGTTAGGGCTTTTGAAAAGTGTGAGAGTTTTTCTGAAAAGAAGAATTTTTCTCCTCTCCCTATGATCCCCGTGCACATAGAAGAGCCCTTTAGCAATGGAGGATATATTTCATGGGAAAAATCCATCCTCAGTCCAGTGGTCAACATAAGTGGATACTAACTACCACTGACTACTTCACCAAGTGGGTGTAGACCACACCGGCAAGGAATGCAACTGACATAGTGGTGATCAAGTTCTTAGAGGAGAATATCATATCCAGGTTTAGTTACCCGAAGAAGATTGTCACAGATAATTCTCAAGCTTTTAAGTCTGCAAAATTCACTAATTTCTGACTACTTCACCAAGTGGATGCTTGAAGCAAAACCCTGGTAAGGGCATTAAAGAAGACAAATAATGAAAGTCATAAGAACTGGGATTCTCAGTTAAAATTCACGTTATGGGCAAACCGAATTACAAATAAGCGATCAACAGGTAAATCTCAGTATGAACTGGTTTATGGTAGAGCGGTTGTTTTCCCAACACAATTGGCATTGCATATGGCTAGGTTCCTTCAGGATAGTCAAGAGGATCCCAATGATCTAACTAAGAGAATAAATCAATTGGGTCAAGTTAGATGAGACTCACTCTCAAGTGAATGATCGTCTAGTAGAGTATCAAGAGAAAATGAAAAGACTATTTGACCAACGTGCCAAAGACAAATATTTTCTCATAGGTGACTTGGTATTGAGGTGGGATATCAGAAGAGCTGACAAAGGAAAACATGGAAAGTTTGACCCTTTGTGGTTTGGACCATTCAAAGTTGCTGAGGTTAAAGGTAACAACACCTTCATATTGGAGAATTTGGAAGGTGATGTGATTGAGATGCCCATAAATGGGTAGTTTCTGAAGCCCTATTTCCAAGCTTGATCCAGGTCCTGGGGACCTTTGTATTATAGTGTACATATAAATAATCGTCATTTATGTTTTCGTAAGTTGATGTTGGTTTCATCATGATCACGCTTTTATAATTTTTGAATATACCTCAATATTTAAAGAATAGATGGCAAGTGGTCTGCGAAGTTCTCGACACATCCTAGGATGAACGTGCCGCCCCCAAGTGGAGCCAATGTTGTCATGGTACCCCTCATTTCAAAAGGTTTGGTGAGAAAATACTTTGAAAGCAAGCATAGGGATATTATGTTAAGAAATATATGGGCAAAGTCACATAAAGGAAATGCACGTGGTTCCTTTGCCCAAATATGACACGTGAAAGACATTGGAAAAAAATTTAGAACTAAGCAGAAGGGTCAACGGGCCATATAACAGGTTAAGTACCAAAGGCGCAATCACACGGAAACATTCCAGGGATACCCAGGGAGGCATGGAGAGACGAGAGTCTCGACCCCCGAAATTATATGATGTCACAGCCTAGTGGGGCTGCAGTTCTTTCATTCTGTGGGTCGACAACGCAGTGCGAAGGGATTTCCCAAGCCCGTGCTGGAATTATATGGTGGGCCCCTCGGAACGAAGAGGTGGCGCATTCAGAGGTGAAGGTATGGTATGTTAGGGAACCTAGTACATGACCAGTACTATTTTTAAACCCGGCTCGTGGCACAGACCCACTTGGTCCTCAATAACCAATATCTTGGTGCCACATGCCTCAATTTCAATTTCCATATGACGTCAACCCTCCTAGTTGTCAACCAAGCCTGGTTTTACGTAAAATCGGTTTGTTTAACCCCACCAAAGACTCATTTGGGTAAATACTCATTTTTACGTTTTCGCCCCACAGTTAAAGTCTGGATTTTAGAAGCAAGCCACTTTCAACTCCCTCCCCATGTCGTTTTCCTTCTTGGTTCTCTCCCACACAGGTCACAAGTAAATAGCCATTATCATTACTTACATTTTTCCTTCCTTTTCTCTTTCAAAATGGTCATCGCGAGATTCAAGTCTAAGAAATATGAACCAGAAACTTCCCAAGCACGTGAGGTTAGGGCCATCCGTAGACCCGACCCCCTTACTGATGGACAGGCTCACATTCATGACCCACAGTACCCTTTTAGTGTTTCCCATGTCTTGCGTAACTTACTAGAAAGTCATGTGAAAGGCCAAGATCGGTTATGAGTTGTTCAGTCTGGCCTGTACTACCAAATAGCTCCAACCACTTTCCCAGTTACATAATTTATCTGTTGCCTCATAGACGCCTATGACAAGTGCAGAGACGTATTCCTCTTGACTTAGGGAAACAAAGTCTTCCAAATTTCCGCTGAGCTCATCAAGAACGCTCTTCGCTTCCCACACAACCCAGAATATGTCACATTCACCAAGTTATCTCTGTCGCACTAGTTCTCTAAAATACCATGGAAGCAACAGAGTCAGTTCCTCTCCTCCATCTCAAATTCCCACCTTACTTCCCTTCTATCTTCGGATATGGTACCTTGACCTCATTTTTCGATGGCCTCCATCCAATTCCCGCTCTCATCTCTAGGCTATTAGGTCTTAGAGAGGTCGAAAGGGTGTCTAAAGAGTGTATAGACCTCCTCTAGCTCATGTCTCAACCAGGTGTTGTTTTAGATATTCCAACCTTTCTAGCTTCGGCCATCAAGACCAAATTCCAAGGAATGTCCTCTTCCGGGGCTTTTCTTTTCTGCTCGCTGGTTTTTTACCTATTTTTGTTTGATCATTCTGACAAGTTTGAATATTTGGGCCTTGAAAAGCTCTCCAGAACGAGTGGCCAGCCCATAACCGTCTTTGAGTGGAACATTTTAGTACTGCAGTAGCCAAATGGGAGGGGTTACTCAAGGTTCTTGAATGAGTTCATGTCCATTGCCTATACCAAAATTCATGACAGTCCCCCACCCAGGATTTTTGCCGAGCAGAAAGACTGATTGCAGTTTGGTGAGGAAGAAAGCACAGGGGATTAGTATTTTTTTGATCATTATACCGAGATCAGGGTTTATAGTGCGGATGTGCCTCGTTACCGCTTGTCGTTGTTTCCTACCATGCGGGTTTTTTCCCTCAAGTACATTCATCAGACAATGAAGGCCGACCAGTTCCATTTTTTCCCCTATAATAAGGGTTATATCCTCAAGCTTCCTACTACTGTCGGCCCTTTTATTGTTAACTAAAGACACGCCCTCTCCACAGTGGAAACTCTGCTCCAGGGAATGGATTTAGTGCTGGGGAAAGTTTGGCCCTACGACCCTAAAGGAATTATATCAAGTAGGAAAAGGAAGATTAGGTCCACTGCATATGTGTGTGAGACTAGGCCCTTCATTGAATGGAGAGCTAACCTTGACACATGGCCTTTGGCTTTGCAGATGGAGGCTGAGTCTTCGGCAGCGGAGGGAAGGGGCAACACCACTTCAGCAGGCATAGGCAGAAAAGGGAATATTGATGAATCTGAGTTTTCAGAAGAACCAAAAGGATTATATACAAGGGAGGGATCTCATCCCTCCAAGAAGCAAAAAAAGTGACGAGGTGGAGATCCTTTGGGACATACTACCCCTGGAGGAGTTGGTTAAGTACGGGGAGCCTGATAGAGGAAAGGTGGGTTTCAGAGTAAACTATGATGGAGCGTCATCTTCAGAACCTTCTGGTTTACTGCAGGCCACTTCGGTAAGCAGAGCCAAAGTGAGAGAAGAAATTAGAAGTAGAAACAAGACTATGAGGGAGAAGCTTCCAGTAGAACTGGCGAGCTTCGTAGACAAGTACCATACCTAGCTCACTACAGAACTGGACATGGACAAAGAACAATTGATATTTGCTATCACGGAGGCAGTGCTGGAACCCACCGCTAATGAAGTCAGCTACAAGGTGCTGGAATTAGCTGTGAATTTGTCACAAGTTCCCTTAACTGATAAACTGGGTTTACATCAATGCATTGGAGATATGTTGAGAGACGAAATCATGAAGCTGGTGCTTGCTTTGAGAAAGCTCAAAGATAAATATACGGAGGTGGTGGATAAGCTAAAGAAGGAGAGGAAAAATTCCATGGGGGTCAGCAACAACCTTCAACATCTCAGGAAAATAATGAGCGAAAATGGAAGCGACAAGGACGGAATCCGAACGAAAATCATCCGGGATTTAGAGGTCGAAAATTCCGAATTGAAAAAAATACTTGAAATTCCAAGAGGGGACTATGTGCAGCCCGAGGAATTAGATCAAGAAGAAAATAAAAATATGGCCCTTACCGATACCCTCACTCGGGAAGGAGATGAGAATGCCAAAATAGTTGAAGAGCTAGCCGCCCTCAAAGAGAGAGTCACCAATTTGCAAGAGAAGTGGGATACTCATGTATATGCAACTCCAACTCCTAACCTAGTGGATGCTACCTCAACACAATTAACCAAGGCCCTCTCAGACCTCCAGGTTTCAGAGAAGCAAGCTCACACTTCTTAGCAGAGGGTTCAAGAATTGATGGTTAGGGTGGAACAAAATAATAAAATCATAGTGGCCCTGCATACAGAGGTGCAAGAGGAAAAGAAGGAGAAGTAGCTGTAAGAGAAGGTTATCAGGGATCTGAATAACCATATGAAAGGAAATGCAACTCTCCTCGAATCCAAGCATCTCATTTGATCTGACATCAGAACAGAGGTAAGGAAGTGTTGGGATTACCTCCTGGTGATGAATGAAAAGAAAGTTGTTGTCCAATCATGTAAGGAGAAATTGCAAGAAGGACGAGCTGAAGTTGAGATAAAGGTAGCCATGACCAAGAGATACATTTCGTACCTAAATGGTTTATGCTCTGAGGAGTTAGCTACGCAAGGAATTGAAGACCATTTCAAGAGAATAATGGAAATCAGATGGATAATCGAGAAAGAGACAGTGTGCCTGAATGCTTTGAGTGGTTTGGATCGTGTCGCTAAGGGAATAGGAAGGTTTCAAGAGGAGTTGAATGAGCTAGTAAGAGAAGGTCTCCCCTCATGATGTGATTCTGAAACTACCACTTTGCCAAGTCTAACTAATTATGATGAGAAGCTGGCAACAATTATGAATCAAAAAAATCTGCCCTATGAGAAAACCACTCGTCTGAAGGCTGAAATAATAGTTGCTGCCCTTGGGAAAGAAATCTCCCTTCTCTTCCAGATCAAACAATGCTTGATGGTGCATGTGGATTATTTAGAATTAACAAATATTAAAGCCTCTATGGAGACCTTCACCACAATGCCTTTTCCAAGAGCAGCCATTTGGCAGAAATGCAGTAATTTCACAAACGCTCCAGCCGTCACACCATCCATTCAGTCTCCACCACCTTAGAAGCACAAAGTTGGTTCATCTGCGTCATCGGTGCTTCCAATGCAGTCAACCACTGCTACACCTCACTCCACCAAACAATGATAATCATGTTCTGGCCATCGTGGCCTTTTTACTTTTATTTTCTTACTTTTGTAATATCAGTGAAATCATCATTTCACCCTATGCACTTCTTATTTTCTGTTCTTGTTGTTTTATTTTCGGTTGGCGCTTATACTAAAGCCACCACAGAGATCATAAGAGGGGTTCTTCCTCGTCATCGTTTTTTTATTTTGATAGAGATAGCTAACCAAGAAGATATTTCCAAGAGCGAATGTTGATCCAAAATATCTTCTTCTAACAATAGAAAGGGAGAAATATAAAAGGAGGACCTCAAGTCTAAAACAGGGTTCCGGATTTGGAGAATAGAGATGGTCGTTGGTAAATTCCCTTTTTTGTAAAGTTTTGAGGATTTCCTGTGTTTTATGTTGAAGAATCCCGATGGGAAAGAATATAATGAAACAATTTTGCTGTCAGATGGATTCCTGGTGAGACCAGTTGCAGTTTGTACTCCTTGTTTAAATACAATACAAAAGTTTTTGCACCTCGTCACTATTTTTGTGTTATATCTCATTCGCATCTAGAATGCAAGTACATGATTAATTGGGATGAATTTATCTTTTACAAATACTCATGTCTTTACTCTATTGTGCTTTAAATATTTCTCAGAGCTATGATTTTATTTTCATATGTTTCACTTCATGTATCCACCTTTCTCCTATGTTGACTATTGATAGATTCTTAGGAAATGTTAAATCTATCCGTGGTTAACATTCTCTCTATTTGCTACCATTGTCACTTCGCTCTTTACAATTTTATATATGTGTGATGTGTTTCACAATCTGGCCCTTCTCACAGCTTGTAGATTTAGATTTTTCTTTGATGATATCTCTATAAGACCCTAATTTCTTGCTATCAGGTATTGTTGTGTACTCATATCTTTTCTCTAGATCTTGGTCCCAATTTATGAAGTTATAGAAATTGTTTTTGAACAAGAAGGTACTTGCCACTGACCATGGAAAAATTCCTTATATCTTCTTGGCCTTAAGATGACTAGGAACTGGTCCTTCACAACTTAGGGTTGTCTCTAGGAGCTACAACAGGTTGTTTCTTAGAAGCCCATGAAATGGCTCCTGATCCCATATGAAAAACATATCCAGAGGTACTATTTCTATCATCTATACTTCCAGCCCAGTCACTGTCAGTATATCCAATTAATTCAATATTTTTAGAAGAGGTGTATGAAATACCATACCTCTTTGTTCCTTTCACATACCTTAGAATTCTTTTTGCTGCTTACAAATTTGTCTCTTTTTACCTTTCCATAAATCTGGAAATTAAACTTACAACATGCATAATATCTCGCCTAATTGTAGTCAAATACATAAGGCTGCCAACTATCCTCTTATACAAACTTGGATCTACATCCTTCCTGTTGTCTTCCTTGCTCAATTTCAATCCCATCACTGTAGGAGTTATTCCTGCCTTGCAATTCTGCATATTAAATCTTTCCAAAACAAATTTCACATATTTTTCTTAAGAAATAAAAATTTTATTTTCATTTTTCTCTACTTCTGTTCCTAAGAAATATCTCAGCAACCCCATATCATTCATCTCAAATTCTTCTTTCATGACTCTCTTAAAATTTTCTATGAGGTAAGAATCATTACCTGTGAATATCACATCATCGACATATAAAACAAAAATGAGCATCTTACCATCCTTTTCTTTGATGTATAGTGTGGGTTCTCCTTCACATTTGTCAAGCCCATTTTCCAATAGATAGGCATCTATTCTATTGTACCATTTTCTTGGTGCTTGTTTAAGCTCATATAGAGCTTTCTTCAACTTTCATACCTTGTGCTATTGGCATTCATTCTCATATCCCAGAGGTTGTTCAACATAAACCGCTTTCATAAATACTCCATTTAGGAATGTTGATTTCACATCCATTCGATAAAATTTCCACTTGTGTTGTGCTACAATAGACACCATTGCTCTTACTGTTTCCATTATTGAAACTATTGTAAAAGTTTCTTCATAATCTATTCCCTGTTGCTGCTTGTAAGCTTTGAAAACAAGTCTAGCCTTGTGCCTTTCAATCTTACCTTCAACAGTTATTTTGGTCTTATAGACCCATTTCACTCCAATCACTTCCTTACCTTTTGGGAGTTCAACTAATTCCCATGTATTATTCTTCTCTATTGCATTTATCTCTTCATCCATAGTATCTATCAATTTATTATCTTTTACTGCTTCTTCAAAATGAATAGGATATTCTATATGAGAATACAAAGCAAATAAAGTGTTCATACCTTGATTGGTTTCCTCTTTCTCATAGATTTCATTCAAACTTCTAAATCTGGTTCTTCTTTCACTTCCTGAAATTGTGCTTGTATAAGCACTCAAGTTATCTCCTTGTGTTTTGCTTAGAGAAGCACTGTCATCAATTCTCAAGGGTGTTCTCATACTTTCTTGAGGTGTTCCTTTCTGTGCTTGTGTTGGTGGAGGTGGTGCTGACAATGAGGGATTTCTTCCTTCCATTTCTTGCTCATCATCTTCTTGAGACAAACAAGTTTTTACATTCATTTCTTTCTCAATGCTTCCATCCCAAGCTTCTTCTTCAATGAACTGTACATCTCTTCTTATAATAAAATTCTTGGTGGATGGGTTATACAATATGTATGCCTTTGATTCATCACTATATCCAACAAATATGCACTTATTCCCTTACTGTACAACTTCTTTCTTAGTTGATATGGAATATGTGCATAAGCCACACATCCAAATACTCTCATGTGGGTAAAAATTTGTTTTATGCCACTCCATGCTTCTTCTGGATATGTTGCACAATGTACATTAAAAACATGTGTTGCACATTCAAAACATATGCTGCATAATGTACAGTTTCAACCCAATATTCATTTTGCAAGTGTTTTGCATTCAACATGCTTCTTACCATATCCATGATGGTTATGTTTTTCCTTTCATCAAATCCATTTTTTTGTGGTGTATACCTTGCTATAAATTTCTTATGAATTCCATTTTCTCTGCAAAAATGCAGAAAATCTTTGAATATATATTTGCCTCCTCTGTCAGTCCTCAAAACTCTTATATGCTTCCCACTTTGATTCTCAACAAGAGCTTTAAAGTGGCAGAACTTTTCAAACACTTCACTCTTCAACTTTAATAAATACACCCATGTTTTTCTTGTGTAATCATCAATAAAAGTTAACATATAGTGGCTACCTCCTAAAGATTGTGTTTGCATTGGTCCACACAAATCTGAATGGACTATTTCCAACGGTGCTTTTGCCCTTATGCTCTTTCCTACTGGAAAGCTTTCTCTGTGCTGTTTTCCCAAGATACAGCCTTCACATAAGCTGTCTGGTTTTCCAATCAATGGTATTCCCTTTACCATTCATTTTTTTGTGTAACAAATTTAGGCCTCCAAATTTGAGATGTCCAAATCTCAAATTCCATAGCCAATTTTCATCCTTGGCTTCCTTTTGGAATGTCTCTTAAGTTACAACTACCATTACAACTCCTTTCTTCAAATCAACTCTCATTTTGAGAGGAAACATTTTGTTTCTTTTCATATTCACTTGTGCAATCCTTAGATTTCTTGGTGGTATGTCCATGATGGTACATACATCATGTTCAAAAAATACAATGTAGGCTTTTTTAATGAGCTTTCCAATGCTCAAAAGGTTACACTTCATACCAGGTACATAATATACATCTGATATGGATTTCCTTTCTCCTTTTCTTGTCAAAGCACTTAATCTACCTTTCCCCATGATAGAGACTTTGTTTTATGTTCCCAATGTTACTTAAGACTTCACATTTCCATCTAACATGGAAAACATAGAAATGTTTCCAGTCATATGTTTGCTACATCCTGAATCTAGAAACCACATATCTTCATTCTTTTCTTCAGCCATATTACATGGTAAAAACAAATTTTCTTGACTTTGAGTTTCTTTAGTAAAGTTAGCACTGGGTCTATTACCTATATCACTATGTTTCTTTCTACATTTATTGGCATAGTGCCCATACTTCTTACAGTAATGACATTGGACTTGGGATTTATCATACCTTTGTCCATGTGCTTGATTTTGTCCACCTTGTTGGTTGTTGCCTTGGCTTTGATTCTAACTTTGATTGATGACCCTTCCTCTTGTACTTGCAGGGTTGTTTCTTCCTCCTCTATTCTAGCTTCTACCTCTACCTCTTCCTTGGTAGTTTGATCTGCCTTGAACTCTTCCTCTTCCAAAGGACATTTGGGTCTTGAAGGCATGTTCTAAAGATGAGTTTGTTGTTTTGTTCATCCTTTATTCATGTGTCATCAAAGATGCATGAAGCTCATCAACTATAAACCTTGAGAGATCTTTTGTCTCTTCAATGGTAGTGACTATCACATTGAATCTTAAGGGTAAAATTCTCAATATTTTTTCCACTATTTTTCTTTCTTCTACTGTCTCTCCATGAGATCTCATTTGGGTAACCAACCCAATCGACTTTGTGAATAATGAGTCTAAGATATCAGACTCTTTCATGCAAATAACTTCAAACTCTCTTCTCATCACTTGAAGATTTGTTGTCTTTACTTTCTCCATACCTTGATAGGTTGTCCGGAGGGTATCCCATGCCTCCTTGGACTTCTTTGCTACTGCAATTCTTGGAAATATACTTTCATGTACAGCTTGATAGAAATAGAAGAGGGCTTTTGAGTCCTTCTTCTTATTACTCTTCAACAAATACTTTTCTTCCTGTGTTAAGGCATTAAACTCATTTTCATCAGCTGGTTCTTCAAATCCATCTTCAACCAGTTCCCATAAGTCTTGAGATGAAAACAGGCATCTCATTGTGATTTCCCAATAATCATAATTCTTCCCATTGAACTGTGGGAGTTGATTATTTCCCATGCTCCTGCTTGTGCTAGTTCTTGCCATTTTTACTGTGCACAACTATGCAAAACTTGACTGTGTAACTTCAATAAAACTTTCTCATTGACTTTATGAAACCTTCACTCTGCTGGAGAAATGCTTCAACAATATTCTTCTTCCTTCAGCATCTTCAGCAACTGCTGAGAGCTTGGACTAGGTCTGATACCATGTCATATTTTCTGATAAATCCTAACACACAGTGAGGAATAAAATTTCCTCTGTCAACAAAGATATTTCATTTATTTTTTTTATGTGCACAAAAACAGAGAAAATAAAAATAAAAAGAGGTACACAGTGAACTGAAGAACTATTGTTCTATATTTCATTTGACAAAAAAATGCTACATTCATCTACAGTGTTAAACTATTGTTGCTTTGCTACGCTATGGCTCTGCTGCACTTGAGCATGCTCTGCTCTCACACACACGGTGTATTTTTCACCTCACACGGTCTACACTTTCGGTGCTATCTTTTGTATTGTAAACATATATTTATATATATGTTTATAATACATATTTAAAAATATTAACCTAAGTATATAAACTTATATATATGAAATAAAATATATCGCGGGCATGTTACAAACGCAAAAATTACAAAAAAAACACATTGGGATGGTTATCATATGGAACAATGTGCCACCTGATGTCAGCACCAAACGATGCGATAAATAAACGTGAAAGCCTTTGCGATGATTTATCACATCGATCAACGTGTTGGGTCACTGGACCTTTTTTCATTGCGATGATGCACCATTAGCCAAGGGGATGGTGAGTTGGCAGTGGTGGGGTCACAGTTTTCATGTGTTTGCAGAGAGATGGTGACGTAGACAGGAAACAATGAGATAAGCACCGATTGGTCGCAGGCGGTTGACGTGGATATGGCGGGGTCCATTAAAAATTACGTGGTGAGATTTGTATTCAAAACAAAATGGCGCGGAAATAACTGTGGTTGGTGTGTAGAAGTTATGGTGGGAGGTTGCATGGTTTGAACCACGATTTAACAAATCAGAGTGGGCTACGGTACTGTAGGGAATTCGGCTGATTGCAGGGGTTTTAAACACAAATTCAATGCACAGGTTGACAGCAAGAACAAACAATTTGTTGTTGTTGCTGTATCCTTTAATTTCAAATCAAAAATTGAAGTTTTTGTCCTGTTGTTTCAGGTTTCAGCTGGGATTAATTTCTAGCATCTCAGGTGTGAAGGGGTGTTCTAATAACTAAGTCGATACTAGGGAAATCTGGTCTTTAATTTTTTTTTTAATCCCTTTCTTTCTTCTCTCTCAGGTGTGAAGGGGTGTTCTAACAACTAAGTCGGTACTGGGGAAGTCTGGTCTTTGAATTTTTGTTTTTTTTTTCTAGTTCATTTTTCAAGTAACCTATTTCAAACTAATTGACGGGGGCAGGGTTTCCATGGTTCTGAGATTCGTTTTTATTTTTTTGTTTTTCCTCATTCCACTCTCACTAATCAGTTTAATTCACTCCTTATTTCCAGATCACCAGTTCAAGGTAGGGTTTCCAAATTTCTATGAAAAACATTCCTCCCACATATAAAATGGTAAGTGGGACAAGTTGTGGAAATAAAATATTCCCTTGATAAGAAGTTTAGTTCCTATTGATCGTTCCAAGGTTCACTCGCCGTTGGTGTTTTCAAAAATCTCTAGGTAACCCTTGGAGATTTTTTGGTCTTTTCTTTTCATTATCTTATATATATATATATTTCTAACTTCCCATACCCCGATTGCAAGAGCAGAACAATCCACCTCAGGCCTCTACGCAGTTATGGCTCATCCTCCTAGAATTTTTCCTTCCGATTCAGCATGTCATACTCTGCAATTAGTGTGTGATACTAAGAGAATCATACTATATCTTTTCACTTTGGTTTTTATGGTTATAGGTATGATAGGCCTAGATTTTTTGAGTTACTAGCCAACGCAATCAACTCTTGGCAACCACTCAGAGACTAACTTGAGTAAGATTTCCAACAATCTCATTAAATGATAGGAGAGATTTATTGTTACTCATAGTAGTGATGAATGTTTCCAGACAGAAGGAAGACCTCTAAGAGCCACAACAACCAAATCTCTGCCGAGAACATTCTCTCCAACCCTCTCGAGCTAATCTCTAAGACGAGAGATCCTCATAATGTAATACTGAAAATTTCCACCTTTTTCATCTTCACTTCCTTGAGATGATCTTTCAATTTTATTATCTCATTTATATTTTTCACTTCATACATGGCATATATCTTGTCATACATGTCTTTAGACTTTCTTAAATTCCATACATATGGAAGTATATGATCTTGTAAACGGTCAAATATGATTTGCTTTTCTTTGGAATCACCTTTTTTATATTTTTTCTTGATGGCGGTGGAGGAATATTCTGGAGGCTCGAGCATCCTTCCTTGAATTTATTCCACCACATCATTTTCATCAGTTATGATCTCCAATCTAACTATCCATGCAACAAATTTGTATGCATTACCCAATTTCTCGTGTGCCTTGAAGGTGGAGGAAAACATCATGACCTTGGCTTCTAGATCTAGTTTTTGATAATGAGGGCTTCACTTCTTGTCTTTTCTTGGGCTTTTCCTTCACCTTGGCTCTAACAACATGTTAATTTTTCAATATTGATCAATGTTGTATTAATTACTTTAGCCCAAATTACTTTCCATTAACAGTGCATCCAAATAATAGTAGTGTAAATGACCATAAATAGTAACTAAAGATAGAACAATTCATGCAGTGACAAAGAAGACAATAGTACAACCATAAGAGACACTAGATTGGTCCAAGACTAGGGACAAACTCCAGTGTGGGGGAAACCCTTTCAAATCTTCTTCTTTAATAGATCATCATAAAAATTTTCAAATGTGGGTACGATGAGGCCAATACATATATGAAATGAAAACAAAAAAATCATTTCTATAGATATGTAGATCTACAATATCAAAAGCATGGATTTGATGAATCACCGAAACCAAATCATCTTAGTTGCCCAGTTCTAGATCTAGATCCAGAATGCTGTCAAGGATTGTTATGAAGTGACTTTGACTACGTGACAAAAGGATGAAGGCACCGTGCAACCAACCAAATGAGATCAAATCCAGACCTTCCTATGAAATCTTTTAACCGTGGTCTTGAGAAGGCCTGCCCATGGCTGAAGCACCCTTAACCAAAAACTTAGCATACTATACCCATGCATGAGGGTTTGATCAACCTGAAACCCTAGTCATGCCCTAAAGATAGTTTTCTCATGGCTTTACCAGCTCAATCGTGGCATTGACATGACCTGCTAGTGGTTCTGGCTCAGCTTAGCTACTACCTCCCTACGGATATGGATTGGAACACCCAGATCAGATGCAAGACCCTTCTGTTGATCCTGATCCTGAGCATGAGCTTATCTTGACGTACCTGTGTGAGCCAAAAACAGAAAATACGAACCAATACCAGAATAGCATGAAGACGATCTCATAAGCGAATGTGTGCAAATGAACGTGGGGTCACTTATATTTATAAATTTTTGAGGGACCGCATGGGGCTTTGACCAGATCAACATGATTTTAGGCCAACTCATAAAATAATAAAATAATTCCTAACTTAACTTCTGCTTAACCGATTGGGATGCTCCATAGGTTGATTTTGGTCCTGTCGAAAATAGGAATCTATTCAAATTATAATCTTAACCATTTGCGCTATCCAATGTGAAATTGACTCTAGTTTCCAAAAATTACCACTCATTTCCTTGGAGAGTTTTGGACGAGTTTTTGGAGAATTATGGACACCAAGCTGAAGAGGAGCTTGATATTTCATCCACAGATTGATGGAAAAACATAGTTTGTAAAACGCACATTGATATATTTACTCTAGGGCTATTGTGGCAAGCATCCAAATTTGAGGGGCGAGAAGCTTCCTTATGTACAACATGTATACAACTAAGCAGTGCATGCATCCACTCAAAGTTCATTGTTCAAAGCATGCTTTGGATATTTTCCAAAGGATCCCATAGATATGAAATTTGGAGAGATGAAGATTCCAGTGGGAAATATGAAAGGGAAAAGGAAAATAATTTCATTTAGAGAATCCATATGATTCGAGAGGCAATTCAGGAATAGTTGGAGAAAATTTGAGCTCAAGACAAAGCTTGACATGACAAGCACTAGGTTCATCACCAGTTCCAGGTTGGAGACTGGGCGTAGATCCATATCAACAAAGATAGGATGAAAGGGGAAGGAAATAAGCTGAGACCAATCCGATATGGCCCATTCACCATGTTAGAAAAGATTGGAGACAATGATTTTTCGACATACATTCAAATGTACTCATCATTGACCATTGAAAACTTGAAGCTTTACGAGCCTCCTTTGATCATGGAAATTGAAAAAGTTGGTGTTGGGTGTGGAGCTTGATTATCTTCTTTATTTTGTATCACAACATTAGACCCCTGTTCTTAACGAGATGGAAACACCGCCTGCAATTGTACACTGCCTGGGAGGGCGGGAGGGGTGGGGGTCGGCTACAATTTTATGGAGCCCCCCCACCCCCTAGTGGGGGGTTTCGGGGGCAACGCCCCGGAAGCTAAAAACAGATGTAAAATTTCCTTGTAAAAGTATATTAATTTCTAGTCAATCTAGGTTGTTCATTAGGAAGATGATCTGACGGTAAAAGTTATGTTTGATTTAGGGTTTTTTGCCCTAGAAGGAAACCTCTCATTTTGTATGAGGGTATTATACTGTGGTTGTGCATTGTATATGTATTTTCAGAGTTAGAAACCAACAAAGAGATTGTGAGAGAGAACAAATTATATTACAACGGATCTGTTGTAGGTTGTATCTCTTCATTTTGTTGGATAATAAAATGGAAGGACTGGCTATTTGGGGTGGACATAGCCCAAACTTGGTGAACCACGTATATTTGTGTCTCTCTGGTTTTATGTGTTTTGTGTGCTTGTTTTTTCTGCATATTTTATGTGTTTCATTGCTCTCTAATATATAATTTTCTAACAGTTGGACAGATTCCTACAGTGGAAGAATTTGTACCATAACTACTTTGACAAACTACGTCAGGATATCATTCTTGATAGGAAGACTAGGATTTCAGGACAGGGAGATGTGTAGTACCTTAGTATTGGTTTCAAATGAATGCATCCAAGTAAGGCCCATTGGATTGAAAAGGAAAAGGTAAGGGAACAATTCTCTCACTTTACAATTCACTGATAAAGGTTTTGGCGACCCAAAAGATCACTAGTGGGGAGGAATGATCCAAGTGGCTCCAGAAATCCAGAATCTAACAATGGCTTTGGAAAATATCAAAAAATGAAATTCACTAGATTAAAGTGGAACTGGGGTCAGATCGAATATCTCATTGCAAGGTTTCTAATGGCATGAGCGACACCTCAATCCAAGTTGGCACGTGAAAGTTATGGCCACTAAAAGTTTTGATCAAGCTAGGCCCAGTGGCAGTCACTAACGAGGCAAAAATTTGGAAAACTATCAGCGAATGGATTTTAGCGGTTTAAACAAGTGAATTTTTCCACCTCTTTATTTTTTTCGGTGACCCTAAACTTCGGTGGAAAATTTTTAACCAATGTCTCTTAATATATAAACAATTAGAGAAATATATGAAAGTGGGATGGTGGGCCGCCACCCCCGCCACCCCTCCCCAACAGTAAATTAAATATAATAAAGCTGTTGGCGGGTGTTGAAACCCCACCAACCTACCACTGCATATATTACATGTATCAAACGAAAATGGGGGCGGAAATCCATTGGTATACATGTCACTCAACCTACCGCCACATATGAAGTAACATCAAGGCCAACGATGCTTGAACCTGCCCGACCAGCTCGTTGACCCGCCACCCTGGCGACCCCTAATAAAACGTAACCAAAATAAATAACCACCCACCTTAATTCAGACACCACCAACAAATAGGTCATTGGCCCATGTTTTGTAAATTTCGTCATAAATATTATATAAAACCCATTTCAATGTGCAAAAGGGGAGAGGAGCAGGAGAGGAGTTCTGACCAGTGGAACCAAGTGCAAAACCACGACCACCAAAACCCTACCGTTAGGTTTTAGGAGCGGAACCTTGATGAATGGGTATATTTTGATGCCTAGAAAGTTTCCTTGGCGGTCCAAAAGTTTCATTGTGAGAAAGTGGACAAATTTATAGACATTTTTCGTGATTTTTTGCTAGGAATCCACTAGTGTAGCCCATTTCTCCAACAAAAGTCTATATTTTCAGGCTATCCCCGAAAGTGGAGGTATAAGGCGTCATTTTGTAATTTCTTGTAATTTATTTCTACTTCCATTTAATGTAAGAGGCCTCCTCGCAATGAGAAGGGCCCATATACGTAGCCGACATTGAGTGAAATTCTTTATAAATTTGTCTTGTGCCTTTGATCTCTTTGTTGATTTTAATTTCTCCATCTTTCATGTGTTTATGTTACTTGGTTATATTCTATTTTAAGTGAAATTATGTATGCATTCTTGAAGTAAAATATATAGATCATTATGACTCATGCAATATATAATTAGCAGGTTTTTTAGCTGAGGATTTCCCCAAGAAATCTTTGTGTAATGTGTGATTGACATTCTTTCTCTTTCATGTTTTTTGATTTTGCGTTTGTAATTGGTTTCTGCAATTGGTAGAGTAGATTCAAGTATATTGTTTTAGCATATTACAATTATCATTTTGAATTTACGTGGATTTTCTATATCTAATAACATTTATTTTCATATTTCCTTATTTAGGAAAGGCTTGCCGAATGCTCAAGGGTTATGGTGAAGGCCTACCAAGGTAAATCATGATAAAAGCTCTCTTCTAAGAGAATTTCTTCAAGGATTAATGTCATACAAGTTTTTTTAGCAAAAACTACAAAGGTATGTCTTAAAACATAAGATTTTTTCTCTGCATGATAAAGTTATATTCATTACTTTTAATAATTTGTTCTACATTACTAACATGGTTATGTCTAGGAGCTCTGAATCATAAAGATTATTATTTGGGTGATTAACCAGTAGATTGAATCTCCCCTCTTTATACATTTTATCATTATTATGGAACCATAAAAAGGTTCTCTATAAAACCCTAACATAAGGATATGTCAATCTTAATGTGAAAACCCTAGTCTACTTAGGGTTATTGATGAAATCTAGAAAACACTATTCTTCTAATGTTTAGGGTTTTTGTACTATTATAGAAACCCTAGTATATTATGTTTTTTTGTGTATTAAAATACTATACCTTAAATTTTTTAGTAAACTATGTTTTGTGAGAAAAAACCCTTATAATATTTAGAGTAAGCTCATAGGAATGAAACCTTAGGTGTATGTTTACCTATCTCATCGAAACCATAGGCTGATCAAAATTGTTGTATGTATAAATTTAATGTATTTTTATTTGTGTCTTCAGTTTTCCTAATATATTTTGTTGTGATATGCTTGTGCATGATTATGAAATCCTAGATATGTATATATGCTAACCTATTTATTGATTCTCATACTTCTAGGGTGTGTAACTAATCCCTAGTCAAATTTTGATATTCTAGGATATGATGATATCATTTAAAGTGTGATGATAAAGTATAGGGTTTAAAATGGTTGGTGATATTGTTGACTATGATTGGTTTTTATTGTTGACATCTAATACTTAGTGTCTCAAATATGGAATCTAGGGTGAAGTCTAACATGTAAATTCTGAAAATTATTAGATGTAATACTTATTTGCATTGCTTATAAGGTATAAAATATATTATAGTATATTTTTTCATATCTCTGAAATAAATATTGAGGCCTTATATATAATAATATTTATATATTGATTGAGTTACTTTAAATGAAGTAAACTAGGGTTTGTAACAAAAACATTGAAGTATAGAAGTATGTGTCTCTTGCTAATTATGAACCTAAATAAGTTTAGGTATTTGATGTCTAAATTCTAATGCTTCCATTATTGTATAATAAGTTTATTACTTGTTGTTTAAGTTGTGCAGGTACATAATCTTCAATATGTTGAATATTATTGTAAGTAAATTTGACTTGATTGATAATCATGATAAAGGAAGTTATATGAATGAGGATGATCAATATGACTTTGATAAGAAGGAATGAAGCCATGAAAGATTCCTTCGATGTTATGAAAAGAGTTGATCTCCCTAAGTTAAGAGGGATTATGGATAAAAGAAAGGCTATATCTCCCAAGTTGAGAGGGAGAGCATATTATAGTCATGATGGATATCTTGAAGAAGAAATTGGACAATGTATATTAAGGTGTTTTTGAAAGAATGAAAGCAAGATTCAGTAGTATAATATGTTGTTGCATGTGAAGTATGAAGGGAAGATGTATCAATTTTTTTTGGAAGCCTCTAAGTCCTACTGTTTTAATTTTTTAAGAAACATCAAGATGATTTAAGACCCCAAAGTTTTGTGTTTACTTATGTGTGTTTGAAATTTTGTTGTTGATTGGGGTTGTGTTTGTACAAGTAAATATCTCGATTTTTTGGAAGTATGTTTTTCATGCTTGATTTATTTGATGTTATCGATTTGTTTGAACATGAGAGATTTGATGCAATCGATTTTAATAATTGGGAGTGTTGAGGCATCGTGTATAATACATAATTCCTAAGAGGACATATGGGCGGCCTTTATGTTAATGTCTAGTTCCTGAAGCAGGGAGGGAGGCATTGGTCATAGAGCTCTAACCTTGCATTAAAAACCTAGTTCCCTGGGTTGATGGTTAGCAAGTAAGCCTGATGGTACCTAGATAGGTTGAAATATTTAGTCCATATTATTCCCACCTAGTTATATTTCCCTAGTCAGGAAACTAGTCTATGGCACTTGTTACATGTTATTTTGTCACCATGACATTTAACTGTCTATATGGGTTCATCATTACCTATATTATGCTTCCTTAGAAGTCCAAAACTTTAAAGTTCCTAAACCAAGTCTTGAAATTGGAGAAAATCTCATTTAAAACCCTAAAATACCAACTCCGCAATTTTCCTAGTCCTTACCTGCGGACCCAAAGTTTTTTGCTCTATAATTGGCACATTCCGCACATTCTGCGCATTAAACCTGCAAACCCCCATAAAAGGAAAAATAAAAGAAAAATTAAGTTCTAGAAGCCCATCAAGTCGAATATTCTCCCATCTGGAGGCTTCTAGAAGTGTAATCCAATCGAGCTTCATCCCTTCATAAAAGGAATTTATTCCCCTCTTTATGGAACTGAAACCACTTCTATTTTCCTATAAATTGAACTCATGTTTCAGTCTCAAGGGTAGATGATATTTACTGAGAATTGATGAAGAAATCATACTCTCTATACTTGGCATCATTGGTATGAGAACGATCACATACACATATCCATAGTTTCATGCTAGTTCAGAGAGAAGAAGTCTTGTAAAACCGAGAGCGAACGATTTTTTAGGACTTTGGAAGAACCTGTATGACATCAAGGTAACAAGGTTGTAAGGTTACTTCTTATTATACAGGATAATACAAATGGATTCTATTTTCTCATTAAATTGTTCATGTGTCTATTGAGTAATTTAATTCTTGGATTCATTGATCATTGAGATATATTAGTGTTTTCTAAATTATTATATCTCGTAGTTGCTTTTAATCCTTCTATCTGCCTTTGATTGCAGGTTTCACATGTTGAAGTGACCGCTTTTGGAGCGTCTAGATAGAATATTTCAGCAAGCGTTGGACTTCAGGTAGGGGCATGTCCTCATACTTTGTTATTTAATAATTTTGAATCATAAATGATCTAGACAAAATGGTTTGCATTTGGATGTTGGTTTCTAGATATCCTCAGGATATAGGGAGATCATTCTTGTCCGCACGAAGGATTTATCTGCATAACAAAATGGCAACTCCACTGGGGAAATAGAACTTAGTTTCTCTTTTTAATTTTCATTTTGATTTTTTCAGTTTTGATTAGTCTAAAAGTGGGTTGGGTAGATAACTTACTAGAATCCCTGAAAAGTAAATCTGAATTTTTATTTTTTTCTGTGTTTTTCCTGCCCTTAGTTGTTTTTTTTTAAAGACAGTGTGGTATCCTCCGTAGTTTTTGTAGAAATTTGAATAACTGATATATTATTCACCGAGATTCTCCTAATCACACACTATTTTAACTTCATGCACAATACAAAATAACTTCTACCATTGATCATTACATGCGGAAATAAAATCAATTGCATGCACACATTAAAACCATAAAAAATCACACATATGAACACAGTATTTCATGGGAAAGCTTAAAGCTGAAAACCCCCAACTATCTGTATATTATATGTCATAGAGATCATGTAACAATCATTGTACAAATATCCTCACAAGCTCTCAGCACAACCTCCAATTGCTACACACTAACCAAGCTAGATCTAGCAAAACACATGCTCCAATCTTTGCCACCTGACAGCCAGCCTCTATTGCGTAATCAATGTTGTAGGATGGCTCATTAAATAACATAAACCACCTAGATTGTACTGCACAATCCTCATGGGCTCCTCCAATCACTGGTTGTTGCAAATATGCAACACTATAGTCACAACTGATAGTTAACCTGCTCTTTCACCTATCTCCGCACTGGTCTCCACTGAAACTGTCCATGCACTGAAGTTAACTGATGTATTCTTTATTTGATTAATGAGTTTATAATTAGTGAATTAATTAATAATTAATTCACACCACTCTCACTAATTGTATCAATCAGTTAAACTAGATACAAATAGCTCAACTATGTTTAGATTAGTTAAATTGAACACAACTCAATTAACTCCTCAATCAACTCCACCAAAATCTGTCACATGACTTCTAACTGAAGTATCCATGCAATAGCTCCACATAACCCTCAAGAATAGCATAATTCCTTCTGTCAGCTCCTGTGCCACATCTGTGCACTTAACTAAATTTCTCCAAGAGAATAAGATAATGTTTATAGTCCAAATATTATTAAGAGCTAATAATATTCGACATATCTATTTTTAGACTGGAAATCTAAAAATAGATTCTGCCCAATATGTCTAAAAATAGAAGTCCATCTATATTTTCTGACTTGAAAAACCATCCACAAATAGCATCCTGCAACTCAGAACATGATCATTATGTCTAAAAATAGACATAGTCTAAAAATAGACTTTGCGCCAAAAATAGCCTACGGGCCCACTTAGTGAAGGCGACTCCTTTCCACTAAGCTCATCATCTTGTTGCAATCTCAACACTCCCTCTCAACAAGATAAGGATTATCTGCCACCCCTATCCTGCCTCTGTGGTATTCGAATTTGCTTTTGGTGAGCGCCTTCGTCACAATATCAGCATCCTAATCCTCCGTGGGAATGTATGAAAGTAACATGATCTTCTGCTGCACACAATCTCTGATATGATGATATCGGATGTCAATGTGTTTAGATATATCATGAAATACTGGATTAACTGAGAGTTTAATGCAACTCTGATTATCACAATAAATCACAGTAGGATCCAAGTGTGAACCGAACAACCCAACCAGGATCTTCCTCATCCATATAGCCTCATATGCAGCCAAAATCGCTGCCATATACTCGGCCTCTGCTGAACTGAGTGCCACGGATCTCTGCTTCCTGCTGTACCAAGATACTGTTGTCGACACGATACTGAAAATCCCTCCAGTTGTGATCTTTCTGTCCGTTGGGCTCCCTGCCCAATCTGCATCTGTGAAGCCACATAGCCTCACCTCATCCGACTGTCTGTACCATAATCCATATCTCCATGTGCCTCTGAGATATCTCAATACATGCTTTCTTGCCTTCCAGTAGAGCTTGGTAGGCTTAACCATAGCTTGTGAAGGATGGTTAATAGCATAGCATATGTCGGGTCGTTTATTGACCAGATACATAAGCGACCCCACCAAATGTCGATAAACAGTGGCATCCACTACCTCCGTTGAAGTAGCATCCTCCTTCCTCCATCCACCAAGAAGAGGAGTATCAACAGGATTGCAGCCATGCATGTTGAACTTTTCCAGTATCTCCCGGGCATACTTGCCTTGAGAAACAAACATTCCATCACTACGCTCCCAAATTTCCAATCCCAGGAAATAATGAAGGAGGCCCAAGTCCTTCATCTCAATCTCCTTTGCAAGATCAGCCTTGCATGAGTGTATCAACAATTCATCACCTGTCAAAATCAAATCATCTACATAAAGTACAATGATCAACAACTTACCCTCTACCACAATCTGGTATAGGTTCGGATCCGCCTCACTCTTGGAGAATCCAAGTTCAGTGAAATAACTGTCTATCCGTGTGTACCAAGCACGAGGTGCTTGTTTCAACCCATACAACGCTCTCTTGAGCCTACACACATGTGACTCACTGCTGAAGATCTCGAAACCTTCAGGCTGCTCTATGTACACCTCCTCCTCAATCACCCCATTGAGGAACGTAGTGTTCACATCCATCTGATGAATGTGCCACCCCATATGCGCTGAGAGAGCAAGAATCGTCCGTATGGAAGAATACCTTGTGACAGGTGCAAAGGTTTCCTCATAATCCCCTCAATCTGTGAGAAGCCTCAGGCAACAAATATTTCCTTGTACTTCTCCACACTCCCGTCAGTTGCTTTCTTCACTTTGTAGATCCATCTCGAACCCACCACTTATTTCCCTTCTGGCCTTGAGACAATCTCCCATGCACTGTTTCTGACAATCGAATCATACTCTTCCACCATGGCATCTACCCATGCGGGATCCTCCACATCTTCCTCAAAAGAGGATGGCTCCGTCATGATACACTTTCTCATAAGAGCCATGTATGCAGTATACCAGTCAGGTGACTGTCTCTGTCTGCGCTGTGATGTAGGTGCTCCTACAACCTTCTCTTCATCTTGAGCCAGTCGCTCAGCTTCTGTAGTGCGCTTCCACCCTCTAATGGTTGGCGTTGCTTGAGTGGTATCTTCCACTCTATGAACCACATCTTGTGGTTGATCCACATCCTGAGACTCATCGTTAGGAACTAATATCTCCTCATCTGCATGCAAGTGTGGCTCCCTCTCAAGCGAACACTTCATGGCTTTCTCCTCATGAAATTTTATATCCCATCGCACAACAGTCTTGCGACTGTCTAGAAAATACACACGATAGTTGTGGGCTGTATCAGTGTACCCCACAAATACCCCAACCTCTGCAGTCAACTCCAGCTTCTTCCTGGCATCCTTCATCACATGAATGTAAACAGGTGAACCAAAAATCCTCAAATGGGAAATATCAGGCTTCTTACTAGAAAATGCCTCCTCGGGTGTACTCATGCCAAGTATCCTGTGAGGACAACATTTCTGCACATATAATGCAGTATTGCATGCCTCAGCCCACAAGTGTATGGGAAGGCCTTGATCATGCAACATCGCCCGTGAAGCACCTGCGTTCGTTCTGTTCTTCCACTCAGAAACCCCATTCTGCTATGGCTTATGAGGTGCTATGAGCTCTCTTTGAATTCCTTCTGCGCTACAAAATTCCTTGAATTCACCAGAGATTAATTCACCACCATTGTCACTCCTAAGAGCCTTCACGTGCTTCCCTGATTCTTTCTCAACCAGTGCCTTGAACTCACAGAACTTTGAGTATGTCTCGCTCTTCTTCTGCATGAAGAATATCCAGCACTTACGAGAAAAATCATCAACAAATATCACATAGTACTTGTGCTTTGCTGTCGAAGCTACTGAGAAAGGTCCACACACGTCTGTGTGAATTATCTCAAGGATCGTCATGGAGCGACTATCCTTCTCATGAAAGGTGGCTTTCACAAATTTTCCCAAAGTACATCCCTTGCACTGATCTGACTGCGCAAGTGTACCCTTAGGAAGCCCAGTAGAAATATGTTGTAGTATCTTCAAAGCTCCATGGTGAAGGTGGCCCAATCTATGGTGCCACACTCACCATCATCCCGGCTCACCACTCCTTCTGCCTTGTCTGCCATTGTTGCGTAGCCATCTACCTGCAATTGATAAAGGTTCTTAACTCGAACCCCTATCCTCCGGGTCTCACCAGTTACCTTACTGCATAGGAAATCCTTTCCCTTGCTAAAGGCAACATCATATCCCTTCTCTTCTAACATCGCCACAGAGATAAGATTCTTCTTCAATCCTGGAACATGCATCACTTCCTTCAATACGAAGCACTTACTAGGCTCCCTCTCAAAGGAAATGGTACCGATACCGGTCGCACTGTATCTACCATCATCACCCATCTCAATGTGCACTCCAAGATATTTCTCATCCATATTAGTAAACAAATCTCGATCTCCTTTCATGTGAAAAGACGCACCACTATCAAGAAACCACACTGAGCCCATCCCACTCGAGACCAAGCATGAAATTAGCAAAAAATCCATCTCAAACTGCGAGGCTAAGGCCTCTCCATGTGAAAATCCAACAACCTGCTTATTTTTCTTATACTGTGGACAATTGGTGGCGTAATGTCCATGTTGGTGACAGTGAAAGCACTTCACCTTGGACATGTCCTACTTCTTGCCTTTCGCACCATATTAAGAAGCTTTCTTGATCTTCCCCTTCTTTTCTTTGGCAGAAAAAGCACAATTTTATACAATTGAGTTCTTTGATGAAGATCCGTCCCTGGTACTTCGCCTTATCTCCTCTTGCACAAGATCCGACCAAAG
Source organism: Pinus albicaulis (assembly GCA_034641835.2). Classification (NCBI taxonomy): domain Eukaryota; kingdom Viridiplantae; phylum Streptophyta; class Pinopsida; order Pinales; family Pinaceae; genus Pinus; species Pinus albicaulis. Next base: position 184,235,926 of record CM076575.1, read on the forward strand.
TCGCTCCCATCCTGGCAATTTATCTCGACCTTTAACATATTCTTGATAGGAATGCCAACTCTTCGGAAGCCCAAGGAGAGCCAAGCTCACAAATTCCTCATCATCAACAGTAACCCCCACACTTCCCAGCTCATCTTTGCATTGGATGAACTTCGTGAGGTACTTGGGCATACTGTCGCCTTTCTCCTTTTTTATGTTTCTAAGTTTATCCTTGAGCGCCAACTTCCTCTGGTCGCTCTTGCTTTGAAATAAATCTGTCAAAGATTTCCACATCAAGAATGGAGAAGCCTTACCATGAAGGCTGGACACTATGTGATCCTTCACACCTTCCAACAGAATCCTTCGACACTTCGATTTCTTCTTTTGCCATGCATCAAGTACGGCAGCATCGCTAGAAGTAGGTTTTGGAATTTCTACATCTATGAACTCCTTCAACCCATTGTCATCCAACAACACCTCCATCCTGTCCTTCCATGAAATATAATTCGAGTTTCCCTCAAGGGCATACTCCAATCGCAATCCGTTGGAAGACATCTCAACTTTGACACCAAGAAAACACTACTGCAAATTCGAATTTCACCAGCTCAAAACTCAACTGCTTCAATGTTTTGCAATTTCTCCAATGATCAATATTTCTCTGATACCATGTAGAAATTTGAATAACTGATATATTATTCACCGAGATTCTCCTGATCACACTCTATTTTAAATTCATGCACAATACAGAATCTCTTCTAGCATTGATCATTACATGTGGAAATAAAATCAATTGCATGCGCACATTAAAACCATAAAAAATCACACATATGAACATAGTATTTCATGGGAAAGCTTAAAGCTGAAAACCCCCAACTATATTTATATTATATGTCATAGAGATCATGTAAAAATCATTGTACAAATCTCCTCACAAGCTCTCAGCACAACCTCCAATTGCTACACACTAACCAAGTTAGATCTAGAAAAACACATGCTCCCATCTCTGCCACCTGATAACCAGCCTCTATTGCGGAATCAATGCTATAGGATGGCTCATTAGATAAAATAAACCACCTAGCTTGTACTTCACAATCCTCATGGGCTCCTCCAATCACTGGTTGTTACAAATATGCAACACTATAGTCACAACTGATAGTTAACCTGCTCTTTCACCTATCTCTAGACTGGTCTCCACTGAAACTGTCCATGCACTGAAGTTAACTAATGTATTCTTTAGGTGATTAATGAGTTTATAATTAGTGAATTAATTGATAATTAATTCACACCACTCTCACTAATTGTGTCAATCAGTTAAACTAGATACAAATAGCTCAACTATGTTTAGATTAGTTAAAGTGAACACAACTCCATTAACTCCTCAATCAACTCCACCAAACTCTGTCACATGAGTTCTAACTGAAGTATCCATGAAATAGCTCCACATAACCCTCAGGAATAGCGTAATTCCTTCTTTCAGGTCCTGTGCCACATCTGTGCACTTAACTAAATTGCTCCAAGAGAATAAGATAATGTTTATAGTCCAAATATTATTAAGAGCTAATAATATTTGACATATCTCTTTTTAGACTAGAAATCTAAAAATAGATTCTGTCCAATATGTCTAAAAATATAAGTCCATATATTTTTTCCAACTTGACCAACCATCCACAAATAACATCCTGCAACTCAGAACATGATCATTATGTCTAAAAATAGACTTTGCGCCAAAAATAGCTTACGGGCCCACTTAGTGAAGGCAACTCCTTTCCACTAAGCTCGTAATCTTGTTCCAATCTCAACACTCCCTCTCAAAAAGATAAGTATTATCTGCCACCACTATCCTGCCTCTGTGGTATTCAAATTTGCTCCTGGTGAGTGCCTTCGTCAAGATATCAGCATCCTGATCCTACGTGGGAATGTATGAAAGTAACATGATCTTCCGCTGCACACAATCTATCATATGATGATACCGGATGTCAATGTGTTTATATCTGTCATGAAATACTGGATTAACTGAGAGTTTAATGCAACTTTGATTATGACAATAAATCATAGTAGGATATAAGTGTGAACCAAACAACCCGACCAGGATCTTCCTCATCCATATAGCCTCGCATGTAGCCAAACTCGCTGCCATATACGCAGCCTCTGCTGAATTGAGTGCCACGGATCTCTGCTTCCTGCTGTACCAAGAAACTACTGTCGAACCGATACTAAAAATCCCTCCAGATGTGCTCTTTCTTTCCATTGGGCTCCCTGCCCAATCTGCATCCATGAAGCCACATAGCCTCACCTCATCCGACTATCTATACCATAATCCATATCCTGATGTGCCTCTGAGATATCTCAATACATGCTTGCCTGCCTTCCGGTAGAGCTTGGTAGGCTTAACCATAGCTTGTGAAAGATGGTTAACAACATAGCATATGTTGGGTCATGTATTGACCAGATACATAAGCGACCCCACCAACTGTCGATAAACAGTGGCATCCACTACCTCCGCTGAAGTAGCATCCTCCTTCCTCCATCCACCAGGAAGAGGAGTATCAATAGGCTTGCAGTCATGCATGTTGAACTTCCAGTATCTCTTAGGCATACTTGCCTTGAGAAACAAATAGTCCAACACTGTGCTGCCAAATTTCCAATCCCAAGAAATAATGAAGGAGGCCCAAGTCCTTCATCTCAAACTCCATTGCAAGATCAGCCTTGCATGACTGTATCAACAAGTCATCACCTGTCAAAATCAAATCATCTACATAAAGTACAATGATCAGCAACTTACCCTCCACCAAAATCTGGTATAGGTTCGGATCCGCCTCACTCTTGGAGAATCCAAGTTCGTTGAAATAACTGTCTATCCATGTGTACCAAGCACAAGGTGCTTGTTTCAACCCATACATCGCTCTCTTGAGCCTGCACACATGTGACTCGCTGCTGAAGATATCAAAACCTTCAGGCTGCTCTATGTACACCTCCTCCTCAATCACCCCATTGAGGATAGAAGTCTTCACATCCATCTAATGAATGTGCCACCCCATATGCGTTGAGAGAGCAAGAATCATCCGTATGGAAGAATACCTTGGGACAGGTGCAAAGGTTTCCTCATAATCGATCCCCTAAATCTATGAGAAGCCTCGAGCAAAAAATCTTGCCTTTTACTTCTCCACACTCCCGTCAGCTGCTTGCTTCAATTTTTAGATCCATCTCGAACCCACCACTGATTTCCCTTCCGGCCTTGGGACAATCTCCCATGCACTGTTTCTGACAATCGAATCATACTCTTCCACCATGGCATCTACCCATGCGGGATCCTCCACAGCTTCCTCGAAAGAGGATGGATCCGTCATGATATACTTGCTCATAAGAGCCATGCATCTAGTATACCAGTCAGGTGACTGTCTCTGTCTGCGTTGTGATGTAGGTGCTCCTACAACCTTCTCTGGATCTTGAGCCAGTCGCTCAGTTTCTGTAGTGCGCTTCCACCCTCTGATGGTTGGCACTGCTTGAGTGGTCTCTTCCACTCCATGAAGCTCATCTTGTGGCTGATCCACATCCTGAGACTCATCCTTAGGAACTAATAGCTCCTCATCTGCATGCAAGTGTGGCTCCCTCTCAAGTGAACACTTCATGGATTTATCCTCATGAAATTTTATATCCCGTCGCACAACAGTCTTGCGATTGTTTGGAAAATAGACACGATAGTTGTGGGGTGTATCAGTGTACCCCAAAAATATCCCAACCTCTGCAGTCCGCTCCAGCCTCTTCCTGGCATCCTTCGTCACATAAATGTAAACAGGTGAACAAAAAATCTTCAAATGGGATCAAGCTTCTTACCAGAAAATGCCTCCTCGGGTGTACTCATGCCAAGTATCCTGTGAGGACAACAGTTCTACACATATACTGCAGTATTGCATGCCTCAGCCCACAAGTGTATGGGAAGGCCCTGATCATGCAACATCACCCGTGCAGCGCCCACGATCATTTTGTTCTTCTTCTCAGCAACCCCATTCTGCTATGGGTTATGAGGTGCTATGAGCTCTCTTCGAATTCCTTCTGGACTGCAAAAGTCCTTGAATTCTCTAGAGATGAATTCACCACCATTGTCACTCCTAAGAGCCTTCACCTGCTTCCTCAATTCTTTCTCAACCAGTGCCTTGAACTCATAGACTTTGAGTATGTCTCGCTTTTCTTCTGCATGAAGATCCATCACTTACGAGAAAAAACATCAAAAAATATCACATAGTACCTGTGCTTTGCTGTCGAAGCTACTGGGACAGGTCCACACATGTTTGTGTAAATTCTCTCAAGGATCGTCGTGGTGCGACTATCCTTCTCATGAAAGGTGGCTTTCAAACATTTTCCCAAAGTATATCCCTTGCACTGATTTGACTGCGCAAGTGTACCCTTAGGAAGCCTAGTAGAAATCTGTTGCAGTATCTTCAAAGCTCCATGGTGAAGGTGGCCCAATCTCTGGTGCCACAACTCGCCATCATCCCGACTCACCACTCCTTCTGCCTTGCCTGCCATTGTTGTGCAACCATCTACCTACAATTGATAAAGGTTCTTAACTCGAACCCCTATCCTTTGGGTCTCACCAGTTGCCTTACTACGCAGGAAAGCCTTTCCATCACTAAAGACAACATCATATCCCTTCTCTTCTAACATCGCCACAGAGATAAGATTCTTATTCAATCCTGGAACATGCATCACTTCCTTCAATACGAAGGGTTTACTAGACTCCCTCTCAAAGGAAATGGTACCGATACCGGTCGCACTGTATATACCATCATCGCCCATCTCGATGTGCACTCCAAGATATTTCTCATCCAGATCAGTAAACAAATCTCGATCTCCTGTCATGTGAAAAGATGCACCACTATCAAGAAACCACACTGAACCCATCACACTTGAGACCAAGCATGCAATCAGCGAAAAATCCAACTCAAACTACAAGGCTAAGGCCTCTCCAACTGCAAATCCAGTAGCCTGCTTATTTTTCTTCTTCTATGGAAAATTAGTGGCGTAATGTCTGTGTTGGTGACACTGAAAGCACTTCACCTTGGACATATCCTACTTCTTGCCTTTCGCACCGGATTGAGAAGCTTTCTTTCTCTTCCCCTTCTTTTCTTTGGTATCCAAAGCACAATTTTATTCATCTGATTTCTTTGATGAAGATCCGTCCGTGGTACTTCGCCTTATCTCCTCTTGCACAAGATCCGACCAAAGTCACTCCCATCCTGGCAATTTCTCCCGACCATTGACAGAGTCCTGATAGGAATTCCAACTCTTCGAAAGCCCAAGGAGAGCCAAGATCACCAAGTCCTCATCATCAACAGTAACCCCCACACTTCCCAGCTCATCCCTGCATTGGATGAACTTCGTGAGGTACTTGGGCATACTATCGCCTTTCTCCATTTTTATGTTTCTGAGTTTATCCTTGAGCACCAACTTCCTCCGATCGCTCTTGCTTTGAAATAAATCTGTCAAACCTTTCCACATCAAGAATGGAGAAGCCTTACCATGAAGGTTGGACACTATGTGATCCTTCACACCTTCAAACAAAATCCTTTGACACTTTGTTATCTTCTTTTGCCATGCGTCAAGTACGGCAACATCACTAGAAGTAGGTTTTGGAATTTCTACATCTATGAACTCCTTCGACCCATTATCATCCAGCACCGCCTCCATCCTGTCCTTCCATGCAATATAATTCGAGTTGCCCTCAAGGGCATACTCCAATCGCAATTTGTTGAAAGACATCTCAACTTTGACACCAAGAAAACACTACTGCAAATTCTAATTTCACCAGCTCAAAACTCAACCGCTTCAATGTTTTGCAATTTCTCCAATGATCAATATCGCTCTGATACCATGTAGAAATTTGAATAACTGATATATTATTCACCAAGATTATCCTAATCACACACTATTTTAACTTCATGCACAATATAGAATCTCTTCTACCATTAATCATTACATGCGGAATTAAAATCAATTACATGCGCACATTAAAACCATAAACAATCACACATATGAACACAGTATCTCATGGGAAAGCTTAAAGCTAAAAACCCCCAACTATCTGTATATTATGTTTCATAGAGATCATGTAACAATAATTGTACAAAGCTCCTCACAAGCTCTCAGCACAACCTCCAATTGCTACACACTAACCAAGCTAGATCTAGCAAAACACATTCTTCAATCTCTGCCACCTAATAGCCAGCCTCTATTGCGTAATCAATGTTGTAGGATGGCTCATTAAATAACATAAACCACCTGTCTTATACTGCACAATCCTCATGGGCTCCTCCAATCACTGGTTTATTGCAAATATGCAACACTATAGTCACAACTGATATTTAACCTGCTCTTTCACCTATATCTGCACTGGTCTCCACTGAAACTGTCCATGCACTGAAGTTAACTGATGTATTCTTTAGTTGATTAATGAGTTTATAATTAGTGAATTAATTAATAATTAATTCACACCACTCTCACTTATTGTATCAATCAGTTAAACTAGATACAAATAGCTCAACTATGTTTAGATTAGTTAAACTGAACACAACTCCATTAACTCCTCAATCAACTCCACCAAACTCTGTCGCATGAGTTCTAACTGAAGTATCCATGCAATAGCTCCACATAACCCTCAGGAATAGCGTAATTCCTTCTGTCAACTCCTGTGCCACATCTCTGCACTTAACTGAAGTGCTCCAAGAGAATAAGATAATGTTTATAGTCCAAATATTATTAAGAGCTAATAATATTCGACATATCTATTTTTAGACTGGCAATCTAAAAATAGATTTCGCCTAATATGTATAAAAATAGAAGTGCATATATTTTTTCCGACTTGACCAACCATCCACAAATAACATCCTACAACTCATAGAACATGTTCCATATGTCTAAAAATATACATAGTCTAAAAATAGACTTTGCGCCAAAAATAGCCTGTGGGCCCACTTATTGAAGGCGACTCCTTTTCACTAAGTTCATCATCTTGTTGCAATTTCAACAGTTTTTAGTTCAGAATACTGTGGTAGCACACTATTATCCATTAAAAGCCGCAAACTTGTGGAAATATTTTGAAAAAAATAAAGAATTCTCTTTTTAGGAGCTAGATTATAGATTCTCTATGTTTTCCCAAACTTGTCTTGAGTGTCAATAGTCTTATGTGTAGATTTCTTTCAGTAAATTTTAAGCCTGATTGGTTTTTCATCTGATTTGCATTTTTTAAGTCAATTTTTGCCCTACTTTCTTGCTTCTCTCTATTAGAAACCATCATATAACTTAGCTTACTAGTATGCTATTGTTTTCTTGTTGAGCCATTGAACTTGTCACAACTCTTGCTTTTATGAAAATTGAGTTTTATTTTCATTTGCAAATTTAGAAAAGTCTTAAGCTTACTAAAATTTCACTTAAAACCATTGAATGTTTTGATTTTTGCCAAGGATAAGCATAATTTTTTCTTGGTTTGATCAGAAACTAAGCAAAACACTCTCAAAACTTTCTCGATATAATTCAAACATTAGTCTTTTCTTTTGCTTTTGAATTTTATGTTTTTAAGAATTTTTCATAAAGTTTTCTTTTTGGAAAGAGTTTGTTAAAAGAGTTGTAGTTTTTTATCTCATTAGTGAAGGATTTTATTTTGAATGAGTAATTGATCATCATATGAAATTGAGTTCTCAAAAGAATCGTCTTCTTTTCAAATATTTTTGTTTATAAACGAAATAATTGGTGTTTTAAAAGTTATTGAAATCCTCAAATCTTTCTTTTAAATAGGTTTCATTGAAAAGAAAAAGAGTTGCACTCTCATATTTATGCATTTAGTGTATTTTTAGTCGGGTCATAAAACATCATTGAAGTTTCACTTCCATACCTTCTATCTTAAGAAACAGCCAAACTAAAAAAAACACTTTCATTAAAATTAATCTAGTTATTTTTACATTTTCTAGGGCCCTTTTCCACCAATATAGCTTAGGCTAGTGTCTTGGAATAGGTTTTTATTAACATTACAAGACAATTAAAACAAACAAGTAGCAATCTTGCAGTAGGAAAATCCAATTGTAGCATGTATGCTCTAGGACGCTCTTATTAAAAGAGTGAAGCACAGGATCATGTCTGAACCAGTGAGGTAATCATACCTATCTCATTAGGAAAGATAGCATATGTGCACGTATTAAAAACGATAAACCTCGAATAGACCATTTTCGAGGAGCTTGGGGTCACTTGTCGGTAAACCTTAGATTATATCAAGGAGCCTTCAAGGGGATTGAGCTTGTTACTCTTCCCTTGTGTGTATATTGGATCGTAGACTGTTCCCCTAGGTATATTTGTTCTCGTTGGTGACCTTAGTGGCTATAAAATTTAGGATTATTTCCGAAGGTGACAGTGGAGGGAAGGTCCCACTGTACCTGGAGCATATGTCGACTAGACTCACTTGGAATTTTTGGAGGGTTCTCTTCACTACGAGATGGTTTAAGTGGAGAAACTTGCACCGGTTTGTTTCATTAAGCAGGTTGTCAGGGTAACTGTTCCAACTGCTATTTTTGCATTAAAATCCTACGATGTTGGATTTCATCACCAACTAATGTTTTTAGTGCCAGAATATATTGTTTGTGTGTGGTTTGATCTCTTAGATTTTGTAGGCATGTGATCAATTTGATTTTTTCTTAGAGACTTTAGGAAATTTTATTGAAATTTTCTATGATTTTGTGTGTTAAAATTTTCAATCATAGAAGAATTACCTAGACAATCACGTAGAATGCAAGGGAAACCCCTGGAGAACACACCAAGAAAGTTAGAAAAACTTAAATCTGAAAAAGGACAAACATCAGGGACTGGATCAACTGAACATGAAGAAACATATATAATTATTAATCCTGAATATTGAGTAGATCAACCTCGAACAACAGAGAGTACTCCAAAAAGAGTTTCAATTTCTAAACTAGCTGAACTTGTCTCTACAACTAGTGAATTATCAGATTCAGAACCTGAAATTTCTGAACCAGAACCTGTAACTATTGTATCTTAGATTACTTCTCTGTTCATCACCCCAATTCCTCATCGTCTTGATTCACCTAGAGTGAAGTATCGTATCACTGAAAATCTTCCTCCCGGTCTCATTAGTATTGAAGAAGTTGTTGATACTGAAGAAGAAGTAGTTCTTCCTCTTACTCAGGACTCTTTAGATCTTAGACCAAATGAATCAATTTATTATAGTCATTTCAAACCGGATCCTTAGTATTCTCAGTTGGAAAACTTTCTACACAATACTGGTCTAAATTATTTTCCACCCCGAATTCCTTTTTGCGCTATACCATGAGGTTACAGACCTCCCTTAAACATGTCTGGTGAGTCATCCATGTTTTCTGCAATACAAGAAAAATATGTGTATGGTGGTCCATTTGTTCCAATAGGATACCAGGCGCTCTCTGGTACTTTCTCAGGAGCAGCTCCTTCTCCCGACAAGCATGCATCATCATCTTGTAAAAATGAATCAAATACCAAAAATTTTAGTAAGAAACACGTTTACATGATGTTTGGAAACATCCCTAACCCTGACCCTCAAAGTAGTAATTTACGACCTGGGGGGGCAACCTCAAGGTAGTAATTTACAGCCTAGGGGGAAACCTCAAGGAAAATACATACCTCACGGTTAGTACATACCTCAGGGTCAATATCAACTTCAAGGTCAGTAGCCAACTCAGCGTTCGCAGCCTCTTTAAGGATAGTATCGTATACCAGGACAACCGTCTTTCCAGGGACAATAGATTCCTTTAGGGCCACAATTTTACCCAGAGTAGCAATTGTTCCAAGGAAGTGGGAATTGTCCAACTAATTATCAAACATATGTTCCAAATTACAACCTGGTTATGGTCCTTCTTATGCTACACAACCTTTATACCTCGGAGTAAACACAGTGTGGGATTCATCACAAGTTCAACAAAATTTGCAACCTAATGTACAAGTACCTTATTATCAATCTAGTCAACCAATGGGTTACAACCAACCTATCCAACATGTTCAACCTACATTTCAGGTACCTCAATCTGGTATAGTTCAGCAGCCCGGTCCGAGTACACCTAGAACTCCCATTCAAACTGGTGCACCAACTTCTGTTCAACCTACCACACCTATTCTTGGAATTTTTGCACCTCCTATTTCTACAACCCCTCAAGTATCACAACAAATCCCTGTAGTCTTTGCACCACAACCTGGACCTACAATCCAGACTACCATTCAAGTACCTATGGGACAACCTGGTACAAGTACAATTGTAACAAGCCAACCTAAGTTTTCTTTTCAACCATATCGGGGGTAGTATTCATATGGGCCTGCAGCACAAAATCCAGTATACCAACATCAACCATACCCTGGTTACACATATCATATACCAGTTCAACCCCAATATGGTCTGGCTAATCCTGGTTACCCAGGAGGTTTTGCAATACCAAATGCACAGGCTATTCTAGGATATCTTGGATATCCTCCTCTTGGTATTGGTATAGTTCCACAAGGTTATCAATTTGCTCAAGACCCTAATCGTCGGTTTCCATTCATAGAAAATTTGGATTTACCTGATTTGTCGCACCTTACAAAGGATCCCATCTATTATCTTCCGTACTGGTCACCAATGCCAAATAATTTTCCCAGTGATATCCCTAAATTTGAAGGGAAATCACGAGAGGACCCATCGAACCATGTCATGACTTACCACCTCTGGTGTGCATCTAACTCTTTGATTGATGATTCTATTCAATTAAGACTGTTTCAGAGAACACTGATAGGCTTATATGCTCAACAATATATTGAACTACTGCATGGCTCATTCAACAATTTCAACGCTTTCGCAACTACATTCTTAACACATTTTCAGTTGCCAGTCAGATCCGACTATTAACACTGGAAAATCATACAACAGAAAACGACATCAGTTAATGTCGAGCCTAAGGATTTACAGGACAGGGATAAATTTTGGAATCAAAATTATTTATAATCTCTAAGGTTTTGAGCAATTCAAGATTGAACTAGTCATAAATGTCTGAATGCGCACTTTTTTCCTCAAGAAGAGTGCCTTCTGCATGCACTGGAGCCCGATAAGTGCACATTCCTGGAAATGGAAAAAAGTCCCTTTCTAGGACCACAAGCAAGCAAATGACAATTTCTCCTTATGTGAAAGCCGCCTAAGGATAGCACCAGCACCTTCTTAGGCCTTATGTGAGCACACAAAAGCATATTTCAGCCCACAATGGAACATTTCCCCTCCCTTAGGTCACTATGCACCATGTACTAAGGGAGGGAAGGAGGTTTGAAAGCTCACTTATATAAACCCTCAAAAATATGAACAATGGGTGATCACAAGGTTATGCTGGCCAAAGTTTCCCAAGCAACACCAGTTGTTTGTATGAACCAAGGAGCAAGAGTTGAAGAAGAGGACTCGATTGTTGGCCACCCAACAATCTTAGCCCATTGCAGGAAAGAGAGAGATTTGAACTACGTCAGAAGGAAAAACTTGAAGGACAAACATCCTTGTGTCGAGTCTGAGAGCCACTGCCTAGGCCCTTCGACAAGTGGGTAAGATTTGTTTTCATTCCAAGCATTCAATAAGAAGAAGGCCATCGAGCTGTTGTTTACCTTGTTACTGTTTAGAACTCTCTATAGCTTCTTTTGTGTTTTTAGTTTTAGTTTTTTAACAGAGTACACTTAAGTGTATTACTTCATTTTAAGTCATATACTTCTGAGCTCCCCCCAGATACAACATGTTACTTATGGTTTAGAGAAAAGACCACATTCTCTAAACACGTGTGATTTCGTACACCCATGCGTCGAATCCACCAAAACAACGACAATGGCACCGAATTATTAACTTCATTAAAACAATCTACGTCTACGTACATCTCTGATCACATACATGAATGGCGACGTAGAAGATGTTTGGAGAAGGTTTTTATTCCAGATCAGATTTTGGTGGAATTGTTTATCAAATCATTACTTCCAAATATCATTGAAGATGTGTCTAAGGGAGGAGTTGTTACTAAGGAACATGTCATTGCTCAAGCTCAGTACTTAGACCATGTTTATACACAGTATGGTACTTTGTATGAAAAAATTCTTGATTTACCACGTCCTCGTCAAATAACTGCAACTCCTTCAGGATCTCATGCTGTAGATGGTGTAATTGGTTTAGTTAATAGAAATAAAAGTAAGAAGAAACCATCTAAGATTAATTCTCCTATAATAACTTTACCTGATTCACCAAAAGGAGATTCTTCCATTGAAACTTCTACCGACATTCATGTTGTAGATTCATCTACAGCTAAATCCAAAACCAGTAATAAGAAGAAAGGTAAGAATAAAAGTAAACGGACTTCATCACCCAAAGAGAAAACTGAAAAAACTGAACTGTTTGACGATAAATGAAAACCTTGTTATCCTTGTCTTATCTATGATGAGGATCACTTTATTAAAGGGTGCCCGCGTTGATCTAAGGTCTGTAAATTCGTTAAAGGTTCACCAACACCCACTGTCTTGAAGGATACTTTTCCTACTGAAGATAGTAAAATGATAGGATCTTCTTTACACTCATCAGCAGATATTTTAATGATGTCTGAGGTTATGGTTGCGACACGATCGCAAGACTATGGAAATAAAAATCCTATTACTAATAAAGACCTAGAAAATTCTAATTCAACACCAGCTATATCTCCTTCAATTTCTGATCCACTCCATATCGAGAAACATAATCCTGATCTAGTAATTAAACCTCCTACTAAAGGTGTACTTCGGAAGTCAGATTTCAATCTACATGTGAGAGCTGCTCAGAACTACAACATTGTTGAAGACTTGGTGATTTCCCCTTCAGCAATGTCAGCCCTAGAAGTGTTAAAATCATGGCTAGCACAAAGGAAGTTACTTTTATCAGCTATTGGAGCTATAGATCCTCAGGATTCTAATCTTATGGTCTTCGATTTAGAAAATTTTACACTGAGACTACCCCATCAAATGGCTTTTCAGATTCCAATATTAGTAAAAAACAGACAAATTTTTCATATTGTAATTGATGAGGGGGAATCTACGTGCATAATGTTTTTAAATTGTTGGAAAATTCTTGGTTCTCCAACGATTAAGAAATTCCCGACAATCCTTAAAGCTTTTGATGGAAGAGGATTCCATCCATATGGAATTTTACAGGATCTACCTATAGAGATTGAAGGTAAAACTATTAATCTAGATGTGAAAGTAGTTGATGCCCCTCTAGATTACAACCTTCTTCTGGGTCGAAGTTGTTCTTATGCTATGACTACTGTCGTGTCTTCCGTCTTTTGGTTAATCATGTTTCCTTCTAAAGGAAATATTGTGAAAATCGATCAGCTCTCATATTATTCGTCTGATCCAGCCTCTACAAATAGTATTCATCATGTTGGAAAATCGACTATTCCTTATGAAGATGTTGGAGTAGGTTTAGTAAAAGATTATGTTTCGATGGGAACTTTTTCTATGACTCCACGCAATGTACCGCATACCATTACTAATATCAATATGATTTCATCAAGCACTATTCCATTTGATGATCCTTTGATAGATCCTTCAGCATCAGAAATGGATTCTTTCAATGGTGAGACGCCTTTGAGTCCTTTTGAGATATCATATACAGTGGTACAGTCATTTTCTAACACACCTTCAACTTATCCTGAACCAATGAATGTGGTCACTGAAGAATCTTCTTCACTATTAAGATCAACCTTGACATGTATTTCTGATCCTTTTCAATAAGTTTTTTCTACTGATGAAAGTATTCGTGAAATTTTGTCTATGGATGAATTACCACGGGATGATGATCTGCATCATATTTCTTTGTTTTTACTTGAACTTGATAGATTTGAACATGATTTTTTGTCAATTTTTACAATTGATTATGTCAAGGAACCACAAAATCCAATCATGATTACAAATTCGGATTCTGAAATTAATTTGGGAAACATTTCTACAACCGTTCCTATTGACATATCAGTTAAACCCGGAGTTTTTGAAAACATTCATATAGGAGCTTCTTATATGATTTATGAAATTAATACATATAAAGCCCTATTTCAAGAATTCTGTGACATATTTTCCTGGTCCTACGAAGAAATGCCAGGAACTGATCCAAAAATTGTCATTCATGAAATAAAGACATACCCGAATGAAAATCCTATTATACAACATTTACGTCTGATACATCCGAGGAAAGATGCTATTATCAAAGCTGAAGTTGAGAAATTACTAAGAGCAGGATTTATTTATCCAATCCCACTGATAGATTGGGTATCTAATATTTTCCCTGTTACCAAAAAACAAGGGACTATATGAGTATGTGTCAATTATAGGGACATTAATAAAGCCTGTCCAAAAGACAATTATCCTACCCCTTATATCGACCAAATCATTGATGATTGTGCTAGAAATGAGATGTTTTCATTCATGGATGGATTTTCCAGATATAATCAAATAAACATACTCCCTGTTGATCAACCAAAAACAATGTTCATTTGTCCTTGGGGAACATTTGCTTACTATAAACTACCTTTCAGATAAAAGATGCTGGTGCAACTTTTGAAAGGGCCATGTATTACGCTTTTCATGACATCAAAAAAATTTTGCAGCCTTATTTGGAAAATTTACTTGTTCATTTATTACACAGGGAAGATCATCCTACTCATATAAGAGCAATTTTTATGAGATGTAGGCATTAGATTCGTTTGAATCCACACAAGTGTGTTTTTTGTGTGCAATATGGATGATTATTTGGATTTTTTGTCTCCAAAGCCGACAGTCATGTCGATCCCTCAAAAGTTGAGGCCATCATAAATCTACCTCCTCCTTCCACACTTCACCAACTCCAAAGTTTGCAAGGGAAAGAAAATTTTTTACGTAGATTTATCCCGAACTATGCTGAGTTAACAAAAGGTTTTACCAGGTTGTTGAAACAGAATGTTCCTTTTATTTGGGATGATATTTTTAATCAATCTTTTGATACTCTAAAACACACGTTAACCCATGCACCATTATTGCATCCACCCAATTACAACCAGGATTAATTTTTATACCTAGCAGCCTTTGATTCCACCATTGGAATGGTTTTAGTTCTAGAAGATGAATTTCAAAATGAACATGTGATTTATTATCGAATTAGTAATTTGAATCCAACCGAAATTAAAAATTCACATGTGGAGAAATTGCCTTGGCAGCTATTCAAGCTATCCAAATATTTCGTCACTACATACTGTTACGCAAGACAACGGTAAATTGTAATTGCAACCCAATGATGTATATTTTGAAAAAAAAATTACTTGGGGGGAAATAATCTAAATGGATTTTTATCCTACAAGAGTTTTATTTGGAATTTCAAAAATCCGAATCAAATAAATCACTAGTGTTTGCAGAACTTATGTGTGATTTTCCCAATACTGAGACGGAAACTGTGGTAGAGCATCCTATTGCAGATGAATATTTGTTTCTTATCAACATATTAGATCCATGGTATGGAGATATCATCATTTATCTTAAAACCCAAAACTTTTGGCCAGAAATTTCACTTTCAAATCGACGAAAGATTTTTTACCATTCTCAGCAATACAATATTGTTGGGGACACACTTTATAATCGTGGTGCGGATTCTATTTTTCGACATTGCATAACTCATTAGGAGGATGAAAGAGTTCTAAATGGCTGTCACTCTGGGCCATGTCATGTTCATATGTTTGGGTACGCCACAGCCCAAAAGATATTGCGTGCTGGCTATTTTTTTCCATCATTATTCAAAGATTGCACTCTTGCGGTCTAAAATTGCCACAAATGCAAAAAATTTGATCGAAATATGCATGCACCACCATCTCCTCTTCACCCCATCATTGTTGTAGCCACCTTTGTGAAATGAGGCATTTATTTCATTACATGTAACCCTCACTCGGCCGGGGGCATGGGTATATTATTCTCGCAGTAGATTACTTTACCAAATGGGCTGAGGCGATGCCTACATTCACGACCAATGGCAAGACTATAGCTACGTTCGTATTCAATCATGTAATTTCTCGTTTCGATGTACCCAAAGCTATTATCACTAACCATGGGAGTCATTTTCGAAATATAATGATGATTTAACTGTCTAATCAACTTGGCCTATCCCATGATAATTATACTCCATATTACCCGTAGGATAATGGTCAGGTTGAAGCCGTTAATAATTTTTTAACCACCATGATCAAACGAATTATTGGAACTCACAAATCGAATTGGAATACCATGATTTTTTTAGCATTATGGGCATACCAAACCTTAGCAAAAACTGCAATAGGGTTCAATCTTTTTCAATTGGTTTATGGCTTAGAAGCAGTGGTACCCATTGAATGCAAAATACCGTCACTCCAATTAGCCATAGAGTTACTACCAGCTACCTCTAAAGAGGAAAAACACTTTTTGTACTTAGCAAAATTAGATGAGACTTGGCGCACCACTGCATTAGCTGCCGAAGATCATAAAAAACGTGTTAAAGGTCGATATGATTGATGTTTTACACCTCATGTTTTTTCAGAAGGTGACCTAGTCTTAGTATATGATCAAGCTAACGATAAGCTAGGAGCTGGGAAATTTGAACCAATGTGACATGGTCCTTACATTGTCAAGCAAGTGCTTGCAAAAGGGGCCTATGAATTGACTGATTATGACAGGGTATCTTTAGATAAACCCAGAAATGGTATTTATCTGAAAATATATTATGCTTAATTCTTGTGTGGAGATCTTACTTGTATATTACTTATTTTTCTAATTAGTGTGCCTTAGATTAGAAAAGTGCGCCTAGTTTTTACTACTATCACTGCTTATCTTGATTACTCTTGATATTGCAGATGTCAGCATCCATTCAAACATACATTGGTTTTTCTGATGGTGCCTATCATAGTACACGGAATATTCCTTCTGCAGCTTGGGTTATCTATTCACCTACTGATGAGTTAGTCTCTATGCATGGGGTAAGCCTTGGTCAAACAATGAATAATATTGCAGAATATAGCACAGTGATTGAGTTATTATCTGATGTCATTTAATTTGGTATTTTACCTTTGATTATAAGGTTAGATTTAGAACTCCTTGTATTACATTTAAACATAGTATACACAATTAAAAATACACTATTATTAAGATTATTTTTGAAGGTTCGTCTCTTAGAAAGATAATTTGATTATATCGAATATCAACACATTTCAAGAAATTTAAACACATTGGTTGATGAATTAGATAATCATGTTTGAAATATACATTTTCAACATTAAACAGTAGATCAAAACAACATTTGATACATGTGAACAAGATAGTTAGAGAAGGTAGTAATATCATAGATAGAAGTTTGTGTTTTCAAAATTATTACATTGTCTATGGTCATAGGTTTAAAACAACTTATGATCTGAAAGATATTGATACAAAAAACAAAATACAATAGTCCACAAAGATCATCCACTATCTGTGGTGATGATCATGGTAGTAAAATATCACCCGTGCCACCTTGCACAGGAATCTCCTGAATTGGCCTGGAACACTAGTACTATGTCTCTGGAGACGAAGAGGAATGTCATCCGTCGATGTCTTTGGGATATCTATAGTCAACCTCTCCAGGTTTTGCTCCATGTCAGTAAGGATTTCTGCTACTTGATTTTGTGGCTATGCAATAGGCTCTGTTTGTCGTCTTTCAAAATGATGGAGTGTAGCTGGCCTTCGTGGACCAACATATGCATTTGAAATTTTGTCATCAGTATTGGACGATTGAAAAACAAAATAAAAATTAGAGTTAAAATGCATCAAAATGATTCATTTACCTTATTCATCCCATTGCGCCCCTGGAGGTAAGGAAATCTTGGGATCACCTCAAAAATATATACTCGCATACAGAAAATATTCAATCACGAAGATTTGGTTCTGCAGCTAATGAAAATATGCCAGAGTGAATCGAACTACTGCACAACCGTCGCCACCATGGCGGGCCATCGATGCAACCCAGCGTACCATATGAGGCTCTCTAAGTTCACCATGATCAACAGAGATAAGCTGAGGGGTGAGGAATGGAATCCTCTTCAAAGAAAAAGAAACCAAGATAGCACCATACCCAAAGTTTTTCAACTTTGTGTTTTTTTCTTTGGTCAATTGGCCTTTCATATTGGCCAATACCCCTTCACACCAACTAAAAATGGTGCCTTTGAAACATTCGACTGGCATCTGCATCTGAGACTTGGTATCCACATGTGGAGCCATGCTCCCACACAACCTGGTTACTGTGAACGCAATCACTTTAAGATCAAGATGTAGGATAGTTTTTATGTCTATATAGTTATCTTTGGGATCAGCTTCTTCACTGAAAAACTCTTCTTTATAGCTAGCAACAGTCAGACCACCTTGCCTAGCACCAAAAAAAGAGATATGTTCCCCTCTTTTGAACAAACCAATGAGAAATTAAATATCTTCTAGCTCAATTTCTAGCCGGTGATCGCCAATGATAAAACATTGTTCTTGAACATCCCATTTGTTCACCAACCATGTCATTATTCCACTTGTGCCCTCACGCCCTGAATTGGACAGAATTTATACAATCCACAATCTCTCAACACACGCATTGTGTGTAGATCATTCATAGCTGCCTCATCTACACCTTCATGTTCACGTTCTCTGCATTCTTACATTCTGAAATAGTCTGCAAATGGACGCATTTGAAGATTATAAACTTTTAGAATGGAAAATTATAATTATTTTTGAGAGAATTCAAAAATTTTCTTATCGTGTAGAGACAGTTCAGACGTCTGCAGGCTCTCTTCATGAACGCAGGTAAACCATGTATGACCCACGGACACCCGAAGGTGGAATTTTGAGCATATTTTCTCCTCAAAAAATGATTTTAAAGCCTAAAAAGAGAGTTTAATTCGATGAAAATGAAGATAAGAGTGTTATAGATTACCTGGTTCTGACGATTTTTGATATGAACAGTTGATTTTTCCGTTATTAGCTCCGGAAAATTTTCTCCAAAAATCTCTCAAATTACAACTTTGAAGACAAAAGGTGAAAATGACTTTGTTGAACTAATTTTTATAAGATTTTTTAAATGAATAAAATATTCTATTTTATTTATTTTCCACTTTAAAAAGTATTTTTTCAGATATTTTTACTTTTTAGAAACATATATGTTTAATCCTTCAAGTTTTTGTGCACAATACATATTTTTGGTGATACGAATTATTTTGATGATGAGTACACTTTTATCAATTTTTTGGGCTCTTAAGAAATTACAAAAAATCAAAACCATGGAGTTCTCTTTTAAGCCCTTTTAAAACTCTCTAAATATGAAAATATTTTTGAGTACTTGACTATTCGAACTCATTAAAGGAAATGAACAGGCGTCCTTTCAGTATAATTTTACCCCTTTTCCAGACTGAAATGGACTATTTACGAAAAAGGTATATGTTAAATAATCATGGTCAATAGAGTTCTCTCTTGTATTAATTTATCCATTTTCAGGCTTCAGAATACTAAATTTATGAAAAATAACAACCACAAAGTTTTCTTAAGTTTTTCTTCTGACTCCCTAAAATTGAAAAACACCGAATTTCACCTATATTGGACTCGTTAAAATTTAACAATAAAGGACCTATCGATTACAAATAGGAACGACCACTCCTTTTTAGGGTTCAATTTTAATACTATGTTGGACTCATCCAAAGGATGATCTTACACAACAAGCAAATTTTATCCTCCTCAACCTTGTCAAAAATAAAGAGGTACTTGCCAGAAATGGTGGGGGAAAAAGAGAGAAAATGAATCCAGTTGTCATACTTTATTTTGAAAATAAGTATACCACTCTTAAACATGACACTTTCTGTTACACTCATACCTGGGTTGGGAAAATCCTTTGTCTAAAAGTTCATCAAACCACATTGAAGGTCTTCATCCGGTTTCTAGGTATTAGCTTTAGTTCAATTGTCACCAAACCATTTCCAGTGTCATTATGTGTTCAAGAGAATATTTTAAATAAACCATTCATTGCAAACATTTTTCTCCATTTGCGTTGACCATCCCTGAGTCAGTTCTTGCAAATATTTCTTCAAAACTTGATCTAATGGTTTCGTGTCATAGGCTTTCCTATGACGGATCACTTTCTGTCGACAACAAATCATTATCTAGAAATTTGATCTAAAATCCTATTAGTACCCTGGGATCTTCATGCCCTATTGGCAGGTTTCTTGCCTTCGATGACAGGTTGTATCATTGACCTTCGGTCGAATGACTCTGAGAAGTGTTTGACTGCAAATCATTCATTCACACTTTGAGGATTGTACTAAGTACTTTGAGATCCATTGTCATTATTGATGGTTTCTCTGACACTTGTTAACAATTCACATCATTGACTGTTAATCAAGTGGTTTCTACCATGTTCGACTTCAACACAATCAATCGCATGGATAGAATCGTACTAGTTCGGGAAACAGAAATCAAAACCCTGGATCTAGTTTCCACCATCCAGGCTGCAAGGAGTTTTATTATTCACAATACAATATACTACTTATGACAGATGGTTGTGCCCATACCGTGTCTACTATTGTTGTAATTTTTAAATCATTTATGTACCAGAACATTTAGTTAGTTTTTATTTGAGTATGGGAATTCCTACCTCAGCGATGATATACATATATATAAATGTGTTTGCATTGAATTTTTTTACAGGTTTCAACCAGTATGTCCACAATCCAATCCTCAGAAAAATAAAGCACTTCACTCTTCGAAACTACCTCAGACTTCACACTTTAGGGGGAAATCCGTTACATGTTATTTTGTCACCATAACATTTAACTATCTATATGGGTTCATCATTACCTATATTATGCTTCCTTAGAAGTCCAAAACCTTAAATTTCCTAAACCAAGTCTTGAAATTGGAGAAAAGCTCACTTAAAACCCTAAAAGCCCAACTCTGCACTTTTCCTAGTCCTTACCTACGGACCCACAGTTTTTTTCTCTATAATCGGCGGCACATCCTACACGTTCTACTCATTAAACCTACGGACCCCCGTAAAAGGAAAAATAAAATAAAAAGTAAGCTCTAGAAGCCCAGTTGATTGAATATTCTCCCATCTAGAGGCTTTTAGAAGTGTAATCCGGTCAAGCTTCATCCCTTCATTCATGGACTTCAATCCCTTCATTAATGGATTTTATCCCTTGGTATTTGGAGCTCAAATCCCTTCATAAAAGGAATTTATTCCCCTCTTTATGGAACTGAAACCACTTCTATTTTCCTATAATTTGAACTCATGTTTTAGTCTCAGGGGTAGATGATATTTACTGAGAATTACTGCAGAAATCACACTCTCTATATTTGGCATCATTGGTACGAGAACGATCAAATACTCATATCCATAGTTTTATGTTAGTTCAGAGAGGAGAAGGCTTGTCAAACCGAGAGAGAACGACTGTTTAGGACCCCGGAAGAACCTATATGACATCAATGCAACAAGGTTGTAAGGTTACTTCTTATTATACAAGATAATACAAATGGATTCTATTTTATCACTAAATTGTTCATGTATATATTGAGTAATTTAATTATTGGATTCCTTGATCACTGAGATAGATTAGTGTTTTCTCAATTATTATATCTTGCAGGTGCCTTTAATCCTTCTATATGTCTTTGATTTCAGGTTTCACATGTTGAAGTGACCTCTTTTGGAGCGACTGGATAGAATATTTCAGAAAACATTGGACTTTAGGCAGGGGCATTTCCTCATACTTTGTTATTTAATAATTTTGAATCACAAATGATCTAGAGAAAATGGTTCGCATTTGGATGTTTATTTCTAGATATCCTTAGGATACTAGGGAGATTGTTCTTGTCCGCAAGAAGTATTTATCCGCATAACAACACCGTGTCAGCCTAAACTGTTCATGTGGCATGTCTTTTGAAATCTTCCATGTACTTATGAATGTCTCCCTAGTTAAGAGGCAGGGTTGACGAATGTAAATAGGTTTGGTATTCATAAATTTACTTGAATCATAATGAAATATATTTATCATAGTAAATAAAAATAAATTATTATTATTATTATTATTATTATGACTTATTAAAGCATGGGTTTCATGCTTGGGTCATCATTTTATAGGTCAAAGTCCCCACTGATAAATTCTAGGTTTTATATTGAGTGATTGGAGTCATTTTACATTTTATGGGACCATTCTTGTGCCCTTGAATCATGTAAAAAGAATTATTGTTGAGTCTAATAAGTCAATTTTCACCTCCACACCAAGTCGACCCTCACCTGATCAAGTCGGCCTACATCAAGGTAATTCAACCCATAGAAGAGGTTAAAGAAGTGCAGTTCGATTCATTTGGAAGATCAGATACACAAGTTCGATTTACAAGCCAAGGAATTAGAAAAGTGTGATGTTGCAAGAAGAAGGAGAATAATCGTAGAGAAGGAAAAAATCGAAGTTTTGGGCTATTTATCTCTCGCACATGTGAATTTACTGGGCTACTTCTGGAAGGTTGAAGTCTTTGTTATTACATCAAGGTCGATTTTCCCTTGTTGCTTCTAGATCGAAGTGTTGTTTCTTCAAGGTCAAAGTGTTGCTACTTCAAGGTTGAAGGTTGTTGATTCTCAGTTGAATTTTTGTTGTTGTTACTAGGTCAAATTTCTGTTGTTGCAAGGTCAATGTTCTAAGTCAGAGTTGTTGCTGGAAGGCTATCATCTACAAAATAAGGGAAGGGAGAACATAAGAATATCAAAAGTAATTATCAACATAAAATACTCCTTTACCCCTTCTTCCATCCCTTCCACCATATAAAAATCCTCTAGACCTTGACAACATGATGCTCATGAATTATCCGTTTTTTTAGAGGTATTTCCTACAGGGAATTATGATCCTAGAAAGATTTGTGTGACTACTACAGGAAGACAAACAATCATGGAACAATTTTCACAAAGTGTACAGGATGATTGTTGGAGGACAATATTGAGAAAATTACCATCAAAAAGGCATTGGAGAGTCATTTCTTTAATCTTTAGGGTAATTTCCATCCGTCCTCACCTCTATTTGGCAAAAAATTAAAGGAAACCCTGCAATTTTTAGAAAAATGAACTCTGTAGATTATACAATACGAGTGTCTATCAAACAACAACAAATATCATATGGTAAATGAGACATTTTTTTAAAGTGGTTGTGTAGTGAGTACAAAGAAGTGGATGCACAGATAGTGGAGTAAACAATGATGTATACAGTGAAACCAATGACACCACAACAACAAAGAAAAAGTGGAGCATAGTCAGATGGAGGAGGTTGATTTTCTCAAGGGCAAGAAACAGTTTCAGTGGGGGGGAAGATGATGGGCCCCAAAATTGTATAGTTTATTAGGCTCATTCAATTATTTCTAGACACTTGAAATATGTATTTATATGGAGTTAATTCATATTATTAATGTTTCCTTAGGAATTTGATTTATCTTTTCTTATTATGTACATGATATTATCTATTTTTGTAGAATATTGAGAAAAATTTTAGTGAATTATGAATGAGAGAATCTAGGTTCTTGTTCCCTGCCAATACATGAATGTGATATTATGAAGTTATGTAGAAAATTTTTGAGCTCCATTGTGTTGTATCTGTTTCTCGAAGGTAGTTCTTGGCTAAAAAACTATGGGAGAAACCAACTCAACCAATATTTAGGGTCAAGAAAACCCTCAAGCTAGAGGTCGCTTCCTCAATATTCCAAAACTTTTAAATGTTTTTTGCAATCACTAGACAACAAACTATGAAGAAAAACCACCAAATCTAGGAATATTTGTAAAGGTAGTTGCTATTGAGTCCCAAATTCCTGGTTAGCAAATAAATACCTCTCTTGCAGAAGCCTTATCAAAGTGTCAACGTTCAACTATGGCACAAAAAAAAAATCTTTAAAAGTATCCTCACTGAATACTTAATCATCTAACAAGAGAAGATACGTATAGAGAAATTTCTACAATCAACACATATATATTCAAGAGATGAAAAAATACAACAATTTAATGATATAGAGGTAATAATTTAAATAACATGTTCAACTAGATATTCTCAGTAACGATTATAACTTTGTAGTGGATTTTCAGGGAAGTCAATCCTTGACTTAGACTTATGCTAACTTCTATGTTACCTTGAACATATGATGAAAAACATAAATGATTATATAAGAAAATACACACATCAAAAACAAATTTTGTCAGAAAACTGAAGCAAGAAGCCCGTGCCTAAAAAATCTGCAACAAGATATTTTACAAAATGGTCAGGGTTTTGGCATAATAATCCAACCATTCTTCATTACGAATTAAACATTGTATAGATAATTACATCAAGTTAACTTTTTCTAGCTTTTTGGAATAAAAATCTAAATATTGATCTTTTCCCTTGAATATATGGATCATGTTGAGTTTCCTCCTTCAAAGTTGATTATGTTGGAGTTGTTTCCCATAATCTTCCAGCTTCCCTTTAAAAATGGTCAACCTCTCGAAATATATTCAAGATATCTCTATTAGATCAAAGAAATCATATTTCTTATCTTCCAAATAATTATTCAATGTCTAAAATTTGGAAAATAAATCATTGACTACCAAATGTTCTTTGAAATACCTCTCTCAAATCTACTTTTAATAAATATTGATATCTACTTTTAAAATAAAAAATTTCAAATATGGGGGAACAAGATATTTTGATAAAAATATTTCTCAAATATTTCTTTAACCTCTAAAATTCCATTTTCTATATTTTTATAGAAAATATTAGTGCATACGGTTTTAAAAAACCATCTCTCCCAAAGAAAACCATGTTCTGTAATACTTCTCCATTCTAGTTATTTGTTTATGGATTTAAAAAATGTAATTTAAAATAATTTAGGCAAGCCAACCACTCTTTTCATATTTTGTTTTCCCCACTTTTAGTATATTTATGAATAAATGAAACTTCATAAATAATTTTTATTTTTCTTTGAAAACCTGCATTTTTCTCTTTATAATGTTTTTCCTCCTTATATCCATAGCATAAAACATTTATTTTTCTTCTCTATAAAAAAATATTTTTATCTCTATAAAATTATTCCACATGGAACAAACATTTCCTTATAATACATTCAGAACATTTAGATTTTTTTATCGAATGATACCTTATAGACATTTTCACCTTACATTTTTAAATTCAAACCAATCTAATAAATGTTTTTTTTTTAATAAACAATTTTATTAGTAATAGCAATGTTATGAGATATTATGTAAAGTACATAATTTATTATTTCAAGTCCCTAATTTAATTTGTAAACCATGTATTAAGGTAAATGTAGTTTCACCTTAAAATTATAATGATAATAAACACAAAGGAAGGCAGAGTCAATTTCCACTTCATGTAATTAAAAAAATTATATAGGCCAATATTATAAAATTTAGATTTCTTTTTATTTCTATATTCTAAAAATGGCTTTCCCTATTTTTTATCTTAAAAATATTAAATAGATAAATTTTGAAGTTTTGAAGTTTTTTTTTAACTTTAACATGTCCAATATAACACTTTTTCGAGTGGGGAATTGAACCGAACCATTAAAATGTGATGATTACAATGTGAACACGAACCTAAACCTACTTGGTCAAAGCATCTATATGAAATTGATCAAAGTCAAAATTCGAACCATTACAATGTGAACATAAATCTTCTTGGGTTAAAACATCGTTATGAAATCAATCGAAATCTAGACCTGAACAATTACAATGAGAACATAAAACCTTTTGGTTCAAAGCATCTATATATATATATCAAAAAAGCTTATTTAAATAGACATGATTGTGTTCTCTTGCCCGAGGATGGTTTGCTTGATTATGGCAGCGTTGGATAACATCTTATCCCTAAGTTTGAATGTCATATTATTGACTTTACTAAATGTTTTTGCGATGAAGTAGGACGTATGCAAAAAAATAAACAGAAAACAGGTTGATCTTCGATACAAAAGTTTAAAATCATCATAATAGGTAGTGACTTTGATACATCTTAAAACAATGACAGGCAACTGTAGAAGCAAACTTCATAAATCCCAATCTTTTGGCTTTTCTCTCGGCTACCAATGGAATATTAATCTTCATTTTTACAGTCGTATAGTTAGCAGTTGAAATATAGCCAAAAGTACAAGTTTTCTTTGTATTTGTTTTTCCTTAAGCATGTATGGGGAGGGATTGAGAATGGTCAAATGACTTCTATTTTTAATTTTGATAAAATGTGATGTTGAATTAATTTAAAAAAAAAACTCATTTGTCACTTTTACGAAAGAGAATTTGAACGAGGAGAATCTGACTCTACAGAACACTTTATATTCTCAATACAACTCAACCATTATATAGCACACATAGATGTTGGGAAGTTAGAACCATACCCTAAGAAATAGAGACTAATTCCTATCCTAAGTTGTCGTGAACCAAATCTCACTAATTAAGGACTCTCCATTATCTTTCAACACTCCCCCTTAATGGAGAAGGAGTTCACAAATATGCCTAACATCTCCCTATAAATTTCAAACTTAATTTTGCCAAGAGGCTTAGTGAAAATGTCAACAATATTATCACATGTTTTACAATATACAAGATGGATTTCTTTAGATTGAACTTTCTCCCTTACAAAGTGGAATTGTGTATCAATGTGTTTAGTGTTCTTGCGAAACACCGGATTATTAGCAAGTTTGATTGAGCTCTAGTTGTCGCATCTGATAATTGTTGTATATTTATGTTCTTCCCCAAAATCCTGGAGAAGTCTTCGCAACCAAACTGCCTCACATGTTGGTGCGCACATAACTTGATACTCTGTTTCCGCTGAAGACAAGGAAACTATGTTCTGTTTCCTACTGCTCCATGTAATCACCCCAGATCCAATGTTGAATGCATAAATTGTTATGGATCTTCGGTCGTCTACATTTCCAGTCGAGTCGGAATCTGTAAACCCTGTCAATCTAACATCAAAAGAATCGGTATACATAATACCATAATCTATAGTTCCTTGTAAATACCTTAAAATGCCTTTTGCTGCAATCCAGTGACTCTCAAGTGTTTTTACCATAAATTGACTTAGCACAC
Organism: Pinus albicaulis; assembly: GCA_034641835.2. NCBI lineage: Eukaryota > Viridiplantae > Streptophyta > Pinopsida > Pinales > Pinaceae > Pinus > Pinus albicaulis. The sequence goes on from CM076575.1 coordinate 184,263,053, forward strand.
TAACTGCATAAGCCAAATTTGGTCTAGTAGTGGTTAAGTAGATTAGAATCCCAACCAACTGTCGATAAAGTGTCACATCTGCCTCTTTAGAGCCATCATCACACTGAATTTTAATGTTCTGTTGTAATGGTACTGTTGCAGCCTTACACTGATCCATCCTGAATCTTTCCAGTAGACCTCTAACATACATACCCTGGGACAGAAATTTTTTTCCTGAATCTCTCCAGATCTCAAGACCCAAACAGTATCTTAGTTCACCAAGGTCTTTCATTTCGAACATTTGTGAAATTTGCTATTTGATTTGTTTGATCAGATCAACAACATGAACTATAATAATTAGATCATCTACATACACATAAATCAACACTATATGCCCAATTTCATCTTTCATAGTGCATAGATTAGGGTCGTTTTTGCTTCTATTGTAACTGTGTTGCAGAAAAAATGAATCTATCTTTTCATACCATGACTTGGGTGCTTGTTTCAGTCCATATAAAATTTTCTTTAATCTAGAGATTGAATGCTCTTTCCCTTTCTGGACAAACCCCTCAGGGTTCTCTAAGTAAAACTCCTCTTTCAACTCCACATTTAAAAATGAATATTTTACATTTAGTTGGTGAATCATCCAGTGTTTTCTAGTAGTTAAAGCAATCTTCATTCTGATAGTGTTTAGTTTAGCTATGGGGGCGAAGCTTTCTTATAATCAATACCTTCTTTTTGTGAATACCCTTTTGCTACCAATCTAGATTTTAATCTATCTATGGTTCCATCTACATCAATATTGGGTTTACACAACCATTTACAACCTATGGTTTGTTTCCCTTCAGGTACTTCAACCAGCTCCCAAGTGTTGTTTTTGAGAATAGATTCATATTCCTGTTCCATAACTTCTTTCCATTCACTACATTGATTTTCTTCTCTATAACTAGAATGTTCAACAACATTTATCATAATAGTTATAAAGTCATTTTCCCTATATATAGCAGGAAATTGAATCTGCCTACATGATCTTCTAAGCGTTGGTGTAGCTTCCAACCTGTTTTGAATTTCCTTTGAAGGACTCGGCTCGATTGTTGTATCTGAACTTTCTGCTTCTACCTTTTTTGCTTCTCATGGAAGTTACATGTTTCTTCAATTCCTTCCACCAAAAACAGAATATCCCATTCCTCATTGCTTTTATCAGATTCATCATAAACCTTCTCATGGAACATGACATCTCTACTAACAAAAATTATGTGAGTAGAGGGATTAAACAATCTATAGGCTTTAAATTGTGAACAATACCCTACAAAAGTACATCTGATGGCTTTTGAATCTAGTTTTCTTCTATCTTCCTTTGGAATGTGGGAAAATACTTTAGACCCAAATACTCTCAAATGTTTTACTGCAATCTTGAATCCATATAATTCTTAAAAAGGAGTTTTAAACTCAAGACTTCTTGTAGGACTCCTATTTTTCAAATAAACTGCAGTATTCAATGCTTCAGCCCAAAAACCATTCGAAATATCCTTACCTTTCCACATACTCCTAGCACAGTCCACCAATGTTCTATTTTTTTCTTTCCGCTACCCTCTTCTGCTGAGGAGTATGGGGTACTGTGAATTGCTGTAATATTCCATGGTATTTACAATACTTGGCAAGTTCATCCTTCCTGTATTCTCCCTCTTCATTGGAGCGACGAATTTTTATGTGCCTCCCTATTTGTTTTTCTATCATATATCTGAACTTCTTAAAGTATTCAAATGTGTGACTTTTCTTACTCATAAAATATACCTAAGAAAACTTTGTGCAATCATCAACAAACAGTAGAAAATACAGTGCACCTCCTAATGAATTTGTTTGCATGGGTCCACATAGGTCGGTGTGCACTAGTTCAAGTATATCTCGCTAATTATTTTCTACTTGAACATGGAATTCTTCTCTATGCATCTTTCCTAACACACAAGCATCACCATAACTATGCACTTGTTTTAATGTAGGAACACCTCTTGCCATTTCCTTTTTCTGAAGTAACAACAAATTGTTGAAGTGTATGTGACCAAGTCTTTGGTGCCATAGCTCTTCCGTAGTAAAACTCGATGTTGTCACTAGGCGGAAAAGTGAAGCTGGGTTACACTTTTGTGAGAATCGGGGGCCGAAATTTTTTTTCGAAAATAGTTCGACCGAACTCATGATTCTTTTTAGATTGACAGCACATTGACGGCGCGGGAAAACAAATTTTTTTCTGGAGATGGGAAAACTGACAACAAACGTTCGGCCGAACTTCCAACAAAAGCTTGGCTGAACTTTGAGTTTGGCCGAACTTTTACTTTTAAAATAGTTCGGCCGAACTATTTTCTATAAATAAATCGCCCGTGAAGTTGATTTGTTTACCGATCTCATTATTCGCGCATATTTTCCTCACTATTTCTGCTGGTCTTTTTGCGCGTTTTCGCTCCTCCTGTCCACGTTGTTGGTCTACTACAGGTCTATTTGTCCACGTTGTTGCTCCTCCCATCCGTGATGTTGCTCCTTTCGTCGACGCTGTTGGTCTACTGCAAGGTATGTTTCTCCTCCCGTCTTCACGGTATGGTCTACTACAAATGGTGTATGGTCCTCTTGTTATGGACTTTTTTCTGAATGAGTGTAATAGACATTTCTATTAAGATAGTTATCTTTGTCTGGACACACCATCATTAGGTGTCTGTTGAATTTTATGGCATTTTTTGTGAATTTTATGGCTCCACACTAGCTATAGTCCTAGCACGGTTGACTTCCACCAGGGTTAGTAGCTCCACACAAATTCTACCATGCTAGTTGTTACGAATTGTTCACATGAAAGTTGTGTGATCTATTTCACACACTCCAATATTTCTCCACACACATACCTTTAAAATTTTTTCCAGTCTACTGCACGTTGCGTGTAATTCGAACAATACTCGAACAATGTTGTCCAACTCCTGGGGCTCCATAATGCACCAAAAGCTCCGCGTGATTGACATTCCAAGACTATAATAAAAAAATTGCGTGTTTGTTTCACGTTGGGTTCACCACATATACACATAGTATGTGTAGTTATTATTCATAAAATAGTTTTAGCAAACTCCTTTGATAGACATCCAACTTATTCACAATGGATGGGCAATGAATTCAAGCCTTGAATCTCCTCCTAAGCTGGCATCGTATCACGAGGTTTTCCTTTTGGCTTTCGATATCACAAATGATCTTCACACCTTCTGACAATTAAAATAACACTTGCAGGTCCAATGTAGACTTTAAACACAGTTCAATGCCTTAATATCTCTTCTTTAGGTTGTTTGTTGCGTCAGCTCACTTCCCAACAATTATTCAATTCTCCACATCAATCATGTGAGAAGCTCGTTGGCAATGGAAATAAGCATGAAGTAGAATTTGCACTCGTGGGCTGTAGATATTCTAGATTTTTCTTGTGAAATTTTGGCATGAAAATTCACAACTGGTGCCCCTCTCCCAAGAAAGTTCTCTTCTTAACAAGAACAACCTCTTTTTAACAACACTCTACTGAGAAAAAAAACAATTTCTGTTAAGATAGTCCTCTCTTTCTGGACACACCATCATTAGGTGTCTGTTGAATTTTACCATCTCTGTAATGCTGGTCTATATTAACATAGGATGAGTGGGGAGCATATTTAACACTGCAATTTCTCACACAATAAACCTGACTCCACAATATGATAATTTTTTTTCCATGTAGACAGGTTATCACATTGCCTTGATATTAAGCGATGCTCATCAATGTTGTTGGTTTCTTGATATGGTCTGCTAGTCAATGTTTTTCGGCTTATCACACTGCTCTCATATTAAACGATGCTGGTTAATGTTGTTTGGGTTCTTGATATGATCTGCTGGTCAATGTTTTTGGGTACTTGATATGTATTGGATATCAAATGGACTTCGGTACAGTATACTTTTCTTTTCTATTTTACTTGTTGCTATTTCACTTTGTTTTAGATGCCTTGGGAAAACTTGGATAATAATTATATTTCAGCATTATCATGAGGTTCATTACTGGTTTTTATATCCTGTCTCTGTATGTGACATGAGGATACTTATCAATGTCTGGGGTGGGACAAATTTTTTCTCTGGATGGACAAATTGGGTCCCAATCATTAGATGTGAGAATGTATTGGTTCATGGACTATTTTCTTCATATTATATAATCAAAACAACGTTTTTTCTCTTGTGAAGAAAAAGCATAGGATGAGTTTACTCTTTATCATTCCATGAATTCCCTCTACACTACTGCTGCCCTTCACTACACTGCTTCTCCTCCTGAACCTCAAACTTTGATTTTTTTTTAACTGATGTATGAAACCTTCAAATCTTCAGCTCAACTTGTAATTATGTGGCATAGCATTGGGACAGACTTTCGTAGTGCAGATTTCAGATTATTGGATAGATTTGACAATATGGCATAATCTCATATTATGCAATATTACTTGTCCAATTTGATTTGACAATAATGTTTGCGTTTTTTTAGTTGACTTTAGTACCACCTCAGTCTATCTGATGCTTTTTAGTAGCACGGTCTCTATTGAGGCTATCCATGATGTATGAAAAGAAATATGACATTAGACTTGACCTCCTGGTAGGCCATGAATGTATGAAAATAAGCAAAAGAATAATGGATAAGAAGTAATGTCAATCTCATTAAGGGAAAATCCTGCAAGGAAAAGAGTACCCACGAAAAGTGATATTAGAGTTGAAACTAAACATATAGGTAATTTACTGTAAATTTAACTATTTTTCTTGTTATTGACTTAGAGGCAGCCAAAATATGCTCTGTTTTTGTATGACTATTTTTTGATTGGGAGCTATAGTAGTTTTTTTTGAAGTTAACTTAGCTTAACATAGAAAGTTTTATGTTATCAACCCTATGGTTTAGTTTCAATTGATAGTTAATAGTTCCATATTTCATTTAATGTTAATTGTAAGTTAGCTCTATTAATTTACAGTTAACTTTTAACTTCATTAAGGAACTTCATAGAAAACTAATAATTCAATTGAAACTACTAATTAATAGTAGGGATCTTAGTTGCATTCAGTTGCATTGAGTCTTTATGCTTCAGATAGTTTTTTTAGTTGTTTGTTGGTTTATTTCTAGTTTTTTTTTAGTATAAAAATTCCACATAACCGGTGTTGCTGCAATAACCGGTGCTACTGCAATAGGCTTCATTATTTCAATAATTTCAAAAAACCTAATACAAGAAGTTTTAGTTTTTTTTTTCAAATAGAAAAAACAGTCTTTCTTATTTATTAGAAAAGAAAGTACAATTACATAGATCTTTCACAGTTCAGTTGGGCTTGTCTCTACAAAATATGAGAATCAAAACAAAAGTGTTACATATATGTCTTGTATATGCAACTGCTATCATTCACTAATTCTTTAGTTTGGTCAAAATCTTGAAAGAAAAAAAAAAAAAAAAACCAAAATGGGACATAGTACATTTTAAAATATCAAATTAGATGTATAAACTAAAAAGTAAGAATAATTCCATAATTAGTCATGGATTCATATTTGTATTTAGAATAATGAATAACCTCAAGTGATAATGAAACTTCTATTTTCTAAAGTATTTAGCATAACCTAATACAAAATGGTAGGTTATTACTTAAACAAACCTGCTTTGAACTTCCAAAGTGTTAGGTTATTTCTTACAAAGTGGACTTGAACTCCCAAACTGTTAAAGGTTATTGCTTACAAATTGGACTTGAACGCCCAAAATAAAACACATGTCTAAATGTATCTAAGAGTTATATGTATTTTTTTTAGGTTGGAGAAGTGTAGATGTTTATCAATACAAAATTTTGTTATTTAATAGTCAAGTTTTATAGTTATTATAATGAAATAGTTTCTCACAACAAATTTGATAAAATAAGTGAAATCTATATAATGAAGATTAATTTGTATTTAAGTTTTAGATCTTTTAATAACTAAATTTCTATTTAAATGAATCAAACAATCAAATGTAAGAAATATAAAACATAGTTAAACACAATGTAAGAAATAGAGAACATAATGAAACACACACATAAATATTTAGACAATCAACACAATTATTTTCCTAGGAAATCCTTATGGGAGACAAGCAACCCTAAAAAGTAATGATGCTCTACTCCTTTTTCCCTAGGAAATCCTTATGGGAGAAAAACAACACTAAAATGTAAACATGCTCTACTCTCTCTTTTCTGGTATGGAAAATATGTAAGTACAAAGAAAGAGGTAACCTCTCTGGAGTTAGCTAAGACTTTTGGTGTGTAAGGTTGCTATAAAAACCTAACTTCATACATTTTTCTCTCTAACTTCACTCTCCTAGTTGTATTTTCAACTATGGAACAAAATACAATAACACAAAATGGAACTCTTATTCCTCCTAGTGGCCAAGTATTTAACATAGCGCGATAGCCAACTAGGTGTAAGATTTGACTCTGTCAACCATTAACGAGGTTTGTGATTTTAGACCTTTTAGAGTCTTGTTAAAATTCCACATGTAGCTAGCTTGCTATGTATGAGTAATGGGGCTAAAATTAAATTCTCTCGTACCATGGTGGTCAACATGATAGGTCAACTTACTAAAGCCATAAATTTTGAATGAACTTCATTTGATGTTTTTCTTCCCCCATTGGATATGTCTTTAAGTGTAGAATAATGGTCAAGATTTCGGCACAAGGGATAATCGTTTGACCCCCAGAAATGTCATCTAATACCTCAAAATGACTCCAAAAGGTTTTAGACCCCAATTCTCCACCCACCATTAAAATGACCCTATAAGTTTATTCTTTCAGTTTTTTCACTCTATAAGCATCAAAATATATGAAAAATAATATAATTATCCAATATAGATCATTATTTAATAATTTTTTAAAATTATGAGTAAGATATACATCATGGAATTTAAATAAATAGTGTTAATTCATTGAACACCCTTGTACATTCCTTGTTGATACTTTGAAAGTAATTCGTTTTGAAAAATAATTTGTTTATGGATTCTTTTTTCTACATTCTCTCAACCATATAAAAAACCTTCTTATAATATTTGAAACCATCTATATACAACTTTTTATTTGTTTCGATAGGAATTAACATATTGAAATATTAATTGTATTTATGTCTTGTGTGCTAAGGAAGGGAGGTCGTGAACCTTAGGAGAAGAGATAGTATTTGTTAAGTTAGGAGGGATGCTTTTTATGAGATAGAATTAATTTAAAATGCTTCTTAAGATTATGTAACTTTCTAACCATAATTACAAATTTATTTATTTTTTTACTTATCATTTAGTTGCTAAAAGTTGAAGAATTTATGTTGGTAAATAATTAATTATGTCTATTTAAATCATTTACCACTTTTGGGTTTTTCGTTTTCGTGGTTTCATTCATAATTTCACTTTTTTTCATTGTCAATTTCAACTTTTCACACCACATGTGCACAGTCAAAGGACCTAAGGCCTTTCCCATACCAAACTATGTTCTTTTAAAACATGTTTTCTTGGTGATATGGATGATTTAGAAATGATTGGGAGAGAAAAATTCCTCATTTAATACACAATATGTTTGGTTCATGCCACTAAGCCAAGAATTTTAAATTCAATTGACTTTTAATATAACCAACTAAATCCTGCAAAAAAAGAATAAAACAATTTATGTTAGGGTTGTGGATTTAGGCATTGAAACAACACACCATGATATTTCAAATTTAAAAATAATGGTTTGAGTCCTAGGTAGCTTAGAATCCTATCCAGAGGTTTGTTTTCAAAATAAGGATGCACTCCCATTTGATTCTCATGATTAGGTTGTAATCATGAGGCTCTCGCTCAAGAGTGGAACTTCCCAAAATCTTGTGACGTCTTGTCACAAACAAAACCATCAAACTGAAAAACACATCATGCAAGAAACATAGCTCACTGATATATCATTTTTCTCCTTCAAAGAAAAAAAATTCACATCATGTGAATATCTCCATATACTCTTACATATTGGTGTACAAAACCATCAACCAAACACAAGTCGACAAAACATGCATCTTCAAACAACTGACTCAAATCAAATAATATCATGTACAAATTTCCATATTTGTTGCATCTAAGTGTGTCAACATAACTCTACTTTCAACATCTTGCTTCATGCAACATGCACCATACTTTGAATTTGCAAAGAAATTATCAAAATACATGCAAGGCCTTAATTGGATAAGAAATCTAACCATCCCTTACCAAACCATTTCAATGGTGCTTCTTTCAGCTGCACTTCATCATCATGTGAATCATCCTGACCCTCATCGATTATGGAATCCTCTTTTCCATTCTTGTAAATATCTCTTTCCACCTTCTTCAAATGTCATGGATGACTTGTTGGATACAAAGCCTAACACTTGCCTACAAGGTGACCTTTCTTATGGCAATGAGTGAAAAACAATTGCATCTTATTTTCAACATCATTTTCCTTGTCCAATGGGGCTTTGACTTTTTGCCTCATTTATTTATGAAGTTTCATGTGCATGGATATATTCTTCCAACGTCTATAAACATTATGATTATTCAAACCACAAAAGGAACATGCAAACTTTTCCAAATCTTATGTGAATATTTACCATGTTTATCATAATCAAAAGCAGTTTGATTAAAGGAAGATTTATACCTTGAACATTCACCTTTGTCGCCTTCTTGAGGAGGTGAATTTGATGAGGTAGTGTCTCTCCTCGGAATACTAGAAATGAATTCAATGATTTTAGAGCTTTCAACATCCTTTTCTTTTACGTTCTCACTAGCTGCATGATTATTAACATCTTCTTGCAAAGTGAGTGTCAAACTTTTCCATTCATCATAAACACAAACTTCACAAGCTTGAGGTGATGAACACGAAATTAAATTCCTTCTTGGAACAACTTCACGTGCCTCCTTGGCTTTGGAGAATTCTCAATCATGTTTTCCATAACCATGACCCAAATAATTAGGCCTTTCCTCAACAAAATTTGGCTCGACTAGATGCCTTGTACATGTTTTCCTTTAACCCTTTACTTTCATAGCCCATTTTCATCAAAAAATTGGACCTTATTCCTCTAGTGTGTCACATTCACTTTGAGACGAAATTGAAGACAAACTTGAATTGCATACCTCTTTTTCATTCACATACTTGGCTAAGGTTTCCTTTGCATCATAGAGTTGAATCTCCATGTCATGCATCCTTGCTTGGTTTTCATTTGCAATATGGAGTTGAGTCTCCATCTCATGCATATTTTCAAGAATTTATTGCTTCTCCTCATCCTTGGAAATCAACTTCTCTTGAAGGATAATGTTCTCCCTATTATCTTCATACATCTCTTGCACCATATCATTCATGATGTAGAGCTTCTGCATCATCTCTTTATCAAATATTTTTGTTAAGGAATACTGATTAAAAGAGATAATTGATGAAGCTTCCATCACACGTGTAATGCATAAAAATCTTCTTTGTCGTGATTTTAGAACTGATCTCTTAATATTGACTTTCTCTTCATACACATAAACTTGCACACAACTAAACTCTCCTTGCATAAATACAAAAACCAGTAGCTAATTCTTCTAGCTAACCTTGACTAAAATGAGCTAAATTGTACTTTGATACCAACTTGATTTGAATATGGACAAAACAGTTTTGTTGTGCTATCTCCCTCATCAGTTAAATAAAAATGTGTTTAGGATCCTCTGAAGTTAGCCAATTGGGAAGGGGTTTATGTGTCCAGCTTTAAGTGTATTTTGAGAGAAATTTATGAGTTAATTAGCTTTTAAAAACTCATGTGTACAACAAATAAAATGCAAAATTTTTATTTTGCAATTTTTTTTCCCTCAATCCAGATTCCGATCATTGGACATGTAAGAGGAAGAAAGAGGGAATTCACTTTTCAAATTCTAGACCTTGTCTAAACCAAAATAAACTAGAGGTTCGGTTTTCAAATACATTCACTTATTTGGAAAAGTTCTAGCTACCAAAAGTCCATATGCCAATCTACCTCCCAAGAAATCCATTTATTACACCACTGGTTAGCTTTTTTTCTTCCTATATTATTTATCAACCTCTTTGAGTGATTCTTGAAATGTGAATACTTAAATCCTTCCTAAAAATTTGAGCTCTAAAACGATAAGACATACAAGGTCATTTTAAGTCATTCCTTTACCCAATTATAGAAACCAAGTGAATATTTCTACATATTGATTTTTTTCCCATAAATTGTACAATATAGGTCAATTTTTTCCTTTAACTTATTTAAATATTTTTAGCGCACAATTGTTCAATGGTTTGATGAAATTTCATTGATAAAGGCATGTTATGCCAATCCATGTTGCATATTTCCATTAACAATGTTTACTTACATGTAAAACAATGTTCTCTCTGCTTTTATGTTATTTTGAGTTTGCTTTTAGTGCTGAAATTGGAATATATGATATTAATTTATGACTTGCAATTATGCTGCTGAGATACTATTCTTTTTCTCTACTATATTGTTATTTCTAGTTCTTTGGGTGCTTTCTTCATATATTTTTTTTTTACTAATTGAAGGGATTCATAATTCTATATTTTACCATATTGCTTGCTAGTTCCATGTAGATTTAATTGACATATAATAGGTGGTTTCTATTTTTGGGATGTCTGTAAAGTTTTTGGCACATCATATTGAATTTCTATAATGTGTAGCTCCCTAAATTCAGATAGAATATTCATTGAAAAATGTGAGGGGGGTTTCATAGATTTCCAAACAATTCACTAACTATCATGATAAAACATGCAATTAAAGGGGTACCTTATTTGTCATTAGGAATGGATCACAAACATTATTATTTCCCTAAAAAATTGTGATAATGTAAATTCAAACATCATTAACATGATAAAAATATTTGGTTGGCTTCTTGTTCTTTGAAATAATGAGGAAAATTGTTAACAACTTATCAATTTGGGGTAGTGGTGGAGGAGTACATGTACTAGCTATGGTGATTCTTGCCTTTAGCAATCAAAAAAATTAGATTCATGACTTGGCCTTCTACTAGAATTTTGTGATTCCATAGAGAAAGTAGCTCGGGAGTATGAGAACCAATAAATTGTTTCCTGCTCATAGTGCAAAGAGATCCCCTAAATATTCTTGCAAGTGGCATAGATATTGCACATCCTACTAACTTTTGCATTTGAAAAAAAAATTGCATCTAAATATTGAAGTCTTGCATATGTAGTTTATTTGTTTTCCGAAATAAAAATTTGAGCATCTTAGCCATTGTTAAAATCAAACAAGAATTATTTCTTCTCTTACACACTTGATAAATAGAATTCCAGCTCTAATAATCTATTGAGGTCTATGGAAGTTAATGGCCTAAGACACTTTTTAACCTAAGAGAGAAACCTGTTAGGAAATGGGTGAAGTTGGTATTACACACCCAATTGGATAACCTCGAGGAGAAAACATTTCTCCCACTTTATTTGTTGGCATAACCCAGTAAGTGTTATTCACTAGCATGTATTTTGTAAAGGCCTTGACCTAGTTCCAATTCAACTCCATCCACTAGGTTGTAGAGGATTCCAAGCCTAATTTCATGAAAAGTAAGTTGGGGATGATCACATTGACCTACTTGTTGGCATGTCTATGAAGATTAACTACCTTGAACTCTTTTTCTGCATAGGGAATGAGACACATTCCCATGTCTGAGAATGAAAACGTTCTTTGATATTGTTAATGCCTCTAGTGTTTACTTCTACAAGTTCTATAGGCAGAGTCTGTAAAGGGACAGGTAGCCTCTGGATCTCATCTTTTATGAAAGGTGACATATCTAATAAATGCCCCTACAGTCAATCTCTGGAATGGATCTAAATAGAAGTTCTTCATTTTAATATCCATAAAACACAACAACTTTAAGGTAAACTATGTACATGTGTCATTTCTCCCACAAACTGAAGGCTTCCTCTAATATCCATAAAACACAACAATTTTAAGGTAAACTATGTACATGTTTCATTTCTCCCACAAACTAAAGGCTTCTTGTAATATCCATAAAACACTTGCCACTTTAAGGTAAACATGTGTGTAATTGAGTTTCACACATCAATTATTGCTTTGAAAGTTGTGTTCTACATAATTTGTGTACACTAAACTACAAATTGATTTTCTGAAATCTATTTTGTGTAAAATTCCACCAATAGATACATATATATCATGGAGGATGAACGACGAAGATCAGCCGAATCCCGTATGGAGGTTCAGGGATTGGGGGATGTTCACGGTATTTAAATATAATCTTAAATCTCCATACATGTGTGTACATATGGAACTGATTTTTTATTAACTTTGTGAGTTAAATTAGTTGTTAATAAGTTTCATTTTTTAATTTTTAGGAGGTAAGAGGAGAAGGGTTTCTACTCCATCCATGGAGCATGCTCATGGTTCAGCCAGTCGTGGTATGGTTCATGAAATTTAATAAATGAATATGTATATGTATTTATATGTACACATGAATGTATTTTTCAATTGATTATAAATTCATATTTTCTTATGAAGCTTCTCTCTCGTCTCGAGAGGTTGGTGGTGGTTCAAATCCACTTAGAGGGCCATCAATGAGTGGTAGCAGGTTGCGTGAAGGGGGTGATATTTATTCCCTTGAAGTCCAATCAATGGCTTTTGGTTCTCAGCAGTGTCATTTTGGCTTTGGTTCTCAGCAAGGTCGTTCTGGGTCTGGTTCTCAGCAGGGTCATGTTGGAGAAGATGCTAACCAACAACCTCAAGGTTGCAATCAATTTCAATATTTTTTTCATTAAATTTGTATAATTTTTTTTACATGTGTTTTTTCTAATATACGAAATTTTATATATATTGATGCAGAGGCTGAAAATGTTCCAATTAGTGGTCAAAATAGACGCAGGGCAAACCACTACATTCAAGAAGAAGGTTGTCTACCCAGTACAACTTATCCAACCGAAATTACTGATATACCACGGGAAACAAACATGGCTCAATGCACCTTACAAAGGTGTGAAAGACTTCATGCAAAATTGTAGAGAGATCTCGTGGTTTTGTCTCTACCTGCTGAGAGTCAACAAAGCCTTGAAATTGTTACACATTCATTGGGCGAACTTGTAAATGTGTACAAAACTTTTGGGCCAACGACTGATACATTTGTAGAAGTGATGAGAAGGAGAAAGGAAACAGTAATGGGTCCAGATAAATGGGAGGATGTAAAAGAAAAAGTTACAAAAGATGTGGCCAAGTCAATGTTTAATTTCAAGGAAGGGACAAAAAGAAAATTTTTGAAGGTGCAATATTTCAAGCACCGAGACATAGATCGCTTTTTGTATGATAGGCACCTTGCGGCCTATGGAAGGCTCCCATGGAACGACAAGGTTCCTGTTTATTTTTCACAAATGTTTTGCGTAGAATTTTTTTCGAGTATGAAACCCAACTACAATGACCTTCCGTTAGAATTTTTTGGCCCGAGGAAAGGTCGATGATATAACCGTAAGGGCGCCAAGTGAGATGTGGATTTTCCTCGCCCTGAGCCACCATTGGTGAGTCGACCTTTTCGGGTCGAAAATCTACGGTCAAAGATGGATGCGAGTTCTCAAATAAGTTGAGAAGCAAGGGATGTTATGATCAATAATGTTTGTAACGGATTGGGTGGAGTCGATGTTGGTTTAAATCAACAAAGAGCACGTGAAAATTCACATGCCAATTTTGTGTATTGTACAGATCAGGAGATTGACAACATGAATGTTGAAGATCTCCGAATATATGCAAAAAATTGTCACAATGATTTGCAAGACCTAATTCTTCATGAAGAAGAGGGCACCAGAACGGTATGTGTAACTAAATGACCTTAGGGTTTGAAATTATTTTAACATACATATACATGTGTACAATTTGTAATAAATACATGTGTATGTACATGTATACATTTATTTGTATTTACATTAATCTAACAAAAATGTATGATTATATGTTAAAACACCATTTGCAGTTCTCACACATGATGCATGACGAAAATGTTAATATCATGTTCGGGACCTCTGGTTCAAACAATGCAAATGGGTTTGACCATCAAGATATGTTGGCAAATGTTAGTGTTTTTTAAGTGATTTTAAAATAAATAATTGTGCACACATGTACATGTATGTATATATAATTTGATAAAATGTTTTAACAGATACCGATTCCGTCCGATGTTTTTGGGATGGTGGTACCTTCTTCTTCCTTGGGAGATGTACCTTCTACTTCCTTGGGAGATGAGCCACAAGTATGGACAATTTTTCACAAGTTTAAAATTTATGTTTAAAAGTTATATATATATATATATATATATGTGTATATATATATATTCTACCTCAAAAATTTCCTTTAAAAATTGATATCTATATATCTATATATATATATATATATATATATAGAGAGAGAGAGAGAGAGAGAGAGAGAGAGAGAGAGAGATCTATATTTTGAGTTATTTAAATTTTTTTGAATTTAGGTTCCTATAGAAGATTTTTTTAATCCGCGGACTCTAGCGACGGAGATAGGAACATCCACAGCATTTGAACAAGTTGTCTTTAGTTCCTTTTTTTAATATTATTGAAAATAATTTTATATATGTACACATGCATTTTCATTTGAAAGTTATATATATATATATATATATATATATATATATGTGTTTAACTGTACATGTATATTGTACAGTTTACCGCTGCAGATGTTCCTATGGGAGAACTTGTTCATCAAATGGAGAGGGAACCTCATGAGGTATTGCATGATTTTTTTGTTATATTTTGTTTTTTACATGAAGTTCTAGATATATATATATATATTCTCACTCATTTTTAAAACATCAAATTTTAATGTTCAAGTACATGTGCATTGTGTATGTAAGTTTCCCATGATGCTTCACATGATAGGGCGCGGATTGAGATCCAGATAGGAAAGACACTAGATCCGTCTCTATTTGATGGACATGATTTGTAGATTTGATTTCAAGATTTATATGGTCTTAAAATTTGTTATTTACTTGATACAGTCTGATACTTGTGAGATCTACAATTTTTGGACATATTTTATTACATTGTTAATATAATTTGTTTTGTTTCAAAAAGTTAATTTTTGAATGGTTTTAGTACTTTTGGCATGTGAATGTGAAGTAATGTTGTCATCTATAAATTAATTTTGTCATCTGAACTACATTTGGCATGTTATGTAATGACACATGTTATAATTTGTTTTTTTTTTTTTTTAATTTAAGTTTTGGATGCTTGGAGTACATTTGGCATGTGAAGTAATGTTGTGATCTATAATTTTTTGTTAAATTAAAAGTTAAAAGTTTTGGATGGTTTCAATCTAAATTTGACATGTGATATAATGTTAAATGTTTTTATTGGATAGTTGAATTATAATTGGCATGGCATGTGAAGTTTTTAAAACTCAATTTTTGGATGGTTTCAATCTACATTTCGCATGTGATATTTAATGTTTTAAATGTTTAATGTTTTAATGTTGCACAATATATAATCAAAAGGTTTTTAAAACTTAAGTTTTGGATGGTTTCAATCTACATTTGGCACATGTGGTATATAATTTTAAATGTTTCTATTGGATCTAGTTGAACTATAATTGGCATGGCATGTGAAGTAACGTTGCACGATATATATAATCAAAAAGTTTTTAAAACTCAAGTTTTGAATGGTTTCAATCTATATTTCGCATGTGATATTTAATGTTTTAATGTTGCATGATATATTATCAAAAAGTTTTTAAAATTTTAAAGTTTTGGATGGTTTCAATCTACATTTGGCACATGTGGTATATAATATTAAATGTTTCTATTGGATAGTTGTTCACTATAATTGGCATGGCATGTCAAGTAATGTTGCACAAATCCCTTTTGGATGGTTTAAGTACATTTGGAATCTTAAGATTGCTTTTGTTCTCTACATGTAGTCTTGTTTGAATGAAAAATTTTCCAATAGGAAGAACATATTAGCTTTTCAATCCAACTAACCATGTATCAATTGAGCTCTAATTGAAAAAAGAGTTTAAAAAGAAGTAGATATATGTACAAATTATCCCTTTAATTTTGATTGGAAGTATAAGTCTAGTATATATATATATGTTTGTTGAATTTGGGTCAATGTCGTTAATGCACTCAAATAGGTAGCCTTGTTGATTTATTTACATTGTGGAAAATTTTTACCAGAAAATCAAACTAGTTTTTCATCAATGCACATAGAAAAACTACTTGGAAAAATTAATTGCATTCTAGAACATATCTATCCAATACAAGTAACATTTTTCAATAATGCACATTGAACATATCCGACCATTGGACAAACAAATTTTGTAAGTTAGATTTTCAATCAGGAATAGAGATGTGGGTCAAATCCCACCAAAAGTCAAAGTAGTGCTCCGAGTCTCTTGTCTGAAAGGAATATTCATACAAAACTATACTGTAGATGATTTATTTACGTTGTGGATACTTTTTACCAGAAAATCCAACTAGTTTTTTATCAATGCACATAGAAAAAATACTTGGAACAATTAATTGCATTCTAGAACATATCTATCCAATACAAGTAACATTTTTCATCAATGCACATTGAACATATCCGACCATTGGATAAACAAATTTTTTAAGTTAGATTTTCAATCAGGAATAGAGATGTGGGTCAAATCCCACCAAAAGACAGAGAAGTGCTCCGAGTCTCTTGCCTGAAAGGAATCTTCGTACGAAACTATACTGCGGATGATTTATTTACATTGTGGGTACTTTTTACCAGAAAATCCAACTATTTTTTCATCAATGCACATAGAAAAACTACTTGGAACAATTAATTGCATTCTAGAGCATATCTATCCAATACAAGTAACATTTTTCATCAATGCACATTGAACATATCCAACCATTGGACAAACAAATTTTTTACTAGATTTTCAATCAGGAATAGAGATGTGGGTCAAATCCCACCAAAAGTCAGAGAAGTGCTCCGAGTCTCTTGTCTGAAAGGAATCTTCGTCCAAACCTATACTGCAGATGATTTATTTACATTGTGTCCATACTTTTTACCAGAAAATCGAACTAGTTTTTCATCAATGCACATAGAAAAACTAGTTCTAGTTAATTGCATTCTAGAACATATATATTGAGTACGTAAATAATTTTTCATCAATGCACATAGTAAAACTACTTGAACAATTAATTTCATTCTAGAATATATATATATCCAATACATGTACAACATTTTTCATCAATGCACATGTATAGAAAAGCTACTTTCAATTGATACTAGAGCACGTGCTTGTACCAAAACAATTTGTACATGTGCAAACACTTGCACAAATAACATAAGCAACTCAATTTTTAGTTGAGTACTGGAAGTTCTAAAACATATTTAATCCAAAGAGAATAAATTGTTGGACAATTCAATCAAAAAAATTCTAATGGAATTCCATCTTCAATAATCCGTTCATGATCGGATTTTGACATTTTCCATCTCTTAATTTTCGATTTTTTCTTTGATTGAACTTCTGTCAACTTTATGTGTGCTGCACAGACCAAGTGACTATATTGACAACTTATGGAATCAGGTTCATAGTCTTCAAAGTAAACAAAGTCTCCACTTTGATGAGTTTTTCTGAAAAAATAACCTTTCAGTATAATAGACCCTCTGTCATATTGAAATCCGTGATCATTATAGTTTTGTAATAATTTCATTTTTCATTCAGTGCAATGCATCAAATAATACTTCACATTTTCATCGTTGTCAATAGGTGCAATTACAACAAAAACATCTCCTGCACAATAAAACAAACTTAACAAAATTATACATATTTAAATTTATTTCTAGATCTTTAAATCATTAGAAAGTAATTCAAATGTTACCTTCTCTAACAAGATCAGAAACTCGATCACCATCAGATGATATCGTAGTTTCCTCTGATTGCATTTCTTCAAACATTGCAACAAACATTCTGCCCTTTGTATTTAGCTCTGTATGTTTCCAATCGTTCACATACATTTTGTTTTCACAAACGTCATTGGATTTTGTGTTGTCTATGCAAACATAAAAAAAAACAAGAATATTTTCTTTTATCCAATGTAAACACATTTCTGGATGAATTTGTTTGAATTGAATGCAATTTTCGAGTCCCTTTTATTGTTTCAACGTCACTTCCAATTGATCTCTCTACGTCTTCGATCCCAATATGCCAGAAACACCTTTATATGGAAAATTAGAAGAAGAATTTGTAAATATGATATCAAAATAAAATCAGCTATAATCATTGCATGAGAAATGTACAATGTTTAAAATTAGATTTCCAATATAAATTAAATTGAATGTACCTTCGCACTTCCCTTGATGGGTTAGTCTCATGGCTCAGAGAAACGATGCACCATTGAACAACTTCTTTAGCGTTCACAAGTCGGCTTGCAGAGTGGTTCATTTGATATCTTTGAAGTGCTCGTTTTATGCATGCTCTTGCACTGTCATGTTCTCCTTTTCCATGGCTAGTCTCAAAGAAATTCCAACAATGTTTAATGCAGGTTTTCTTATGAAGACAACACAACCAAAAGAATGATCGTGCAGATTTGAATTGACCTGCGCATCCGTTTGACCATATCCAATGTTCACTGAATGTTATTCCACGATTTTTCAAGGAATCATATTTTTTTCCAAAACAATGTTGTACAAAACATGTATCATGTGTATGATCGTCACTGATATAAAAGTGATATTCTTTAATGATATGTCGATTTTCACTCATGATTTCTATATGATCGACATTTTGTTCAGCATGTCTATATAGAATATGGACGAGCATGGAGACTTGGTTAGAATGATAGTATTCACTCTGAATTTCTTTTTGTGGAACAAATGTGTAGTTTTCTGCAAAATCGATCACTGAAAAAATGGTCCCTGGTGGAAAAAATTCACGAGATTTTTTGAATTGCAAGTCTTTCCATCGATCTCTATGGGAATGCTTGGTGTATTTGTAAATTTCTGCCTCAAACTTTCTCAAAAAGTCTATTAGAAAATTTCCGTCTTCTAGTAATTCAATTCTTTTAACACTATTTGAACCTTGAATCGATGTATCGATATATTCATATCTCTTCCATTTCACTTTCATGTTGGACAATGATTGATCATTTATATCAATACGATATTTGTTTTGAAATTTAGTCAAATGTCCACAATCATCGCATTTTTTACCACCAACACATTTATTTTTGTAAAATAGTTCATCGCTTTCTCTTTCACATAGAATTTGAGATATGAAATCATGGATAGTGGAAGGAGGAGGTGAATCCTTCCATAATGGTCTACCGAAATCAAGGAATGTGTCATAATATAACTCAAATTCCACATGATAACGGCAACAACAAGTGTCATGTATGGTGATAGGTTTTACATACCATGGTTTTTGTTGAACAAAAGCATTGAGTGAAACATGAATTTGACGATTCTCTTCTTTGAACTTGTTTAATAACTCTATCTGAGTGGTTTCCAAGAAATATTTTTCATGTTCTTCGTACTGATTTCATGCTATTCTTCTTCACATTACATGACTTGCAGTTGGCGAAACACGTGAATTGTTCTTCCAATATTCATATATTATTTTTTTAACATTTTCTCCAAGTTTATCTTTGTATGGTTGCCTACAAATAGCTCTCCAACAAGCGAGTTCATCATTTACATCTATTTGCAGCCGAAATTTCCAATGTTTGTGCAAATTTTTTCGCGAGGTTCCCAGTGCTTGTGCCATAGATGTTACCAAACGATTCTCTTGAGTACTTGATGAAACCATTGCCATCTGTATTCCTCTACGTACAATTGAAACATCTTTCTCTCTAGATCTCTTAATTGACTTTATAGCACTACTCATATTTTTTATCACATCTTCCTTCATTTTTTTTTATCTTTGGTTGATTTTCGAATACCCAATAGTGTCGTAGCTTCTTTTAATTTTCTTAATGATAGGAGAAATGATATTCTTTGTAACTCCGGGTACATACATTACATTATGGATATGACTAATATTACCATCAGGAAAAATAATAGGAATGTTGTCGTACCCTTTGATCTGATGACTTCTATCATCACCAAGGTAGATTTGTGCTCCGTTTTTTATTTATTTAAAATCTTTGAACCATTGTTTGTTTCCCCTTATATGTGTGGAAGCTCCCGAATCCACATATCAGATGTCTGGTTCGACATTTTCATGAAAGTCTGCCATGAACAATCTGAAGTCCTGAACATGGTCATCATTTGTGAAATGACTTGCATGTCTTTTATGCCTCTCTTATTCTTCATGAAATTTCGTTTTCCTTCATTCCTTAGCCATATGATTGTTTTTTCCGCAATAAAAACATTTACTATAGAGTCATTTCTATTCAGATACATACCTTGAGCTTGATTTGGTCTTTTCTGTAGATTTCCTCCATTTTGTTGAGATGGATTTCCTTTTTCTTTGAAGACTTTATTCTTTGCCATTAATGCAAGATCTGCAATCTGGGGTTTTAGAGTCAATCTTCTTTCTACTTCTTGCATTAATATTCCTGTCAGCTCTTCAAACATAGGGATTTTCTCTCTTGCACTTATCCCAGTGATAAACATTTGGTAATGATCAGTCATACCATTCATGGTAATCATGACCAAATCTACATATGCAACTATCTCACTGATATCTGGCAATTTTTTCTTCAGATCTTTGATCTGTGATATGAAAGAAGCAATTGTTTCATTCTCCTCCATATTTATGGATAGAATCTTTCTCTTCAATAATAGAAGACGATTTGTATTCTTGATCTCATACAAATCCTTCAATACCGTCCAAATTTCACTTGCTGATTTGCATTCTCTGATATGCAGCATGATGCAGTCTTTCAATGACATCTTCAGCATCGTCTTTTCTTTGCCTTCTCTCTTGTCCCAGTCTTGAGTCATTGGGGCTCCTGCTGTTGGTTTCAGCTCATCCCCATTTGCAATGGTCCAAGCACTCTGTGCTTCTAACACAGTCTGCATCTTAAACTTCCAATTAGAGTAATTGGAACCATCGAGTTTATTGCTCTCGTTCAAGTATGTTTTGATTATTTGATTATTCATCTTAACGATTAAAAAAAAACTTCAAGTAATTGACAGGAAAAAAAAATGATGGATCTACCCCAGATCCTTACAGAAATCAATATCACGATACAGATCTACATGATCTACGATTAATCGAGCAGGTTATTTTGCACACTGTGCAACAGACTCTCGACTCCTCTGCACCATCAAGATCTACTTTAGATCTCTTCCTTCATCGACGAACTTTCACCGAATCTCTTCCTTGGCAACCTTTCACCGAATTTATTCCTTCATCAGTGGTGCCCACTGACTCAGATCTATTTCAGATCTCCTTGGCGCACAAATTGACCCAATTTCCATGATTGTCGCGTCGGAAATGAAACTCAGTAAGTGTTCCCCTAATCAACGCCTCTACTCAGCTCAATTTCGCGCCATTGGCGCGACTGTTACTGTAGGAAACGCAACGATCAACGCAATTGTTCTTCAATAATCCATGTTGATCCACTCAATGCCTGAAAAAGAAAAAAAATCAGTCAGTCATTAGGGGCTTATCCTCTGCCACTTGAATACTCACAAGGGTCACAACACTCTCGCTATGATTCGACCCTGAAGCTCTAATCCCATGATAAAATGTGATGTTGAATTAATAAATAAATAATCTCATTGGTCATCTCTACGAAAGAGAGTCTAAATCAGGAGAGTTTGTCTTTGCAAAACACTCTAAATTCTCAATAAAACTCAACCATTATATAACATACATAGATGTAGGGAAGTTAGAACCATACCCTAATATATAGAAACTAATTCCTATCCTAAGGTGTCGTGAACCAACTCTCACTAATTAAAGATTCTCCATTATCTTTCAACAAATCTCACTTTTCATGAGGTTTGAATTTTCTATTTAGTGGGAATTAAATACTTATCCCTTTGAGATAGTTTTAAATCCTCTTTGAACTTGCTACTTAGTAAGAATTAAACCCTTATCCTTTTGAGATAGTTAACTTGCTATTTAGTGAGAATTAAACCCTTACCCTTTTGAAATAGTTTTAAATCCCCTAAAATAACTTTTATCCTCAATCTCTCTCAATGATATTTGAACTTGCCACACCTCCCAGAAATCCAACTAGTTTATACCTCAAATCCAACTAGTTTATACCTCATAAATATAATTTTAAAACATCCATCAATTTAAAACATCCATCAATCAAAACGGAAACAATTAAGTCAATCGCTATAATTTCTAATAACAAGTTGTAAATAGATAAATTAGGTAGATTCGGGATAACAAAATTATTATGTGAGAAAACCAGTTATTGCTATAAAAAAATTATAAACCAGTTATTGCTACGAAAAAAATACATTACTTAACTTATAAATCATTCCCAACACGTTCCTTAGGAGTTTTGCAGAAATCTGAATAAATTATACATGAACCTTTTAAATGCGAACACAAAACTTTTGAGTCAACGATCGTTCGGAAAATTCTCAGTCCACGTATCTCTCTCTATATATATCTGGAGACCAGAAAGCTGGGAAGTTGCAGCTGAAGATTTATTAGAAAATAAAGATTAGGTAGCGATTGTAACGTTGTTTACTTAAGTTTGTTTTGTTATGCAGTGACTGTAATGTTTTTGGACAGTTTTTAAAACTTAAACTTCCTTTCAATTGCAGCGAGAAACGACATCTTGTCATTCAAGCTAGTGGATATCGTGTCATTGACCTTTGCTGAGAATCTGAAATGAGCACGGATTAATGACTTAAATATCTAATATTTTTTGTGCCTGCGAATTACAAAATAGATCCAAAGAACAGAAACGGACATCCGTCGAAAAACAAAGCTTCAATCGTCTTATTGGCACGCATTTCGATACATTGATTAAAAAATGAAATGCAACTGTAGTATGACAACAGATGAATTCCAACCTTTTGACTTTTTCTTCGCCACAAAACCACACAATAATTGTCATTCCCTAAATAAAGTGCAGTTGTAGTGTGGACGCAGACAAATTCCAACCTATTGACTAAGTGCGGTTGTAGTGTGAACGCATACAAATTCAAACCTATTGACTTTAACTTCAGAGAGGAATCCTGAGCATAATTTCTATTTTTTTAAGTAATTGTTTTTAGTGTGATTTTTGGAGTTTAGGTAAAATTTAGATTTGTGTTGTTTAAATTTGTTATTTTGATTGTATATATGAATTTAACCTTCTCAAAAAATTCAAAAGTACTTTGATTATGCAAAATTACTCATCAAACTTGTGATTTAAATAAATTCTTACCAAATTTTAGAAAAATTATACTAAAAAAATCCATAAATTTTTTTTCCAAAAAGCACACTAAAACATCTAAATTTCTTAACTCGATTTCTTTATGGTCATAGCATTGCATGTCAAAAAAAAAGAATTCGAATCGTTTTCCTTGAACTCGTTTCTCTTTGAGTGTGCATTGGTTTTGGGTCCGCAATATGCACCCGACCACAACATTAAATGCTGCTGTGGAGGATGTTTAGATCTTCGTGACTACTAAGTATTTGGAATAACATAATTAGTCCCTTTCGCTACGGGACTAGAGTAATCTGAATGGTGGCGCTATCACCCGACCACATCATTAAATGTTGTCATGGAGGATGTTTAGATCTTCGCGACTACTAAGTATTTAGAATAACATTATTAGTCCTGGCCGCTACGGAACTAGAGTAATCTGAATGGTGGCGCTAACATCAATTTGAGCTGATTACTTTCACTAATAACGAATGTTTTTAGGTTGGCGGTGTATTTTCCGTAATGCAATCTCTTTCACCATCTTATTTTATCTCTTCTCCAGGCAGGAAGGCTGTAACGTTATGTTATATTCATTTGTTTCATTCCATTTTTTTCAAATATTTTTCAAATATAAACTAATCCTTAGTTGATTAACGTTAAATATTTTGTTTTCGTCTTCCAATGTTATGGTTTTTGTAATATATATGTATCTTCATGCACACGCCTCACGCCACCCCACATGGTGATGACATGGCTATATGCATGTACCACTTGTCAGCCAGCAATGTACGAAGTAGCGAGGCTCTCGTGAGGTGCAACGATGTTTCTGATGTAGCTAGGCTCTGATGAGGTGAGGCAGATGGGAACCGAACTCCATAACAATACAATGCATGTGCTACTTGTGACTAAAACATTTAATCAACAAATAAATAGTCAAACACAATTGAACGGGACAATATTGTCAGGCTACAAAGTTTCGACAATGGAGTTCTCACATACAGTGCAGGGCCTTTCAGCCACCGCCATGAAACCCTACCTGCGTCATGTTACAAGAAGGATTTCTTCAGAATGATGAGGGGTCGAGGGGTCAAGAAATGGTTGAAGCGGGCCAACACATCCATAAATCCTTCCTTCCATTTTCCTTCATTAATTTGTATATTGATGGAAAGGCAACATAACAGAAGGCATAAAATCCTGCCCAAGTAAGTGTGAACATCAACAAAAGAGAATGTTTGAGATAATGTGCTAAGTTTGGGAATTGGCTTTGAGGTTTTGTAAGAGATTGTTGAGATATTCTCTCAACCTAAATCTCCAAGATTAGAATTAGTTGAATTTCACTTCACTATATGTATCTCTGTTTATTGTGTGCAATACAATCAATTATTGTGTGTGAATTATTTGCAATGGATGCTCTTCCAATTTCTCATATGGTATCGGAGCCTAGCTGGGCTTAATCCCTCACGAGAGTGCCCATAAAAATAAAATAGTTTGGGAGAGGTTCTATGTACATACGTAGATTAGGAGTGTTGAATTATTTTGTTTGTGAGAGAGCTGTGTGTTCATTGTTTTCCTGCAGGGCTGCCTGCTGTTGTTAAATGTGTCATGGGTTAAACGCGGAGTGAGTATTAAATTGTTAATGTCACTGGAATCGGCATGGAAATTCCCTGCGTGGTGTTTGTTAATTTCTAGTTCATGGAAATCACCATATGGGCATAAATGAACCAAAAATTCTGTTGATTAGAGATTTGTACATAGATTTGGAGACCCTGCGTAAAAGGTAAGAGGGCACAAGTATTGCCATTTATTTTTTTAGTTCATACAAAATTAGATTTTCAGTATTAGTATACGAAGGTGTTGCAAAGGCATTCGACTCTTTTGGGAAACGAAACCCATTCTGAGACCAAGTTGAGGTGTGATGGAGCGCATTGCTAAATCGAGGATGGACTATTTTGGTACGGTAGGAACTAGTCTATGCTCCAAGTCAGGTTTGAAAAGGGGGTTTGATCGGAGATCGAAGGTTTTATACAAGTTCTATTCTGGACTTCTCATCTCTATTCACACCAGAGACAACTCTTGTGTAGAGTTACGATCCAGCTTACTTTTGGGTTCTTCAGATCCATTTGCATTTGAAGCAAGGCGTGGCAGAGAAATTTTATATCAAAACCATCACTCATTTGAGCAAGCCGCAGGCTGGGCACGAACGTTTTTCTAAAAGAAGCTATAGAGTACATCGCAACGCTTAAAATGCAGGTTCAGACCATACAAGCATTGGATGACTGCTATTCAAATTCGAATACTTATGCTGCGGATAGTGGCTTTTACAAAGTCAAAGGAACAATTCACTGGAGGTGACTTGTAAGTGTGAATAGGCGTGTTGAGTCTCCGGCAGTGATTTGATGGTGGATAAGTTATTGCCGGATAGATAATCACGTTTATTAAACAACAACGCTTTTTTCTTTCTACACGCACATCCAGTGGAAGTGATAGAATAAAGTTAACGGGCATCGCGGGAAGCGCGTGAACGATAAGGGCATCACATGCAAAGCTGACGGTGCATAGAAATTAGGAGTTTGTGTGAGATCTTATTTTTACTTTCATTTTATTTTTATATTGTTTTAAGTTGTAAAGAAGAACCAAATTTTGAACATAGTGATGTATTTCAACCTTGTAGTTCTTGCGTGTTCTTCGGTGCCACAAGATCATGTTACTAGTTTGATTATGTCCAGTATGTTATAAGTTGTAGACTCTTCTTGTACTTCGGTGCTCCAAGAAATAAAATTACAGGTTACATTTACCTTGTGAGTTTGTAAGTGTGTATAAAGGTTAGTTGTTTAACTGATTGCTGAAAACATTTTGTACTTGGATCCTTTTCCTATATAACTATCAAAATTTTCTCTTCAGGGGAATTTCACAGATGGAAGTGTATCAATAAAATGGTTCAGTGTCAAGACTATCCTTCGGGAGGTTGAGAAGCGTCGGTTTCACGAAGAGTGTCAAAGATGGTCAGAAGCTGTTGTACTTTAAATGTGTCAAATGGGAAGCTCGAATGTGTGGAGAAGAAAAGAGCGGAAGCTGGAAGATTCAGAGTGGGTGTAAGCGTTGATGAAGACCAGTTAGACAAAGACAAATGACAAATTTTGTAATTGTGATTTCAGTGTTGTAAGTTTTGAAATGTAAGCATTAAAGGGGGATGTTTGAGATAATGCTCACATTAATGTTGTGTGCTAAGTTTGGAGATTGGCTTTGAGGTTTTGTAGGAGACTGTTGAGATATCCTCTCAACCTAAATCTCCAAGATTAGAATTACTTGGATCTCACTCCAACTATATGTATCTCTGTTTATTGTGTGCAATACAATCAATTATTGTGTGTGAATTATTTGCAATAGATGCTCTTCCAGTTTCTCATAGAGAAGTGGTAACTCCACCCCACAATAAGAAGGAAATGGAGCGCAACTAACATTAATTCTTCATCGAGAAATAATAAGGAAAAAACAAACTTCCTTGGTTTATCGTATCTGAATTCTTCAGGAAAATAAATACTTTTATCGTCCCTCTCAGATAGAGTCAGGAGCATTCATAGAAATACAATGGTATGAGCCAGGAAAAATATTTTCTTACTGCTCACCATTTTAAGAAGCAGTAAGTGGCAACTTATCCATCCGCAGTAGATTCAGTTGCTGCATATGTTGATCCAACAAAATTTGATGTAGTTTCGGGGTTTCCAATGCATAGTTCTCTAATCGAAGCACACGTAACCTTTCTGAGTGGGTCTATCAGATAAACACTCTTTTTCCAAGCATTTATGCCCTTCAGTTGCAACAATATTGTAGCCTAGATATATGGTGTACCCAATATTAGTATTTAGTTGTCATTTTGTCCCTTGTTCCATACAAAAGACGAGCAGAGTGCATGTGAAATCGCATAGTGGATAAAGTAACACCTTGAGCATGGTTTTGATCTCTAGTGGACCAAACTATCTTTATTTCATCGAGTGGGGAGAGTAAGATGTACTATTGTTGCCAATTTGCATTCCTATTAAGGAATATCAGGGTTGGTAATATTGTAAAACAATTGTTGCTACCTCTGCCCTAATTATCCCCACCCGTTATAGCCCACTCCTGTTGCTCATCAATTGGTTTAAGGTCGTTTTAAAAGACTGAATATAAAACATTACAACTAGCTCTGGATATCTATTTGGGCAACATGGTTCAAAATGGCTCTCACAAACAAGCCCAAGCCATACTCCTTGTGAGTGCAAGAAAGACCTGCTAGGGTATAGGTGAAAACTCTAGCACAATATATCACTGAAATGTCATATTACACCTACTCGAGCAAAATATATCACTGAATTTTCATATTACACCTCATGCAGTGAACCGAAAAACCTCATACTGTCCAGAATCCACACTCTGCTTCGCACTTCATTGTCACCGGTTTCTTATCGTAGGGACTTCCTAAATAAAAAGAGTTGAATGCCCCATCTCCATTGTATGCCTCGATTGAAAATGTTTGCATCTTCAAGCTCTTCATAACATAAAAATGGGAGACGCATAAAAGCCTAAACATATTATAGGAAGCAGTGAACTCCACGCAGTAGGGTTAGGTGGGTTGCCTTCAAGCCGGTGCGCCCACCCAAGAACGCATCAATTTATTTTTCATTTTCATTATGTTTTATTTTTTTAATTTGAACATAAATATATTTATTCGAAAACAAATAATATTTTCCATTGCATGTCGGGCACCTGTCTATGTCACAATGTTTCATGGTATCTAGATAATAACATGAACATGGCAATGCAAGACATTTACCTGGAAATTTTCTATGTTTTCTCCTTGATCCCTTATAGTAGTCTACCTGGAGTTGTAGACTGATGTAGCTACAACATTTGTTAATAATGTAATGTTTCAATGCCTAAACAATTTTTCCACTGGAATCTAATTTCTTTTTCACTCGAATCTAACTTTTATGTTTCTAGATGTAGATATCACAAATCCCATGGATGGTTTAGAGTAGTTTTAGTGATGGATGCATCTCAATAGTGTTTGTGATCTAATACTCTTCAAACCAATAATTGGATCTCAGTACAGGGTTTGTTGTTAGATAATGTCCTCTTGATTTTCATTCATTATGGTTTTTTCCTAGCCTTCTATTTAAGCAGAATATATGTTATAGTTACAACATGGATTTCATTGTGCATGATATTGAATTATGAGAATAATTTTGATTCAGTGAGTTACTACTTAGGTCGTTTCATTTATAAACAATTTTCATTGTAGGATTTGCAATTTAGTATCATTTCAGCTATGTCTTCTATATTGCTCTCATTGTTACATGATTGGGATGAGATAAGTGAGGAGCATATGTCTCTGGCACAAATAAAATAAAATGGAAAATTTTGAAAACATTGAATTCTCTCATGTAATATTAAAAGTAAGAAAGAGAAGTCATTTAAAAATTTCAATAATTCAAATGGAGAGGAAAAAGTGGCTGTTATGGTGGAAATATTAGTGAATTTTATGTTGTGTTTTCTTTCATAGTTTTACTTATTTATGTCCATGTCCAACTTGACTTATCACTAGTACATATGGGGCCAAAATCTAAGGTCACTTCGTCGGTTATATGACTCAACTTCGTCTACTATCTGACGAACCCAAGACATAGATATCGTCGGTGGGATTTAATCTGATATTTGACCACCATCGGACCTATACGAAGAATATCCACCGTCCTTGATACCAAATAAACCGTTGGCTAGCCGAGAATTTGTTTAGCTTATAGTCGTCGAATAGGCGACGTTTTATTCGAACAATAGTCATCGAATATGAGACATTTTGTTTGACGTATACTCATCGAATAAACTACGTTTTAATTTGTAACCAAGGTTGAATACCCGACATCCATCTGTCGGATGTGTTTATCGAACATCCAACCATCAATACTCGGTTACCTGACGTCGTGAATTTTCATTTGACGAAGATGTTATGGATCTGACGATATTTTTCATTGGACGGGAGACAAATATCTGACACTAGTTTTTTAATGAGGGTCGATGCATATCCAACACTTATTAAATGTACGTCAAATATCCGATGGGTTATTATTGAAAAATAATGGAAGAGGATCTAAGGAATGGTGTCTATGCTTTACAAAATTACAAGCATGTTGGGCTTGAAATCAATCAAATTAAGTGTTGAAACTTATCTATCATTCCCCGTAGCCAGTTCAACCCAAACAAAGTCGCCCAAGACATTACAACCGAGGTAAAACTCAAAAAATTTATTCATGAGCCCAATGACTATGATGATCTATTTGAGACTACTGAGACATATTGACAGGTGGAAAAGCTTGCAATGATTCGTTTTGATCCAAAACAACTTTCCAAGTTTAAAGAGTAGAGAAACAAGAGGTTGAAAAATATCCCTCTAGACATGTTGAGGGTATCTCAACCAATTTTATAGAAAGAATAGGATTTGCAGTAGCCTCCAAAGGACACTGACATTCTACAAGGAAAAAAAGAAACCACATCCACAAAACAACAAACTGTTAATACTTTCTTTAGTAGTAATTTGGACGAGTTTTGGAACCAATTTGGTCACCAGATCAAAGGACAACCAGAGGAAAAAAAAATTGAAGCTAAAGAAAAAATCGGATCACCTCAAAACAATACACATAACCCGATCATTGTTGGGGCTTCTAAACAAGGTTGTCAACAAAAAAGAAATTGAATTTAGCCTGACACTCTCTTCATCTAAAATTGTGGTCAAGATAGAAGAAATACCTCATCTTGACATCTTTTGTAGTCCCAAACATCGAGTTGTAATGACCAGATCGAGAAATAGAGAAACAGTTGAGAAATCCTAGGCAATATTTCCCTATGATATACAAATGGAAGTGGTGTGGAAATATCCACAAAACAACTCTTCTAAAGATTTAATAAGATTGTCACAGTTTGCAGGTGCTTATGCAACGACCACAATCGACAAGGAATCAGAGGTCTCAGGGCGGAAACGTAAAGCTGGGTTACACTTTTGTGAGAATCGGGGGCAAAAAAAATTTTTCGGCAATAGTTCGGCCGAACATTTTATAAAGTTCGGCCGAACTTTATAATAGTTCGGCCGAACTATTTTAGTACGTTCGGCCGAACTTTTGTGTCCGTTAATATTGACGGCACTGTGACGGCCCAGTAAACAGAATTTTTACCGGAGGTTTGCAAAACCGGCAATAATAGTTCGGCCGAACTATTGTAAAGTTCGGCCGAACTATGAGTTCGGCCGAACTTGTAAGTTCGGCCGAACTACGTTTTTATAAATAAATCGCCCGCGAAAGTTGTCAGTTTACTGTTTTCATTGTTTCCGCGCGTCTTTGTGTTTTCTGTCGATTTCTGCTGGGCGATTTCCGCGCGATTGGTGGTCGAGGTTCAACGCGATTCATTGTTTCCGCGCGATTCATTGCTGGTCGAGATTAAGATCTGCCGGGTACGTTGAGCTTTATCATCTGCCGGGTACGTTGAGCTTTATCTGTAAACTGGTTATATGAAACCTATGTAAACAAGCGTGTAAAATAGTAACATATGAACATTTTCCAGCAGTGTGTTATGACTGTTTTTTTTTTGTGTAAAATAGTAATCTGTATAAACTTGAGTATATGTTGTGCTACAGATTATTATTTGTAATGTCTGTAGAAAATCTCAGAAACAGGATTGTTTATGTATTATTGATCTCTGAAAAACACTGTCAAAGGGACCATTTCTTTCCATCGATTCACCTCTGTCCAGATCCGATTTCCGCAAATTCAAACAAAGGTCAAACGCACGCTGCATCTGTCAACTTCTTCACGCTGCCCTAGCTTCTTCATCTAAATCTTTCCCGCGTCCTCTCTTCTGCCCGCCATCCATATCAACCTGCTCCTGCACACAAACAACAAACAAAAAAGGTTGAACGCAGAGCTGGATCTCCAAACCCACCTTCCCGTCCAAGCTCCTTGCCGTATGCACCATTTCCTCCTGCTCGAGCTGCCGTCCAAACCCACGTCCAAGTGGACCTGCGTAAACTCAAAACGAGAAAGTCAGAAACACAAAAAAATTGCGTTAGATTTTTTGTTGACAAAACACAATATCAAAAGTCTAATACCCGTCAGTGAAAATATGATCCCAAACGTGACTGTAACACAGTATTAACCAAATCCAAACTTTAAACTACTCGGACAATACACACACAGACATCAAACAAATCAATAACACCTTCAGTTACTTTAGTCTCAACAATGTACAAATCTCAGTCCCAGTCATTAAACAGATCCTGTCCAATCTCAGTCCCAGTCATCATACAGATCCTGTCCAGCATAAGGAACAACTGCAACGTGGTAATTCACCTCCTTTGTCGCTTTTTCTCGGGCTGCTAATCAAGATAATACACAATGTTAATAAATATCTAGAAAGTCAGAAACACAAAAAAATTGCGTTAGATTTTTTCACGCCGGCATTTTTTCAATTTCTGATCGATTTCATTTTTAATTCATTGTGTTAACGTAGGGTTAGGATTCGATTTTATTTTTATAGCGTAAGTTTTCTTTGTTATGTTTTAAGTTCGACTTTTATTTAATTGTAGATTGTAATTTCGATTTTTAATTTAAGCTGTAGAGTAAGGCACGTAGTTTAGTTTTTATTTTTATTTTTTAGATGTTCTTACTGTTTAGATTACAAAATAATTTATTTTTTGTTTCAAACTTAGTTTTAGATTTGATTAACTTTTAGATTTTAGATTCTGTGCATGTAGTTGAAATCGTACTTGTTATACTAGTATTCCAGTATGATCATTCATTAGTATAAACACAGATAAATCACTATGATTACACTATCATTATTCATAACAATACTATGATTACAGTCTTAATAATTAAGCATGAGTACTGGTTTAGATCAGCTTACTTGGAACATGAGTGGTCATAACACCATTGGTTCGTAGTAGAACTCTTAGACATGTGTGTAATGATAAAGCTTCATGATATTACTTTCATAACACATTTTCATCAAAAAATTTCTCAAAAGCATGTACGTAGATCCTAGATCCTACTCCTGAACATGTATTTCAATCATAAGCAAGCATTAAAGCATTAGCAATACCCAAAACAAGACAGTAGAACAATCCTCAAAAGATTAATTTTCATCCACTAAAGAGCAACCCTCTTACCTACCACGTAGTTTATATTTTGTTAAATTAAATATCAAATGTTGTTATTATAGAAGATATGAACATTGTCAATTTCATAGTAGGATTTTAAGTAAATGATTAGGTTGTTGGAAAGTAATAGATTTTGGTTTGGTTTAGATAGGAATTATAAAAACCATATTATAGGTTCAATTAATTAACTTTTTCTAAATTGTATGAACCATTGTAGTGTTTGTAGAAGTTAAATTTAACTTATCCTTGTTGTGTATTTGAAAAAATAATTCGATCATAAAAAGTTCAATGATTTATTCTCTATCATGTTTTCAATTGATTTGACCCTAGTCAATATGGTATTATTCTTTATCACAAAACTAGAAACTCCACTAATGAGGAACTCTATTACTTTATTCCTTTTTGCGTTTCTTTTCTCTTAGTATTAGCCTTAAACGTTGATTTTTGTTAGTTAGATATGATATGATTTTTTTTTTTTTTTTTACTTTAAGAATCTAAACTTTGGAATTTCTCCAGCACTTCATATAGTTTATCTCATTTCTAGGGCCTTCTAAATACTTATTTTGAATGAAGAAGCATGCTAAATTCCTTTCTTTTTATGGCTTTTTAAATACTTATTTTGAATGAAGAAGCATGTTAAATGCCTTTCTTTCTTCAAAAGCATGTGCATGAACACGTTTTCTTAATGTAAAGTGTGTATACATTATGTCTACATTTCCATTTTTGATTGAGAGTTAATAGCTTAGCATATATTGTGAAAGTGTACTTCAGAAGTATAAGAACTTGGATTGACATTTAATGCAAGTAATTTATCTCACAATTTATTTACCGATTAGGATGCTTTGACCTAGTAACTTGAGAGATGAAAAAGATCCTATCACATTAACATGAGGATCCATTTTCACAATGAACATTAGGAAAAGACAATATATATTGCAGTTGGTAATATAGTCAACTAGTAGACTATTCAATTATTAACAAAGTTGATGAAAAAATGCAAGGAATTTAAGGTTGCATTTCAATTTTGAAAATTTTCTACAATAATTTTTGTAGGATAATTTGTTAATGCAAGTTTCCATATTTATTTATAATTTTTATTTTAATAGAAAGAGCCTTCAACCAAAAATACCCAAGGTTAGTCCCGCGTGTGCCCTTTGAGACACATTAGGTCATCCCACCAATTCATGCCCCATGCTTCATGAGTTGAAGGGTATCCTTCATACCCCTTAAGCACCCCCATTTCTCCCCACTCCATCATGTGATGTTGCCACCTCATCACGTAATAAGGGTTTAAGAACCAACGACCTCTTGTCTATTTATGTGAAACACAAACATTATACACAACATTGTCTCAATCTTCGACGATATCAAGATGTGTTGGTCACCATACATCATGCCTCAATAGTAGCACCACCACTTACACCAACCTCATATGTTGATGATTCCTCTTCCACCATTTATTATGTCACGAACTCTGTTAATTAGTATTTGGCATGCCCTTGAGTGCTCTATGTTAAAGACACTCATCTTATCTATATGTGTCCTGTACTCATCAAATACCATCATCACCGCATGCATCAAGTGACATATCCCCCTCATCAAGATCCCAATCCGCCTAATTTTGGATGCTCCTCATACACTAAGTACCTTGACCATATCAATGGAATGCCCAACTCCTAGCATGGTTCCCACCACACCAACACAACTATTGGAGATTCAAACGACCTCACCACTTAGAAAATGATATGAAATTATTTCACCCCCTTGTACTAGAACAATACATAGAAAGAATAACATAATTAATAGAAGAGATAAAAATATGAATTAGAGAAAGGCATGGATCACATATTAAAGGAAATAATAGAGCTCATGTAAAAATTTCCATATTTGTTGCATTTATGTGTCTAACATAACTCTACTTTCAACATCTTGCTTCATGCAACATGCACCATACTTTGAATTTGCAAAGACCCAGGAATTCTCCACCCCCCATTTAAATGACCCTACAAGTTGATTCTTTTAGTTTTTTCACTCTATAATCATAAACGTACGATTATGCATGATGGAGAATCTCTAGCGCTTTCCCTTGTTACTATATTTAACAAGGGAAAGCGCTAGATATTCTCCGTCATGCATAATCGTACGTTGGATTTGGTGATAATTGTCTCCATATTTTGGCTTTAGCATATATTGTGCAAGTGTACTTCAGAACTATAAGAACCTGGATTGACATTTAATGCTTGTAATTTATCTCACAATTAATTTACCCATTAGGATGCTTTGACCTAGTAACTTGAGAGATGAAAAAGATCCTATCACATTAATGTGAGGATCCATTTTCACAATGAACATTAGGAAAAGACAATATTCATTGCAGTTGGTAATATAGTCAACTAGTAGACTATTCAATTATTAACAAAGTTGATGAAAGAATGTAAGGAATTTAAGGTTGCATTTCAATTTTGAAAATTTTCTACAATAATTTTTGTAGGATAATTTGTTAATGCAAGTTTCCATAGTTATTTATAATTTTTATTTTATAAAGAACCTTCAACCAAAAATACCCAAGGTTAGTCCCCCGTGTGCCCTTTGAGACACATTAGGTCATCCCACCAATTCATGCCCCATGCTTCATGAGTTGAAGAGTATCCTTCATACCCCTTAAGCACCCCCATTTCTCCCCACTCCATCATGTGATGTTGCCACCTCATCACTTAATAAGGGTTTAAGAACCAACGACCTCTTGTCTATTTATGTGAAACACAAACATTATACACAACATTGTCTCAATCTCCGACGATATCAAGATGTGTTGGTCACCATACATCATGCCTCAATAGTAACTCCACCACTTACACCAAAATCTTGTGACATCTTGTCACAAACAAAACCATCAAACTGAAAACACATCATTTTCTCCTTCAAAGAAAAAAAAATTCACATCATGTGAATATGTCCGTGTACTCTTACATATTGGTGTACAAAACCATCAACCAAACAAGTTGACAAAACATGCATCTTCAAACAACTGACTCTTAGCTCAAATAATAGAGCTCATGTACTTTCTCTAACAAGGGAAAGCGCTAGATAGTCTCCATCATGCATAATCGTACGTTGGATTTGGTGATAATTGTCTCCATATTTTGGCTTTTTGACCCGCAAAACATAATTATTTTAGAAGGGAGGGAAGGAGGGATGATCACATTGACTTGCTTGATGACCCGTCTATGAAGATTAACTAGTACCTCAAGAATTATTTTTTTGCGTAGGGAAAGAGACACATTCCCATGTCTAGTTCTTTGATATTGTTAATGCCTCTAGTGTTTACTTCTACAAGTTCTATAGGCAGAGTCTGTAAAGGGCCAGGTAGCCTCTGGATCTCATCTTTTATGAAAGGTGACATATCTAGTAAATGCCCCTGCAGTCAATCTCCGGAATGGATCTAAATAGAAGTTCTTCATTTTTTAATATTCGTAAAACACAACAACTTTAAGGTAAACTATGTACATGTTCCATTCATCATGAACACAAACCTCACAAGCCTCCTTGGCTTTGGAGCATTTTCCATGTTTTCCATAACCAAGACCCAAATAATTAGGCCCTTCTTGAAGAACATTTTGGCTCAACTATGCCTTGTACATGCTTTCCTTTAAAACCCTTTACTTTCATAGCACATTTTCATCAAAAATTTGGACCTTGTTCCTCTAATGTCTCTAATGTCTCTCAAAAGCACGTACACATTCATTTTCAGAGGAAATTGAAGGTAGAAACCAATAGCTAATTATTCTAACTAACCTTGACTAAAATGATCTAAATTGTACTTTGATACGAACTTGATTTAAATTGTCCACCCCACATTAGGCACCAATGATTATAACCTTTAATGGGCTAGCACTAGTTTGTAATCATCATCTCAAAATGGCCTAGTAGATGAAAAATTATCATGATTGTAACCATCGTTTCACACCATCTACATATGACCCTTCTACACATTATATGATTGAATTTATGGTAGGTCATCCCTTCTATCTAGACCACGATTGATTGTGACATTAGGTGAATAAAGGAAATTTGATAAGGAAATGATCAGTATAAGTTTGTCCTCCTCCACGCACTCCATATCTAATGATTGCCTATTTTTGACTTCCAACATTTTATTTTGGAAATTCATTTTGGTAGTTAATTCTACTATTTAGTCACAACACACTTGGAAGTCAAAGAAATTGTTATATACACTACTAAACTCAATTAGCATTGTTTGTTATTGGACTTTACAATAACAAACAACTTAGAGTTCATTAATGTAGTAGTGTATAATATGATAATTATATGTATAGTGGTGTGGCTATCGATAAAATTAGCTGCTAATGCATTTCGAGAATAGAAAGTTGGAAGTGGAAAATTGAGAAATCATAGCTATGGGGCGGATGGAGGAGGACAAGCTAGAAACTATCTTTTGCTTATAAATTGTATTTTATTCACCTATTGTCACAATCCATTCATGGGATAGGTAGAGAGGATGACATTTCAAAAATTTATGCATATAATATGTAGAAGGGGTCATGTATGAGATGGTGTGAAGTGATGATGATGGACATGGTAAAATTTCATGTGCCAAGTCATTTTTAGATGATGATGACAAACCAATATTAGCCATTTTAAGGTTATAATCATTAACAAGAAATATGGGTAAGGAAATTCAAAGTGCCAAATTCTAAGGAAAAAGCCATATTTGCTTCTCAAAAACTTTATTTGATATACTCTTAAAAAACCAAGTACAAATTTTAGTAATCCTAGAATCATGCTTTACATAAGGTAAAAGTGGGGAACTCATGACGTGTACTATAGATAAAAAAAAAACATTTACACTTACCAAAAAATATATGATAAAAATTGACAAACTACATACCCTTAAGCTCAAGGGGATATAATCATTCTTGCCTTCCATATAGATAATGAAAGTGATTGTTCTAAGTCTCATGTTGCTTCTCATGTTATTTTATAAACCTTGGTTGGAAAGAAAAATAGGAGGGCTGAAATGTAAGAAATATAGAACATATTGGATTTAACATCCCCAAATTGGATTTTACTCTGAGGTATTAATTTTTTGAAATCTATTTTGTGAATGTTGACCAATAGATATACATCATGGAGGATGAAAGACTAAGATCAACCGAATCCCATATGGAGTCTCGGGGATCGGAGGATGTTCACGGTATTTAAATATAATCTTAAATCTACATACATGTGTGTACATATGGAATTGATTTTTTTACTAACTTTGTGAGTGAAATTAGTTGTTAACAAGTTTCATATTTTAATTTTTAGGAGGCAAGAGGAGAAGGCTTTCTACTCCATCAATGGAGCGTGACCAAGGTTCAACCGGTCGAGGTAGAGGGGGTGATATTTATTCCCCCGAAGGCCAGCAATCAACGGCTGCTGGTTCTCAGCAGGGTCGCTGTGGGTCTGGTTCTCAGCAGAATCATTCTGGGGCTGGTTTTCAGCAGGGTCGCTGTGGGTCTGGTTCTCAGCAGCATCATTCTGGGGCTGGTTCTCAGCAGGGTCATGTTGGAGATGATGTTAACCAACAAAATCAAGGTTGCCATCAATTTCAATATTTTTTCATTAAATTTTTACAACTTTTTTTACACATGTTTTTTCTAATATATGAAATTATATATATATTGATGCAAAGGCTCAAAATGTTCGAGCCAGTGGTCAAAAAAGACACAGGGCAGCGCGCTACATTGAAGAAGAAGGCTGTCAACCTAGCACAACTTATCCGGCTGAGATTACTGATATACCATGGGAAAGGAACATGGCGGAATGCACCTTACAAAGGTGTCAAAGCCTTTATGCAAAATTGCAGACAGATCTCCAGGATTTGACTCTACCTGCTGAGATTAGACAAAGCCTACGGATAGTTACACAATCATTGAGTGAAATGGTAAAAGTGTACAAAGATTTGGGGCCAACCACTGATTCGTTTGTAGAAGTGATGAGACAGAGAAGAGAAGCAGTGATAGGTCCCGATAAATGGCAGGACATAAAAAAACAAGTTTCAAGACAAGAGGCTAAGTCAATGTTTAATTTTAAGGAAGGGCCAAAAAGAAAGATGTTGAAGGTGCAGTATTTCAAGCACCCAGACATAGCAAAATATTTGTATAGTCGACATCTTGCGGCCTTTGGAAGGCTTCCATGGAACGATGAGGTTCCTCTTTATTTTGTACAAATTTTTTATGCAGAATTTTTTAAGGGTATGAAACCCGACTACAATGATCTTCCTTCAGAATTTTTTGGCCCGGGGAGAGGTCGATTATGTCAACGTAAGGGCGCAAAGCGAGATGTGGAGTTGCCTCGCCCCGAGCCGCCATTGGTGAGTCGACCGTCTCGAGTCGAAACCTTGCGATCAGAGATGGATGCGACTTCTCAAATAAGTCGTGAAGCAAGAGATGTTATGATTGAAAATGTTCATAGCGGATTGAGTGGAGTCGATCTTGGCTTAAATCGACAAAGAGCACGTGAACATGCACGTGCCAATTTTGTTTATCATACAGATGAGGAGATTTACAACATGAATGTTGAAGATCTCCAAACATACGCAATAAATTGTCGCAATGGTCTGCAAGACCTAATTTTTCATGAGGAAGAGGGCACCGGAACGGTATGTGTTAGTGACCTTAGGGTTTGAAATTATATTTACATATACATGTACAATTTGTAATAAATACATGTGTATGTACACATGTATACATTTATTTGTATGTGTACATTAATCTAACAAAAATGTATGATTATATGTTAAAACACCATTTGCAGTTCTCAGGCATGATGCGTGATGAAAATGTTAATATTACGTTCGGGACCTCTGGCTCAAACGATGCAGATGGTTCCGCCCATCATGATATGTTGGCACATGTATGTTAGTGTTTTTTAAGTGACTCTAAAATAAATAATTGTTGCCACACATGTACATGTATGTATATATATAATTCGATAAAATGTTTTAACAGGTACCGATTCCGTCTGATGTTTTTGGGATCCCGGTACCTTCTTCTTCTTTAGGAGATATACCTTCTACTTCATTGGGAGATGACCAAGTATGGACAATTTTTCACAAGTTCTTGAAATTTATGTTACCTCAAAAAGT
Organism: Pinus albicaulis; assembly: GCA_034641835.2. Lineage (NCBI taxonomy): Eukaryota > Viridiplantae > Streptophyta > Pinopsida > Pinales > Pinaceae > Pinus > Pinus albicaulis. Next base: position 184,302,714 of record CM076575.1, read on the forward strand.
TCCATAAAAAATTGAGATATAGAGAGAGAGATCTATATTTTGAGTTATTTAAAAATTTTTGAATTTAGGTTTGTATAGAAGATTTTTTTAATCCGAGGACTTTAGCGACGGAGATAGGGACATCCACAGCATTTGAAGAAGTTGTCTTTAGTTCTTTTTTTTAATATTATCGTTCAAATAAGTTTATATATATGTACACACGTGCATTTTCATTTGAAAGTTTTTAATTTATATAAATTATTTCTGTATATATATATATATATAAATTTATATTTAACTGTACATGTATATTGTACAGGTTACCACTAGAGATGTTTCTATGGCAGATACTCTTCATCAAATGGAGAGGCGACCTTACGAGTTATTGCGCGATTTTTTTGTTATATTTTGTTTTTTACATGAAGTTCTAGATATATATATTCTCGTTAATTTTTAAAACTTCAAATTTTAATGTTCAAGTACATGTACATTGTGTATGTAGGTTTTCCCTTTACAAGATAGCGAGCCAATCGGGACCCAGAGGCTAGATCTTCCATTTGACGAACAAGACATACAGTAGATTTGATTTTATTTCAAAATTTAGATGGTTTTAAAATTTGTTAAACTTGATACAGTTTGATACTTGAGTGAGATTTACAATTTTTGGACATATTTTATTACAATATGTTTTTTGGACATATTTTTCGACATATATGTTAAATGTTTTTGTTGGATAGTTGAATTATAATTGGCATGGCATGTGATATTTAATGTTTTAAATGTTTTTGTTAGATAGTTGAATTATAATTGGAATGGCATGTGATATTTAATGTTAAATGTTTTTGTTAGATAGTTGAATTATAATTGGCATGGCATTTGAAGTTTTTAAAACTACATGAATGATGGAATGTGAACCTACATTTGCACATGTGGTAAATTGAAATGTTAATTGTAACAAGACAATCCCCATTGATTTCATTACATTATATATGTTGATTTCTGATTTGATATAATTGCATACATATGATGGTACATTACTTGTAAAGTCATTGGATTAATAACTTGTTCATTGATTTCAGTTTTCTTTGGATGGTTTTAGTACTTTTGGCATGTGAATGTGAAGTAATGTTGTCATTGAATTACATTTGACATTTGATATTTAATGAACTAAATATTTTTGTTGGATAGTTGAATTATAATTGGCATGGCATGTGATATTTATTGTTAAATGTTTTAGTTGGATAGTTGAATTATAATTCTAATGGTCTCTGAAGTTTTTAAAACTACATGAATGATAGAATGTGAACCTACATTTGCACGTGGTAAATTGAAATGTTACTTGTAACAAAACAATCCGCATTGATTTCATTATGTAGTATATGTTGATTTCTGATTTGATATAATTGCATGTATGATGGTACATTACTTGTAAAGTCATTGTATTAATAGTGTTCATTGATTTCAGTGTAAGCGCAAAAAATTATTGACAATGTAGAATGATTTTTGTGTTATAATAACTAAACCTAATAATATTGGAGAGCAAGAGAGACTTTAGGTATGGTGTTTACTACAAGAGTTTGAGCTAAATATTTAAATGGTTTATCTATCTTTCATAAAATAGTTTAAGATTGATCACAAGAATTAAGAGTTCATGTCTCGGTCCATCATTGGTATGGTCTATCATAGAATGATCATCCATGTATGTTGATTTCTGATTTGATATAATTGCATACATATGATGGTACATTACTTGTAAAGTCATTGGATTAATAACTTGTTCATTGATTTCAGTTTTCTTTGGATGGTTTTAGTACTTTTGGCATGTGACTGTGAAGTAATGTTGTCATTGAATTACATTTGACATTTGATATTTAATGTTAAATATTTTTGTTGGATAGTTGAATTATAATTGGCATGGCATGTGATATTTATTGTTAAATGTTTTAGTTGGATAGTTGAATTATAATTCTAATGGTATCTGAAGTTTTTAAAATTACATGAATGATAGAATGTGAACCTACATTTGCACGTGGTAAATTGAAATGTTACTTGTAACAAAACAATCCGCATTGATTTCATTATGTAGTATATGTTGATTTCCGATTTGATATAATTGCATGTATGATGGTACATTACTTGTAAAGTCATTGGATTAATAGTGTTCATTGATTTCAGTGTAAGCGCAAAAAATTATTGACAATGTAGAATGATTTTTGTGTTATAATAACTAAACCTAATAATATTGGAGAGCAAGAGAGACTCGAGGTATGGTGTTTACTACAAGAGTTTGAGCTAAATATTTAAATGGTTTATCTATCTTTCATAAAATAGTTTAAGATTGATCACAAGAATTAAGAGAATGTCTCGGTCCATCATTGGTATGGTCCATCATAGAATGATCATCCATGTCAATGACTCTTTAAGTCTATCTTTCCAAACCATGACCCTACTCTCACATGTGTGCCTTTCATGACACCAGTCACTGCTTTCATCCTCGAGTTGACTGCCTTGAAAGCACTCAACTCTTTCTCGATGCTAGCCTTCCTCTTTCTAAGAGATGAAGTTGCCTTTCGACTTAGGAAGCTATGGGTAGCCCCCGTGTCTATCAAAGCAGAGAACTTTTTCCCATGTACGGTTGTAGACATGAATCTCAAGCCCAAGGAACTTTCATCATCATTCCTCCTTGTCTTGTGCCTTACTTTCGCAATCTTCTTCAACATTTCCTCTTCCAATATGTTTTTCGAACTAGCCCTTGGCTTAACAGTGCTTTTCACATATCTCTTCTCATGAAGCTCCATATAACAATTTGATCCTGGGCTTGCTTGAATTGGTTCAAGCTCTTTCTTTTTTGAATTCTGTCTAATCGCTCCAATACGACATATATTGACTCCTTCCAAACGAAGTGCACCAATCCTCTTAGTGTGGTCGTCTTAGTGTGGCGTGTGATATTTAATTTGTTAAATGTTTTTGTTGGATTGTTGAATTATAATTGGCAAGTGGCATGTGAAGTTTTCAAAACTCCAGTTTTGGATGGTTTCAATCTACATTTTGCATGTGATATTTAATGAACTTTAAATGTTAAATGTTTTAATGATGCACAATATATAATCGAAAGGGTTTTAAGACTTAAAGTTTTGGATGGTTTCAATTTACAACTTAAAGTTTTGAATGGTTTCAACCTACATTTGCACATATGGTAAATTGAAATTATGTTACTTGCAACAAGACAATCCCCATTGATTTCATTGTATATGTTGATTTCTAATTTGATATAATTACATGTATGATGGTACATTACTTGTAAAGACATTGGATTAATAGTGTTCATTGATTTTACTTTAAGCGCAAAAAATTATTGATAATGTAGAACGATTTTTGTGTTCTAATAATTAAACCTAATAATATTGGAGAGCAAGAGAGATGAGGTATGGTGTTTACTACAAGAGTTCGAGCGGGGCATTCAGTGACAACTTTTACTAGAAACTTGAAACAAAGAGAATCTATCTTTGGCTAGGACATCATGTAAGATGCTCGACATAAATAGTAAAATTGTACTTAAAAGCCGAGATTCGGGCAAGTGGGGACAACCACTTGTTATCTCGTCCCTTGGAGGCTAGGCCATATGGGGACCGAATCTGACTTTACAAAATAAAGTGAAATAGTTTGTACCATATGGTCGGAGAACATATACAAAAACAATTAATATACAAGAACAATTAATTTCATTCTAGAATATATATATATCCAATACATATTTAACATTTTTAATCAATGCACATGTATAGAAAAACTATTTTCAGTGGAAACTAGAGCACGTGCTTGTACCCAAACAATTTGTAACATTTGCAAACCACAAATAACATAAGCAGTTCAATTTTTAGTTGAGTACCGAAAGGTTTAAAAGATAATAAATTGTTGTCCTGACACTTCACTCAAAAAAATTCTAATGGAATTCCATCCTCAATAATCCGTTCATGATCGGATTTTGACATTTTTCGTTTCTTAATTTTTGATTTTTTCTTTGATTGAACTTCTATTAACTTTATGCGTGCTGCACACACCAAGTGACTATATTGACAACTTATGGAATCAGGTTCATAGTCTTCGAAGTAAACAAAGTCTCCACTTTGACGAGTTTGTTTGAAAAAATAACCTTTCAGTATAATAGACCCTTTGTCATACCGAAATCCGTGATCATTATAGTCTTGTAATAATTTCATTTTTTGTTCAGTGCAACGCATCAAATAATACTTCACATTTTCATCGTTGTCAATAGGTGCAATTACAGCAAAAACATCTCCTGCACAATAAAATAAATTTAACATTTAATTATGCATATTTAAATTTAAATTTGTAAATCTTTAAATCATTAAAAAATAATTCAATTGTTACCTTCTCTAACAAGATCAAAAACTCGATCACCATCGGAGGATATTGTAGTTTCCTCTGATTCCATTTCTTCAATCATTGCAACAGATATTTTTCCCTTTGTATTTAGCTCTGTATGTTTCCAATCGTTCACATACATTTTGTTTTCACAGATGTCATTGGATTTTGTGTTGTCTATGCAAACATCACAAAAACAAGAATATTTTCTTTTATCCAATGCAAACACATTTGTGGCCAATTTTGTTTGAATTGAATGCAATTTTCGAGTCCCTTTTATTGTTCCAACTTCATTTCCAATTGATCTATTTACGTCTCCGATTCCAATATGCCAGAAAAACCTTTATATGGAAAATTGGAAAAAGAATTTGTAAATATGATATCAAAATACAATTAAAAATAATCATTGCATGATAAATGTACAATGTTTAAAATTAGATTACCAATATAAATTAAATCGAATGTACCTTTGCACTTCTCGTGATGGGTTAATCTCATGGCTTAGAGCATTTTTGCACCATTGAACAACTTCTTCAGCGTTTGCAAGTCGGCGTGCAAAGTGGTTCATTTGATATCTTCGAAGTACTCGTTTTACGCATGCTCCTGCACCGTCATGTTCTCCTTTTCCATGGCCAGTCTCAAAGAAATTCCAACAATGTTTAATGGAGGTTTTCTTATGAAGACGACACAACCAAAAAAATGATCGTGCAGATTTGAATTGACCTGCGCATCCGTCCGACCATATCCAATGTTCATTGAATGTTATTCCACGATTTTTCAATGAATCATAAATTTTTCCAAAACAATGTTGTACAAAACATGTATCATGCGTACGATCGTCACTGATATAAAAATGATATTCTTTAATGATATGTCGATTTTCACTCATGCTTTCTATATGATCGATATTTTGTTCAGCATGTCTATATAGAATATGAACGAGCATGGAGACTTGGTCAGAGTGATAGTATTCACTCTGAATTTCTTTTTGTGGAGCAAATGTGTAGTTTTCTGCAAAATCAATCACTGACAAAATGGTTCCCGGTGGAAAAACTTCACGAGATTTTTTGAATTGCAAGTCTTGCCATCGAGCTCTATGGGAATGCATGGTGTATTTGTAAATTTCTGCTTCAAACTTTCTCAAAAAGTCTATTAGAAAAATTTCGTCTTCTCGTAATTCGATTCTTTTAACACTATCTGCACTTTGAATCGATGTACCGGTATATTCGTATCTCTTCCATTTCACTTTCATGTTGGACAATGATTGATCATTTATATCAATACGATATTTGTTTTGAAATTTAGTCAAATTTCCACAATCATCGTATTTTTTACCACCAACACATTTCTTTTTGTAAAATAGTTCATCGCTTTCTCTTTCACATAGAATTTGAGATATGAATTCACGGATAGTGGAAGGAGGAGGTGAATCATTCCATAATGTTCTACCGAAATCAAGGAATGTGTCATAATATAACTCAAATTCCACATGATAACAACAACAACAAGTGTCGCGTACGGTGATAGGTTTTACATACCATGGTTTTTGTTGAACAAAAGCACTGAGTGAAACTTGAATTTGACGATTCTCTTCTTTGAACTTGTTGAATACCTCTATTTGAGTGGTTTCCAAGAGATGTTTTTCATGTTCTTCGTATTGATTTCGCGCTATTCTTCTTCGCATCACATGTCTTGCAGTGGGTGAAACACGCGAATTGTTCTTCCAATATTCATATATTATTTTTTTAACATCTTCTCCAAGTCTATCTTTGTATGGTTTCCTACAAATAGCTCTCCAACAAGCGAGTTCATCATTTACGTCTATTTGCAGTCGAAATTTTCGATGTTTGTGCAGAGTTTTTCGCGAGGTTCCCAGTGCTCGTGCCATAGATGTTAGATTCAAACGATTCTCTTGAGTACTTGGTGAAACCATTGCCATTTGTATTCCTCTATGTATATTTGAAACATTTTTATCTCTAGATCTCTTAATTGACTCTATAGCACTACTCATATTTTTTATCACCTCTTCTTTCATTTTTTTATCTTTGGTTGATTTTCGAATACCCAATAGTGTCGTCGCTTCTTTTAATTTTCTTGATGATAAGAGACATTTCAACATTTGAGCTTGAACTGTCACCTCAGTTTTGAAAAACATTTCCAAAATTTTCTCGACACGATATCGTATAAAATAGTCAGGTTTTTTATCTCCATATGTGCGAGTGTCGACATTTTCTAACATCTCATTATCGATAGTGATTTCATCCGTACATATTCGAAAAAATAGTACATATTCAATAAATAACTAAATTAATAAATATGTCAATAAATATTAGGAAAATTTTAAATATATCAATAGATCATAATATCTACATTTACATACCCGATTCAATTTCTGCTTGAGGTTGATTTTCTTCTTCAATATTTTGAGGAGTATCTCTGTCTGTTTACATTAAACAAAATATTTTTCAAACCAGTTCATCAAATAAAAATTAAGCTTCACATTGTACATTGGGAAAACTTTAAAAATATATCAATAGATCATAATATTTACATTTACATACCTGCTTCAATTTCTGCTTGAGGTTGATTTTTTTCTTCAATATTTTGAGGAATATCTCTGTCTGTTTACATCAAACAAAATATTTTTCAAACTAGTTTATCAAATAAAAATTAAGCGTTACATTTTACATTAGAAAAATTTTAAATATATATCAATAGAGCATGTAATATTTACATTTACATACCTGCTTCAATTTCTGCTTGAGGTTGATTTTCCTCTTCAATATTTGAGAGAGCTTCTAACTTTCTTTTTCGATATTGTCTCGTCTCTTCTCTACGTTCCTCGGGCTTTCTTTTTCGATCATATTTTCTCACACAAGTTCTTCGATTTCCCATGATAATAGGGTATGAGGTTTAAAAAATTTCCTTTAAAAAATTAGACAATAACTCAATTACAAACAATATCACAAAAGATTTAATTTAAAACAATCTTTTCTAAAAAAGAGCACAATTGGTCAAGGAAAAGGATGATAAAATCCAACACTTGGAACAAGACTTGTTAAAGGAAAATCACAGTATTGATCACTAGTGGCAGACACAATTTTCACAACTTCAACATATATTTGATCAATTGAAATTGCAACATCAAGCTAATATCAAGGTCAAATATACTCAAATTCAACAACTCCAATTCACAATTGAGGAACTGAAGGAAAATCCGAAAATTTAAGAATTTAAGAAGGAAGAAATTGAGTTTAACACTCTTTTGGCCCATCAACAAGTATTCTTCTATCATAGATTAGAAATCATCAATGATCTATTCAACAAAAGTGATTCATTGATGAACCAATCGTTCGATCTGAGGACAAATTTTGATGACATTGATGAAAAGATCTCAGAATTTATCACTTGGAAAGACAACACAGAGGGAAGAGTAGAAAATATTACCAGAATAGAGGATTCACACAAATAAATCCTCTTTACTGATTGGGACATATAACTAAAGCAAGTAGAAAGGGTTGTCTTCAAAGCAAGGGATGTTGCAAGCAACATTAGTGAAACTGTCAGTAACAATTTATTCTGTGCCAATCTTATCCAAGAATTCCCACCTAGTTCCCATACCATGTTAAATTTTTTCTAAAAAAATGGCAGGAAAGGTCAAAGACAAAGGAAGAAAGCATTAATAAACTGACAAAAATCGAGTTGGAAAAATATTAGCAGTATCATGTCAAGCCACACAGCTAGTGGCTAATCTTGTGATGCCTTGCTAACACATCCTCCCACATGCTTCATGCACTATCATATGTAGTGTATACTGGATAATTGAGCTTAAGGCCAACTCAGCCGCCTCAAGTGAATCCAATGCTTGATATTTATGAGCTCATGCAGCAAATGGGAAAACAAACAACATCACACTCCTGAGCTCATCATACAAACAAATTCTATTTTTGTCTTGTTATCTCTAATTTTAAGGAGAGTTGTTTAAGCCTCCTCATCACTTTGTGTATTTTCTATTTTTACATTTGTAGTACTTGCTATATAAACCCTTTCATGTCTATAAAGAAAGGGTCCTAAAATTTCGTCAGGAAGGCTTTGAGAAGTTCCACTTTTGTAATTTTTAAAATAATCTTAATAAAAAGGTTGGACGAGAGTTATTTCTTGCATGAGAAGAGTTAAGATATATTAGGTACTTATATATTTATATTGTTGTTTTGTTTATTTGTGATAAATATTCATACTTATTTTTAATTGTTTTTTTATATGTATCTTCTAAATAGAATTGAGCATTAATTCACCTTTTAACATGCAAACATGTCTATATTTTGATATATGTACAATACATTTAGTTATTTGATGCGATATGTGTTTAACCAATTAATTTGATTAACTATTTAATAAAATTAATTATCTTTAATTGTTTTCACTTCTGTAAGTGTTCGATAAATCTACATTTTCATACACTAAGGATAATCTTTATAATCGCATAAAAAAAAACATAAGTTAGTCCTGGGATATATATATATATATATATATATATATATATGTATATGTATATGTATATGTATATGTATATGTATATGTATATGTATATGTATATGTATATGTATATGTATATGTATATGTATATGTATATGTATATGTATATGTATATGTATATGTATGTATGTATGTATACACATTTTAGCTCATTATCACTCCCATTTATAAATCACATCTAGTTATAAATACCTCACACCCACTCACTTATAATTTATTGGGAAATTGGTCCCATCATCCCCATTTGGGGCCAATATTCCAAACGGAAAAGGAATGGTTTTTAAGTTCTCGACTGGGTGGCTATCCCTGATGTTGTTGCAATGATTTTCGAGGAATCAACATTTATGGCACTAGAAGGAGGGCCGACTAGACTATGAATGGAATCAAGGTATAATCCTAAATCTAAAGGCCATCAAAAGTGTCAATCCCCCTCCAAATCTCCTACAACTTCAAGATCCCATTGAAAGTCTTCCACTTCAAGTTATGAAGTTGTTCGATCACCTCCTAAATCTCCTGGTACATTTCCTGAGTTAATTCCCCCAAATTACACTCCAGAATCACCTGAATTTCAAGCTTTGATTAAAAAATTAGAAGATATTTCTATTTTAGGAGAAAAACCTCTCCAATGTGAGATTTCTAAAGGAAGTGTAACCTCCATTTTTCAAGGTACTGGTGTACTTACTCGATCTCAAAGTGAGAAAATTGGTATTACTCCTTTTGATTTTCCACTTCATTATCAAATAAGGAAACAATCTACATCATAAGCCCAAACATCCACTATTGAGATAACATCATCATCTCCTCCACAAACTCCTTCATTAATTTCTCCTCCATTTCATTCTTCCCAACCAATCACTTCATCTATTCATCTCTATTCAACTCAAAAAACTAGTGTTGCCTCAAGAAGTACTATTTTAGTGGTTATTTATTCTACCACTACATCAACCTCTGGAACTAAACAACATCTTTCAATCCTACACATCATATAATGGTAGCTAGACCATGAAAAAATCTAGGAGTTGTTCAATTGGCAGGACCTCTTCATGATTTACCTAAGCACCCAGAGAGATGGTTGCCTAAATATAATCATGATGATGCACTCCCTATTGAGGAAAACCTCCATAAGTTCATGCTAGCCATGAACATAAATGGAGTATATGAAGAATATTGTGTAGTTAGGTTATCCCCTTATACTTTCCAAGGATCGGCATGATCATGGCACTTTTCGCTACCATGAGGTACTATAACTAGTTGGGATATATTTGAAGAGAAATTTTTGACTAATTTTTGGGATGATAACACAATATATACTCTTATAAATTATCTTTCAAATATTAATGATAATTCAGGAGAAAATAATAAAGACTTTAATTCCAGGTTTAATAAATTTCGAAACAAAATCCCAACTACATCAAAGCCTAGTTTTAATGTATAGATTGAATGGTACATATCCTCTCTTCCTTCCAATATTGCAATTTTTGTAAATAGAGATAACAAATCAAATTTATTAGAGAACATGAAGGAAGCCCTATCCGTTGAAAAGAGAATACTTGCAATAGAAAAGAAGACTACTCAGGAATAAATAAATAAAAAGAAGGCTACATTTAAGGATGAACCAAAGAAGAAAAATCCTAAAGATCCTTTCAATCTTGAAGTATTGCAAAAGGTCCTTAAATCCATGTCAAATGAGATGGTATAAATAAAAAGGAAGGTAGTTGATTATTCTTCTAAGAACATTTTAGATATTTCAAGAAATATCAAACATCAAATCCTCAACCACCCAATATTATATCCAATGCTGAATCTAATCAGGATGAAGATGAGGATGAAACAACATGATCTGTTGAGGCATCTCAAGATGAAAAACTAATTGAAGTACATCAATTATGGGATTTAATACTCCCTACTCCTGATAATGAAGATGAGAATGAAGCCTTACCTGTTAACACCAAAAGTAAAGTTCCTATCGATTCATCACAATCAATCCAAAAATAAAAACCCTCAACTCCTATTGTTAAAGACAAAACTGTCAGTAAGAAGTCTCCTCCCACATCTTCTCAAACCACCCATCTTCATCAAATTATCCATCTACATCAAATACCTTGGTAGTTTCTGATGCCATTGAATACAATATTGTCAAGGACATGAACATATCCCTATATGAGGTAAGTAAGTTGAAAGAACATCAGAAGTTTTTACTAGAAGAGTTGAATTCAATTTCTGCTTCTCCTCTACTTGTTATTGTCACATACAAATATTCCAAAGGAATAGGTAAGCCTCCTACTAACTCATCAGAGAAGATCGATTCCGCTAATTTTATCTTAATTTGGGATAGATCTAATTCAAATACTCCACCTTTCCTCTTGAATTTTGAAATTTTCAATAAAAAAGTGCACAATTACCTCAGACTCGAGGGCTTATTCAAGCATAATGCCATATTCATTTTGTTTTAAATTAAACATATCTCCCCAAAACTCTATTTTTCACATTGCTCAACTTGATAGAACCAAATTAAAGGTTTCATGAGAGATGAATTATGTTCTCATTAGACTCGCTTCTATTTCAAAGGTCTGTCAAATAATTGACATACTAGTTACTGATATCCCTAACTTTTATGGTTTGATTCTAGGTAGAGATTGGTATGAAAAAATTCACGGTTATTTTGCCATAGTCTATCCTCATATGTGGCTTCCTTACAATGGAAATCCAAATCCAATTTGAATTGACCGTTAAAAACACATGAAATACTCAGTAATTGATTTTGAACATGAGAATGAGCCAATGGCCCTTATCAATAATATTCTTGGAAATTTCTCTACTAAATCATTTTTGGGTAGTTTTAATGCAAAAGAATATACTTTTTCAAATAGCTCTATCACTTCTCAAATTGAAATTTCTCACACACATATTTTTCCAAATGTGTAAGTATTGCAGATAAACCATTAGTTAAATATTTATTTTGGATATTGTATTTTGATGGCTCTAAATCCAATGATGGTGTAAGAACAAGTTGTATAATAATAATTCTAGGAGGAGAAAAAAAATCAAAGAATGTAGATTACTGTTTGAATGTACAGATAATGTTGTTGAGTATGAGGCACTGGTCCAAGGCTTGAATAAAGAAATCGGTCTTAGTGTTAAATACCTTGAAGTGTTTGTATACTTTGAAATTGTTATAAAGAAGGTGAGAAACACCATTCATCATGTCTCCGGTCATTTGAAAAATTATCAATCATTAGTTCAAGCCCTTCACATTTCTTAGCATTTAATATTTCTCCTATCCCAGCCTTCAAAATTCTAGTGCTGCCCTTCTGGCTAATGTAGCTCTAGACTCACACCACTTGAGGATTATAGTCCAAATAGGTTTTCCATTGAATTAATTTTTAGACCATCCATTCCATACAATGTCACCGATTCACATGTGTTCAATGATGATGAATACATTTTAAGCTTTTTAACATCTGAAGGATCATATGATGATCAAATAATTGATGAGGATGAACACGAGAGACAGTTGAAACATAAAACTTATGGAAATGCTCTACCTAAATTTGTGGTTAGAATTGAAGATCTCTATGACCTAAAAGAAAAATTTAAGAAGGTTACTAATTCCAAACTTCGAAGGTAAACCGTTAGGTTTGAACTAGTAAACTTTCGAACTGATCTCAATCCCCAAAACATCAATCTAGGTCTAGGTCTCTCACCAGTTGAGAGATTAGCCTTTATTCATTTATTAAAAAGATATAAGAGTGTTTTTTCTTGGAGCTACGAATATATTAGAACATATGATACCTCCATTATCAAACACACTATACCAATGATTTCCGATGACAAACATGTACAACATAAACTAAGAAAAATTCACCCCAATACTGAAAATAAAATAAAGTATGAGCTAAATAAACTCCTTAAATCCAAAATAATTTTTCCTATTAGGAATTCCAAATGGGTGTTAGACTTAATGCCCTTCAGGAAGAAAAATGGTGACATACGCATTTGCATATATTTTAGGAATATGAATAAATATTGTCAAAATGATAATTTCCAATTCCCACCCATGAAACAAATTTACAATCAGTAGCAGGTTCCAAAATTATGTCTTTCCTTGATGGTTTCTTAGAATATAACCAAATCCTGGTTCATCTAGATGATAGCTTAAAAACTATGTTCATGACCAAATGGGGGATCTATGCCTATCATAAAACGCCTTCTGGTGTAATAAATGTCGGGGAAACCTTCCAAAGAGCCATGGACATAGCTTTTAGAGGTATAATAAAAAAACAGTTTTTGTTTGCTTGGATGACATAATAATATATCCCAAGTAAATGCAATAGCTTTCTGTAAATACCTTTTTTTGATTGGACAACTTTCAAAATAAATAGGTCTTCCTTCTTGCATTAAAAAAACACCAGTTCCATTTCCTAAGGCATCACATTCCACAACAAAGGTTTTTGTGAATTTTGGCATAGCTAAGACCGGTGCTTGGCACATTGACTCTTTATGGTTGTGGGGACTTTCCATTCCTTAATATCTTTAATTTTTTTAGGGTCTACCTTAACGCCCTCGTGAGATACAATATGACCAAAATATTCCACCTCTTGTACTCCAAAGAAACATTTGGAGGTTTTTTCATATAATTTTTCTCCTCCAATAGTTTGAGCACCTTGTCAACATGTTGAACATGATCCTTCCAAGACCTGATGTATATTAGTATATCATCAAAAAATGCTAACACAAATTTTCTAAGGAAGGGTTTGAAAATGGAATTCATTAACCCTTGAAATGTAGAAGGTGCACTGGTAAGGCCAAAAGGCATGACCAAAAAGTCATAATGACCCTCATGATTTTGAAATGTTGTTTTCGGAATATCTTTGATCTTTATTCTATTTTTATGATATTGTAAAATAAGATCCAATTTGGTAAAATAAATTGCTCCATGTATACATCCAATAATTCATCAGTCATGGGAATGGAAAATTTATCTTTAATAGTGAGCTTATTTATCTCCATATAATCTGAACACATGCACCATGATCCATACTTATTTAGCACCAATACTACTGGAGTGGAGAAAGAACTTTGACTAGGTTAAATTATACCAAGCTGTAACATTTTTGTAATCATATGTTCAATTTCACTCTTTTGGACATGAGAATATCTGTAAGGCCTGATGTTTGGAGGAAAACTTGCTCAAATAAAAAAAATATCATGATCATGATAAAAAATAAGTGGGATTCCTTTGGGAGTTTCAAACACCTTGTAATGATTGTCCAAGAATTTTTGGAGATATGGAGAAATAGATGATTTTGATGGTGGAACTTATAGTGAGCATAATTGTGCAATTATGCCTCTTTTAGACATTATTATCTTTCTTGGCTTCACTGTGATACCCCGTAATCTAACTTCCTTTCCTTCCGATAAAATTTTCAAGAAAATTTCTTGAAAATTAAAAGTTACTGTACCCAAATATTGTAACCATTGTACTCCTAGTACAACATAAACACCTCCCATAAGAATTGAAAGAATTGGACTATTTAATACATATTCCCCCATGGGCAGCTTGATATTATGGAACTTTCAGGGAAATTTATAGCTCCTGCATTTGCAACCATCACTTAATACTCTGGTATTGGGTATATGAAGAAATTCAATTCCCTGGTAACCTTATAATGAATAAAATTATGTGTACTACCCAAATCAATCAAAACTATTACATTTTTCTTCTTGATATGTACTTCTATCTTGAGAATTTGCAGAGTGGTAATTACTGCCAATGCATTACAGGATATGGTAGGACTCATTTATTCTTTCTCTAGGGTTGGCTCTTGGAGTATGTCCTCTTCTTTTGAAGTTTCTTGTTCATTTTCTTCCTCCTCTTCACAATCTATGTAAAATAATTTCTTCTCAGCCCACATAGGACCTTTAGTGTATTTCCTATCACAACTGTAGAAAATCCCTTTTTCTCTTTTTCCTCAAATTTTTGTGGTGTCAACCTTGTAATTTGTGGAAGTATAGGAGTAGCAATGCTTCCATATTTATATATTTGAGTCGTAGGCTTCCTTGTCGCCATAATCTTACTTTCAATTTTTCTTGACAACCCGAATGCCTTCTCAAATGAATCAAGTTCCCAAAGGCGAACCTCATGTTGTATGTTATCCTTTAAAGTTGCTATGAAGACATCAATCATGTGTTCCTATGGAATATCAATTACCCTTGTATTCAATTTTTAGAAGTCCTCAATGTGCTCCACCATTGAACCCTTTTGTTTGAGATTTATCAAATGGCTAAAGAAGGTGTTGCTCTTTGTATCCTCGTAATGTGCTATCGTTTCCTCCATAAAAATTGACTAAATGACAATTATTTTACAAGAGAAAATCCATCAATACCATAAAAATGTACTTTGTTATAAATATAAAGTTGCAATGTGTCACCAATGTGTACTTTTTGTGTGTTTTTCACATTATGAAGATCACAATATTGCTCCATTTGTAGTATCCATGTTACAGGATCCCTGCCATCAAAATTCCTCATATCGATCTATGGAATATGGTGGGTCTTCAATACAACATTAGAGTTTATGAAATCATGATTAACATTTATTTTTTTCTCATAATGAGTTTCCTCTACAATATTTTTGCCATTAGGAATAATTTATTGAATCAACATTGTCAAAGCTTCCTTCAAACCTTCCATATCTCCTCTTAGATCATTCTTCAGGTCTTCCATGTTGCCTTTCATTTTTTCATAGATATTAGCTTCTATGACATCCATCTTAGCTTCCATGTCATCCATATTAGCTTCAACGCCTTTCTTCAAACCATCCATCTTAGCTTCCATTCCATTTTTTTTTACTCTTTGCGAGAACGAAATTTGGCATAGTTGGTCTTGTAATTTTGATATATCATGTTGCACTTCTTCCTCTTCATGAGTCATAGTAGAGCCTTCTAAGGGCTTAATTGGTGTTTAATTATTTTTAGGGGGTATTTTAGAACCCAATATTGATATCTATGCTTCAATATTCCCTTAGAATCTCTTCAAACTGATTTTTCAAACAAGACTTATGCAATTTTTAAACAAATACACACATTTTTCTTGCTTTTGAGGAGCTCGATATTGAAATTAACGTGTCTCTGTAATTCTGGATACTCGATATTTTATCTTCGGTCCTTTAGTAGCACTCTGAATATTCTTTCCAATGCCATAGGTCCGGCCTGATTTGGATTCTTCAAGTCAAAGTTATGCTCAATCTCCCACAATGACCAAATTATGGACTGGTTCAGTAGATCGAACTTGTAAGGCATCCCACATGTCATTGTTTCCTCCTTCAGCTTTGAAATTAATACAAAGGATGCTGCAGTCTTTGTAATTTCAGCCACTTTTTCTAGAATTCCAATGTGATGCTCAGAGAGAGAGTTATGACTATTTTACAAAGGTCATGTTCTTGATATGAACCCCTAACTTCCACAGATTATATCTCTGAAAATATTGCGAACCAAGATCTAAACTTTTCACATGAATTTCCTCATGATTTCTTCACAAATGGGTGTTTTTTTTAAGCTTATGCACCTCCGTAGAAAAATAGTTATAGTGAAAATACCACGATGACCTATTTGAAGCAGTGTAACCCTAGAATCCAAAGCTCTCATATCAAATGTTATGAAACCAGCTCACAAAATATAAGAAAAAAGAGATCAACAACTTAGAAATCAGTCACTTCAAGGGGGAAACCTCCTTTACATTACATAAATGAACAATTCTTAGATGATAGAAATGACAAAATTTCCTTTTTATATATAGGAGACCATGGGGTCACAATATAATCATAACCGACCTAACAATAATAGTGTAGGGGAAAAACAATAACAATAAGGGGGCTACACTAACAACAATAACAAACTACACTAGTAATATAGGGGCCTAACACTCTCCATGGCGTTTCCATAAATCAACACTCATGGATCGATGATGACTTCGGTATGCAACCTCTTAGTTAGCTTGAGCACTTGCACAAAGACCCCTCTTGTTCACCTTCTCTGTGTAAAGTTCAAAAATGCACTCTGCAAATTTATAACATTTTAAACATAAGTTAACTCCTTGAAACACATTCACCCAAAGGCATTGGCTTCACCAATCACTTTCTCGCCTAATCACAATGAGTTGTCTGCATATGGAATATTTGAGGGACTCGTTGGTCAACATAGATCTCCTCCCATGCAATTACAAATAGAAATCACATTCTCTTGAAAAAATGGTGTTCAGTTCATCTTGCAGGTTGGATAGCACTTCATTACTCTGGCTCATTCTCATTGTAGAACATTCAACACACATTCTTTATAATAATACACAGGGAAAAATCTACACATGGGAATTAAATAATCCACACAAAATTCTTCACACAACTGTCCTACAACTATCCTACATATCGTAATCTAGAATACATTAAATATTTATGACTCTCTCATTCTTTGGGCCCTCCTTTAAGGGGATTAGGCCCATATAGGTTATAAAAACATAAAAATTTGAGAAGCAAACATAAAACATATCACACACAATATAATATATATACTATTATTTAAAGCCAAATTACATAACACATATATAGTTTTTATACCAAAAAATTCCAATTAGGTCTAACCATGTATAAAATTTGAGAGCGAAAAGGATGCATTAACAGGTTCAACCCTAAGGGACGCCATCACACGAAGGGTGCTTTCCTCGACCCCGTAACCTCGGCCAAGTCCCTACGGTCTTGTAACCAGGGAAGGAGTGTATATCGCTTGTCTGTAATCAGACAAGGTGGCCTTCCCGTTGTCAACTCAGAGAAAGAGAAGTGAACATCAGTTAGGCCTCTCTCGTCGAGGTAATGATGAAATAACCAGAGGACAATAGAAACAAGACCTTTACACCCTTGGTTAGGCACTAGGCCAATCCAACTTCTACCTTCCAATGGCTAGTAAGAGAATCCCTAAGATATTTATTAGGAGTATGATAAGGACTATTAGGCTTTTTAGCTATCTCAATATCCTTCTATTGCAAGTATTTTATTCAAGTACCTAGAGAGGCCAAACTCATATTAACTAGTGATTTTATGGCTTCATTCTACTTTAGAGTCAAATTTAGACGACCTTAGCAAAATTCCAAACAAAAAAATTGCTTATTGAGAAAATATCTCAACAAATCTACTAACCAACAAACGAAAGCTACTAATATAAGCATTATACTACAATAATTTTACATATTTTTAATCCCAAAACAATTCCAATTATGTGTAATTGCCATTTTTATTTCAGGAAGAATTCCAAGTACATGTAATCGACATTCGTATTATTATAAATGTAGAAATACATGTGAAAAAGGATATTTTATATTCGTGCTAATTAAAAATTAAAAAATATGAAAATGTTTTCATACAATTTTATATTATTTGTACCATATAACATTGTAACTAATTCGAACAGCATATTTCTATTCTTTAATAATATAAATGGGTTCACTCATTTTTACAAGAGCGGAGAGTTTGATTGAAAAGTATAGTTCGGTTTTAATAAACGTTTCCCTAAGTTTGGAAAGATTAAATTTTAAAAAATTAATACAAAACTTTTATAATATTAATTTATTTTTACATGAAATTGGTTACGATATTGACAATATTAAATTTAAAATTATTTAATAATCATACAAGCTTCTATTGATGATGATGATGGTGGTTAACGTTCACTAAGACCAGTCTTTGGTCTATTGGACTTAAAGAAAAGAGTTATTTAGTTCAATTTAATATTTTATTCCTATGCTCAAAAAGCTTGGAGAGAAGCCTCCCAAGCTCACTATAATTTTGACATCTTAGAAGGCTAGGAAGGTTAGTATTGCAACAAAGATGAAGAAATTGAGCTCTAATGTGGTTGTACGCGAGGCATTCTAAGAAGAAGTGATTTTCATCCTCTATGTTCATATTCTCACAAAGATGGCAGATCCTTTCCATCCATGGTGTTTTAGGAACTGTCGAATGACCTGTTTCACTATAGAGCTCATGAGAGTTTGTTCTAATCTTGGCTATATTAATTTTCTTCTTTGAGCTAGTTAAAATAGATAGATACTTTTGATCTTCTAGGGTGGGGTTGATGACCTCCTTATAATATTTTAATTTTCTTTTAGCTGCTAGATCTTTCTCACACCACATTTTTTCTTTAAACTTAGAAATAACAATTTTTTTAATGTTATTAATGTTTTGCAATGCAACATTCTTGTCGATCTCCCAATGGTTTAACTAGGCCCTGGTGTCTTTATACCAACCTCGTTTAAGCCTTACTTGGTTTTGGCTAGAATTTAAAGCTAGCTTAGGAAGTCTATGGTCTCCTATGCTATTGAGCTTGTGCTTGTACAACAGAAGCCTAGTCATAGCTAGGCTCTCAATAGGGGAAAGACCCACTTCTATAAGGAGAATAGGATAGGGTGTATTGCTTTAAATTTTAAGGTTATAATTTACAAAATGCTTCTGGATTTTCTCAATCTTTCTCCAAGATTCTCTGGAGCTGCTACAACCCCAAACCTCACATCCATATAAGATAACAGGAGTGACTAAAGTTTCAAACAGGAACTTATTTCTATCCCACATTACGAGGTTTGTCGTTTTACAATTATTTTCAAGACCAAAATAAACTTTCCACCCCCCATTAATCCTTTTCTGAATGCTATATTTCTAGTTGAGCTTGTGATGAATATCAATTCCTAGGTACTTGTAAGAAGACACTTCCTCCAAGTTACTATTGTCATACATAAAATTAGCGTAAGTGTCCTTCTTGGATTTGATAATCATAACTTTTGTTTTTTTAGTGTTAACAGACATACCCATGGTAGAGCAGAAATCCTTAAGAAGTTTAAGTTGCTTATCAAGATCAGATGGGCACCTTGCGAGAAGAAAAATATCGTCAGCATAGAGAAGAAGGATGATGACTATCCCAGCTAAGATCGTACCAGCACATCCCGCTTCCTCTAAACAACCTTCTAGCTTGTCGATGTAGATTATAAAAATATAAATAATTATTCCTATGAATTTTAATTTATTATAAATATATATTCAATAAAATAATTTTAATTTTTTATTTAAAAAGTTCAAGGTTGAAATAATATTTTTATAGATTTAAATTAATTATTAATAATTACAGGGAAATGATAAATATATAATCTCACAAAATATTATTAAATATTTTTAATAGTATTTCAAAATTAAAGATTAAGATTTATTTTAAAGATAATTATTATTTTTTATAATTCAATTAATTAAATAAAATAATTTACATAAACAAGTGTCATATACAATAAATTATAGTGTTTTGGGACATGGTGTACTAATAACTTATAATATTTCTCATAATATTACAAAAAAAACTATGTACACATTATAATCTCATAAAATAAAGCCAATCTTCATATTCAAAATTCTAAAATAAAACCAATCTTCATAATCAAAATTCTAATTACATTAGATGTATTTTTTTAATTTTATTTTCACAAGAAGAAAAACGTTGTTTTATATTAAATTATAGTAAAACAATCTATATAGCAAAGTTGTACATATACAACATAATTCATTCGAATCATCCACCCGAATCCAAAAGCCGATACCAAACTATAAAACATCATGACAACAAGAGAAAAGATTATCCCCATACAAGAAAAAAGGGATAGAGCCAAAGACCCATCAGCTTCCATAAACTATAGTCTAGTAAGAAGTATGAGAGCCGGCTAAATGAGGATGAAAGCATCCCATCCTAACCACACAAAATATTCATAAGAGAGTCACCAAGCCGACTCGCATGATGAGCCAAGTATGATGCACAAACTAAGATCAGGCTCGCTTGACAAAGTACCAGGCTACTGGCACACTTGATTAACCAAGTCAAAAGCTACAGAAGTAGATCGGGCTCGCTTGATAGAGTACAGGCTCGCTTGATAAAATGAATAAAAGAAAACCAAGTCTGGTCTGCACAGAATAATAAAGGATAAGAATACTAAGCCAACAGCAAAAGTGAACAGGCAAAAATAAGGATGAGATCGATCCATTGAAGCAACCCAAAAGGACATGATAGTCACATAGCCATCTACGACATATATGTTGAATGATAAGTACACTGATCAGGATCGCTTGATAGTACTCCATGCAATTGACTCACTTAATAAACTGTCCAACAAATAACCTTGCCGTGAAAACACTGATATTATAAAGGATAAGAGTGAGAAGCCACCAACTTAGACTGCCGAAAATGAAGAACCGAGATGCATCCACAGGACTGTTCTAAACCAATCTTAGACAATTTGTCAGCGCTCATGTTGAGTTCTCTATAAACATGATTCAAAGAAAACCTCTGGAATTTAAAAAGTATATACTGAGTACGATCAATCCATCTCCTTAAAAGAGTACCCTGTAGAGTGGATTTACCCGATATTCCATCTATAACAATCTTCGAATCTCCATATATATCAATACAATGAATTTGCAGATGGTAGGCGACCATAACCCCACTCCATAACGCCATAATCTCTGCTTTGTTATTGGTTCCATGCCTGCCATTCCAAAATATTTGATATCTCTCATCACCAGATATTTTTATCCAAGCCCCGCATCCACAGAAACCATCCTTATGGGCACCATCAAAAAATAAAGCTGGGAGATTGATGCTATGAGGTCTGAACCTACGCGAGTGATCAATACAATCCGGATTGCTAATATTAATGCCACTTAGCCATTCCATAATGTTAGAGTAGATCAAGGCAGTATCACGCTAGGCCTCATAGAAAAGCATACGATTTCTTGCACACCATAATTCCCAGCAAACAAAAAAAGGAAGAGATTTGTATCCTTTAGTGTTGCTGGCCCAGAATGAAAAAGCCTGTTCCGGGTCACCCGGCCGCCATAGGGTATCGTTGGAAAAACACTGAAACAGGCTCTGAACCCTTCTTACAACGGAACATTCAAAGAAAAGATGTGAAATCGTTTCGGCTTCTTCCTTGCAGAAAATGCATCTACCTGGACCCCGTTTGCCCTGTTTTTGGATGTTCTCCCAGGTTAGAATCTTTCCCAATCTCCGCGACCATATAAACAAAGTAATTTTGTGTAGGATCTTCCATCCCCAAGCTTGGGAAAACCCGAGAAATCAGCTTTTAAAATTTTATTGTTATAAGCAGAAATCCAACGAAGAAATAATCAACGCCATACCGCGAATCATTGAAAGTCCAACCTTCACGAAATTGGCCCCCAAGATGAAGTCGATGTATAACGTGTTTGGATGTGCAAATTCCATTACTTCACACAAAAGTAACGGAAACTGAAAAGGTTGATGATTGAAATTGAGAAATTTAGGATTTGTCAAAGACACCATGTAATGGCTAATACATAATAAATGGCCGTTTAAAGATAAATTAATGAACATTTGAACGAGTCAATTTGCTGTTTACTTTACCAATTAATGTGAATGCTCGTGTCTAGACCACGAACTTTTAATGAAGTTAATGGACAATTTGATATTTAATTTTACAAATTAATGTTAGTAATAGTCTGCGTATTTTTTCAACTAAATAAGTTTACATTTGAATTTGAAAGTTTGATATGATATTGTCTTATTATTATATTTTTTCAAACCTATTTCGATTTCGTTAATGATTTATTAATTTTGATAACAAATTAAAAAATATATAGTAATTATATTTTTTTATTTGTAGTAATTTCAGAAATTAATATAATTTGTTAAAATAGATATTTTTTAAGGACAAATCTTTGGTCGTAGTCTAGACTGTTGTTTCGCTCTGAAAATCATGGAAATGCAGGTAAGATTTTAAGAAAATTCAACTGGTAAATACACTTTATAACAATCAAACTTTAATATTTTTGGTGCCGTAGAGGTTTTTGATGGTGCTGAATCCATTTCCCCCATCAAAATCATGATTAAAACACTATTACTGTAAGATTTCTTAAATTTGTTTGGCCCGGATTTCGGCCAACTTTGGCCATCCAAGCAATTCCTTGGTCTCGTTAGACAACTCTCAAACCTTTGTGATTGTTTTAATTTTTTATATTTTAGGTTTGTGGTTTTTTTAAATTATTTTTCTTAAAATTTGAGTAATTTGTTAAAACAAGCATAGTTTCATGTTAAGTACCGATCTAATATGAGTCAAGGGAGATTAAATTTCTTCATGTAAATTTTTTTTTAAAATGCAAAATACAATGTGCTATTTTTCTTTCTTTAAGTTATATTTTTGAATGCTAAATAGAATTTATATAAGACCAAATAAAAATTTTAAGGATAAAAACTTAATTTTTTGTTTTTTTCTATATATAAATATATGTGAAATTGATATCAACATGAATTAGTTATAGATATTCAAATAGTTTATTCAATTTTTTTTTGAGAAGTGTAAGATTTAAATATCTCATTCACACTTTTTTTTTAATAATATATTCTTTTTTTTTTAATTATAGTCAATATTGTTTTTCTATTTAGAACATTATTTTTTATTTTTTATTTTATTTTAAGGAAGACAGAAAGAAAAACAACCTTACACATCCCCTCATACTAAGTTATAAAATAAACCACTTAATTACAAATTTAACATGTTATTTATATAATAAAACTGTTTCAATTTCTTTTAAAATACTAAATCCTATATATTCTAAATATATTTTAAACCATCAAAATCAAAATTACTATTTCAACCCATTTATATATTCGAAATATATTTTAAACCATCAAAATCAAAATTACTATGTCATCTTTATTATTCATAATTCTTCCAAATCGTTTACTTCCATTTTTAAAATTAAAAAAATGATTTTTATTACAGTTATTCTGTTGTGATGGTTCAGTCTGATGGATATGACCTACGCAAAAGAAAATGAAAACGATGAATGGGTCGTTTGGATTTGAAGCCTATTTCGTAAACACGGAAGAAGAACAAGTCTTCACATGAAAGTTATAACAGAGAATCACCGAAAGTTATCTTGGACCGCCCAAAATCAAAATGGCTCCTCCGTCTCATTGACTTATTCCATAATTTAGATTTATGTTATGGTGTTTGCATTCTCGGGCATATAACACATTGTGTTGGGCTGAAATATTTCCCAGCACATGAGTCGGCTGAGAAATTTCCTAAATTATTACTGGTTTTTGGGCTCTGCATGCATCCTGCTGTGTCGTTTAAATCCCCAACCACGGGGATGAGGGTTTGTAGTACTCGATTATACTGTCGCCGGGCTGGCCTCTCTAGATTTTCTGCCTTTCCCATTGGCAACGCGCCCCTCGACATTATTTCACAGACGAAGCCCGAGCCGCTCCGACTAAACGTTGTCGCGGCCACAGATTATAAGAGCAGTGATGGAATCGATCCATTGAAGAAAACTCTGAATAACTTAGCTAAATTATGGGGATATTCATCCAAAGAGACTCCGGAGGTCAGATCGGTATGCAGCCCGATTGAAAAGCTGATTGCCCGCGATAGAATCTTGAATGATTCCATCAAATCGCCTAAGCAAAAGCTGGGGGACAAATGGCAGGAGTATCAGGGGTGCAACAACTGGGAAGGCCTGCTGGACCCCTTGGACGAAAATCTGAGACGAGAAATTGTCAAATATGGAGACTTCATCCAGGCCACCTACAACGCCATGGACTTCGATCCCAAGTCCCAACACTATGGTTGCTGTAAGTACAGCGAGCATTCGTTGCTTGAACAAGCGGGGCTGAAGAACTCTGGGTATAATGTGACTCAGCACATCCATGCCACTTCAACGATCCAGATTCCCGAGTGGGTAACGCAGCGGTTCTCGTCGGATGGATCAGATTGGATGTCCAGACGAACCAGCTGGGTGGGTTTCGTGGCAGTCTGTAATGACGAGCAGGAGATTGCTAGGCTTGGAAGGAGAGATATTATTGTGTCATACAGAGGAACTGTAACGCCTGTGGAATGGGCAGAAAATCTCAAGGACGTTCTCACGCCCGCGGTGATCAAGAACAAATGCAATAGCAAAAACCCTAATTGTGGGCGTTGTTCGCAGCCCAAAGTGGAGAGTGGGTTTTGGAGTCTGTTCACTACCAAGAACCCCGAAGGACAAAGTGCTTCAGATCAGGTCGTGTACGAGGTGCGGCGGCTGGTAGAATTGTATGAGGGCGAAGAAATCAGTATTACAATCACTGGTCACAGCTTGGGTGCAGCCCTGGCTGTTCTAACGGCTTACCAGATTGGGCAAGACCTCAATTCCGGGAACGAGACTGCAGCAGGCAAACCCAAAATTCCAGTGACTGTGTTTTCTTTCGGCGGGCCACGAGTTGGCAACCGTGCCTTGGGGGAAACGATGGAAGAGACGGGGTGCAAAGTTCTGAGAATTGTGAACACCCACGATGTGATAACGAAGGTTCCTGGGTTGGTACTCAACGAGAACTCCATGCAACAGCAGCAGCAACGTTCGAAAAACGTCGTGGTATCGAAGATCTTCGACGTTCTGGAGAGGATGCCATGGGCTTACTGTCATGTTGGAACGGAGCTTCGTGTGAACAATAAGCATTCTCCATATCTGAAACCCGATGCAGACATGGGCTGCTGTCATGATCTGGAAGCCTATCTCCACCTCGTGGATGGTTACCTGAGCTCCAACTGTCCATTCAGATCCACAGCTAAAAGAGACATCGTGAGGCTTTTGATGAATCAGAGATCCAATGTCCTTCTCAAGCCAATGTACAATGATTCAACCAAAAGTAAATCATCCTTTAGAGATCAGATCTCCAACTTCCTGGTGAAGCCCAACCTATTATCTGACAGTCGGCACGATGATGCAAGCGAGAGTGGAGAGACTCGATCCCGACTCTACTAATTCATAGACCGAATATTCATTCCAACCTCTAAATTATGTACATTTGTTAGAATATATGTACAACGATTCTTTTAATTGCTGATTTTGGTTCATCTAATTCGAGAGTACAATAAACAAGCTAGTTAAATTCAAATACATGTACATTTGTTAAATTGACAAACCAGAAATTACAATTACTTAAAATGTATAACAGTTTGTGAATCCCACGTTGTTAAAGTATTCTATGTATAATGCGTGTTAGTCTCAAGCTTATAAGTCTCTCACTTACGTAATGCTTTAACAAAAAAATATGATGGATTAAAATGTATTAATAGTATGAAATTTTCCTAATTACCAATTTGTAACCAACTTTTTATTTTTAAATTTTTTTTCAATAATAAAAAACTTTCTTACGTATTTAATGTCTTGGTTTTTTCAATAAGGAAAAATTTTCTTAGTTATTTTAATGGTCTTTTATTCACAATTCTAATTCTAATTCTAATTATATCAATTTTATATCAACAAATTACATTTTATAAAGAGAAATTTTGAAAATTATATCATAAAAATTGAATTTAATTTTAAAAAAAAAAGAATTTTGAGTATTTTATACTTAAGTTTTGACTATACATAATCTTTTTGATAACACTCAAATCAATACAAAATAATTTGGAAGAATTCATACATAGAACAAACACATTTTTTTTTCTATTGCATCAAATCACACAAATATATATATATATATATATATATATATATATATATAATTTCGATAAGATCCTTATTAGATCCAAAAGATTCCTAACAAGGAGATTTTCTTGAAAAAATATCTCAACAACCCAACCAACCAAAAAAGCAAATGTGCATGTATACTAATGCAAGAGTTATTTCTAAGTCCCTCCCTTAAGGCTTATATTACAAATTTAACATTATAAAATTAGAGTTCACAAATAAGTCACAGTGGTTTGATATGGTCTATATTGACACTTCTACTCTGTTTGAAATCTCACGGACCACTCTTTCTCCACCACAATCTTTGAGCTTCTTACTTGGCTGATTTAAGGTACAACTATCTCCAACCATCGTTGACGAACTTGTAAGATCAACAATATTGACATTCTTAGCTCGTTGAGGCTTCTGTGATAAGAGATTTCAAGTAATGAACCACTTTATGGACCCATCTGTCAGATAATTTTCTTTTGAGTATCCGTTAGTAGCTAGGAAGGCCTTCTAGATACTAAATGTGTTTAAAAGTTAACCAAACAACTTGACCTGTCTCACACACGTCGATCTCATAATATAACCTATAGTTGTTGTTCAAGGGTTTCTGAGTGCCAAGAACAACAAACTGTAATAGTTTATAAAGGCATTCAAACTAGTGATGTGTTCGGGGGTTTTTAAGTACCAAGAACCCCTAATTTGAATTATGCTACACTGTTCAATAATTGGTTCTGCAATTTTTTAAAAGACAATGGAACAGCACTTAACAAAGAAACCGATAAATCTCAAAATAAAAAAACAAATAACAAGTGTGAGTCCACCCTCCCTAGCATGAGTCAACGATTGTTCAGTTCGAAGTACCATCTTTTCCATGTTTCAGAAAGAACCAATAGACATGAAGGCTTCCATCATGGTCAAGTCTCAAGAGCTTGTACTCATTTTCATTATTGAAATTTGTTAGACACATACATGGAATTCACACAAGATGAAAGAGAAGCATTGAGTTACCTATATTTCACAATGATACATATTTATAATATATTGGAGTGAACTTTGGATTCCATATTCCAACGTCTCTTGGAATCCCTTTATCTACTCAGCTTCTACACCAACCCTTAGAGGATTAGGTGCCCAACATTCCCCCCTTAATCCGAAGGATTGTGAATGAGTCCAAGAAGAGAGCTATAATACAAAATACAATAATCCATGACAACAATAAGCCTAATGTTATCTCTGAGATGATGGCATAAGAAGGTGGTTTAAGGATGACCACCAACACCTGAACGCTTAGTGTAGTTCCTGGAACTCTTCAATATATGGTACAAAGCTGAAGTATTCTTCTAAAGGAAGTGTTATTAATGGTTTGAAGAGGCAGACCTTCAACCTGGAAAAGGGAGGTCTGTAATCTACATAGAAAAATGGATAACCTCAACCATAAAAGAGAGGTCTCAACCTGCGATGGTTTAAGGATGACCACCAACTTTGGAATGCTTAATGCAATTCCTAGAACTCTTCCAAAACTGGCAAGAAGATGAAGTCTTATACTAGAGGAAGTGTCCCCAATTCTTTGAAGAGGGATAATCTCCACCTGAAAAGTGGGGTATCAACCCTGCATAGATGGTTTAAGGATAACCACAAACCAAAGGCATGATCATGGGCATATCTGTCTCTGCAACTCTGAATGTAGTATGGCAGGTTGTGGCGAAGCCTCACTTTATGTGGCTTTGAAGCTTGTAGATGACTATCATCTACCCCCTGTCAGATACAAGGTGAGATGATGGCGAAAACTCAACTGCAAGACTTTTCAATACTCTAGAAGAAATTCTGACATATGCTTGAAATATCTTCTTGGATGTTGCTGCCCATTACCAAGAAGTGATCCTTCCAAGATGAATCTTTGTTCTTGCATGAGGATTGTTTCTGAAGCATCTATTTGACTAATGAGTGGTTTTATGACAATTCTTACATGGGTGAAGATCAAAACTATGATCTTTCATATGGTTAACTCGGTCACAATGTTTCCATATAACAATTTATTGTTGTTGTTGTCGAAGAGGAGAAGAATCTAGAACAACATAAGGTGAAATGTCATGAAGAAATCCAACACTCTGAAATTGAATGGGATTGGAATAGTCTAGAATATGAAAGGATGCATCCTTTTCATATGCAAGACTAGTTATGCACTTGTTATGGACAAGCTCTTCCCAAGGTCTGATGTTGGGCTTGGGAAGTGATTGAACTTCTGCATCTGCATGCAAAACTGCTCTTGAACTTGTAACTGAATGTGAATCAACATCAACTTTATATTTTTGTTGTTGATGTGAGTTTGTCTCAATGTTCTTAACAGAAAAAAGTTCATAATGATGAATCCACTATTATAATTCTTCTTGCTGGAATTGAGACTCAAGCTGCAAAAAATCGATCGTTTCCTATGCATTTTGTAGACATGTCTGAATGCCTACAAGAGTGGTTTTGTTGATTTTTACTTTGTCATAAAAAATTGACTATATTAAAGTATTCAATGACTCTGATACATTATTTATTTGAACCATTTTTTCAGCAAATAAATCTCAACAAATAAAGGTATCTATTTCCATAAAAATGCACCTTTCAACACTATTTATAAACTATCATTATACTTTATTCCTTAATTATACAATATAACATGTCATTGATAATTTTATTACACTACCAAACTCTATAGAATTGTTTACAATAAAAGGAGGCCAACTCACCTTTTCCCACCAGCTTCTACAACACAAAGTTCAATTTTTTACTTTAAAATGATATTATCTTACTTCACCTAGCAGCAGAACGACATAGCCTTCACTTAGAAGAAATATGACTTGATCATAGTCATTTTTGGTAACCCATGATCCAGAACGCATTTACATGTAATCATCTCTTGGAAAAAGGAATTGAAAGAATAAATAGGGATATGTAATAACAAAAACAATATGTGCCTTCATTTCCTTTCCTTCGTTAAGTTGTAGATAGAACACCATTAGATATGAACTCTCGTCAATGAAAACATACATCAAATGAAGCAACATTCTTCATTTCAGCCAAGTCATATGCATCTAGGGAGAGCAAACATAGTAGAGGAACCAGGAGCATGGGTTTCATATGAGGTACTCTAAATTACCTCTCGATATTGTCTCAGAACATTGTCTTCGATCACCACTTGACTTGGATGCATCAAATTTTGTGTTTCAATGAACACACATCCTTGTCTAACCCTAAACCAATGAGTTAAGAGCAGTTTCAATCAAAATCAATATAGGTGACCTTCTTAATGCATCCTTTGGCATGACGCATCATGCTCATCCTTGGTACAATGCAACACTATTCCTTCGTGGGGTGCATCATAAAGGAAATATCACTATCACAATCACCTATGTGCAACATCCCCTTCAAGCCTCGTCGCACCACCTTAAATATGTTTGCAAGTATTATCACGTTATTAAATTTAATATGGCTGGAGACCCTCACTCATGCAACAATTCTATACATATATGAGACCTTGTTTCATTGTTACATTGCGTTCTTGTGTCCTACACCTTTAGATTTTCGATGCAAGAAATAACTATAGAGCACGCTCTGCTACTTGAGATCCTAGTGCCACCAAGAGTGATACCATCGTGCCATGTGGAAAGGATGTTCTCATTTTAATCTGAAAGGGTAGTTGTGTATGGAGTGCATCCTGGTGGAAGAGTGTGTTGAAAATATTAAGGTCACTTGAAAAACCCCATGCAGGTAGAAACAAAGTACAACAGGGGCAGAGAAGGTTGAGTGTACACCTTCGTGTATTAAACAGA
Source organism: Pinus albicaulis (assembly GCA_034641835.2). Taxonomy (NCBI): domain Eukaryota; kingdom Viridiplantae; phylum Streptophyta; class Pinopsida; order Pinales; family Pinaceae; genus Pinus; species Pinus albicaulis. Next base: position 184,332,987 of record CM076575.1, read on the forward strand.
GTTTAATGGAGTTGTAAGGATGAATTTATGGTTTATGGCCGCAACCGATTTTGTAGGAGAAATTGAAGAAATCGTGGCTTTGGACACACAACAACAAAGTTTATTAAAAACAGTCTTATCGGGATTTTAAGCCCTCACCAACCAAACAGAAAGAGTTTTTTTTAAATGCACCAAGTTTTAAGTTTTATGAATGGGCCAAGTCTTTTTGTGATCCCCACCAGTTTTAATCCATTGCCAAACTTGCGATGCAATGTGGTCCCCACCACCATCACACATCACAATAACCAAAGCCAAGTGTCAGTGTCTTGTTGATGTAAAGTTCCGAAGCGATGCGATGTTGCATATACCACCGCAAAAATTCACCACCGATGTTCCGATGCTATGTGGACCCCACATCGCAGCATCGCAACATCGCGCTTAACCATTCCACCTACCACATATGTTTTCCGCCGAAGTTTATAGCTGATGTGATGTGCCGATGACGATAGCGCTCAGCGCACATCATAGCATCGCACCATCGCTGCATCACACAATCGCTCATTGCCAAAGAGAAAGTCCAATCCGCCGATGCGATGTGGTCCCACTGTCAAGGCCACATGGACCAATCGTGTTGATTCGCGTTCGTTTTTGCCATGATGTCACATTCACCTTTTGGTACGCGAAGATTTTATGGAATCTGCTTCAGTTTTTATTTGAGTTCTGATGGGGCCCAACACCAACCAATAGAAATGTGTTCACGCAGGTTTTAGCCTCAATGACGTAGGGGCGATTTGTTACGCGAAAATAATGTAATCGAGTTTGTAGAAGGTTTGAAGTCTGAGGTTAAAGCTATTTGATTTTTTATTAAATGTGGTGTTACGGGGGCAGTGAAAAGGTTTTAAAAGAACCTAGGGGTGCCTCCACAGTTGACCAAGCCATCGCACGATGACCAGTGATCGACGGTGGAGGATCACTGTGATAGCACAACACAGATTTGATGTACCCACAGAGGAGTGCCTCCACAGGGACCTACAGAAGGGTTTTACAAATATGTTTTATTTCATAATTTTGTTTTATGTTTTAAAATAGTCGCGCCATATATAAATTTGAAAATAGCATAGTTGTATTTAAGTTAATAGTTGTTTTGCACAGACATACTATGTATGTTGTTTGTAATGCCCAAAGGCAGAAAGAGAGATAGAGAGGATAGATTGAAATGTTGCGTCTGAAGCAGCTAATCCATTGTAAACCAGAACTTAGTTTTGAAGATAGAATCTCTATTTTGTAATAGTTTTTGTTTTGTTAATGAAATAGAAAAAGTTTGCCATCTTTGTCTAGCATTCGAAATTTTCATATTGAATCTATGTGTTGTAATAGGAGACTCTTTGTTCTCCCTGTGTGTTTGGAATATTCAGAAATTCCAACATGGTATCAGAGCTAGTCCAGGCTCTTTGAAGGTGTCAAAGAAGCTAAAGGAAGGAAGGATTTGTTGCAGCAGTTCTCTAGTAGCATGAAGGCTCAGTAGAATTTAAAGTCGAGGTATTTCTAAAAAAAACGGAGTTTTCTTTTGTTTAAAAGAGTGCAGTCCTCAGAGACAGAGTTTGTCTTTTAAAGAAGGAAAGACAGTTTTTTTGAAAAACACAGTCAAGATTATTTCATAGTTCAGTTTATAATTAATGGCTGGACCAAGCACCAGCATGAGTATTGGAAATACTCAGCTCCCACAATTTAATGGGAAAAACTATGATTATTGGGCCATTACCATGAGAGCCTTTTTTGCCTCCCAAGATCTATGGGAATTTGTAGAAGATGGTTTTGATGAATAAATTGATGAGTAGGCCTTTAATGCCTTAACACAGGAAGAGAAGGATTTGTTGAAGAGCAATAGGAAGAAGGACTCTAAAGCTGTCTTCTATCTTTATCAAGCAGTACATGAGAGTGTGTTTCCGAGGATATCAGTAGCTAAGAGATCTAAGGATGTGTGGGATACTCTTAAGACAACCTACCAAGGTATGGAGAAAGTGAAGACAACAAAACTACAATTGCTAAGGAGAGATTTTGAAACTCTATGTATGAAAGAGTCTCATAACATAGACTCATTTTTCACACATGTGATTGGGATTGTCACCCAGATAAGGTCTCATGGAGAGACACTTGAAGAAAGAAGGATTGTGGAGAAACTATTGAAGATACTACCCTCAAGGTTTGATGTTATTGTAACCACCATTGAAGAGACAAAGGATCTCTCAAAGTTCACAGTTGATGAACTCCATGCATCGCTGATGACTCATGAAAAGATATTGGGAAGATCAGTAAACCCATATTTAGAGCATGCCTTCAAGACCCAGATGCCTTTTGGAAGAGGAAGAGGTCAAGGCAGAGGAAGAGGAAGAGGCAGAAGCCAAAACAGAGGAGGAAGAAACAACCCTTCACATTCACATGGAAGGAGCAGCAATCAGAATCAAAGCCAAGGCCAAAGCAGTAGCCAGCAAGGTGGACAACAACATGCTCATGGAAAAAGGTATGACAAATCCAATGTCCAGTGTCATTATTGCAATAAATATGAGCACTATGCCAATGAATGTAGGAAAAAGAAAAATGAAATGAATAATAAGCAGAATGCTAATGTAGCAAGAGAAGAAAAGAACCCAAAGATTGTGTTGTTAACATGTAATGTAGCACAAGATAGATAGGATGACGTATGGTTCTTAGATTTAGGCTGCAAAAAATCATATGACTAGAAACATAGAAATGTTTGCCAATCTTTATAAATATGCTAAATCTGAAGTAACAACTGGAACTGATACTAAGATCTCTATCAAAGGAAATCGTAGAGTAAGTATCCGTGCAAGAAATGGAGAGCAGAAATTTGTGCCAGATGTATACTATGTTCCTAACTTGAAATGTAATCTTTTTAGCATTGGGCAACTCATTAACAAAGGTTACAATGTATTGTTTAAGAATGATGTGTGCACAATAATGGACATACCTCCAAGAAAGAAGGTTATTGCAGAAGTGCAAATGACCAACAATAGAATGTTTCCACTCAAGCTTAATATAGACTTGAAGGGAAAAAGAAAGAATGTAGTAGTTGTAACTCAAGAGGTTTTTCAAAAGGAAGTGAAAGATGAGAACTAGTTATGGCACTTGAGATTTGGACATTTCAATTTCGGAGGTCTGAATTTGTTGCAAAGAAAAGGAATGGTTAGAGTACTACCATTGATTGAGAAACCAGACAGCCTATGTGAAGGTTGCATCTTGGGAAAACAACACAAAGAAAAGTTTCCATCAGGAAAGAGCATAAGGGCAAAAGCACCCTTAGAAATTATTCATTCAGATTTGTGTGGGCCAATGCAAACATCATCAGTATCAGGCAACAATTATATGTTGACCTTCATGGATGATTCCACAAGAAAAGTATGGGTTTATTTCCTGAAATATAAAAGTGAAGTGTTTGAGAAATTTTGCCACTTTAAAGCTCTTGTAGAGAAACAGAGTGGGTGGCATATCAAAGTCCTAAGAACTGATAGAGGAGGTGAGTATATCTCAAAATAATTTCTGTGTTTTTGCAGAGAAAATGGCATACATAAACAGTTTACCATGAGGTACACATCGCAACAAAATGGAGTTGCTGAAAGGAAAAATCGAACCATCATGGATATGGTGAGAAGTATGCTGAAGTCAAAACATTTTCCAAATGAGTATTGGGCAGAAGCTACAAATTGTGTGGTATATATTTTGAATAGATGCCCAACAAAAGCAGTGATAAACAGAATTCCAGAAGAAGTGTGGAGTGGCAGAAAACAAGGATTCACCCACATGAGAGTTTTTGGTTGTGTGGCTTATGCACACATTCCATATCAGCTGAGAAATAAGTTGGACATTAAGGGGGAGAAGTGCATCTTCCTTGGATACTATGAATAATCCAAGGGATATAGATTGTATAACCCATCCACAAAGAAATTTGTTATAAGCAGAGATGTGCAATTCATAGAAGAAGAAGCATGGGATGGAAGCATTGAGAAAATAGTCAATTTCAAAAGCTATTTGTCTCATGATGAAGATGAGGAAGATGTGGCTGAAAGGAACACCTCATCGGTAGCACCACCTCCACCAACACAAGGATAGCAAGGGACACCTCAAGCAGGAGTAAGAACACCCTTGAGAAGAAATGAGAGTGCTTCTTCAAGCACACCACATGGAGCAGATTTAAGTGCTTCTTCAAGCATAGCTACACCAAATGAAAGAGGAACCAGATTCAAAAATCTAAATGAAATCTGTGAGCAAGAGACAAAAAATGAAGGTATGAATTCGTTATTTTCATTGTATTGTCATGTTGATGATCCTATTCATTTTGAAGAAGCTATAAAAGATAAGAAATGGATAGAAGCTATGGATGAAGAAATAAATGCAATAGAGAAAAACAATACATGGGAATTGGTTGATCTCCTAGAAGGTAATGAAGTCATTGGAGTAAAGTGGGTCTACAAGACCAAAAGCAATGCTGAAGGTAAGATTGAAAGGCACAAGGCCAGACTCGTTATCAAAGGCTATAAGCAGCAACATGGAAGAGACTATGAAGAAAATTTTGTACCAGTTGCAAGAATGGAAACAATGAGAGTAGTGTTGTCCATAGCAGCACAAAACAAATGGAAGGTTTACCAAATGGATGTAAAATCAGAATTCTTGAATGGAGTTTTAATGGAATAGGTTTATGTTGAACAACCTCTAGGCTATGAGAAAAAGGGCCAAGAGCACAAAGTTTGCAAATTGAAGAAATCTTTTTATGGGCTGAAACAAGCACCAAGAGCATGGTACAGTAGGATAGATTCCTATCTACTGGAAAATGGGTTTGAAAAATGTGAAGGAGAACCCACATTATACATCAGGGAGAAAGATGGTAAGATGCTGATAGTTGTTTTATATGTTGATGATGTGATATTCACAGGTAATGATGATTACCTTATTGAGAATTTTAAAACAGTCATGAAGGATGAATTTGAAATGACTGATATGGGATTGTTGAGATACTTCTTAGAAATAGAAGTAGAGAAAAATGAAAATGGGATTTTTATCTCTCAAGAAAAGTATGTTAATGAAGTTTTGGAAAGATTTAATATGCAGGATTGCAAGGCAACAATTACTCCCACAGTAATGGGATTAAAACTCAGCAAAGATGACAGCAACAAGGATTTTGATCCAAGTTTGTATAAGAGCATAGTTGGCAGCCTCATGTATTTGACTGCAACTAGGCCTGATATTATGCATGCTGTTAGTTTGATTTCCAGATTTATGGAAAGGCCAAAAGAAGCACATTCGAAAGTAGCAAAAATAATTCCGAGGTATGTGAAAGGAACAAAAATGTATGGGATTTTGTATACTACTTCAGAAAATTTTGAATTAATTGGATATACTGACAATGATTGGGCTGGAAGTATTGATGACCGAAAATTTACTTCTGGTTATATTTCTCATATGGGTTCAGGAGCTATTTCATGGGCTTCTAAGAAACAACCTATTGTCGCATTATCTACAACAGAGGCAGAGTATGTGGCAGCTACAGCAGCAGCATGTCAAGCAGTTTGGATGAGAAGAATGTTAAGGAGTTTGTGTCAAGAACAGGTAAAGGGCACAATGATTTATTGTGGCAATAGCTCAGCCATAGATTTTTCAAAGAATTCAGTGTTTCATAAAAGAACGAAACACATAGATGCCAAGTTTCACTACATCAGGGAATTGGTGAACAATGGAGAAATTGTTTTACAGCACTGTAGAACAAAGGAGCAGTTTGCAGAAAGTCTGACAAAGCCATTGGGGCAAAAGAGTTTTGAATATTTAAGAAAATGCTTGGGTATGATAGATAACCCAACAGCTGACTTTAAGGGGGAGTGTTGAAAATATTAAAGTCACCTGAAAAACCCTGTGCAGGTTGAAACGAAGTACAACAGGGGTAGAGAAGGTTGAGTGTACACCTTCGTGTATTCAACAGAGTTTAATGGAGCTGTAAGGATGAATTTATGGTTTATGGATGCAGTTGACTTTGCAGGAGAAATTGAAGAAATCATGGCTCTGGCCATGCAACAGTAAAGTTTATTAAAAATAGTCTTATCGAGATTTTAAGCCCTCACCAACCAAATAGAAATAGTTTTGTTTAAATGTGCCAAGTTTTAAGTTTTATGAATGGGCCAAGTCTTTTTGTGGTCCCCGCTAGTTTTAATCCATTTCCTAACTTGTGATGTGATGTGGTCCCCACCACCATCACACATCACAATAGCCGAAGCCAAGTGTTATTGTCTTGTTGATGTGAAGTTTCAAAGCGATGCAATGTTGCGATATCGCACATCGTATATCGCAATAGACACTATTACATATACCACCACAAACATTCACTACCGATGTTCCGATGCGATATGGACCCCACATCACAGCATCGCAACATTGCGCTTAACCATTCCGCCTACCACATATGTTTTCCATCGAATTTTATTGTCGATGCGATGTGCCGATGCCGATAGCGCTCAGCGCACATCGCAACATCGCTCACTCACTCATTGCCAAAGCCAAATTCCAATCTGCCAAACCATTGATCCGTCGAAGCGCCGATGCGATGTGGTCCCACTGTGAAGGCCACGTGGACCAATCACGTTGATTCGCGTTCATTTTTGCCAAGACATCACACTCACCTTTTGGTACATGAAGATTTTATGGAATCTGCTTCAATTTTTATTTGAGTTCCGATGGGGCCCAACACCAGCCAATAGAAATGTGTTCACGCAGGTTTCTACCTTGCTAACGTAGGGGAAATTTGTTATGCGAAAAGAATGCAATCGAGTTTGTAGAAGGTTTGAAGTCTGGGGTTAAAGTTATTTGATTTTTTATTAAACTTAGTGTTACGGGGGTATTGAAAAGGTTTTAAAAGAACTGAGGGGTTCCTCTATATTTTACAAAGCCATCGCACGATGACTAGTGATCGACGGTGGAGGATCACTGTGGTAGCACAACACAGATTTGCTATACCCACAGAGGAGTGCTTCCGTAGGGACCCACAGAAGGGTTTCGCAAATATTTTTATTTCATAATTTTGTTTTATGTTTTAAAATAGCCGCGCCATATATAAAGTTGAAAATGGCATAGTTTTTTTAAGTTAATAGTTGTTTTGCATAGACAGACTGTGTATGTTGTTTTGTAATGCCTGAAGGCAAAAAGAGAGACAGAGAGGATAGATTGAAACGCTACATCTGTAGCAGCTAATCCATTGTAAACCAGAACTCAGTTTTGAAGATAGAATCTCTATTTTGTAATAGTTTTTGTTTTGTTAATGAAATAGAAAAAATTTTCCATCTCTGTCCAACATTCAAAATTTTCATATTGAATCTCTGTGTTGTAAGAGGAGACGCTTTGTTCTCCCTGTGTGTTCGAAATATTCAGAAATTCCAACAGAGCATATATGGAGTGGTCACTGCGTATATGGAGAGGAGGCTACGAGTTACATACCAAAACGTTGCACGAAGAGGGAGTATGGTGCATGGACTGTTATATGAATGTCATAGGGAGCAGAGGTGTGGGCACTCCCTTATTGCTTGGCGATGTGCAGGAGGTTGGAGGGTTGAGTGGATTACCATGCACTCTCCCTTCATGCTTCATGTTGTCTTAGAGATTTTACTCGGTGCGCTGTTTTCTTGGAGGAGAAGCGCAGTTCGAAAAAAGTGGGAAGCACTGATATGGGAATGTAATGAGTCGAATGTGGTATGAGAGTGTATTACACAACATGTAGTGAGTAAGGAGCTGACTAGGAAACGGTGTGGGAGGAGCACGATGCAAAGGAGTCAAGATTGCAGTGTGGGAGGAGAGATGATAGCTAACTCCGTAGCACTTTTAGCGTGAGTGTGGAAAACACTGTGGGTGCAGGTAGAGAGAGGCATCATGGACAGAAGGCCTTTAGAGTGATGCAGGTGAGAGAGGCACCGATGAGTGGTGAACACCAAGCATTCAACAAAACACATGAGAGATCTCAAATCCTTAGAGATATTGTTAAAAAGGTTGATCGAGCAATGGAATGATTACAAAGTGGGTTCTGTGAGTGGAAAGGACTTTAGATGCAATGGATATAGGAAACTTAAGCATCGACACTATGCACTCAGAAATACAAAACTTGAAAACATTAAGGCCACACAAATATTTGGCATCTCAGCCACACAATTCTATAGTAACATTGAATTTCCAATAAAAAGCTTCTCTATTTAGAATTCCACAGTAATTCTTGGGCAGAGATATGATAGCGCAGAGAGGAAAACAATTGCATAATGGAAGAGCTGTCAGAGGATAATCCAATGTTCAACCAAATGTAAAGTATTCTTAATCAAATAAACATGCAATAGTATTTAATTAACAAACAGGGATGAATTGAGCAACACATACCCAAAAAATGACACTTTCAATCATACCCAACTTACAATGCTTTATACATACGCTTTCACATCTATCCAAATTATGCACAAAAAACGATATTCAACTACAATGCATATGATATCATTCAATGCATATGAAACGTAGACTGCATATCAGTTATAATGCAACAATAATAGATTATAGAAATAGAGAATCCACTGGGTAGATGGGATAGTTATTAGACATCTAGAGGAGTTAACGAGAAAAAAAATATGAGACTAGAAAACTTGGATACGACGGAAAAAATGCCAATTTTCTATTTCAGGATAATAGGCATACGTGGCAATATAATGGCTCAATATAGAGCATGGAAGGTGTTATCCCTAGGTGTTGGAGCACGAACCTCTTGGGTAATTTTTGGGATAATTTTGTTTAAGTTTTGTTGTACGCGTTGCACGCAGATGGTCAAAGGGGCTTTAGGGCAGTTCAAAGTCCCTTAATTATTGTAAAGGGTTAAAGGGAGAGACCATGAGTCTCAAACCATGGTTTGATATCATGGTATGTGCGCATATTTGATAATGTAAATATGTAATATTCGAGTGAGGAAGAAAAGGAATGAAAACTTGGATCAGTTTTGTTATGCATATTTGTTAGTTTGGGTTTTCCCTGGGTAGAAAGGCTCCTGTTGGCTGTGTGCATGGAGACCTAAACCCTGAGATGTCTACAGACTCTACTGTTGTGTGCGCAGAAAGATGAATTGTACTGAATTGAAAATCTCTTTATAAAGAAGGAATCTTTGGCAAACCCATATTCTTACGTGATTTACTATATTAGATGATCTGTTATCTGTTATCGATCTATATTTGTTCTATTGTTGCATGTTTTCTTATGAAAATAGTTAATTGCATCTATGCGCAAGTATTAGTCTATGTTAGATAAGTGGATCTGAAGAAAGTACAATTAAATATTGCGTGAGAACTTATATCGACATAGTCTATGATAATTCGTAAGGACTAGATATGTTACCATTGACTGTGCTTGTGCAAATCTGTTATATTATTTGCAGTAATCCTGACTAGGTCTGTCGCATCAAAAGCGCCCTCAAGGTGCAGAAACTTGGTTCCAACACCCCCCCATACTGCTTCGGGTGAGACTTTTGTCTGCGCAAGGAGATCACTGTCGAAAGAGCTAGTAGTTGGAGGGTTTTGTTCGTTGCAAAAATACTCTGAACTTAGGTCAGGACCCCCTTAAGCCAACAAATGGCTCCATTTTTGGGATCAGGATAATTTTGAGGGAGAGTTGATGTGGCACTCGTAAAAGAAAAAAACTACAAGATTGGCTTGATAAGAAGATAGGTGAACTTGCGATCCAAGAAAACAGAAGCTCTAAATTATCTCCTGACGATTGGGTAAAAAATTATATCTATAGAAAGGTCCACGAAATTTTGTTTGCTTCCTTTCTGACTGACTTGCGCAAGTGGTTGTCTCGGCTTGCTGAAATCCAAGCCCGTGCAAAAGACGACACGATCACTCAGTGGACCCTAGAGTTGGTACATTAATTAGAGAAATCTAGCAACAAGATCACCCGCATGGTAGTTCACTAGATTGATAGTGTTCTGGGAGCATTTCTGACTGAATTTGTTATTGATCAATTTGTATCATATTCTAAAGTTGAACGAAGATTTTTCAAGGGCCATAAAGTTAAGTTCCTCTGCTCCCTAAACAGGGTACTCTGTGCAACCGTATTGAGTGAATTTTCCATAGAGGCCCGACTACGCGCAGTGGAAGAACTTATAGAGTACATCTAGAAGAAGGTTATTGTATACCCCTTTCAAAGGTAAATCTGACAGTAACGAGGAGTATAAGATCAATAGCGAATCTACGCACTCGGAAGAAGAATAATTACAATATCACGCTGGTCTTCGGTCATTGGCCATAGTTCAGATCCCATCTAATCCAGTCCCAAACTCATCTCATTCTAACAAGCCATCCACTCCACCTTCGCCTCCACCACTAGACGTTGATGTGGCTGCTCCCATGAATTTACCTAATTTCCATCATATCGAGAATGAAGACGTAGACCAATTCTAGTTTGTTACAGACGTTGTATGGACAGTGCAACAGATTAATAATGAGGATGTTAAGAAAGCACTACTGTTTTTCAAGATCGTGCACTAGATTGGTACATAAGGTATGTTCGTCAAACTCTAATGAAACCTTGGGCCGAGGAAGCCCTACAACTTTCACAAAACCTCGACAACATCCTCAAAAGTCTACAACAAACTCACTGTAGCATCAACCTGGAAGCTGAGGGGCCAACAACAACTAAGTTGGTAGATGAAGAAGAGAGTGTTGCCACATAGAGCATTCAAGTCATAGAGTCAATCAAGAGCTTTGTGGATGCATTGAAGTAAAATATGAAGGTGATCGCCCTGCAGTGACTTAGGATGAGTCATGAGATTGTGTTGGGGGTTTGTTGGAGCATGAACCCCTCGGGTACATTTTGGGATAATTTTGATTAAGTTTTGTTGTACGCGTTGTGCCTAGATGGTCAAAGTGGATTTTGGGCGGGTCTAAGTCCGTTAATTATTGTAAATGATGAAAGGGAAAAACCATGGTATGTGCGTGTTTTTTATAATATAAATATGTAAGAGTCGGGTGAGGAAGAAAAGGAATAAAATCTTTGATCAGTTTTGTTATGCATCTTTGTTAGTATAGCTTTTATCTGGGTAGAAATTCTCCTAGTGGCTATGTGCGCTGAGACCTAAGAACTAAGTTGTGTGTGGACTCTTTTTTTTGTGTGCGCAGAAAGATAGATGGTACCAAATTGCAAATCTCTTAATAAAGAAGGAATTTTTGGCAAACCCAGATTCTTATGTGATTTACTGTCTTAGATTTTTGTTGTCTTTTGCAGATCTAGATCTGTTCTATTGTTGCGTGTTTACTTCCATAAAATTTTAATTCCATCTATACACAAGTATTATTCTATGTTATATAAGAAGATATGAATGAAGTACAACTAACTACTACACGTGAACTTATATCAAAGTAGTATGTGATAATTTGTCGAAGGAATAGATCTCTTACCACTAAGTGTGTGTGCGCAATTTTTTTATATTATTTGCAGTAATCCTAAGTAGGTCTACCACATCAAAATCTGCCTCAGGGTACGGAAGCTTGGCTCTAACACCCCCCCATACTGCTTCGGGTGAGACTTTGGTCTGCACAAGAAAATCACTGCCAAAAGGGCCAGTAGTTGGAGGGTTTTTTTTGGTTGCGTAGATACTCTGAACCTAGGTCAGGACCTCCTTAGGCCAACACTATGCTATAAAGGTTGGGTTGTGTCAACCTCCAACCAAGCATAACTATTTCAAACGAAATTTTAACTTGGAGTTAGCCCTTCCAGTTAGAGAGGGCTCTCTAAAGGAAAAAAGTAAAATGTTCTAAATAAAATTTAATTTGGAGATGGCTAATTCTATTTCTACTACATCTGATTTTGTAGGTGAAAGATAATGTGATGACTGCCACCATTGGGCATGGAGTCAATTAAGGAAAATCAAATAGAAACAACACTGCTTTCATGGAAGATGAGGTAATTTTGGCTTTAAAGTGGTGTGAAATAAAGATTTACAGTAAAACATAGCAAATGAAGGAATCTGGAGCGTATGACATGAATTCCAACTAATCAAATGGCTATGAAACTGATAACAACATACAAAACATGGAGATATAATGTATGAGCCAAAATAGAATCTCAGGTCAAAAAGCCAATCTGTTGCAAATGTATATTAACTGAAGAATTTTTTTAGAAAGGTGGTCCTCTGGCATCATCCATCAACCTGTCAAAAGTGAAAATAATATACATAGATAGAGAAAATTCTTCATAACAAAAATTTATCATGTGGGCTAGATCGATGCATAACTAAGAGACCTAATTCTAATTGAGTTACAAAACATGGAGCCTTTGTAGGGATATTTCTGTTTCAACAGAATTTGAATAAAAATAGGAGTCTCCTCTCATTTATGAACTCAACAAATTTTTTTCGTGACCCTCATTGAATGTAATCAACTGTTGAGATGTGCTGAAATGTTGCGTTGGAATGCTGACTTTCTTCCACATGCATGTTGACCTAGTTGACCTGTTCACTTGTCTTCCTGAAAAATAGGAGTCCATGGGCTGATGATGTATAAACTCTTATGAGGTCTATATCATTTAATGCATGGTTGTCTGATTTTCCAAAAACTAATCAAAACTTTTATAATGCAGAAAAAACAGAGTTAGGCAGTGTTGTAGAAAACTTTGGTAGCAAATTAAAAAAACAACTTTCTGCTACCCATATGACCTCTCTGACAGCTATGGGGTCTTCATTGATGTTTTTAAGTTAAAAACATGCCTTTATCACTCCCTTAGATGAGGTTTAAACTTGTATTTTCCTCCATGAAAAACTGCAGCCATTCCGTAGCAAATATTCAACTTCACTATGGGGAGTTGCTACAAAATTGTCAATTTCATGAGTTTTTCTTTTTATTGGTTTCTTGTGCCCCCTTATCACTCTTAATAGCTTTCCAAGCCTATATGTTACTAACATTATTTCTTAAACATAGCATAGGAAAAAATTAAAGGTTTTACCATGTTTAAGGAGTGCCATCTATTTCAGCACTAAGCTTGAGATTTTTCTTGGCACGATCCACTTTAATCATTTCAATTTAAGTCTCTAATGCCTTAACTTGTCCTTGCAACTTTTTTGTGTCTTATTGCAACCATTTTTTCCTTTTGTACATGTGTTTCATCATTATATGCAAAGGCATAGTCCTCTTCACCATTTTTCTAGTTTCTTCTCCAATGTTTTCATAGCAATCAATATTCCTTGATATATATTCTTCTAACTCCTTAAATAGTAATTTAGTTTCTATCACCTCCTGCCTATATTCCCTTAATTTTTATTGTAAAACCTAAGTTTCAATTTTTCTGGTATAGGCTCTTTGCCTTTCCTCTTCTTTGTTGGCTCTATTTTTTTTGAAGGCACCTCTGGCAGTTTTTCAATTGGTTGCTGTGATCTTCTGAGAGGCTTCCTAGGTTTGAAAACAAAATCTGACTCCTCTTGAGTAAAATCCAATTTATTAGCCCTCTTGCTCTTCTTTTTAGTTTCTACCTCTATGATCTCTACAGGCTACACAATTGGAATTTATTCAATCTCAATAGGACTTTTTTCAATATCAATAGCTTCTAGGATATCAGATAGATTTCCCTTTCCTTTCCTCTGAATTCTATTCACCCTCCTATGGGTTTTTATAGAAGTATTTACTACTGCCACATGCTCTGCTACATGTTCAACTACAAGCTATGTTTCAAGCTCTACTTCAGGCTTCTTTTATTCCCTATGGTTTATTGACTGGGACTCTGGAATTTTCCTAAGGGTGGCGGTATCTAACTCATATCCACTTAAAAATAAAAAGGTGAGCCAATATTTATTCAACCTATTTAACTCTTCAAAAACCAAAAATTTAATAAGACCATGATGTAAAACAGAGGTATTACTAGCATCAAGCTTGGCTTGGACCTTGTGAGCCATCTTTCCCAAACTTATAAACATATAAAAAGGAATTTCTAGGCATTTTTTACCTGTGAAATGCAGTAGCAATTTGGAATGGTATTGGTAGATCATGTTGAATCTGCATTCACGTGTGAAATACTTCTGAATGACCATTAGGAGTTTAGAAAATGTTCTTTGAGTAAAGTTCCGGATATTCTTGTAGTCATATCCATCCCTTTCTTCTCTTCCTTAAGAAACTCATCACAATTTTGCAACTTAAAATTTTTCACTTTAAACCACATTTCTCCAAAACTAAGGATTTTTGTAGCATGAGAAATGGTGCCTGGGGACACTGCAAATTTCAGCATGCCCACCTAAGATTTTTTCCCTCTGAAACTAATGGCAAAGTCTTTGGAAATTTTCCCATAGTAACCCTATAGCTTCTGACAAAAACGAAGGCACCCCATGTCGGAAAATGCTTGAGTGAAATCACGATCCTCCCCCAACAACTTCATATCCATTGGTTCATATCTTACAACTAAACCCCATTTGTACTATTTTTCCTAGGCTGCCATGGCTTTAACACGTTGAGAGCTTCTTGCCACCTGAAAATTCTCCTAAAGACAACTAGACCCTCTTTGACAACACTGGAATCTTCCCTAAAAATAGAAAGATCATTTTCTATGACAACAAACCAAACTTATGATAGAAAAACCAGTTTCGAATGAAAACAAGACCGAGCTTATGACACATGTTGAATCTGACCACAACCCCTTTCAAAAAAATGTGCCATTCCCATACTGTTACCCTATCCACAGGCTTTCTTAGCGGGACAAGTGTTCGAATAGTCAGATCCATTATGGAAGTGTCAAGAACTTACGTAGAAAACCCTCAGTGTTTCTAACTAGAGTTGCTATGAATTCCTGCAAAACTGTTTAAATGTCAATCATGACCTAATATGCCCAATACCCATGGAATATTTTATTTTCACCTTTATGGTTAACCCTAATTAAATTGCCAATGACCCTAAAAACTAAATATATGACAAAAATGACCTTTGTACATGAACTTTATTTTGAGAATATTCAAAACCCTAATTAATTGACTCAAAGACTAATCCCAATTGTTATCTTGGATAAAAAAAAGGATACGACTGCAACTATGATACCATGTTTGACACATACATGGAATTCACATGAAATGAAAGATAAACATTGGCTTACCTCTATTATTCACAATGGCACATATTTATAATAAGTTGGAGTGACTCTTGGATTCCATATTCCAAAGTCTCTTAGACTCCCTTCAACTGTTCGCCTTCTATACCAACCCTTAGAGGTTTAGGTTTCCAACAAAATTAGCATGAGCCATTTACATCAATTGATTCCCATTCATGCAAAAAGAAAAGGACAACGATTTTCCGATGGATCCATTCAGCGAAATTGTCAAATTTTGAACTATACAGACCACTTCGCAGCTAAGGGATGAAGAATTATAAAAATGGGGAATGACGCCTTGATAATATATTCCTTGCATGCCCATAGAAGAATAAGGCTCGATCAAGGTATAATAAAAAGAATTTAAATTTGTCGATGTAGCAGTGCTCGACATCGAATCCCTATTTTTGGAAGCGGGGACGTCCGATAGGTTCTCCCACAGTTCAAATGGTCCTGTTATGAGGCTTGGATCTGTGTACACCCAATCAACTGGCTTGAATATTTCCCAAAATGCCTATACCTCTTTAATTGTGGTGTCGATAACAATTTTCTCATCTAGTTCATCTGATTTGGCCATGAGTGGCTTGGCAGATGCAACCTCTAAATTGGAAGAATTTCCTGTGTGGTCCATAGGAGCGCGTAGCAGGTCTTTTCTACTTAGGGGCAACCTGGATACAATGGTACACTCCTCTGTATCACCTAGCTCCTGAGGAGTTCCTTTGGCCAAATTGAAATTGAGTTTCATGATCTCGGGATTGGATATCTCATTCGGTTTCGTCAAATCCATCATGGGTCGCATATATTCTGCTGTGTGGTTGAAGAAATTGTAATAACAGTAAAGGATTTGCAAATCATATTTTGTTAATTCTTTCATAATGGTCGATTGAAGAGTTACTAGTCCATTAATTTTTTCATGGAATATACAAACATATGCGAGTATCTCTTTTACCTTCTCTCCCTTTCCTCATTTATGGAATCAATGATCTCTTATTCAACTTCAAACAATAGATCATATTCTTCTTCAATTAGAATAACATCACATAAACAGTTGTTGTGAAAATCACCATGGCTTGCAATCAAACAAGAAACTCATAAAACTATCTAATCTCACACACAATTGCTCTGATACCAATTTGAAAAAATTCATGCACAGAGTAAACACAAAAAATAATTGTCTATTACATCAAATGACACAAATACATTACAAATATATGGTGCTTATGAAATCCAACAAATTCCAAACAAAGAAATTTCTTATTGAGAAAATATATTAACAACCCAACTAACCAACAAATCAAATATAGTTATATACTAATAGAAACATTATTTCTAAGTAAATAAATTGGTATATTAGAATGCTAAAAATTCTCATTCATATTATTATTTCACTTGTTTCAAATTTCAATAAATGAACTTGGAAGATATGTTATAGTTTTTCATCAAACTATTATGTTCTAGTTTATATTTCAATATTTTTCATAATATATTTTCAACATTTAAAATATATAAATTTAGTATATTAAATGCAAATATATGATTTTAACATATTCTAACTAAAATTATAATTCAATATACAATTTTAACAAATTCTCACGATCTTAATCAAAATATCAACAGAATTGATTAAAAATAAAAATAAAAATACAAAACATAAAACGACCCTTCTCAACAGAAGGTGGCACCAGCAAATTTACCAAGAACCAAAGAAATCGAAAAAACCAAAAGCATGCCAACCGTTCTGTTTTCAACTGCAATCGTGCGAGACTTTGGAAATTTTGATTTCCATGGGAATTCTTCAATCAGCGCTGCCAAAAAGCTTGGAATTTGTCAAATTTCTAATAGAGTTGTTGTTTTATTTTTCTATTTGTTGAAATGTCAAATTGACCAGAATAATTTGAAATTTTCGTATCAGACGAACTAGATAATTTTCTTGATGTTTTAAATCAGGTTCGTATATATGGGGCTAAATTTTTTCTTATTTAAATGACCACGTAAAAACTTCAATTATGTGATGTCCATCTATGATCCACTATCACTTCTCTCAATTCTCAAAACTTCAATTATGTGATCTCCATTTCAATGGTCATAATAACTACTTGAGGGTTAGTTTAAGTAAGCTTAAATTAAGAACAAATTAGCATGTGTATAAGAGATAAAATTAGTATAGCTATTATTAAGATTTTAATGATTTTTTCATGGTATTTTTCATAAATTTTTGTAGCTATCTATTTTTATATTTTCAAGCAATTTTATCTATATTATTATATATTAGCATAACCACATTTATAAATGTGGTTGATATACACATATAAAAATATATCAATTACATGCACAACCACATTATTAAAAGTGGTTGATAAATGCAGATAGACATCAATGGATATGAATGGAATATTAATATTAATATTTATATTAATAAATATTTAAATATAGTAGTAATACATATTATAAAATATTATTATCATTATATTATAAATATGATAATAATTTTAGTAATTATAATGCCAATTTTTAATAATTAATACTGATATTATTAATAATATAATAAATATTGATATTATAGACCAAAATGGCTACTAATATAATAAACACAATGCATTATAAAGCCCTAGGAAATTGTTAATATTATAAACTCAAGGGATTTATATTAAAAACCGAATAGAAATTTTTTTTTTTTTTTTTTCTAAATAAGGCTGAATTCTATTATGAAACATATAATACAAGGGGGCTCAGGCATTAGTAGTTCTAGCCTACTCTAGAGGCATAGTTATACAAAAATTCAAAACTGTGACTGCCCCTGAAGGGGAAACTAGCAAACTTAGTTGTTTTACAGCCGCCGTTAGTGGGAAACCAACTTCGAACATGGAGAATAGTTGAGTATTTATAAACATCAAAAAGAGCAAAAAATGAGGGTCCCAAAGACTTGGAGCCCAAAACTAGAAACCAGAAAAAACCTGAATGCTTATGTGGCATTTCCTGGGGGAGGTGTCTCTTCCATGATGAGACACCGATACTCCTCAGTGTCATCTGCATGCTTGTCACAGGCGTCATCCTCCGCATTCTCGGGGGCATTGATGGTGCGTGCGCTGCCAGGACCTCCATCGTCACTCGACCAATCCTTACTGCTACTGTCGGAGCTTTTGATTCTACTACTGTATGCAAGATCATTCTGCAAGAAAATGGACGGAGTACCTAGAACCACCCCCTTGCCAGTGAGCTGCTGCATCGCAGAGTCTGAGATGGACTTCTTGGGCAATTTTCTGGGACGAGGGCTTTCAGTGCTGAGAGCTTCCTCTTTGAAGCTAATTGTGATTGTGGCTGTAATGTGAGGTCTATCCATGGTGCAGGTGTAATGTAACTAAGCAGAATGAGTGGGCAGTGGAGAGGCCACCGTCTCCAGGAGGGGCAGAGTCAGGGGAGAATTGGTGGTGGGAGAAGTCAGAGGCGGGGAGCGGGACCTTCTCAAAGGCTAGTCTCGGCCACGACCACTGCGTGTGGCAGGGTAACGCCCAAAGGAATTATCTAGAAAAGGGGAGGAGCTATCAGAATGAGTGGCGATGGGAGGTCTGGAAGCTCTGTTGCGGCTGTTTCCTCTGCGGCAATGCATGCGATGGTGGCGGCGGGGCATGGTGGAGCTAGGGGGAGTACACTGGAGAGATGGAGACCATAGAGGCGGTGGAGCGACTGAATGTGAGGGCAGAGGAGCAGAGAGCTAAGGAGCCGAAGGCCTGCAAGGCGCAGAGACGAAATACAGATTACAATGGAAGCTATGGGAGAAATGCACACCAGGAACAAATTCGATGCAACAGAGGAGACTGCAGCGCCTCCTTGTAGGTGTTCGAAAGCTTGGCTCCGAGACTCGAGGGGGACAATTGCAACTCAACGACAGAGGCGATGAAGGGAGATGGCCATGCGAATGCATTTTGAAGATTAGGTAAGTGCATCGACTGGCGAGCAGAGTAAATGACCACTAGTGAATGCAAGAAGGGCAATTAAATTCCCACGCCTAGAGACCATGGGTGGCCATGTGTCTAGGCCACATGCCGCCCCATGCACCCGCCGTATGGTTTGCCTTAGAGGTCACACGCATCTAGGAAAAACCGAATATATTAATAAACTCAACGAATTTATATTATAAACCCAATGTATTATAAATCAATGGGATTTATTTTGAACCCTAACATTAATATTATAAACCCTATCAATAATATTATATCCTAGAAATATGAACCCTTAGATTAATAAACTTAAGGGATTGATATGATAAACCTAAGAAAGTATTAAACCCAGGGGATTAATACTAGAAACCCAAGGGATTAATATCAAACCTAAGGGATTAATATTAAACCCAAGGGATTAATATTGTAAACACAAGGCATATAAAATCTATGATAAATATTATAAACCCTAAAAAAAACATGGTTGACCATAGTTTATTTTCATATTGAGACAATCTTTGTCACAATGCGACATTGGACCATGGTTCACCATGATTGATTTTCATATCGAGACAATCTTTGTCACAATGCAACGATGGGCCCTAGTTGAACATGGTTGACAAATATTGACAATGGTTGACCATGGTTGACGATTGCTGACCATGGTAAATATTCATGTTGAGACAATCTTTGTAACAATGTGACGTTGAACCATGGTTTTCCATGATTAACCATGGTTGATATTCATATTGAGCATGATTGAGCATGATTGATTTTCATATTAAGATAGACATTGTAACAATGCGACGTTGGACCATGGTTGACCATAGTTTTTTTTTTCATATTAAGACAATATTTGTCACAATGTGATGTTGGATAATGGTTGACCATGATTGACAATCGTTGGCGATGGTTGAACATGTTTTATTTTCATATTGAGACAATATTTGTCACAATGTGACGTTGGACCATGGTTGATCATGGTTGATCATGATTATAAACCAAAGGAATATATACATTAAACTCTATGATTAATATTATAAACCTTATGAATAATATTATACCCTAGGAATATGAACCATTATATTAATAAACCCAAGGGATTGATCGTATAAATCCGGGGCATAAATACTAAAACCGAAGGGATTATAAGCATAAGAGAATAATATTAAACCCAAGGGATACTATAAACCCAAGATATATAGACCCTAAGATAAATATTATAAACCCTAAAATGATGCAAGGGCATTAGGTTAAAACAAATTCCATGAATTTTTGTTAGACTTAGGGGTTTTTAGTTTTCAAGAGAGTTAGATTTTATGTAATGAATTTAGTGGGTTTTAATCAATTTTAATTAAATGTGGAAAGAATTGTGACTTCTCTCGAATGATTAGTTGGGCATATGAAGAGATGAGAGATTCAAAAGGACTGCATAGTAGGAATGAGTTGGAATTAGTTTCCACAAATCTAGGGATTTATTCTAGAGTTAGGAATTTGGGAATTTTAAGAGTTTTGTTGAGCTGTTAAGGGAGCTGAGTCGATTCATTATCATTTTTATAAATGTAAGCCTCAAGGCATTAAGGGGGGAGTAAGTAGCAGACAGGAATTAGAGGCAGAGTAGTGAGGTAGAAGGGCCATCGAATTGAAGAGCAGGCTAGATGTAACTGTAAGTGATTTCATTTATATATATACAAAATATTACCCCTGAATCAGATGTGTATCATTGGAATTAGTTCTGCGTGAATATGCTTGGTTTCAATAAGTATATGATAGAACTATGAATAGGGCTATGAGGTGATGCTATGAAATTGATGTTAATCATCATGATTTGGATCGAGGAATAGTAAATAATTGTATACTCGAGGTTGCATTTGGGCAAAGACATTGGTTATTCTGGTTAATGGTTAATAACCGACTCTCTACCATTTGATTCACATTTGCATCATGATATCCGAATTGAGTGTGAGAATGGAGAAATCGATTACATTAAGATATTAGTCTCCGTAGATAAGTTAAATATGCCTTTATTCAGAGTGAAGAGGGTTTGATCGTATGAGAATTCCATTCTAGTACTTATATGAATTTGTAATAAGTTGTTGGGTTTGATTTTCATAATCGATACCCATTCCTTTCTTAAAACCATAATACAAAGAATCGATGGGGTTTGATCCTTTTTGATGAAGGTTGTAGGTGGTCTTAATCTCTGATATTTTCCGCATGTTTTTGAATCTCTGTTTGTTTAAATTGGCATCAAGTGAGGTTGAGCACAGCATTAGCATGGAGAAAGACGGTTTTGACTGAAGTGGAACCTTAAAGAAAGGCGTAGCCAGAACAGTGAGCCAACAGAAGGCAGAAATCGAAAACCATTTATGGTTTTCGCATAAATTTTAAATGGTAAGCAGAATCTGAAAAAAAAAATGCGATAGCATTCGACACTTGACACGTAAGGTGGAGGTGGTTTGTAAAAACCACAAGTTTCGCAAAATATTTTCATGCTAACGCTCAAACTTTGGAGAGAATATATGTTAATACATGTGATGAAAACTGAAGTTCATACTTCAAGTTTAAAGTTCTTTGGTCTAAAGTTTAATGTTTGATAACCTTTGGTATTATGATATGGTGGAATGTTATACATACATTGATGTATGTGTTGGTCAAGGAATGTATATTGAGTAATATTACAAAGTTGAAATATTCGTTTGATGAACTCATGAGGTGGGTTGGACTATGGTCTAATCACAAGGTTTGAAAAGGTAAAGCTTCCTTGTAGAGTGAGTGAAAGTATGGTTTTAACCACTGAGATTTTAAGTGGAGATTCAAGCTTCCGCAGGTGTATTTGAGATTGCCAGATTTTGAAATTGAGGACCACTTTGGAATTGAAAAAGTGAAATTGCATTTTACAGTTGAGATTGTATGTTTGGTAGGATAGCCTGCCATCATAAAATAAACATGGATGATCATGGTTGACCATCACTAATTTTCATATTAACACAATATTTATCACAACGCGATCTTGGACCATGGTTGACTGTGGCTTATTTTAATATTGAGACAATGTTTGTCACAGTGTGCCGTTGGACCATGGTTGACTATGACTTATTTTAATATTGAGACAATGTTTGTCACAATGTGACGTTGGACCATGGTTGTCACAATGTGACATTATATGAAGAGACAACCTTTGCCACAATGTGGCCATATTTATTGACCATGGTTGACCACGATTGACTATGGTTGATTTTCATATTGAGACATTCTTCGTCAAAATGTGACATTGGGTCATCGTTGACCATAGTTGATTTTCATATTGAGACAACCTTTGTCACAATGTGATGTTGGTCCATCGTTGACCATGGTTAACCATGATTGACCATGATCGACCATGTTTGGCAAATGTTGACCATGATTGATTTTCATATTCAGAAAATCCTATGATAAACCCTAAAATAAATATTATAAGCCAAGGTATATAAACCCTATGATAAATATTATAAACAGTAAAGTAAACATGACTGACCATGGTTGATTTTCATATTGAGACAATCTTTGTCACAATGCGACATTGAATCTTCGTTGAGCATGGTTGACCATGATTGATTTTCATATTGAGACAATCGTTGTTGCCATATAACATTAGATCATAATTAATTTTCATATTAACACAATTTTTATCACAATATGACATTGGACCATGATTGATGATAGTTAACCATAATTAACGATAATTGACCTCTTTAAATAATATTTTTTTAATAAATTAAATTAATTATATATTTAAAAATTAATTTTAGTAATGATAAATATAATTTGAATAAAGACATATTTGAAAAATTATAATAATATATATATATAACATTTAAACTCATGCGATAAGATGAACTTTTCATTTCAGTTATAAACTTTATGAAAAAATAAACTATAACTATTTTTGATAATATAAATAATTTTATGAAACGAATGAAACATCTACCGCTAAAGAATTCTGCACAAATCACACTAAAGCATACGTGGACTAGTAAAATGTGAAAATAAACCTTTTGGCTTATAGTGGCAGTTATGAAACTGTCAATGTGAACATAAACCACAAACCTTTTGGGTTTAAACATCGCTACGAAATTGACAATGTGAACCTAAACCTTTTGGATCAAATCATTATTATGAAATTGATCGAAGTTAAGATCTCAAGCACTACAATGTGAACGTAAGTCTTTTGGTCAAAGTATCATTCTGAAATTCATCGAAGTCGAGACCTTATAAACCATTACAATGGGAATACATTATAATATATAATTGTTGGAAGTTGAGGTTTTAACATTTACATTGTGAATACATTATAATATATAATTGTTGGAAGTTGAGGTTTTAACATTTACATTGTGAATACATTATAATATATAATTGTTGGAAGTTGAGGTTTTAACCATTACATTCTGAATACATTATAATATATAATTGTTCGTAGTAGATATCTTAACTATTCTAATATAAACCCACTTTGCTCTATTATTAAAATATATAACCAGGATGAAATATGAACATTAAAATGTGAATATAAATTGTTTTAGTAATTAAATTTATTTATATATTGCAGATATATTTTCATTCTTGAAAATTTATAATTGGATTAAAATTATATTTAACCTTTTTTATAATAATTATGATAAAATGTATATTTTTAAGAGAGAGTTTTATTGGTACTAGCAGCCTCTTATGAGGTATTATGTAAATTCAATGATTTAATATTTGAATTCCTTAATTTAACTTGTAAACTATGTATGTAAATGTAATTTCACCTTAAAATTATAATGATAATAAACATAATAGAAACCAAGTCAATTACCACTTTATTTAATTAAAAGAATTATAAAATATATTAATATTATAATATTTATTTATTTTTTAAATTTTATATTATAAAAATAACTTTCTCTATTTAAATCATAAAAATATTAAATAAAGAAATCTTGATATGATAATGATGATGGTTAATGTCCACTGAAACCAATCTTTGGTTTATTGAACCTAAAGAAAAGAGTTATTTAATTTGATTTAAGAGTTTATTCGTATATTCAAAAAGTTTAGAAAAAAGCCTTTCCAACTCACTGTAATTTTGACATTTTTAAAAACTAAGATAATTTTTTATGATAAAAATCCATCATTATTATAAAACACAATTTAATACCATGAAACATTATCAACCATTAAAATGGGACACTACACCTTTTCGGTGAAAGCATCGTCATGAAATTGATGAAAGTTCAGGTCTGAACCATTAAGATGTGAACTCGAACGTAAACCTATTGGGTCAAAGCATCTATATGAGATTGATCGAAGTCAAGACCCGAACCATTACAATGTGAACATAAATATTTTGGGTTAAAACATCGTTATGAAATCAATCGAAATCCAGAAATCCAGACCTGAACATTTCAAGTGAGAACATAAAACTCTTAGGGTCAAAGCATCGTGTTATATCTATCTATATATATATATATATGGGTTTTGCTTGATGCCGTGAACCCTAGTCTGCTGTTTTTTTTCTTGCAGCTGCAGCTGTAGCTCCATTTTCTACTCAGGGGCTGTATTTTTGTGGACCTTGTTGATGGGTCTGATCTAGTGCTGTTTAAGCGGGCTTGTTCTCCGGCACCTTTCAAGCGAGCCTGCCTTTTTGGACCTGCGGTTTTGTTTTATGCATATTGCAAGCGAGCCTGACTTCTTGATCAAAGTTTTTACAGGTATTATTGTTTACTGCTAACTGTCCTTTTTTAATGATCCGGCTCTAGTTTTTGATGATACAGGGGTGGAGACTACTCTCCCTCTGCAGACATATTGTTATGAGTGGTTTATGCACTCTGAAATTTGTGATGCCAAGATACTATGATCCTGAATGTGATCCGGTTTGTTTTCTGGCATTGATGTCTCGATGCTTCTCGCTGTTGCACAACTGAGAATGAAATTGATGTGGTATGGATGCCAAGCTACTATGATCTTTTTCTTTCTTAGAATGTGATCCAGTTTTTTTTTTGGCATAGATGTTGTGATGTTTCTCGTTGTTGCACAGCTGAGAACGATATTGATGTAAAATGAACTGACATATTTAATATATCAGCATTTTTTTCCTTCTGAAAAAAAAAAATATATATTCTTTCTTGAAAAAAAATCTTTCACGTTGCATTTGAAAATTTATTTAAATATACAAATTTACATGATTGTGTTTTTATCACCGAAGTTGGTTTGCCATTGATAAAAGATTGATTATCGCACGCTGCATATCATCTTACCTCTAAGGTTGAATATCATATTATTGACCTTACTAAGACTCTTGCCATGAAGCAGGACTTATGAAAAAAAAACTGAACTGAAAACGAGCTGACCTTCGATACAAAAGTTTCAAATCAATCATAATAGGCCGTGAATTTGATACATCTTAAAACAATGACATGCAACCGTAGAAACAAACATTATCAATCCCAATCTTTTGACTTTTCTCTCGGCTACGAAGCGAAAAATATTCTTCATTTTTACGGTCGTATAGTTAGCAGTTGAAATATAGGCAAAAGTACAAGTCGTTTTCTTTGTAGTTGTTTCTCCTTAAGCGTGTATGGGTTTTTCGGTGAGAGGGATGCGTTGAATTCGATGTTTCACATAATTATTTATTTTTAAGTTGGGATAGTTTCTTTTATTGGATGGAAGCAGAATGAAAAGGTCATACTATGATGCTTATCACTACAGTTTGGTTGAGCTTGGAAGCCGTTTAGGACAGTTTAAAATCTTTAAAAATGACTTTCATCCTCAACTCTTTCTCTTGAGGTTGATTTAGTGGAGACTAAACCCCACTTCTTGACATAGTTTTAAATCCCTAAAATAGCTTCCATCCTCAACCTCTCCCAGTGAAGTTTGAACTTGCCACTTTGTCGGGACTAAATCTGAAAACCAACTAGTTTACACCTCATGAATTTGGTTTTTTAATCTTAAGGCGACTAAAATTTTAAAACCTCAATAAAGATGGGTGAAAGGAACATTGTGCCCTTAAAATGGTGACATTTAAGTTAATCGTCATAATTTTTTATAAGCCGTTGTAAATAGATAAATTAGGTAGATTCAGAATAAGAAAATTATAATGAGACACACTTCCTGTGCCATGAAATTGCCATAACTAATTGAGCTATTTCCCAATTTTCCAGCTCCTTTTCCCAAGTCCCAATTATTAGATTAGAAGTTCATGATCCACATCCTCCCTTCTATGACATAATTTAATTCATTGTCTCATCTTTATGTTAATAGTTGTGTCATGTCAAAGGAAGACTTAGTGTCAAGAAAAAAGAAGGTATAGCAGCGGTTGAAAAATCATTCGAAAAGTCCTTAGTTGAAAAGTGTTGGTTGGCCATGAGCAGAGCATGCAAGAGTATAGAAAATAGTTTTGACAATGTTTTATGAGGGCCTCTATTTAATGCACTTGACAACAACCTTGAAATGGATTTGAATATCTATATACAAAATAGAGTTAAACTTTGAAATAAGCGCAGTCTCTCATCTTCCAACGGTTTAGTGAATTTCCATATCCAACAACATATTTAATAAAATGCCAATTGACTGAGTCTCTTCTTGTCAAGAGAGCTAAGCCTTGTTTCTTGTCATGACAAGGAGTCTTCTGAGAAAGATGGCCAATTATCTTCTCTGCAACTTATGTTCTGATGGGTTTCTCATCGATTACTACCAAGAAGGCTGACGAAGATCTCTAAGATGCTAATGACAAAGTTCAATATAAATTTCTTATTAAAAATTTTGAACTATATTTAAGGTTTTTTTCTCCATTTCCACAATTATAAAGTTAAAATTTGAAAATGTTTCCAAATAAAATGGACATTTGATTACTACCAAGAAGGTCGGGGAAGATCTCTAAGATGCTAATGACAAAGTTTAATATAGATTTCGCATTCAAAAATTTGAATTATATTTAAGGTTTTTTCTCCATTTCCTCAATTATAAAGTTAAAATTTGAAAATGTTTCCAAATAAAATGAACATCTTTCACTCTATCACAAACACTATATTCCAAATAAAAGGGCATCTTTCACTTTATCACAAACATGATATTCCAAGTAAGATGGACATCTTTAACTTTATAACAAACATGATATTCCAAATAAAAAGAATATATTTTCCTTACTCACAAACCTATTACTTGATAACAAAAGTGTCGCAACGGAGAGTCTCTCTCACTTAAGTGGATGTTATGCATTTAAAAAAAAATGCAAATTGATATATAATGTAGAAAAGTTAATTATCTCCTAAAAGATATGGACTTGTATATATTTTTGGTGGGTAGTAACTACTACCAAAATGAGACATTTACATTTTTACTCCTACATGTTAAAGTATTGAAGAAACCATAGCTAATGGTAAGTAGTTCCCATGTAGGTATATTTATTTCCATCTTATTTCTATTCATTTATTTTATAGAAATACTTTCATTTTTTTATGGGGATATTTGCTTAAATTATGGTGGGCCGTAAATGATGGTAAATAGGATATTTACCTAAATATGATATATTTTCAAGGATTTTAGTTATGAAAAATCATGGTACAAATATTTAAAAATCATGACATAAATATTGCAACTACATGCACAGATTATGGAAAAAAAATCTGACTTAGTTATTGACATAACACAGAAACTATACCTTCAAAATTATGGCCTAATAAAATGTTTGAAAATAAAATTTTCAATAATATTGTTTTCTCAAACTTAAACAATATAACTTAGTCAATACTAAACTTAAACTAAAAATAATATACAGAAAAATAGATTAATATAATCCAGTATAACAAAAACTAATAAATAAAAATTTATACATAACAAATCAAAAAACCAGAACATATATATATAAGTTTTATCAAATTTTGCATTGCCCAACAAAAAAACAACTTTCAAATTCGGAACCTCCAATGCCGTATCCAAACTTTTATGACATGTTTTTTCGGTGTTTACTGGGGATTGTTGATACTTTCCGTATTGGTGCAGAAAACAAGAGCTACTCAAATTTTAAACCGTAAAAAGTCAAATCAGATATGAACAATTTTTAATAATATAAACGAGTTATTGCTATGAAAAAAAAAACAGTTCCGAATTTATAAATCATTCCCTAACACTTGCCCTGGGAGTTTTCTGGCCCTGGGAGTTTTGCATAAATGTGCATAAATTTTACATGACCTTTTAAATGCGAACAGAAAACATTTGAGTCAACGGGTCGTTCGGAAAGTTCCCAGTCCACTTATCTCTCTATATATGATAAAATTGGAGAGCAGAAAGCTGGGAAGTTGCAGCTGAAGACTTATTTGAGAATAAAGATTACGTAGCGATTGTAACGTTTTATAATTTAAGTTTGTTTTGTTATGCTGTGAGTGTAATGTTTTTGGACGTTTTTTGTTTTTCTCCGAAGTTGGTTTGGGTGATTAGCGGGAAAGGACATGTTGTCATTTAAGCTGGATATCGTATCATTGACCTTCGCTGGAATCTGAATTGAGCAAACTTACATATCTAATTCGCATTCATTAATAACTTACATATCATTGACTTAAATATCTAATATTTTTTGTGCCTGCGAATTACAAAACATATCTCAAAGAACAGAAACGGACATACGTTAAATAGTATTATTCTCACTCATTTCGATACATTGATTAAAAAATAAAATTCAGTTGTAGTATGAAAACAGATAAATTACAACCTTTCGACTTTTTCCTCGCCACGAAATTTGACAATCATTTTAATTTCCTAAATAAAGTGCAGTTGTAGTGTGAACTCAGATAAATTCCAACCTATTGACTTTGTCTTGTAGAGAGGAGTTCTGACGATAATCCTGATTTCCTAATGGGCGTAGGATTGCATTTGATAAGAAGGAATTCAAGTCGTTTTCCTTGAATTCGTTTCTCTTTGAACATGCGTTTGTTTTGGGTCCGCAGCGTTAAATGCTGTTGTCGAGGATGTTACTACTAGGTATTTAGAATTAAATCCTTAAAAAAATTATCTTATCTACAATTTCACAAAAATATTAAAAAATTGGTGTGTTGTAATTTAAAAGTATATTGACTATCACATACCACCATATTCTCATATGGAAATGCAAGGAGTTAGAAATTTTTTATGCAAATTACCCACTCGTAACTATCCAAATCACTATTAAAGATTCCCCACTAATCATTAGATAGAATGTTCATCATTTCATAATGTAACCTTAGTAGAAGAATAGTAAGTTGCTTAACCATTAACAACCATTGTTGTAGTACAATAACATAAAACTGTATGATGTAACCTTGCATTCATTTCGTTATTCCTATAGCCATCACATACTTGACATTATGCACATAACAGCAAGAAATGAATCAACATCATCAATCTGAATCAATAATCAATCACATCATTGAACACCAATATACCCTGGAAACCCCGTAGGGTGAAAACCAACAAACGTTTAATTTTATTATTAAACGCTCATGAGGGTGTTCACCCCTCACTCAATGGATTATAAGTGAGACCATCCCTTAACCCTTGTTATAAATATTACAATGAAATATACAAATATCTAACTTAAAGCAATTGCAATAATTATGATAGAATTTACCCACTAATCTTCATATCTTCATATCTTAGTGGCATGGATATATCAACTTACCGTTACATACCAATAAGTATTGGAATTCATGGTCACTTTTACACAAGCGCTCCAATGTTTTAACAACCCACCAACAAGTACCATGTAGTCTATGATCGTCAAATCCATAATAATCACATTAGTCACAAAATTTTCAGTGAAATGAAATAAGTTTAACTATCAATTATTTATGCAACGTTAAGTGACTTTTTAATCATAGTACTTCAAAAAGTACTCAAAGAGTACCAATACTCTAGTTATCAAAATTATAAATAATTGCACCACATGCACACTATCTTTACTCCCTCTAAACACATCCACACAGTACTTCAAAAAGTATTTAGAGAGCACCTAGCTCTCTGATCGTACAAATGGTTGATCAATGCACCATGTGCATATTGTCCTAGCCCCTTCTAAGACATTCAAAAGAATAGTAATAAAATAAAGGAAT
Source organism: Pinus albicaulis (assembly GCA_034641835.2). Taxonomy (NCBI): domain Eukaryota; kingdom Viridiplantae; phylum Streptophyta; class Pinopsida; order Pinales; family Pinaceae; genus Pinus; species Pinus albicaulis. The sequence continues at coordinate 184,363,147 of CM076575.1, forward strand.
TTATACTTTCAATAAGTCATTTTCAAGCACTAGGCTCCTTTCCTCTCAATATGCACATAAAATATTTACACAGTCATATAAAAAATTTATTTTAATACAACACATAACTGATTAATTAACTTGTTCTGCTATGAGAACCAAAATGATAAAAAAATTCTCCTCCCAACCCATGAGAACTTGTTTTCACAACCAAATCAAGTAATTTTCACATCTAGACAATTTTTTTTTTTTTACAGAGACCATATGAGGTCAAGTCTGGAATTCCACTGGAAAACCAGCTCAAGAATTCCAATGACCACACAAGATCCAATATAGGATTCCTCTTAGCAGCATCCTATGTAGGTTTTAACCCTGTACATAAATTATCTGCAAACGAATCTTAAAAACAAAAAATAAACAATAGCAAGAGCATAAAACATAAAATAGATAAACACAGAGTTTTTCCCCTGGATCCCAAATCGGGATGAACAACTTGATTTTTTCATTATATTAATTTTAATGTTACAACACATATATACATACCAAAGCATACATAAACCCCAATCCATTAACCCTAGATTAGAACATAACCGTAGTTTCCTTGACTGGATCTACAAAATACCAGAGGCCAAAAACCAACGTGCTCTAAAAACATGTGCAAACCCATGCACAAAACCATGGGCAGGTCCACCCACTTGAAAATAAGGCCCAAAATTATTTTTTCTTGGGGCACTACCTCGGACCCCGACAGGGGGGGCTACCGCCCAACTTGTTGTGCTCGACGCAACGTACACGGGGGGTTGTCGCCCCCCCTATGACCCTCCTGCGCATGACTAGTTGTGGAAAGAATACAACACATACCCAACATTCTCCCATTTGTTGTTTTCTTTCCGCAGGTGGCCACAGGGAGCTAAGTCATTAGCCTAGCTTTGCAACACCCATTGTTTCTCTACACCAAGAGAACTTCTGAGTGATTACAGACTTCATCAATGCATCTGCAACATTCTTCAAGGTGTCTACCTTTACCAGCAACACCCTTTTAGCCTCAACCATATATCTCACAAAGTGATATTAAACATCAATGTGCTTTATCATTGAACGATAAGCAGGGTTCTTAGCCAAAAAAATTGCACTTTGGCTATCATATTCTATCCTAATAGCTTGCTGTGCCAACCCCATACTTGAACACAATCTCTGCAACCAAACTGCTTCCTTGCTTGCAGGAGTGACTGCCATGTATTTTGCCTCTGTAGTTGAAAGAGCCACTATAGACTGTCTTTTATTCATCCAACTGACTGCACCTCCAAATACGCTAAAAACATACCCACTTGTAGATCTTCTTTGGTCCAGATCTCCAGCCCAATCTACATCAATAAAACCATGGATGTTCAACACTATTTCCAATCCTGGTCTCCCCTGGTAGCACAAGCCATAATCACTACCGCCACACAAATATCTATAAACCTGCTTCACCGTTGTTTAATGCTCCTTCCCTGGGTTTGACATAAACCTGCTCAATACTCCCACTGCATATACAATGTTTGGTCTAGTACAGACCATTGCATACATCAGGCTACCCAATACACTTGCATATGGAACACGGGACATATCCTCCTCTTCTTCTTGTGTCTTGGGACATTGTTCACCAGACAACTTTACACCTACAGGAATTAGAACATTCACTGGTTTACTATCCTGCATATTGAACCCCTGGAATATAGTCTCGACATACTTTCTCTGGTTTAACCAGAGCTTCCTCTTTTGCCCGATCTCTCTTAATTTCCATTCCCAAAATATAGTTTGCAGCACCAAGATCCTTCATGTCAAATTTGGAGAACAGTTGGGTCTTCAAATCTTGGATAATTTCTTTGTTATTTCCAATCAATAACATATCATCCACATACAAGACCAAATAAATAACACGGTTGCCAATTAATTTAAAATAAACACATTGATCCTCCTTTCTTCTGGTGAAGCCAAGTCTCCGTATATAGGTATCAAATTTTTGATACCACATCCTTGGTGACTGTTTCAACCCATACAGCGACTTCTTTAACCTGCATACCAGTTCTTTCTTCCCCTTCACCATGATACCTTCAGGTTGTTTCATGTACATCTCCTCTTCCAAATCCCTGTGAAGAAATGCAGTCTTCACATCCATCTGTTCTACCTCAAAATTAAATGCAACAACAGCAGATAAAAGTAATCTAATAGAAGTAACTTTGGCAACAGGAGAAACAATATCACCAAAATCAATTCCCGACACCTGGGAATATCCTTTTGCTCCCAACCAAGATTTTTATTTATCCATCTTGCCTTTTACATTCATCTTCTTCTTAAACACCCATTTTCTCTCGATGGGCTTCCTTCCAGTCGACAACTCCACTAGATCCCATGCCTCATTTTTATGCAATGATGCCATTTCATCAAACATGACCTTCTTCCAGAGTTTTCCATTCTCTGAATCTACTGCCTCCCTGACAATTCTGGGATAATCATCAGTTATAGTTAAAGAAAAATTTGAATAGAAAGCAGATGGACTATACCTTTTTGGTTGTCTTATTTCCTGAGATGATCTTCTCACAGCTCGAGTTTGTGGCTCTTCCTCTTCTAAGTCTTCTTCTGTTGTAGAGTCTAATTCATCCTCCTTTAGCTCAAACTCTATCTTTTTAGGTTCCTTCGACAGGCCTTCACGTTTAAAAAAATCTTTCACCTCTCTAAACACCACATATCAGCTGTACACAACCTTCCTTGTTTCTGGGTTCCAAAGATTGTAACCCTTTAAACCATCCTTATACCCAATAAAGATGCACCTTTCAAAATTATTATCCAACTTGCTCCTTTTTTCCTTCGGAACATGTACATATGCATCACATCCAAATACCCTCAGATGTGAAAGAGATGGTTTCCTACCAGTCCATACCTCATGTGGAGTCTTATCCTCCAACGCTGATGAAGGTGATCTATTAACCAAGTAACATGCAGTCTCCACTGCCTCTGCACAGAATTCTTGTCCTAACCCGGTACCACTGAGCATGATTCATACCTTTTCCATCAACGTTTTGTTCATTCTTTCTGCAAATCCATTTTGCTGAGGTGTGTATGGAGTAGTCTTCTGCCATGCTATACCACACTTATTACAGAACTCTTCAAATTCCTTCTTGCAGAACTCCCCACCATTATCTGTCCTCAGCACCTTTATCTTCTTCTCTTTCTGGTTTTCCACCAGAGCCTTAAATTCTTTAAATCTGTCAAAGACTTCAGATTTCTTCCTTAAGAAATATATCCATGTATTCCTTGAGAAGTCATATATGAATCAAACATAGTACACAGACTTACCCAGTGATAGAACCAACATAGGTCCAAACACATCACTGTGCACAAGCTCTAATATCTTATTTTCCCTCTTAGCACCAGAAGGAAAACTTACCCGATTCTGCTTCCCATAGATATAATGTTCACATAAATTGAAATCCAAAGAGCTATTAGACATATCTTCTACCATACCATTTCCATGCAGTATCTGAAGACCCTTCTCTCCAATATGTCCAAGCCTTTGATGCCATAGCATGGTCTTTTCTCCAAAGACCGCTAGGCTTTCTGCTCCACTTTCGGGAACCACAGAACTGTTGCACCCATCTATAACAGAGTCGCCTTGAAGCTTGTACAGAGTTCCAATCTGAACTCCCCGCATTAATTCCAATGCTCCCCGAACCATCTTACAAGTATATTTCTCGAACATTGTTTTTACACCTGCATCATCCATCTTGCTTACAGAAATCAGATTTCTGGCGAATGCGGGAATGTGCAAAACACTAGGAAGTGTTCTAATCCTTCCACCTTGCAGCTTTAGCTTTTATTTTCCACGTCCAACAATTCTGGCCCTCCTATCATAACCTAAGAATACATCACCGCCATCATATTTCTCATACTCGCAGAACCACTCCCTATGGGGAGTGAAGTGAAAGGATGCACCCGGGTCAATCAACTATGACTCATGATCTACATGTGTATTTGAAGAAGAAGCCAAATACACATCCCCACCTTCATCCGAGGTGGTTTTCTCCTCTGCAGAAGGAGCATCATTAGATCCCTTTCCTTCCTCAGGAGCTTTAGATCTGCAGTCCTTTTTGTAGTGCCCTTCCTTTCCGCATTTCCAGCACAGCTTTACAAACTTTCCAGGATATTTAGATCTCCCACTCGAAACCTTATTCTTGTTTCTGTTCTGGGACCTTCCTCGTATAGATAAGGCATCTCCATTCTGACCCTCCATATTTCTCCATCTCATTTCCTCCGACAGTAAGGCTGAGAAAATGTCATCAAAATTCAAGGTAGTTGTATTGCTACCTATTGTAATAACCAGACTATCCCACGAGTCTAGTAGAGAACGCAAGAAATTGATGCACTTATCTTCATCTGAGATTTTAATATCAACAGATGACAACTGACTTACCACAGTATTGAAGGCGTTCAGATGCTATGTCACCGAGTCTCCATCCTTCATCCTCAGGTTATACAACTTTTTCCGTAGGAACAATTTATTCACCATAGACTTAGGTTGGTACAAAGTCCCTAGCTTGTCCCACAAGGTCTTTGCCATAACTTCCCCAGATACATTCAACAATACTGAATCTGAGACACACAACTGTATTGTGCTCTTTGCCTTTTGATCCAACTTCTTCCAGTATTCATCTAACATTGTCGTTGGTTTAGTACTCGAATCTACCGCGATCCACTGATATTTATCCACCAACATATCCTCCATCTTGAGCTTCCACAACTCAAAACTATGACCATTAAATTTCTCGATCTCTATCTTCCTGCCTCTTGCCATCTTCTTTCACCGCAAGAATCAATCCTGCAGATCTCCCACTGAACAGGGTCTACTTCAGGCCCGAGAAAAAAAAAACCCTCAGTAGCAAAGGCGTCCCCTTGAAGCCGAAACTGCTCCGATACCAAATGTAGGTTTTAACCCTATAAGTAAATTTTCTACGAACGAATCTTAAAAACAAAAAATAACAATAGAAATAGCATAAAACATAAAACAGATAAACACAAATATTTTCCCCTCGATCCCAAATCGGGATGACCAGCTTTATTTTTCATTATATTCCTTTTATTATTACAACACATATATATACATGCCAAAGCATACATAAACCCCAATCCATTAACCCTGGATTAGAACATAACCATATTTCCCTTGACCGGATCTAAAAAATACCAGGGGTCGAAAACCAGAATGCACCAAAACCATGTGCAAACCCATGCACAAAACCATGGGTGGGTCCGCCCACCAGAAAATAAGGCCCAAAAAATATTTTCCCGGGGCGCTGCCCCGGACCCTGATAGGGGGGGCTGCCGCCCCCCCTACTACATCCGACACAACATATAGGGGGTGCTATCGCCCCCCCGCGCATGACTAGTCATGGAAAGAATATAACACATACCCAACATTCTCACTATTCCTCTGACAACGTCCCATTTATCAGGAATATTGGGCCTCCTCCAACCTTCTCCAAAATTAATAGAGTTGCATCAAGTTTTTTTTCTTCTTCGAAATCTTGGCCAACTATTTTCCCTTACTCAGATAATCTATCTCTAGGGAGAGGAAATTTGAGCAGGTAAGCATGATCAACCCCTTCGGGAAGGCAACCACCATCAACACAAGGCCTTGTGTCTTTTCACAACTGCCCACAACTTTCTCAAATGTTAAATTTCACTTTTAGCATTATTTCCCACATTAATTTACTTAATGAACCATATGCACATTATACATAAGGAAAAAGAAACTTTATGTACATAATACATCATACTTGGCCCTCAAGATGGGTCCAATGATATCTAGATTAGCAGGGAACATGATTAACATACATGTGCTATACATTATTATTTCCCAATAACACAATCATGCACATCATAACATTATACTTTATCATTTCAGGTTGCAATTCACATTGCAATGTTTTACTTTCACAAGTTTTCTTGTTTCCATTAAGTTATCCATGCTTAATATCATCTACAACGCTAGTCATAAATATGCATTAATTATTTTAGTTTCCCACATACAATGTTGTAATGCATAAATATATATATATATATATATTCACTAATGTGTATATGTCAATAATGGTTACGGTAACATTCCAAACATTTCCAATTCCCACAGTGTTATGTTACCAACATACTGACACATGAAGTAATTACCAGAATCACTTGTTTACAACTAGCAATAAGCTTTAATCAAATCCAATTCATGCATATAAGTTTTATTAGTTAGTCATGCAACACTAACTAATCAATTCTACTAACCATCTTAATAAAGCCATGGCATGACTCATTTAGCAACTAGCCATTATATTCAAGTCTCACTACTTGACTTATTATGTATTTTAACATCTAAAAGGCTTCATTCAATTTCATTTTAAAACACTTTATCATCTACTTCAAGGACTTTCCCCATCTTTTGCATTCATGGCTTAGTTTCACACATCATCACTATACACATTTATCTTTTTCAAGTAGTGCATCGTAACTTTAGTTATTTCCATTAATTACATCAGTAATTTGTCATATTCGAAAATGTTAATTGTCAACGTTCACTTTCATTAGTGAGTACTCAGCTTGTTCATAAGTGCAACAAAGGTTTTATAGTCTTTTATCCTCAACAAGATTCCAATGTTATAAAAAACCATTTTGCATAAGAATTTATTACTTATTACTGTTCAATGTAGTTATAAACATGAAAGAGCATTTCAATGTAGTTATAAACATGTAGTTATAACTGTTCAATGTAGTTATAAACATGAAAGACATGTAGCGGAGCTGAAATGTTTCCCAGCAGTCAGCCGAAAAAATTCCCAAGTTGTGAGCCGTTGTTGGGATATCTATGCATACTGCGGTGTCGATTAAAACCCCAACGTTGGCGATTAGGGTTTGTCGTACTAGATTATACTGTGGCCGTGCTGGTCTCTCTAGATTTCCCACCTTTGCAGTCGCTCCACATTATTGCACAGACGAAGCCCGAGCGACTATGACTTAGTGTTGTCGCGGCCACAGATTAGCAGTGATGGAATCGAGCTAGTAATTATAAGTCTGCAGAATTCATTATAGCAACAGTGAATTAAATAAATAATTTAATATTATTGTAGTTATAATTAATTTGATTTAATAATTACTTAGGTTTTATTGGTCTTAGTGGATGTTAATCATCATCATTATTAATATGAATATGGTTAATTAAATATTAATTAATATAAACATTATGAATGTTGAAAGATATTTTGTTAAAAATCCAATAAAATATTTTAGTCGATTCTATTGGAACCATTAGTGTGATTCAATACAAGATGAAGAACCAGATCATGGTATTAAATTAAATAGATGAAGAGATATGTTTTCTAGCCTTTAGAATATAACAACCAGTTTTGACTAAAAAATTATTATTAATTAATAAACAATTTTTTAATTAAATAATGTAATAGATGAAAGTTAGATCTAAATAAAGAATTAATTAATTTTATTATAATTATTATTTTAACCAAAATGATAATAAGTAATATTAAAGTCAAATTTAATTATTTTAAACAATAAAACTCAAAAATAATAATAAGAAAAATAGAAAAATTAAATACAAGTGTCACTTTAATAATCCTAGAGTCCCTTAAAATTTAAGGCGACATAGCTTAAAGGGGAGGAATTCAAGAATTTCGTATGGAAAATGTAGCGACCTTGTGAATTTAGGGATGACATATCGATTTCCTCATAAGTTCATCATAATTTAATGATAATTTTTGTAATTTAAAGAGAAAAACATTGGAGTGGCTAAAAGGAAAAATACAAAGAGATGAGGAAGCATTAAATAAGATTGAAGTAGAATTGGAACGGTTGGAAAGGCCTTTAGGAGGGGATATACATCAAATGAATCAAAATTACACTCAATACAATAAAAAATTGACAATAAGGGGATTATTTGAATCGAGAGAAGAAATTTGGAGGCTTAAAATTAGGGTGATATGGTTATACGCAGGGATGACAATATTAAATTATTTCAACAATATGTGAATGGAAGGAAAGATAGTAAATTACTCATCATTAGGAAAAATCCCTACATAGAAGACATAGAAAAGAAGGGAGTAAACATGGGATGGAAGAAAATTAAATGGGAATGAACTCACTAATTAAACTAAAAGAATTATTTATAATTTTATTAGAAAAAACGATTAATAATTATTATAAGTTTTAATAGTCAATATAAAGGTGAAAGTTATTAATAGGTTAAATATTAATTCTTAATTATTATAATTGATAATAAAGTTAATCATAATTTCTCATTATTATTAGAATTAATTATTATTATTATTAATCTTCTAAGTTAATAATTATTATTATTAACATACTGAGTTGATAATAATAATTATTAATAACGTTAATAATAATGATATTTATTATTTCTATTAATATGATAATTATTAAAATGGGACTAGGGTTAATTATTGTAGACGATATGATCATAAGTTAGGGATGGAATGGAAGAAAAAGGAGAAGGTGGGAGTAGTGAGAAACTTTAGAGGGGGAAGAATATGACAGAGAGGGGAAGAGGGAAGGTCCAATGAGGGCTAAATTGCACAAGGGAACAAGGGAGAGAGGTTAAATTAAGGTTGCAAGACTAGGTTACTTGAGTGAGTAAGGGGATCGATGTCCTACTTACTTCCATAACCCCATATATATTAAGATTACGAGGATGCTTTATAATTTAGATGATTTCACGTATCTTTCACGTGTAATGATGCTTTTATTTGGTGATTTTTTTCGTTTCTTCAAGGAAAACATGGTGACATGTCCTTGATGAGTGATCTGCAAGAGGAAAATATCTAGTTTTATAATTCTTAATGTGAGTGTCATATTATTTGAGTCTAATTTTGAAGGATCTTCCTGTCTCTCCAATAAAATATTCTCCACATGAACACAATACTTGATAAACACCCTTGTGTTGGAGGTGATCAATATTGTCTTTTACACATTTCCTATTTTTCCTTATGCTAGTTAAGGGTTTGAAAGAGGTACCACTGTTTCTCCTTTTTAGAACCTTGGCCAGTGAATGAGTGACACCTTATATGTATGGTAGATAGGCTTTACAATTAGAAGGTTGGGAGGTTGTTGAAGAGGGTCTAGATTGATATCTGGTTCTATCTATTTTGGTGCTTTTTATAATGTCTTTATTTTTATATCCAATGCTAGCACAAATTTTTTTAAGATACTTTATCTCCTCCTCTACATGCTTCTAGGTGATGGTGTGATTGTGCATGAAGGTAGTTATATGTGTGTTCTTTGTTCCTGAAAACCTTGTGTCCTAATGATCCGTCTTCTTTCCTAAGGAGGAGAACGTCAATAAATGGGATGTAATTATTTTCTTCAACCTCCATAGTAAACTTGATGTGTTCAAATAATTTTTTAAGGTGGTCAAGAAATTTTTTCAGCTCCTCGTCCCTATGTGGCCAATTTACACTACTGTCAGCAACAAACCTAATCCAGAGTTTAGTTTTCAAAGGTTAGGTTTCCACGGATTTATTTTCAAAATTTTCCATAAAAATATTGGCTACTATAGGGGATAGTGGGGAGGCCATAGCCACTCCATATGTTTGCTCAAATCATCACCTTAGAATGTAAATAATTTAAAATGAAGAAATATCTCTGTAAATTTCACAGTGTCAATTTTTGTGTCAATGTTTTGAGTCTATAATAAGGCTCATCATCAGGAAAAATTCCTACATAAAAGAGCAAGAAAAGAATGGAATAAATATGGGATGGAAGAAAATCAAATGGGAATGAACCGACTAGTTAAACTAAAAGAATTATTTATAATTTTATAAAAAAAAATTATTATTAATTATTATAAGTTTTAATAGTTAATAATAAGGGTAAAATTTGTTAATAGGTTAATTGTTAATTCTTATTATTAATAAATTTAATAATAATAATAGTTATTATTTTTATTAATTATTAATAACACGAAAAATAACTATTCCCTCAAAGATGCAACTGGTAATAGGGTATCAAACTTTAGATAACATGCTAGGATGGGATTACAATGCTTCCAATCCCTCTTCCAAGTTCATAGGGGGGCTTCTATAGGGGAAATCATTAATATTTCCCTAGCCTTCCCTAGATTTTCTAATGAGGAATATAATGGGGACTTATTATAGTCTATTTCTTTTCGGGTGTTAGAGGCTTTCTTACATTGGTTCAAAAAGGATAAAAGTATAGGACCCGACAGGTGGCCTATAGAATTCTATCTCACCTTTTATGAACTTCTTGTCCCTGATCTCCTGAAGGTAGTGGATGAATGTAGATATTTTAGGTAGATGTATCAAGAATTAAACTATAACTTCATGGCACTTATACCTAATTTAGGTGACCCAACTAAATTTTATGACTACAAACCTATCGTGCTATGTAATTTCATATTCAAGATCATAGAAAAAATCATAGCCAATAGAATCAAGTCGAATATATCTCGCCACATTTCACAGGAGAAATTAAACTTCTTAGAGGACCATCAAATACATGCAGCCATTGGAGTGGCTCAGGAAGGGCTTCATAGTTTAAGGACAAAAAAAGTTAAGGGCATGATTCTTAAAATAGAACTTTTAAAATAATTTGACATAACTAGCTAGATTTAAATCATATTGATGCCTACCCATTTAGGCTTCAACATCTCCTTTATTAAATGGATTATGTGTTACATCACATCTGCATCATTTGAAGTCATCATCAATGGTGCTGCTACTAATGTCTTCCACACTGAGAGGGGACTATGTCAAGGTTTACCATTGTCCCCTCTATCATTCCTATTCATAATGGAGGGTTTGAGGAAACTGTTATCTAAAGTGAAAAAAAGAGGATCACTGAGGGGTGCACATGTTGTAGGGGAGGTGCTCCTCTCACGCCTATTGTTCAATGATGATATATTGATATTTCTTGATGGATCACATAGTGATATAGAAAAGTTAAAATCTATTACATACTTATTCTGCAAGGTAACATGTATGCTGTCAAAAAATATGAAATATACTCTTATATTTACTGAATATTCGAGGATGAAACAATATCTTCTTGCAGTATTTTTCATTTCAAAATTAAGTCCCTTGACAAAGGGATAAAATATTTGGGGTTCCAACTAGAACCTAATGAATACAGAATAGGTGATTATATGTGGCTCATTGCAAAAATTGAGAAGAGAATAAAATTTTGGAGTCACAAAGTGTTTTCTAGAGCTACAAGCCTAGTGCTTATCAAATTGATTCTAGAAGCCATACGATTCTTCTGGATGTCTTTATCTTGGATAAATAAATGTATATTTAATATTATTCAGAGGAATTGCTATGGTTTCCTTCAGTGTGGCATGAAGGATAATCGAAAATTTGCATGGGTGATATGGGAAAGAACTACTCTTCCCAAAAAGTGGGGTGGTTGGGACATAAAGACCTATTTTTTTTTTCTCAAGCACTAACTACCAAGGTAGGATGGAGACTAATCAATACTCAAAGTCTTTGGGCATAGGTTGTGACTAGGAATTACATACACCCCCTATCTACATAATATTGTATTTAGTTATAGAATAAACATAGACCTAACATCTCTACTATTTAGAAAGAAGACCTGAAATCCTTCTATATTATAGCTCCAAGTCTATTATGGTGTATTGGATTAGGACGTTGTGTATGTGTTATAATTTACCCATGTTTTGGTTACGAAAAGAAACATATTCTCTTCCCAGAACTGCTTTCCTTCCTATATTCACACTAGACCAACAATTTAAATCATATTGCAGACCTAAAAAATTCTACTAAATGGGATCTGTGTTGGCTTCTTTCCAGAGATTTACAAATCCAAAATCAATGGCACCAAGCCTAGGATATCTACACATAGGCGTTGGTTTCATAACACATCAAAATATTAGAAAGAGAGGATGAATTATTGTGGGTACACTCAAAGCAAGGATCATACTCATTGAAATATAGTTATTTATTCAGCATCACCTCAATTGAACTTGATATACAACCTTGGTGGAGGAAGCACCTCTGGAAACTAAATATTACATCCAACAGAAGGATGGTACTATGGTGCATACTAGAGAATTAATTACCTACAAGCGAAAATCTCAAAATTTGATCCTTCCATGGCCCTTCTTGTGTGATTTATGTAGAGAAACTGTGGAATCTGTTAGGTCTTTGTAATTTAGCAGAGTGACAAGAATAAATGTTGCAGAGACTACATCACAAACCATTTTGGGATTCTAGGATCTAGCCTTCCTGAATCTAGAGAGGGATCTCTCTATAAGTGCAAAGATTGATTTATCTTTTAAGGTTTTAAGTATGATATTAGGCTAGTTATTAAGAAGGGTTTTTGTTTGTTTGGTTGGTCAGGTATGATCTTTAATTGGATGGAATATCAAAAAATGAAAGAGTTCAAAAGAGGTGAAGATGAAAGTATATTGAGAAGTGTTCAGTAGATAGGATTAGTGTGAAAACAGATTTAAACCATTGGGCAATGGAGTCACAAAAGGGTTTAATTGTACAACGATTTCAAGAGTGGTCCCAGGGGCAAGTCATCTATATCAAAAGATCCTTTAGAATAAATAATGGAATGGAACATTAAAAGTGTTGAGAAAGTTGAAAAAGTCAATAATTTCAACAAGGATTTATCAACTTTCCATAAAATAAAAAAATCCTTTTTAAGCACCTGTTTAAAACCAACCAAAGGACAGAGCTAACCATAAACTTCTTTGGAAAAGCTTGTATTAAACCTAACTTATCAGACAACAATCCAGTAATCTCACCTGACTACTTTCAGAAGGGATGAAAACAGATAATAAAAACAAAGTGCAGCTTAAGATCAAGTCAGATGCATTAAAATCATGGTCTGCTTTAGCATACTCTTAGGGAAACTTTCAAAACAACATTTGGAGATAGAACTAGAAGACAGGGCAAACCATAAACTTTTCTAGTTTAACTCTACTTAGCATGTAATGAAAATATCATTCAAGAACTTCCTTTCAAGTTTTGCACATCAAGACATGGACTAACCAACATTCCTTGATAATGTTTATACTTAACTTAAGTCATTCTTAAATACACAATTTGGAGGAAAACATAAAGATAAAGCTTATCAGTGAGAGTAGGGTACTTTTAACAGTAAATCCTAGCTCTATATTTGTTGTTCTTTATCAGAGAAAAGTGAACAAAATGGCATATATGAAAGGAAAACAATAACAGTAATAAGTACTTCACCAATGATATAGACCAGGATCCCAAAAATCAGCTTGTATATTGATTTTCAATCCAGTTACATACTTCAAGTCCAATGTTTCATCACAGCAACAACTTCTCTTCCCAGCCTAACTTCTTCAATAACTTAACAGAGCTTCAGAGCTTCAGAATTTATTTACATTCAACAATGATTCGAATACAACAACTATTACATCAGAAATCCAATAACCAACCCTTTACAATGTGCTGCTCAAGGAGATTTTATAAGGAAATGAGGAGGTGGAAGAGTTTCTAGGGTCCAAGTATCATTAATTCCATAGTAAATGCAATTCCTAGCCTTGAAAACCATGCAAGGCATAAGGCAGGAATGCATTCTATCTACAACTATGTTTCATAACTTTGTTTTCTGTTTTTCAGGCTTAGTTGATGAAAAGATTGACTTCAAGGCTCTTTCTTATCTTTATAATAACTTTACTGACAGTTTGAAATATCTTCCTTAGTTTGAAATAACTGTTCAGCTCTCTTTAGGCAAAATATCACTGACTAGGCAATAACTATGCCTTCTTTTGATTTATTGAGGCTGCAGGTGGCACTCTGGTAGCTAAAGAGGATATTCTAGCCTCTGATGTGGCAGTGGAGGCCTCCTTCACTGATATTTATCTTTGTCTTACCTTAAAACACCTTAATCTGTCTTTACTCTATGTTTTAGGCTTAATTAGCCTTGATCATTTTTCTCAGGTCTTTGTTTCTTAACATTGTCTTTATCCTTTAAACCTGTGGATTAAAAACCTTGATTTTCAGGCTTTAGGCATTAATCCCTTACTGTTAATTCTTCATTCTGATACACTTTGATTGTTTGTTTATGCAGGTGGCTCTATGCAGTTGGAGGGCTTCTACTAAACCCTGGATCATGATCCAGATGTTTTTAAATGTAGATTTCAAGCCCCGCAGATCCTTTCTTGATTGATTTTAAGCCACAGAATCGTCATTCTGGGCCTTTTTGTCACTTGTCTGTGACTGTGAAAAACATAGAGCAAACACTGTTTAAACCCTGCAAAAAACAAACTTACTATAAAATCCTGCGGAATTGGGTTAAGACTTCTTTAGAGGTTTAATGGAGAGGATGGAGCTGTGCGAAATGGAGGAATTTGCAGCAAAAAAGGGAGAAAAATCCTTGGCAGAAGCGAAACAGGTGCAAATGGAGTTTGGGCGCAAGATTGAATAAGAGTCGTTGATTTAGAATGATCAACGGTTGAGATTGCTCGATCAAGTAGTTTGGGATAAGGTTGGGTGAAAAGTGAATGGGGACGACATTAAAACAGGACCATCCGATCTCAGAGATCGACATCCAGGATTAAAAGATGAACAAGCAACATTGGCAAAGGGAGCGGTATAGCGGAAAACCAGCAGCGGTTTTCGTGTTGCGTTTGGGGGGTAAGCGGTATTGTAAAAAAAATGTGATTCCATACACCTGCTGACATGTGTATTGTTTGGTCTTAATCTAGTCTCCTAAACTGAGCTCATTAAATTGTCAACTAGGGTTGGTAAACTGCTGAAGTGAAGTGTACTGTATGTACCTAGGTGCTTGTTTCTTAATGCGTTGTATGTAGTGTTTTGTGATGTTTTGGTCTTTTGTAATGATTTATGATGTTTTTGGTCTTTTGGTGGTTTTATGTTCACAAGAAAGATGACTAGAAAGCTAATGGAAAGGAGCTGGTGATTAAAAACAGAGTGAAGCCTAATTGGTTGATGACAAATGTCAAATGCAATTGCAAACACTGAATCAGAATCAAATCTAAACTATGACTAAGCAGAAATAAAGCTTCATAATGACTTTTAAACAAATGATTCAAAACACAAACTAAACTTGTCAAATTCTTTCATCAAAGGCATTTGAGAGAGAACTTGAGACATGGTCAGCTAAGTATGCAAGTCTTCCTAACTAAACAGTTTAAACAACTAACTTATAATGATGCAACATTTTGTCCTTGATTAGAGATTTGTTGAAGCATAATTGGAGTGAAACATTGATACCATCATAAGATCTTCTACTCTAAGTCTAATTCTTAACTCTATTCTGCAACTCAGTTTTATAGCACTACACTTCACTCAAAGGTTATAGATTTTTGAAATAGTCTTTTGAGGAAATGTTTGTTTGTGAGATGATAAGGAAGTTGCAGAAGTACTTCAAGCCTTAAAATGATATTGTCTTCTGTTCATATGTTTATGAATCAATTATATATTTTAGAACAAGAAGAGGTTTGTGAATAATGAAGGCTGTTTTGTTAAGTTTAACAACTGAAGTAATCTAATATGCAGTGAATGACAACTGAATATGGAGTGCAAATGCAATGAGTTGAACTACCACTGAACCTAAAATGTCACTAGCCTAAAACAGTGCTAAACTACAAGTCATTATCAAACTTAAAACAAAATAACTGAGCATGAATTAAGTGCAATTAAACTCCGGAGTATCCTAACTATGCTATGTAAACATAAAGACTGAAAGCAATGAAAAACTAAGATATCATAGCCATATCCCATTCATCATTATGATATTTTGGACAAGCATTTAAGAGCAAGAACAATTATGGTACTTAGTGAAAACACACAACTAAAATGTTCAAGATCACAATCATGCTTAAGACAGTATAAAGATTTCTTGGAAGAGTTTCTTCTTGTGGAAGAGTGCTTAGCATAAGTATAACTGTGATGGTGAATAAAAGAGATTACAATTAAATCCTACAATACTATAGCCAATTCCCATTCATCATTATAATATTTTGGAAGAGCTTCTTCTTTTGGAAGAGTTTTTAGAATGAGTATAACTACAGTAGCTAATGAAAGCAACTACGAATTCAACTTCAAAAACATAAAGGCAGCTAGAATAATTATCTAAATTACGCAAATAAATCCATGCAAGAGGCAGGGGCCCTCTACCACCTGACGGAATCTAACTCCAAATCAAATCAACGCTTTCAAAACAACACTGTCTGCTTCATTAAAAGTGAAATAACTTGAACAGAGCACTCTGCGTCTTCAGAAATGTAGCACAGAATCTAAGCAAAATATAGAACAAAATCTAGCCTAGCTCTCGGTTTTCCAAGTGTTTATATAACAAATATACATAACAAGACTTGCAACAATTCCAGGAGCATTGTCTTTCCTTATCGAAATCACATTAGGACTCTTGAAGTGGCAACGTAAAAATGAAAAGGACATCTGGACTGAGACAGTCCTAATAGAAGTCTGCCTTCCTAAATGTGTTCCCACGTATCAAAACCATATCCAGAATCCATTTCTTCCTTCATGGTGAGCAACGAACAATGTAGACATGACGTGGATTATGCCCATATGTGGTTTTTCTTGAGAGGCCACCTGGAACATACCCAAACGTGAAGACAGCTGCAAAATTGCCGGTTAGCTACGGAATGTCTGCATTCTGCAGCTAGTTCCGGTCAAAATGCTTTACAATGGCAAAAATCACAAAATTTAGCAAGTCAGTCATGTAAATAATTCTAAATGTAATTTTAACTAAATTCATTGATCAATTGGGTCTAGGATATCAATGGTCAAAGGAAAATGAGGTAAAGTAAGATGAAAGGAAGCACAATTTTGAGGCTCAACATACCCCCACTGCTGTCTCCTTGCATGTCCTCATGCAAATTATCCTAAAAACTCAGAGGATTCTGCAAGAACATCTAATCCTCTCCTTCTCCTTTTCCTGGAAGCTAAAGATCTTCTGGGTTTTCTGATGACAAGTTTGAACCTTAGGTTGGTAAGTGCCCTGATTAGCTTCTTGTTCCTCTTCTTCAACTTGTCATTAGCGTTTTCCACTTTGTCTATATGTAGGGATAAGGTTGAGTTCATATCAGTTTTGAGCTTGACTTGATCCTTGAGAATTTCATTCTCATTTTTTATGTGTCTATTAAGTATTTCCAACTCATACCTATCCCTTCTTAGTACATCTATTTCAGATAGTGGAGGACTAGGGGTTCTCTCTCTGCTTTCTGAAGCTCTCCTTTCCAAATTTTCCACATAGTCATAAATTTCTTGTTGAGCAGGGTCAATTTCAGGGGTTCCTTCATTAAAATCCTCTTCAACATCTTCTTCAATGGATGTTTCCTCATCTTCTATATTAATCACCCATGTTTGTTTGATTTGAGTTCTCCTTAGTTTTCCCTTTAATCTATGGCTTCTTCTAGGCTGAGAAGATCCCTCTCCTTTCTCCATGGCAGATTTCCTCATTACCTTTTCTTTCTTAAGTTGTCTCTTGATTTGAGTCAACTTCTCTGAGATGATTTCCTCACTACTTTCTTGGACTGTTTTGTCAATTTCAACTTTTGAGGTTCTCCATTTTCTACTTCTCCTTGTAGGCTGTGGTTCCGGTGAGGGTTATTTTGGCTCTTCAAAATGATTTCTTATCAAGAAATTGTCCCATGTATCATTTGTTTTGGCTAAATGATTTTCAATCAAAATTTTAACCAAACCATGATGATATAGAGTTGTCTCTAAAAATTGAACACTTCTTTGAACACAGGAAGCCATCTTTTTCAAAGTTTGAAGCAAGAAGTAAGGTAGGTTTAAGTATTCCCCCAGAAAATGCATTATCAGTCTAATGTGGTAGACATAAAATGTGCCATATCTACCCTCACATGTAATAAATTTTTGTAGAAGAAGTAGTATGTTTCTCCATTTATTTTTCAATGCAGAACTTGGAATTCCTTTCTTAAATACAGTGACATCCATACCTGGTGATTTTAAAATTTGCTTCCAGGATTCATTTTGGAATTCTCTGTTTTTGAACCATCTCTCTCCATTTCTAAGCAACCCTGTAGCTTCTGCAATGAAAACTTCAGTGATAGTGAATTTGACATCTCCCACTTCAACTTCAGTTCCTTGAAATGATCTTGCAAATGTTTTAGTGACTTCTTTGTGGAAGCCATTAAATTTCTCGAAAAATTGAAGCCATCCTCTCTGTTGCAACATTTCTTTACATTGAGGATAGCCTTCTAGGTATTTTGAACCCACTAGTTCAGTTCTTACTATGAAACCCATAATTGCTTCTTCGATGTTCAGATTAACACTCTTATACCCACAGAAACAATAAATTTCACCTTCGAATTGAAATGGCTTCAAGTTCTTAATGAAAATGGCTTCAAGCTTCGGAATGATATACCTCTTATTGATAGTGACAACAACTTCAAACTTTGGACTAATATGCCTCTGGTTGACAATGAAAATAGTTTCAAACTTCGAGCTGATATGCCTCTGATTGACAATGAAACTTTGGATTGATATGCCTCTGGTTGACAGTGACAAATGGCTTCAAATTCCCACACTGCTATACCTCTGTCTCTTGGTGGTAAATGACTTCAAATTCACACGCTGATATACCTCTGTCTCTTGGTAACAAATGGCTTCAAACTCTTCACTACTATACCTCTGCGTTTACAGTGATAATGCTTAATCTGCGCCCACAGTGATACTTTGTCTACCCACGGTAACAAATGGCTTCAAATTCTCACGTTGCTATACCTCTGCGTTTACCCTTTTGCTCTGCTCTCGGTGGTAAGGATATCTCTGTTTGCGGAATGAAGTGCCGGCTACAGAATGGAGTGATGGAGTTAGTTACGAAATGAGGTAATGGAGTGAGGTGGAGGAAGCGAATTAATGATTGAAAAGACGGTGGAGATTTTTACAACGGAAAAGAAAATCATCATTGAATGATTTTGTTGGGTGACGTGAAGAATTCAAACACTTTGACCATTTGAACCGCTTAAATGATGTTGGGCATGAAATTTGAAATGAGAGATTTAATCCAAAGTTTGTGGAGGGTTTACTGGTCATGATCAATAAAAATAATTAAAACAACCTTTTCGAACAATTCATAACTAAAACTATGCTAAACTTTATGAAATGCCATTATAATCTAAACTTGTTACCTCTGCTTTTCATTTGATTTTTGTAGTCTTCATCTTCTTTGTTCACCTTTGGAAGAGTCTTCATAATTCTTATTGATGTTTCTTATTCATGGATATTCTGGATCATTTTGTTGCAATTCTAATGTTTGCTAGTTGGTGCCTTCAGGATTTGTAGCTGCAAAATGACTATCTGGCTGCAGAAAGGCTGATCAGCTGCAGAATGTCTGTTGAGCTGCAGAATGTACCTGTAGAGTATTTTAATCATGGAATGGAGTGTTTTTGGATATAGGTGAAATGTTATATGATATGAATGGAGATGGATGATGTGTTATGATATGTATGAAGTGGATGATGAAATGAAATGGATTCAGTTTATGAAATGGAGTGGAAGAACATAAGAACTGCCCTGCAATCCATGACATGTTGTATTCATTTACGGCAAGACATCAAACTTTAAATTTTGACATGAAAATGAGATGGATGGAGTATGGAATGGAATGAAGTAGAGTATGAATGAATGAAATAGAATATGGATGGATAAGTGAATGAAGTGAAATGAAATGAGATGGATCATAAGCACTATGGATCTGAACTTATGATTTTGTAACAGCTGCTTGCAAAAACAAAATGGGAAAAGTTAGAGTGTCAGAGAGACTCTGATTTTCACCCTATCTTTTCTGTATAAACATGCCAATCTATGATTGGTTTTCATGTTTATACCTTCTTCTTTTTTTTTTTTCAAAGAGAAATACTTCAGAAAATTTAATCAAGTTGATGAAGAAGAAGAATTCTTCTTCATTAACTTCACATCACTGCTTTCTTGGAACTTCTTGACAAATTCTTCTCTTGAGAGTGGTTTGTGATACAACTTCAATCTATGACCATTCACAAGAAAAGTGACCTCTTCTTCATCTATAGTTCTGATTTTTAATGCCCCATTATCAAAAATTTCAACAATTTCATATGGCCCAAGCCAATGTGTCTGAAATTTCCCTTGAAAATCCTTGAATTTTGAATCAAACAAGAGAGCCCAGTCACCTTCTTTGAATTTCTTCTCTTTGATGTACTTGTCATGCCATCTAGCCCTTTGTTGTTGGACTAGACTTGTTTTCTGAACTACATCTTGTCTGATCTCATCCAATTCATTGATTTTCTCCAGTCTATGCTTTTGTGCCTCCGTTAAATCAAGTCCTAGCTGAACTGCCATTTTGAAAGTTTGAATCTGGAACTCTATGGGAAACAAAACTTTCTTTCCATAAACAAGTTCATAAGGAGTATGGCCTGTTGTGTTTCTCCATGTAGTTCTATAGGCCCACAAGGCTTCAGGAAGCCTATCTACCCAATCTCTTCTATGTAAATGAACAGTCTTTGTTAGGATTCCTTCAATGACTTTATTAGTAGATTCCACTTTACCATTTGCTTGTGGATGATAAGGAGTAGATTTTCTATGCCTGATTTTGTACCTCTCCATCATTTGCTCCACTAGCCTTGATGTAAATTGAGCTCCTTGATCTGTAACAATTTTCCTTGGGACACCAAAGCGAGTAAAAATATCCTCAAAAAGAAAAGTAACTACGGATGCTTCATTAGCAACAAGTAATGGCTTGGCTTCTACCCATTTAGTAACATAATCAGTGAAAACTAATATATACCTCTTCTGTCTTGATGGAGGACTAATAGGTCCTACAAAATCCAAAGCCCATTTTTCAAAAGGTTCAATATGTACCTGAGGTTGTAATGGCATCTCACCTGAAGGAGAAGGTTTCCCTAACCTTTGGCAACTGTCACACCTTTTGACATACTCTTTAGCATCTTTAAACAAGGATGGCCAATAATATCCTAAATTAAGGATCTTATAGGCTGTCCTCTTATCTGCAAAGTGTCTGCCACAAGGTTCATCATGACATGCCTTGAGAATCTCAGGCATCTCATCTTCACGAACACACCTTCTAATGATCAAATATGGACCTGTCTTGTACAACTCATTAGCAACCCATGAATATTTTGCACTATCACAAATGATTTTTATTTTATCTCTTGCATTCATAATCGAAGGAAATTTTCCCGAAACTAAATAATTAGCAATATCAGCAAACCATGGAGTTTGAGTAGAGATTGCAAAAAGATATTCATCAGGAAATTGATCTTCAACTGGAGTGTCATCTTTGATATTTTGGAGTCTAGATAGGAAATCAGCTACTGTGTTTTGTTTTCCATGCCTATCTAGAATAGTAATGTTGAATTCTTGTAAGAGTAACAACCATCTTATCACTCTGCCATTAGTGATTGATTTGTTCATTAAATATCTAATTGCAGAATGATCAGTGTGAATAAAAGTTTCATAGCCTGTTATATAGTGTCTAAATTTGTTTATGGCATGAACAACGACTAAAAAATCTTTTTCAGTTACAGTATAGTTTAACTCTGCAGGAGTCAAATTTTTACTGATATAATAGATTGCATAGGGAATTAAATCTTTTTGTCCCAATACTGCTCCTAGAGCTGTATCGAAAGCATCTGTCGAGATATGAAAAGGTAACTTTCAGTTAGGTCCCCTTAATATGGGTGCTTCAGAAATTTTGGTTTTCAGGGTTTCAAAAGCTAACTGGCAATCAGAAGTCCACTTGAATTCACAATCTTTGGTAAGTAATTTGAAGAGTGGAGATGCTATCTTGGTAAAGTTTTCTATAAATCTCTGATAATACCCTGTAAATCCTAGAAAAATTCTAACATCTCTTTGACAACTTGGAATGGATAGGTTAGAAATGACTTCAACTTTTGACTTATCAACTCTAATCCCATCCCCTGAAATATGGTGCCCTAAAACAATACCTTCAGTAAACATCATAAAACATTTTTCATGACTAAGTGAAAGGTTTGCTTCTTAACATCTTTTTAAGACTTTTTCCAAGTTTTCTAAAGCCTCTTCAAATGTGTTCCCGTAAACTGTGAAATCATCCATGTACACCTCTACACAGTCATGTATTAGATCCGAAAAAATTCTTAATACTGCCCTTTGGAATGTTGCAGGTGCATTGCATAATCTAAATGGCAATACTCAGTAAGCATAGGTACCCCAAGGACAGGTGAATGTGGTTTTATCTTGGTCTTCAAGTGCTACTTGGATTTGATTGTAACCACTAAACCCATCTAGGAATGAGAAGTACTTTTTGCCAGCTAATGTATCTAATACTTGATCTATGAAAGGTAAGGGAAAATGGTCTTTAAGAGTAGCTTTATTTAGTTCTCGGTAGTCAACACACACCCTCCATTTTCCATTTTTCTTTGGCACAATTACCAAAGGAGAAACCCACTGACTATCTGAAATAGGATAGATAAAATTAACATTTAACAATTTTTGCAATTCTTCTTTAACAATTTCCCTAAGATTTGGATTCATCCGTCTTTGAGGCTGTATGATTGGTTTGCAATTTGCCTCTATATAGATGTGATGAGTACAAGTCTTGGGGCTTATCCCTTTCATGTCAGTGTATTCCCATGCATATGCAGAAGAATGTCTCTGTAATACTTTGATTAACTCTTCTTGTTGAGATTTTTCTAGGTTCTTGTTTATGTTCAAAGTTTTGCCTGGAAAAATCTCACTTGTAGAGCTACCAAATTTATCCATAGAATGAAGAGACATCTGCCTAGATGACAAAAATTCAATATTGGATCCCTCCTGAAATGATTCATATTTGTGTTCTGAAGAGGAATCAAAGTTTTCTAGAGTATTCAGAATTTGATTATCTTCACTAATTTCTGAAATTGTGAAGAGTGGTTGTAAATATTCTTCATCCTCTATCCATTGAGTGTCATCTAGATCTGTAATTGTCCTAGCTGGAGGATATAAAGTGAATTTCTTAGTTGAACTACCATCAGAAATATACATATCACCGGACCTACAACTAATAAAAGCATTAGTTGTAGCCAACCAAGGTCTTACTAATATAACAGGATGGCCTCCTAGATTATTCTTAGGAGTTAGGATCATGAAATCCACAGGGTATTCCCAAGAATCTAGGAACACTGGAATGTCTTCTATTACCCCATCTGGTTTGATCACAGATCTATCTACTAATTGTAATAGTGTGGGTGTAAAGAGAAGATTAGGAAGTTTCAGTTTGTCCATGATTTGTTTGCTCATGATATTTATTGTTGCTCCTAAATCAATGAGTGTGTTTTGAATTTCAATTCCATTGATGTGAATTTTGACAACTGGATTTCCTGGGTCAAGATACTTTGGAATAGCAATCTTTCCCATCATAATGTCTGCTATTTGTCCTACCAGTTGAATTTTCTTTGTTTCTCTTATTATTTTTCTTGTTGTCTTCATACTCAACTCCTTTATTGTTTTGGCTAAAATTGGGATTTCTTTGATGGCTTGTAATAATGGAATTTTAATGCAAACATTTCTTAGCTCATCTAAGAAATCATAATTAGGCACCATGATTTGTTTTTCTACACCTCTATCAATTTGTAATCTTTCCGGAAAAGGAGGTATAGAAGTAGATGTAGATGATTGCTCTAATATAGGAGTTGGATTTATTGAATCTTTTTGTTTTAGTTTTTCAGTGTTTGGGTCTTGAAAGGATGAGTCTTCCTCAAGAATTTTATTCACCCGTAGGGAGTCTTCCTCAGAATTATCTTGTTCTTGTATGATCACAGAAGGTTTCCTCTTTTCAAGTATTTTTCCAGACCTCAGTTGAACATCACTAAGGTCTAAAGGAGTAATTAAATAAGTTGGAAATTGTTGGCCTTCTATCATGTATGTATTCTGAGGGTTCTTATTATTGGGGTTTGGTATGGGTTGAGCAGGCAATTGATTTGATTTTTGAGGGAATGGTAATGAAAGTGGTTGATTTTGATGTGGTTGGTTTTGATGATGTTGTTGAGGATTTTGTTGAAAATTTTGTTGAAGATTTTGAGGAAAATTTTGTTGAGGATTTTGAGGATAAAAATGTGGATATGGTGGATAGGATGGTGAATACTGATAGTATGGAGAGTATCTTCCATAGGGACTTTGTGTTCCTTGTGCCCAAGATTGAGATTGATTTTGAAATTGGGGCCAAGGTTGCTGCCAAGAATTCCAAGGTGGAGGTTGATTATACATTTGATCGTGGAATCCTTGTGTTTGGGGTGCAGAATAACTAGATACAAGGTGAGGGCCATGGAATACGTAGGGTTTCCTCTGAAAGACATCTTTAAAAGACCTTGGGAAGAAAGGGTAATTCTTGGAATATGTGTTTTGAGAACAAATAACACGAGGTTTCTACAACTTTTACATCCAAAGGACACTCACTCGAGCATGTTTATTTCTAAATTTGGGACAAAAGATTGCCAAGGCATCAAATTCAGCCTTTTGCTTGTTTTGTATCTTGAGGGTGTCTATTTGTTCACTAAGACTCCCTAAGATGTCAGATTTAAAATCATCAAGCATGTGACCTATTTCTGATCTACTTACTGTCCCAGAAGCAGACTTACTTGCCCTTGCAAGAGCAGGATCTCTTGGACCTTTGACAGTTTTAGATTTCCCTCTTGAAAGGTTGATACATAACTCAGATATTTCAGGTAATGTAAGTTGTGATATATCCCCTTTCCCCATCATGTTAAGGATATCCAACCATTCATCCCTAATTGTTTTCAACAAAAGAGCTTTTAAGGTGTCTTGATCTAGGTTTTCCATTTTTTCTCTTTTGATATTGTAATTAAATCTCTCCAACAAATCTTCCAAATTTTCATCTTCTTTTTGTAACATCTTCAACACTTCTTCCTTATGATTAACCGGCATACAATAATCCAAATATCTCTCTATAAATGCTTGTTTCATGTCTTCCCATGTTCTAATAGAACTGCTGATTAGACTCATAAACCACTTCAATGCTGCTCCCTTCAAAGTTGAAGGAAATAATTTCAATTTTTGAGCATCTTGTAAGTAGTCATAAGTTATACAAAGCACTTAAAATTCGAATAAGAAGGTTTCAGGATCTTCAGTTTTGAGTCCATAGAAGTTTGGAAGGACAGAGGGTGAAATATTTTTCATGGTTGTATTGGTTTCTTCATCAATTATAGGGAACCCAAAAGAGCTTCCTATTCTACCTCTTCCTCCATCTGCACCTCTGCCTCCTTCTCCTCTACCTCTACCTCTACCTCCAAATAGTGTGTGTTCTCCATTAAAAACCCCTCCTCCTCCTTCTTCTGCCATGGTTGACTCTCCTGTGGAGGTGGAAAGATTTATGTCCCTACCAAGAGTCTTTAGATTTTTTTCTATGGCAAGTTCAGTGGATGAAGTGGAGGGTTTCTCTAATGGAATATCTGATTTCAGGTCTTCTAGAAGTCTAGGATCAATAAAGGATGGAAGATGGGTTTGAGTTAAAGGTGTACTAGCTCTGGATCTAGATGAAACAAGTGGTGTTCTAGAAATCAAACTTTTGCCTCTGCTGCTTATAAATCTTCCCCTTGAATCTCTCTCCTTATGCATAAAATTGTTTTTGGATGCTAAGAAACAAAGGTTACCTATTTTTCACTTCCCCGGCAACGACGCCAAAATGTTTGGTCTCAATCTAGTCTCCTAAATTGAGCTCATGTAATTGTCAACCAGGGTTGGTAAACTGCTGAAGTGAAGTGTACTGTATGTACCTAGGTGTTTGTTTCTTAATGCGTTGTATGTAGTGTTTTGTGATGTTTTGGTCTTTTGTAATGATTTATGATGTTTTTGGTCTTTTGGTGGTTTTATGTTCACAAGAAAGATGACTAGAAAGCTAATGGAAAGGAGCTGGTGATTAAAAATAGAGTGAAGCCTAACTGGTTGATGACAAATGTCAAATGCAATTGCAAACACTGAAGCAGAATCAAATCTAAACTATGACTAAGAAGAAATAAAGCTTGATAATGACTTTTAAACAAATGATTCAAAACACAAACTAAACTTGTCAAATTCTTTCATCAAAGGCATTTGAGAGAGAACTTGAGACATGGTCAACTAAGTATGAAAGTCTTCCTAACTAAACAGTTTAAAAAACTAACTTATAATGATGCAACATTTTTTCCTTGATTAGAGATTTGATGAAGCATAATTGGAGTGAAACATTGATACCATCATAAGATCTTCTACTCCAAGTCTAATTCTTAACTCTATTCTGCAACTCAGTTTTATAGCACTACACTTCTCTCAAAGGTTATAGATTTTTGAAATAGTCTTTTGAGGAAATGTTTGTTTGTGAGATGATAAGGAAGTTGCAGAAGTACTTCAGGCCTTAAAATGATATTGTCTTCTGTTCATATGTTTATGAATCAATTATAGATTTTAGAACAAGAAGAGGTTTGTGAATAATGAAGGCTGTTTTGTTAAGTTTAACAACTGGAGTAATCTAATATGCAGTGAATGACAACTAAATATGGAGTGCAAATGCAATGAGTTGAACTACCACTGAACCTAAAATGTCACTAGCCTAAAACAGTGCTGAACTACAAGTCATTATCAAACTCAAAACAAAATAACTGAGCATGAATTAAGTGCAATTAAACTCTGGAGTATCCTAACTATGCTATGTAAACATAAAGACTGAAAGCAATGAAAAACTAAGATATCATAGCCATCTCCCACTCATCATTATGATATTTTGGACAAGCATTTAAGAGCAAGAACAACTATGGTACTTAGTGAAAACACACAACTAAAACGTTCAAGATCATAATCATGCTTAAGACAGTATAAAGATTTCTTGGAAGAGTTTCTTCTTGTGGAAGAGTGCTTAGCATAAGTATAATTGTGATGGTGAATAAAAGAGATTACAATTAAATCCTACAATACTATAGCCAATTCCCATTCATCATTATAATATTTTGGAAGAGCTTCTTCTTTTGGAAGAGTTTTTAGAATGAGTATAACTATAGTAGCTAATGAAAGCAACTACGAACTCAACTTTAAAAATGTAAAGGCAGCTAGAATACTTATCTAAATTACGCAAATAAATCCGTGCAAGAGGCAGGGGCCCTCTACCACCTGACGGAATCTAACTCCAAATAAAATCAACGCTTTCAAAACAACACTGTCTGCTTCATTAAAAGTGAAATAACTTGAACAGAGCACTCTGCGTCTTCAGAAATGTAGCACATAATCTAAGCAAAATCTAGAACAAAATCTAGCCTAGCTCTCGGTTTCCCAAGTGTTTATATAACAAATATACATAACAAGACTTGCAACAATTCCAGGAGAATTGTCTTTCCTTATTGAAATCACATTAGGACTCTTGAAGTGGCAACGTAAAAATGAAAAGGAAATCTGGACTGAGACAGTCCTAATAGAAGTCTGCCTTCCTAAATGTGTTCCCACGTATCAAAACCATATCCAGAATCCGTTTCTTCCTTCATGGTGAGCAACGAGCAATGTAGACATGACGTGGATTATGCCCATATGTGGTTTTTATTGAGAGGCCACCTGGAACATACCCAAACGTGAAGACAGCTGCAGAATTTCCAGTTAGCTACGGAATGTCTGCATTCTACAGCTAGTTCCGGTCAAAATGCTTTACAATGGCCAAAATCACAAAACTTAGCAAGTCAGTCATGTAAATCATTCTAAAAGTAATTTTAACTAAATTCATTGATCAATTGGGTCTAGGATATCAATGGTAAAAGGAAAATGAGGTAAAGTAAGATGAAATGAAGCACAATTTTGAGGCTCAACATGTATTTTGAAAACTGCCTATTTCGCACGGAACTTGTGCACTAGGAAGCGGGGTGAAAAATTACGCGATATGCAGTTTGAGCCGTTGGATGATGGGTAGCAGATCCAACGGCGCGGGTTGAGCGCAATCGATGAAGAGTTGCGGGGTAAATGGATATGCGAGGTCCATGGTGACATCAACAAAATTGGCGCATAGTGGATGGGTGCAATGGGCTATCAGATTAAGTCTCGATCGTTAGATTTCCTTGATGAATGGTTGGATTTAAGAGAAGAAGCATATATGAAGAAATGAAGGGAAAGGGAACAAGCGGAAGGATGGGGCCATATGGCCTTTGATATTTGTAGATTGACAGTCAGGATTCGTTTAAAACTATTTTTGTCAGGAAACAAAAAATATAGAAAAGGTAAGGTTTTGAAGGAATTTGGCGAAAAACGAGGAGAAGGGAGGGCCCACCTTTTTATAAAGGGCGGAAGGAAGGATCAATGGGAGCCGTCAGATCATGAGGATTGACAACCGAGATATGTTGATGGGGGAGAATGAGAAGGGTGGGGTTTAAAAAGGAGAAGTAATGTGGGCCATCGGATTTAAGAAGACCAATGGCAGAGATTTCATCGTAGAATCGCATCGGCGGGAGGAAAGGGAAAAGTGGCGATGCAATGTGCCGATGCGATTAGGCGAGGACCATATGTTCTAAGGGAGATCGATGGTGGAGATTCAATCAGAGGTTGGGATGGCAGAGGATCATGTGATGGATGAGCGCGATGCGATGAAGTGTGAACCGTCGGATCTTGCGGAATGAATGGCTGGGATTACATCGCATCGGAGAAAATGAAAGAGGCAAAAGCACCAGGGTGTTAGAATTTGCAATGTGAGATTAAGCATTGGCCATCGGATTGGTATGAGAGATCAATGGTGGAGATTTAATCAGCGGGTGTGATGTCGGAGGGCTATGGACGGAGCATGATTGAATCTTGGCCATCAGTTCTTGTGGATTCGACGGCTGAGATTAAATCGGCGGATCGACATCGGAGGAGAAAAAAGAAAAGGATAATGGAATTTGTGATTGCCAATTTTGATTAAGCGCTGAGACTTAGCACTCGGTCCCAGCTCCAGGTCACATAAGGAGAAGGGGCTGGGGCTTAAGGCCGAAAGGGGCTTAAGGCCTTATAGAAAAATGAATGTTTTTTAGGATTTTTGAAGGGTTTTTTGAGGAATTTGGAGGTTCCGATAGAGGTAAAGACGTGGTTTTAAACCTTATAGAGGGATTTCACAAGGCTTTAAAGGGGAATTTGAGGGAATGAGAGGTAAAATGGAAGGGTTTATGGATGAAACAGAGAAGGAAATGGAGAAGTGTAATGATGAAAAATGGATCTTTTAAGCAGTTTTCTCTTAGTGAGCAATAGGTTCTTTAGGATTAATAGTGAAACAATATTGAAGATTAACTCAGAGGGTAAAGGTCATCATAAGACTTCAAGAACTCACAATTTGGAAATGAATTGTTTCTTGAAGGCTAAAAAATATTTAGCCACCATTTGATTGTTTGAAAATTATATATTATGGAGCAATGAAACACATAAAATATGCCAAAAATACAAGCACACAAAACACATAAAACCATAGAGACACAGATATACATGGTTCACCTAGTTTGGGCTACGTCCACCCCGAATAGCCAATCCTTCCTTTCTATTATCTAGCAAAATGAAGAGACAAAACCTATAACAGATCCACTATAATATACTCTGTTCTCTCTCACAGTCTCCCTATCTATTTCCAGCTCAGAGAATACACATGTAATACACGACTGCAATACAATACCCTCATACAAAGAAAGGGGTTGCCTTCTAGGCATGGAAAATTTTAGGGGCTAATATTCGCAGGTGGGATAATTTTCCATGGTTTTTCGAAAAAAAGATTCTAAAATCTCCATTTTTTTTATAAAAATGATTCGCCCAAATTTTACAATATAAAATTATTTTACCTTAAAAATTTCTAACATTATATAGACAATATATATAATATCATTATAAATTTGAATAATTTTACAAATACATCAATACAAATTTTATAGTTTGCATATTAGGTACTAGTGAGATTCGCCAATTTTTTAAACTTCAAAAAAAATTTCCATCCTTAAAATTTTCCCTGCTTCTAGGGAAAAAAAACCCTAAACTAAACATAACTTTTACCGTGAGATAATCCGCCTAATGAACGACCTAGATTGACTAGAAATTACTATACTTTTACATGGCAATTTTACATCTGTTTTTAGCTTCGGGGCGCTGCCCCCGAAACCCCCGTCGGGGGACCGCTTGCCCCCGGACCCCCCAGTCGAGGGGTCAGCCCGGACCCCCGCAGGGGGAGACCAGCCCCCGCCCCCCCCCCCCCCCCCCCCCGCCGCTGCAAGGGTGTACAGTTTTCCTGGGGTATACATCGAGCTAAAACAAGGATCTCTAAATCAGGATGAAAATCAGGCTCCACACCCAACATTGATATGGAAATTTTTTTTATAGGTGGCTAACAATGGCTCCACATGGGGATGGAATATTCTTGAAGGTGTCAAGAACTTCAGACATTTCTTCTCTGGAAGCTGATCAGTGCCTTTCACTTTGATAATATTTTTATCAGCTGCTAACAGAAATTATTAGAACTTGTTACATCAGCACAAGTATTTCCCAAACAACTACCTACACAACCTACTTCCTAACATTTTTTCTTCAAAAGGTGATTTTGGACTTTTAGACCTTAAACATCAACATTTTATTCTTTTATTAAAAACATAAAACTAATCTAAGTCTACTCTTATTCCTCGATGAGTTCAGATTAAGCAGTTGAACTCATAAGTTGCTCTACCTAACTACTTATCTGTCAGGATTAGAATGTCTGAAAAACCTTTATTCTCTAAATTCTAAAACAGAAAATTTAAAACACAGCCAAACCAGAATTAAACTGTCTCATTTGTTGCAGATATATGGCATAAAAACAAGCTGCACATAGACTAAAATTTGCAGAAAAGTAAAGCAAAATAGTGAAGGCTTAAGATATGAAAACTAAAACATCCTTCATTATTTCTTCTGCTCTGGTTTTGAATTTTTTTGAGCTGTCTTTTCTTTCTCATCTAGTTCAAGTTTTGAGCATATTGGAACCAGTTCTTCATCAATATCATAGGTTGAGGATTTGAGCTAGTTTGAACCTTTGTTTTTCTATCCTACTCTACCTTACTGATAAACCAAGATTATGTTGTTTGGCTGATCTAATTCACTAACCTATCAATAGTAAATTGAAAAGCTAATTAGTCATGATTAGTTTGTATGACTAACTAGAAGTGTCTTTTTAGGAGTGGCATTTAAGGTTGCACACTTTCAGACTTTGTCTCTCTTTTTTGGTATGGGGCTATACCTTTCTTGTTTTCACTCTGTCCTCTTTTCTCTTTTCTATTGTTTTTGTATTTTTATTTTTCTAACTTTGAATGCAATGTTAAGACAATGATATTTACAATGAGAAAAAGGAAAAAGCTTCAAACTGATATAGTTAAGAAAAATAATGTTTGAGCATCCTGCCATTGACAGGACCTCCAAAAATTTCAGTTCCATTCAATTCCTGCAAGAAATAAGCATTGTTACCAGCAGTAGAATGAATGAGATAAGGGCCTAGCCATAAGTTATCAAATTTTCCATGTTTTCCCTTATCTTCTCTCCTAGAATCCCACTTCAAAACTTTATCTCCAATGCTGAAATCACTTGCTTTGGTTCTTTTATCAAACAACTTCTTGATGTTTTCTTGCTTGTGTAATTCTCTGTTGTAGACTTCCTCTCTGGTTTGTTGAAGATGTATAGTCCGATTGATTCTTCTTGTCATATCATTTTCTTCAGACTGCACTTCTTGGATCAGCTTCATGACTGGCACTCCTAGACTAGTTGGAAAAATTGCTTCTGCTCCATAAACTAGCTGGTGGGGCGACATTCCAATGGATTTCTTAAGTGTTAATTTGTCAGCCCATAGTGCATGTACTAGCTTTGTGTGCCATGATTTCTTATTGTCTTCCATCAAATTTTTTATTATATTCACCAAACTTTTGTTTGAGGATTCTGCCAACCCATTACCTTAAGGGTAATAAGCAGTAGAATGGCCCAATGTAATTTGATATTTGTGACAGAATTCAACGATCCTTTTGGATCCAAATGCAACAACATTTTCAGTGATAATATTCCTAGGACAGCAAAATCTAGATAGGATATGATTTTCAAAGAATTTTATCATAACAGAGTCATTGGATTGCCTAGAAGGGATGGCTTCTATCCATTTGGTAAAGTAGTCTGTTGCGATGAGGATCCATTTATGTCGGGCAGATGAGGCTGGATGGATTTCCCCAATGAAGTCTAGACCCCACTGCTGAAAAGGAGCTTCAATTGTGATTGGTTGCAAAGGTAAAGGAAGCAATTTTCTTTTGCCTTCAAAGAATTGGCATTTTTGACAGACAATAATCATTTTATGGACATCTTGAAAGAGGGTGGGTCAGTAGTAACGAGCTCTAAGGATTTTATTGGCAGTTGTCTTCCAATAGAGGTGGCCTCCACATTCTCCTTCATGGAACTCATGCTTGATCTTATCTACATAATTCTCAGGGAAAAATTTAAGCAATAATCCACTAGCATTTTTCCAATATAGACATTTATCCAAAATGTAGTTGTTAACAGCTTTCAACTTTAAAAAACTTGCCTTTGTTTTAGAAAAACTAGGAGGGGTGTTCAAATTGAGAAAAACATATAAAATATCAGCATACCAAGATGACAACAGAAAATGATCTTCAATAATGGGAGTTGACAAGTCCTCCTGTTAATCTAATGCATCTATCATGTTTATATCAAGAGCTTCAAAATTAGACTCAACCATTAATCTTGCTATTCCTTGGCCTTTTATGAGCTTAGTGGGCTTGATTTATAAATCATATTCAAGTGTCATAACAATCCACTTTCCTCTTTTGCCATCTGGATCTTGTGTTACAATGTCTTTTACAACTGAATTTGGCACAAATGGAATTATGTGGGAATGTAAAATGTAAACTCTAAAGTCTTTTAAGCCTCTGACTAAGGCAAAGGCTTGCTTTTCCATGATATTGTACTTCAAAGGTGCATCTCTTAATGCCTTACTAAAGAATGCGATTGGATTCTCTTTTCCCTTTAAATTCTTTTGTAATAGGACATCAGCTACTGTGTGTTCTGATGCAAATCAAAAAATGAAGAAATCCTTTGTAAAATCAAGTCTAATGATAACTAGTGTTTTGGTTAATGCTTGCTTCACCAGTTTAAATGATTTCTTTGCTTCTAAGGTCCATTTAACTCCTTCTTTTTTGAGCATATTTGTCATGTTTCTAAGAAGTTCAGCTAAGTTGGGTATGAACCTTCTCAAGAAATTAATCTTCCCAATGAAATATTGAAGTTCCTTGATGTTTCTAGGATGGTTGATTTGCAATATACCCTCAATCCTCTTTGGGTCTATCTTTATCCCTTCTTCTGATATGATGTGTCCAAGAAGTTTACCTTCTTGGAGACCAAACATTGTTTTCTTTGGATTTAAAGATAACCCATATTTTTTGCATTTCTCAAAGACTTTTCTCAAGTGTTCTAGGTGTTCTTCATCTTTAGAAAAAAAAAAGTGATATCATCAAGCTAAATAATGATGAAGTAGCCTAATTCTTCTAAGAATGCAATATCCATGGCTCTCTGAAAAGTAGCACCAACATTCATTAAACCAAAGGGCATTTTCACATACATGAAAGTACCCCAAGGTGTAGTAAATTTTGTTTTGAGTTGATCATCAGGATGTACCAGAATTTGGTTGTAACTTGAGAATCCATATAGCAAAGAAATTCTTTTAGAACCAACTACCTTTTGAAAAATGTGATCCATCTTGGGTAAAGGGTAGTTGTCCTTTAATGAGGCTCTGTTTAAGTTCCTAAAATCAATACAAAGCCTTCTTTCTCCTGTCTTTTTCCTAACTGACACAAGATTAGACACCCAATCTGAATAACTAATAGGGACAATAATTCCAGCTTCATACATTTTCTTGATTTCTTTCTCAACCAAAGGTAATTGAACAGGGTTTATTTTGTGCAATTTTTATTTATAGGGCCTCTGGTTTTCCTTGAGGGGTATCTTATACTGAATTATCTTTGTGTCATATGATTTTTGATCCTCATAACTCCATGCAAATACATTAGAAAATTCCTTAAAGAGCTCAATATATTGCAATTTAATGTGAGCTGGCAAGGTTTTAGACATTTTAATCATTTTTGGCTTTTCTTCACTGCCTATGTTACGTTCTTCTACTTCAGTTTCAACAGGTTCCAGTGAAACATCATTGAACTCAAACAACTCTTTTAGTGGGACCAGACCTTTTGGAAAACTTTGAGTGTTAGATTGCATCATTTATAAGTCTTCTTTTTCTAAATCTGCACTAATTTTTGGGGTATGTTCAAGTTTATTAGATAATAGATTTATATCAGCAACCTCTGGAGACTTTACTTCTTCATTAAGTAGGTTTTCTTCAATAGGACAGTCTGGTTCATAATTTTCTATTTTTTTATCTCCCTCAAACACCTGCCAATATTTTTCATTGTCTGGGACAACTGGTCTAAATTTGACTTGGGTGGTGCATTGTTTGGTTTCATAAGGTGTTAGACAAGTTCTAGCAACAAAGGCTAAACCATTGGCAAGGACATTCTGGTTTCCTGGGACAAAGACAAGTTGGAATTCATCAAATGTTTTCAATAAGTCCATGACATCATTTCTATGGGCTCTAAGTCTAGGGTGTTTGGCACTATATTCCCCATTCACTTGCTTAATAATCAACTCTGAATCCCGATGAACTTTTATCCTTTTGGCCCTTAATTTCTTCAATAAGTGTAGGCCTAAAAGGAGGGCTTCATACTCAGCTATGTCATTTGAACATTGAAAATTTAACCTGTAGGAATGCCCTTCAGCATGATTGTTCTCAGTGTTATGTATCCATATGCCTGCTCTGACATTATTCTTAGTGCAAGACCCATGAAAATTCATACTCCAAAGAGGACTAGTTTCAGATTTAGCAGTTTGATTACTGTCCTCTTTATCTTGTGTGATTTTGGATTGTTCTTGAGATTAAGTATTGTGTTGGATTTTTTTTAGTTCCTCATGTTCTTCATTAAGTTGAGGACTCTTCTCTTTACTCTCAAGGTTGAAAAGCCATGGATGACTGTTTTGTAGCTCTAGACCTGTGATTAGTTTGCTGTGATTTTCTGATTTGACAAACTATTTTAATACTTTTGTCTTGTATTCCTCCTTTTCTGTGTCTGCCACTATGTTATAGTGAGGGGTGGCTAGTAAGTCATTTAAGGTTTCTTGCTCATTATATGTTTCATGATTGAAGAGAATAAATGAGTCAAGGTCTGTATGTACAGAATAAAGAGGAGATTTTTCTGGTCTCTCTTGGCTACTGACCATGTATTGCATATGAGATTCCCTATAAAGTCTTTTAGTTTGATTAAAAACTGGGATAGTAGCATATGTCATATCCAGTTTCATTGTTCCTTGTAACTTAGATCCCCATGATATTGATAACAACATACCATACTTGGGGGGTACATCAGCCACTACAATATCCATTCCTAAACACTTGGTTAGAATCTGAGATAAGTTCACACAAAGGTCTTTGATCAAACCTAAAAATTTCACTCTAATGGAGTCAAAGGAATATAAATATTTGTATGGTCTAGTGATTTTAAGGCCTAGACTCTCCATTACTGCTTTGGGCATTAAGTTATGAGAGGCCCATAAATCATTCATGGCATTGTGTAAAAAAATTTGATGAATTTTCAAACTAACATAAAAAGGAGGAACTGGCCCTTCTTGATATCTTCCTTCAATCTTTGGACCAAATAAGATCTCTGGTTGGTCATCATTGAGGTTGACAAGTCATTATTTTTTGCTATGTTGAAAGCTTTCAAAACTTGGTATGTATATACATCTTGGGTGACTAATTCAATGAGGGGAATAGAGATTTTAATCTTGGCAATTTTCTATTCCAAACTAAAAGGCAGCTGACTTTTTACAATGTTTGTTTCAACCTTGTTAATCCCCACTCTATCAAAAAAATTAGCTTGTTGATTTCCTCTATTTACATTGGTCAAAATTGTTTTAATAGGAGCACTAGCTGAGGTGCTAACACTGCTAAGATCTGCACTCTGTTTTTCATTAATTTGAATGCCTTTATCTTTGTTTTGATCAGATTTCACAGCCTCTGTTTTGTCCTTTTGTTTAATGCTTTTGGGTTTGCTCATAGGGTTGTTTTTTATAGGATTGTCAGAGATTTTAGTTTTGAGAGTTTCCTGGTTATTTTTACTCCTAAGGTCATATTCTTTTGGGGTTTTTATGATGACATTTTCCAATTCTTGATAGTAATATTCATCCTCTATTCTTTTATCATCATAGGGTGTGTATAGACCTCATTTTTTATTAATAGGAACATCAAAATTATCATTGTCTACTCCCAGCATGTTTATGTCATCTTCCTCTGTTTTTTCAATTGTTTCTTCAACCTCACTTACATAGTTTTGATGAAAAGGAGGTGTAATCTGCTGATCATCCTCTCTTGGTCTTTTTTGAGGTTGGTTTCTCCTTAAATTCTCATTTTGATTTTGATTTCTGTTTTAAGGAGCTGATTGGTTTTCTCTAGCTTGTGCTCTCTCAAGTATGCTCATATTTTTCATCATTTCTTCTATCATCCTTTCCATTTTTGAGCTAGATGTGGAGGGTTCATATTCCTCCCTAAATGATACTTTCTTCTCATTCCTCATCCTGGCTCTTTTCTCCATCAGATTTACTTCCACAGCTAAGGCTCCTTTCTTCATATATTCTAAATTCAAGGGATCTCTCTCTCTCAACTAATAGGCCATTTCAGGATCAAATCCTTTAGGAAATTTATTTAAATTTGAGCCTTGTGGAGGTTTCAAGTCTGGGGACAGTGCATTATAAACACTATTGAACCTAGTGCAATAATCTTGAACACTTTCCCCAGTGTTTCTTTTGAGATTTCTATATTCTAAAAGTATTTTGAGGGGGTTTTTCCTAACTTCCCATTTGTTTAAGAATAACTAATGAAAGGCTTGGAGGTCACTAATACTATTAGGAGTTAAGCTTTTGAACCATTTTCTTGCTTCTCCCCCTAAGCTTTAAGCAAACAATATGAGTTTGACAGTTTCATCATCAATCTCATTTCTGTCAAAATAGTCATTCATCTTGTCCACATGTTGTGAAGCAGCAGTAGCACCACTGGCATCAAATAATGGCATCTTGGACTGATAGTCCTGTGGTAGATTGACTAAAGGTAAAGGAAGGACTAGGGGAGCATACCATGTTGCCATGATAGGAGGTTGTGGAAAAATTGGGGGGTTTACGGGTGGAGGATGTAGAATGGGAGGGGGTTGATGAAATGGTGTGGTTTGAACAGTGGATGTGTAGATAACAGAAGTGGATGGACTAGCAAGAGATTGTTGAGAAAATCTAGGATGAGAGAAACCAAAATTATGAAGGAAATGCAAATCAGGTGGAGTAGTTTCTCTGCTACCAGGATGTTCACTTCTATCTTGGGATGAATGTGAAAGCTCAAAATCTATCTGATCTATATCCTCAAGTGACCTAGTTCTAAATGGGTTTCTTAAGTGAACTTGTGAATCTTGTAAAGCTGTAAGGTTTTCAGGGACAGAATTAGCTCTATGGAGTTACCTAACAATAGTTGAAGTTTTGGCCTTAGGAGATTTCCTAAGAATTATTTCAAGATTATCAATTATCTCAGGAGGATTTGGGTCAGGATGGGCTCTAGTATGGACCCTTCTAGAAGCCAAAATGTTGTGTTTTAGACCCACTAATAAGAAAATTTTAACCAAATATGACAGTCTTTAAGAGGCTAACTAATCTTTTAGCAAGAAAAATTTAATCCTTAAGGCCTTCTTAACTGAGTTTGAATGATGTTATGATAAAGGGTTTCCCAGTGGAGTCTTTAGGTATTTTTAGGGTTGTGGAGTCACCGGGTGGAAACTTTTAGTTTTAGAAGGTAAAATGTTTTATGGTCCACCACCATTAATAGGTTTGAATACCAACAAAAATCAATAGGCCTACTGATGTTCATTGGAGTCACCAGGTGAAGATTCTTTACTTGATTTCAGGGTTTTGAAAGTTTTTCACCATCAACAATCAAAATCACTCTAGGTAGACACTTGGTTCATTGTCAAAATGGGATTATTTGAGTTGTGAAGTTATCTATTACTTCAGAAAGTCCCCAGTATGGCCACCAGAAATGTTAGGTCTATGTAATTTAGCAGAGTGACAAGACTAAATGCTACAGAGACTACATCAAAGAACACTTTGGGATTCTAGGATCTAGCCTTCCTGAATCTAGAGAGGGATCTCTCTATAAGTGCAAAGATTGATTTATCTTTTAAGGTTTTAAGTATGATATTAGGCTAGTTATTAAGAACAAGGGTTTTTGTTTGTTTTGTTGGTCAGTTATGATCTTTAATTGGATGGAATATCACAAAATGAAAGAGTTCCAAGGAGGTGAAGATGCAAGTATATTGAGAAGTGTTCAGCAGATAGGATTAGTGTGAAAACAACTTTAAACCATTGGGCAATGGAGTCACAAAAGGGTTTAATTGTAAAACAATTTCAAGAGTAGTCCAAGGGGCAAGTCATCTATATCAAAATATCCTTTAGATTAAATGATGGAATGGAACATTAAAAGTGTTGAGAAAGTGGAAAAAACCAATAATTTCAACAAGGATTTATCAACTTTCCATACAAGAATATCATTTCTAAGCAACTGTTTGAAACCAACCAAAGGATAGGGCTAACCATAAACTTCTTTGGACAAGCTTGTATTAAAGCTTACTTACCAGACAACAATCCAGTAATCTCACTAGACTACTTTCAGAAGGGATGAAAACAGATAAGAAAACAAAGTGCAACTTAAGATCAAGCAAGATGCATTAAAATCAAAGTCTGCTTTAGCATACTCTTAGGGAAACTTTCAAAACAACCTCTGGAGAAAGAACTAGAAGACAGGGAAAACCATAAACTTTTCTAGTTTAACTCTACTTAGCATGTATTGAAAATATCATTCAAGAACTTCCTTTCAAGTTTTGCACATCAAGACATGGACAAACTAAAATTCCTTGATAATGTTTACACTTAACTTAAGTTATTCTTAAAAACACAATTGGATGAAAACATAAAGATAAATCTTATCAGTGAGAGTAGGGTACTTTTAACAGTAAATGCTAGCTCTATATTTACTGTTCTTTATCAGATAAAAGTGAAAAAAATGGCATACATGAAAGGAAAATAGTAACAGTAAGAGGTACTTCACCAATGATATATACCAGGATCCCAAAAAACAGCTTGTATATTGATTGTCAATCCAGTTACATACTTCACGTCCAATGTTTCATCACAGCAACAACTTCTCTTCTCAGCCTAACTTCTTCAATAACTTAACAGAGCTTCAGAGATTAAGAATTTATTTACATTCAACAATGATTCGAATACAACAACTATTACATCAGAAATCCAATAACCAACCCTTTACAATGTGCTCCTCAAGGAGATTTTATAAGGAAATGAGGAGGTGGAAGAGTTTCTAGGGTTCAAGTATCAATAATTCCATAGTAAATGCAATTCCTAACCTTGAAACCATGCAAGGCATAAGGCAGGAGTGCATTCTATCTACAACTCTATTTCATAACTCTGTTTTCTGTTTTTTAGGCTTGGTGAATGAAAATATTGACTTCAAGGCTCTTTCTTATCTTTATAATAACTTTACTGACGGTTTAGAATTTTTTCTTTCGTTTGTAATAACTTTTAGCAGTCTTTTAGGAAAATATCTTCTGACTAGGAAATAACTATGCCTTCTTTTCATTTATTGAGGCTGCAGCTGGCACTCTGGTAGCTGAAGAGGATATTTTAGCCTCTGATGTGGCAATGGAGGCCTTATTTACTGATATTTTTCTCTGTCTTACCTTAAAACACCTTAATCTATCTTTACTATGTGTTTTAGGTTTAATTAGCCTTGATCCTTGTTCTCGGGGCTTTGTTCCTTAATACTGTCTTTATCCTTTAAACCTGTGGATTAAAAACCTTGATTTTCAGGCTTTTAGGCATTAATCCCTTTACTGTTATTTCTTCATTCTGATACACTTTGATTGTTTTTTTATGCTGGTGGATTTATGCAGTTGGAGGGCTTCTGCTAAACAATAGATCTTGATCCAGATGATTTAAATCTGGATTCAAAACTCACATCTCCTTTTTCCTTTGATTTTTAAGCCATAGAATCGTCATTCTGGGTCTTTTTGTCACCTGATTTTGACTAGGAAAAACTTAGAGAAAACACCATTTAGAACCCTGAAAAAACACACAAACTCATTATAAAATCCTGCGGAATTTGGTTAAGACCACTTCAGAGGTTTAATGGAGGGGATGGAGCTGTGCGAAATGGAGGAATTTGTTGCAAAAGGGAGAAAAACCATTGGTGGAAGAAAAACATGTGCAAATGGAGTTTGGGTGTGAGATTGAATAGGAGCCGTTGATTTAGAATGATCAATGGTTGATATTGCTCTATCAAGTCATTTGGGAGAAGGCTGGGCAAAAATTGAATGGGGGCGAGATTAAAACAAGACCATATGATCTCAGAGATCGACGGCCAGGATTAAAAGATGAAAAAGCAACATTGGCGGAGGGAACGGTATAGTGGAAAACTGGCAGTGGTTTTCCCGTTGCGTTTGGGGGGTAAGCAGTATTGTGAAAAAAAAATGCGATTCCATA
The DNA here is from genome assembly GCA_034641835.2 of Pinus albicaulis. NCBI lineage: Eukaryota > Viridiplantae > Streptophyta > Pinopsida > Pinales > Pinaceae > Pinus > Pinus albicaulis. The sequence goes on from CM076575.1 coordinate 184,403,859, forward strand.
CACCTGCTGACACGTGTATTTTGAAAACCGCATATTTCGCGTGGAACTTGTGCACTGGGAAGCGGGGTGAAAAATTACGCGATATGCAGTTAGAGCCATTGGATGATGGGTAGCAGATCCATTCGCACGGGTTGAGCATGATCGATGAAGAGTTGTAGGGTAAAGGGATATAAGGGGTCCATGGTGACATCAACAAAATTGGCGCGTAGTGGATGGGTGCAATGGGCTATCGGGTTAAGTCTCGATCGTTATATTTCTTTGATGAATGGTTGGATTTAAGAAAAGAAGCATATATGAAGAAATGAAGGGAAAGGGAACATGCGGAAGGATGGGGCCAAATGGCCTTTGATCTTTGTAGATCGATAGTCAGGATTCGTTTAAAACTATTTTTGTCAGGAAACAAAAAATATAGAAAAGGTAAGGTTTTGAAGAAATTTGGCGAAAATGAGGAGAAGCGAGGGCCCACCTTTTTATAAAGGGTAGAAGGAAGGATCAATGGGAGTCGTCGGATCATGAGGATCGACGACCGAGATCTATTGATGAGGGATAATGAGAAGGGCGGGGTTTAAAAAGGAGAAGTAATGTGGGCCATCGGATTTAAGAAGATCAACAACGGATATTTCATCGCAAAATTGCATTGGTGGGAGGAAAGGGAAAAGTGGCGATGCAATGTGCCAATGAGATTGAGAGCAGACCGTCTGATATAAGGGAGATCAATGGTGGAGATTCAATTGGAGGTCGGGATGGTAGAGGATCATGTGATGGATGAGCGCGATGTGATGAAGCGCGAACCATCGGATCTGGCAGAATGAACGGCTGGGATTACATTGCATCGGAGAAACAGAAATAGGACAAAGCACCAGGTGTTAGAATTTGTGATGTGCAATTAAGCGTTGGCCGTCGGATCGGTATGAGAGATCAATGGTGGAAATTTAATCGGTGGGTGTGATGTTGGAGGGCTATGGGTGGAGCGCGATTGAATCTTGGCCGTCGGTTCTTGTGGATTCGACAACTGAGATTAAATCGGTGGATCGGCATCGGAGGAGAAAAAAAAAGGATAAGGGAATTTGTGATTTCCGATTGTGATTAAGTGCTAAGACTTAGCACTCGGTCGCGGCTTCAGGTCACATAAGGAAAAGGGGCTGGGGCTTAAGGCCTTATAGAAAAATGAAGGTTTTTTAGGATTTTTGAAGGGTTTTTTGAGGAATTTGGAGGTTTCGATAGAGGTAAATACATGGTTTTAAACCTTATAGAGGGATTTCACAAGGCTTTAAAGGAGAATTTGAGGGAATGAGAGGTAAAATGGAAGGGTTTATGGATGAAACGGAGAAGGAAATGGAGAAGTGTAATGATGAAAAATGGAGCTTTCAAGCAGTTTTCTCTTGGTGAGAAGTAGGTTCTTTAGGATTAATAGTGAAATAGCAGTGAAGATTAACTCAGAGGGTAAAGATAATCATAAGATTTGAAGAACTCACAATTTGGAAATGAATTGTTTCTTGAAGGCTAAAAAAGATTTATCCACCATTTGATATGGAATTTTTTTTTTATAGGTGGCTAACATAATCTATAGAACACATATTTGTATCTTGTTAATTGGCCAATCATGTTTCAAACTTTATTTACTAAGGACTATCCATAAATATAACATGGTAGGGGGGGAATATATTCCATGCTTGGCGTAGATGGTGTAATGAGGGAGCACCAAAAAATATTTGGAGCATTCATCTCATTACATGTTGAGGCATATGGATAGGGCGGAACCAAAAGATTTTCCAAGACAATGTCTTCATAACTGGACTAATTGCAACACAAATTCTAGAGATATATAACCTCCTTATCGATGAAGAGTGTTACATAAAATTTTTTTCATCTAACCATTTACAATTAGATGGATCGAAATACACCATGTAAGATCAATTTTACCATAGTAAAATTGCTTTCACTATAAGAAATAATTTAATAAACCATAGTTTATTAAGTTATTTCTGATCCAAATAGGAAACCCCGTGATGAATAATTAAATAAATCCTTATTTGTTTGATTTTCCTCTAGGAATAATTAATTAAACCACTGTTTAATAATATTCTTGGTCATATTTAACCCAATTAATGAGAAATAATTAGATAAATAATTATCTATCTTATTATTATCTAGGAATAATTAATTAAATCATTATTTAATTAATATTCCTTGTTAAGTTTGACTAAATCATTTAGGAATAATAAAATAAATCATTATTTGTTAAATTATTCCTTAACCCCATCCTTGAGATAATAAATAAATAATTTATTTGTTTATTATTTATAAATAAAGGGATTTAACCAATTTAAATCCATTTTCCCTCGAATAAAATATGACCAACTATGACCCAAACATTTCAATACTTTCCACGAGTTTACATACTCGGTGGTCAAGTTTACATCAAATGGAAATCAAACCCCAACTATCATTACAAGGCCAAAAACGTCATTGTCACATTTCGAACTGATGGAAAACACATCATCACTTTTACAGTTAAAAATGCAACATATTATTTACAAAGAAGGCCATGACACACTACCATATCTAGAAAAACCATCTCTCACTTATTAAAGTGAATGGGTGATCTCCCTATGGTGCAGTTATTTGTTTAACAATCATTTCAACTGGTTCATACATCGATGCACCGATGACCGAGTACTTGACTATTCGAACTCGTTAAAGTGAATGAACAATCATCCCTTCAGTATAAGTTTACCCCTTTTCTGGACTGAAATAGACTGATTACAAAAATGGTATACGATGAATAATCATGGTCAATAGAGTTCTCTCCTTCATTATTTTATCCTTTTTCGGGCCTGAGAGACTAAATTTATGAAAAGGCACAACCATGGAGTTTACTTATGTTTTTCTTCTGACTCCCTAAAATTGAAAAGATTGAGTTTCCCCTATACTAGACGCGTTAAAATTTAACACTAAAGGACCTGTCAATTACAAACATGACCGAACCACTCCTTCTTGGGGTTCGATTTTAATACTAAGATGGACTCATCTGAAGGATGAGCTTACACAAACAATCAAATTTTATCCTCCTCATGCTTGTGAAAAGTAAAGAGGTACTTGCCAATAATGGTGGGGTAAAAAGAGAGAAAAATAATCCCATTGTCACCCTTGTTTAAAAAGCAGCATGCCACTCTTGAACACGACACTTTGTCACACTTGTACCTGGGTTGGGAAATCTTTTTGTTAGGTCCCTATATTTTTTCAGATTGGAAAGAATAAATAGACAAGGGTAACATCAAACCAACTTTGAAGTCCTTAGACCTAGCCTTCCTAGACTCAGAGAGGGATCTCTCTATATTTGTATAAAACATATGAATTGATTAATTTAGGATGTTGATTTTAGGCTAGTTAAAGTGATAGGGTTGTTTTTTTTGTTTTGTTTGGGTGGGTTGCTTGTCAAGAAGAATAGATAGAGTAAGAGAAACTTAAACCATTGGGCTATGGGGTTTGTGAAAGGCTTGAAAAGTACAACAATAAATCAAGGGTATTTCATAGGGCAAGTTAACAAATCCCATGGATCTTAATAGCTTATGTGAGTGTAAAATGAACATTAAATTGTGAATTTAGTAGTTTTAAAGGGAAATTAAGAATCCTTTAACATATACTATAACAAAAAATGCCTTTAAGAGTACTATACTTATGAAATAATCAAATAAAAAGGTGCACCATAAACTTCTCTAACCTAGCTTTATAAAACAAACTTTGAGACAACAATCCAGCAAACCCTAGAGAGTAGGGAACTCCTAAATTCTCTAGTTATTTACCTTCAGAGAAAGAAAACATTTAAGATAACATTTCAGTAATGATAAAAGAGTGGGGAAGTCCTAAGCTCTTTAATCAGACTTCAAAGAGCTTTGAAATTACTTTTAAAGATAGACCAAAGGACAGGGAAAACCATAAAATTATTTAGCCTAAACCCTAATAAGCAATACTTCAAAGAAATACCTCAAAAACAATGTTTCAAGCTACACCAAAGGACAAGGCATACCATAAACTTATTTGAGTTGACTCCATTAAATAATTTTCAAGACAACAAGCTAAGTGGAACCAGAGAGCAATCAAGAATTCTCAAATCAGACCTAGTAGAGGAAAACATTAAACAACAGAGAGCAGACAGGCTTAAGGTGCCTCTAACAACATATCTTAACCTAAATTTGATGTTCTATTGCAAGAGAAAAGATGAAACAATATGAAAATAGAAGGAAAAAATTACTAAATTAGAACAACATCACCATTAACCAGGTTCATGAATCCTATGAATGTGCTTGCTTCATTGAAATTCAATCCAAAACAGTGACAAAGCTCCAAAGCCAATTTCTTCACAACTCCAAGTCTATGTAATATTCATCGCAATAATCAACCAACAGAATTATGAAGCCTCCATGCAATATTTATCTGCCAAGTGAGGAGGTAAACCCTAAATAGGGTTTAAAATGTCATTAATTACATAATAAATTCATTTGACCTTTGAGACCATGCAAGGCCCAAGGCAAAATATCCAAAACTGATTAAATTCCAAAATAACTTATAACATAACTACCAAGCTAACTTTGCAGATATTTATACTTAAGGCCTTGAAAATATATTTTCCAATAAAATTTGATGTATTTTGTTGAATTTATGGTAAGGGCGCAACGCCAAGGTACAAGGGTGCAACGCCAAACCAAGCAAGCACCACCAAGACTGGAAAAATCACCTGTTTTGCAGCTGGGTTTTGGAGGCCTTCACGGTGGCCAAATGAGCTCCACGATAGCTCATTGGAAAGCCTATCCTATTTGATTTCCATATCAGCCTCTATTTTCTAGAATGGTTTCCATTTTCCTCGTTAAAAAATATTTCTCCCAAGACTGCTAAATGCACAGCGCCAGTGTTGAAAAGAGGGCAGAAAGGTGATTTTTTGGTTGTTTTTGGCTTTTTTGAGGGATCCGTTTTGCTCCAAATGGTATAATATTTTATGAGAATGATGTCCTTAGCATGAGGAAGATGAAAATGTTAATTTTTTCCCATTTTAGTCCCCCAAAAAGAAGCGCAGTGCCAGTGGCGTTGTGCATTTGGCCCTTTTTCTACAAGCCAATATGTCAGAAGTAAAAAAATTGCACCAAGTGCCTATATTTGGAACTTACTTTGTTGATCATGATTTGGATGCTTGGAGGGATACATCAGCAAGGATATTCATTTTTTCCTTTTCCTTTGCCTCATTTAGGTCTTGAATCTTTACATGGGGTTGTTTGAGCTTATCCCTTGCAATCCTGTTTCTCATGGCATAATGTTTGGCCATCTTATTCTGCATGTCAATGTCTCTTTTGGCCTTCTCTAGCTGACCCTCAAGATGTAAATGTGACCTCTATAGCCAAGATTCCCTATCTCCATCAATTTCTATGACAAGCAACTCACTTGGAGTGAGCTGCTCCACCACCTCTACCTCTTCTTGTCTCTCCCGGGCTAAAGCTTTCTTCAACCCAATTGTCCTTGGACTCTTCCTAGGATGTTTTTCTTCCTCATCATCAGTGCCACTAAAAGTTCCCAAGGTATCATATAACAATGTCTTGGCTTTTCTAGCCTCTTTTTGAGCTCTGATTGCTTTGACCTCACTGATGGCCTTCTTTGCCTCTAACTGCTGATATTCTAACTAAAAATAGTTGATCACATTATTTTCCCTACCAAGATTAGCTTGAAGCTCATTAATATTTGCATCCTTCCTTTTGAGCAACATATTTGTGATCCTCTCCTCATCATCATCCTCTAGGTCAATCAGTTGAAACTCTTGCTCAGTTTCATGTTTATCATCCTCTTCACTCATGACATGCTCTGCAACATTTTCCTTGCCTTTATTAATTTTTTTTTCTGATGTAGAAGGAATGGCCCATTGCATCTCAAGTGCAGCAAACACATACCTGTAACCCCTCCAGTATGTCAAAGGAAATGTCTCAATGTCACTCATTTTAATGCCATATGTCTCAATGTTCTTATCATTGCTTGATTCTTTTTCATCATGATATGAGGGTGAAGGGTTTTGGAAAGGTTATGTAGAAGGTTCATCATGAGGTCAGTGGATTGTGATGCATGAGTAGTGGGAAGTGATGGAGAAGTAGGAATGGGAGGATGAGATGAGGAAGGGATATCTTGCTGATGATGCCCATCTGGAGTAGTGAAAATATCATGGGAAATGAAGGTATCCCATGGAATGTTCTTCTGCTGGATTTGATGCATAACAACCATCTTGATAAGTGAATGATTAAATAGGCTTTGAATTTGCTGGTTGTAGTCTCTCTTTTTCATTATGTAGTCCATTTTTCAATTCTTCAGTAAAGATAATATGGTATATGCAACATCCTAACTCTGGTGAAATGCATAAGAAGCTGGATGTGTTATGAGTAGAGGCGGGAAAACCTTCCCTCAAATGTTAAATACTTCATGATTATCCTCATCATGGGTGCATATATATCAAGCAGATGAGAAAAAGGAAAGATGCATTTGTGGTGATCTTTATACCAAATTTTAAGATATGGTTCAAAGTAACGGATGTCTAGGTTTGCTTGCTTGAACCACTTTTATCCCACCCTTGGTATTCCTGTAGCATCTACAATGGAACTTGTAGACATATCAAAGGTTACCCTGACAAGATTAACTTGTTTTTCATGCAAATTGATAATGAATAGTATTGTTAGCTCAGAGTGGTTTTGTACTTGCTGCACCTTTTCACAAAATTCAAAAAAGCCTACATGTTTGAAGCAGGAAACAATAAGAGGAGATGCCATGACTTCCCTTGTATTGAGGGGTTCAAATATATTTATCTTTCCTCCTTTGTGATCATTCCTCCTTTGCATTTGAGCCTCCATACCACTTTCTTCACCCTCATACATGTTAAAATCTGTTATGGAAACCCTAGGGATGATGTGAAATGAGATGAAGGGAAGGAATGAAATGACAAATTTTCAAATGAATGGAATGAGTGAGAATGAAGGGAATGGATGTTGTGACATGCAAGATGAATGGAAGCCCTTAAAAAATGTTATTTCCCTTTTTATGACTGATACTCTATCTAGGAGGATGAAATAAGCATGTAAATAGTGATTTCAAGCCTAAAACTTAGGGTTTCTCTTAGGGTCTCATTCCATTGATTAATAAATAAAAAAATGCCAGAAAAATACAGCTTATGGAATGCACTTACCTCTTTAAGATTTCTTGGATGACTATGGAAAGAGTTTGAAGGTGATTTGAAGTGATTTGAGTGGTTATAAGAGTGAGAAACCCTCTTTGTCCAAGCATGCAGTGCCAATGCTGAGGGCGCAGCGCCAAGCCTAAGCACACAACGCCAGTTTTGAGCACACAACGCCAATGAAAATGAGTAGAGGGTTCTGTCAGGAAAGAGTGCGATGCTCCTCCAAGCGTGCAAGACCACCTCCCAGGCGCGCAACGCCTTCAGAAATTGTGTGGAAGAAAACTGTCAAATGCACAGCGCCAAGAATTTTTGCCCAAGTTTTGCTTGAAAAATCAAAAACTATTCTCCTCGAAATGCTCTTGATCTTTTTAAAGGAAACAATGCTTCTCTTGAAGTGAAAAATGAGGCTTTATAGATAAGAGAAATTTGATTTAATTATGAAAACCCACTTTCTAATGTTCAAAACCTTCTTCCCTTTTTTACTGATATTCTTTTACACCTTTGCCTTGCAGGTTGATGAAGTCACGAATTTGACTTCTCTTTTGTTCATTGATGCATGAAAAGTTCATTTTGGCAAGTTTGGGATTATTACACATAGCAACATCTTCAAAATATTTTGTATTTTCCACCATTAACTTCAAATCATCTTTTCCACCTTCTATGGCCACTTTTCCAAAACCCTGGGTGTCTGCAGTATTCACAACAATAATCAGTGTTGTCTTCTAAGTTCTCTATATCCCTTTCAAGTTCATTCATTTCTGTCCAGTTCACCTTACCTTCTTCCATATTTCTTCAATATTTTATGATATAATTTCTTCATGTTTGGCCTTGTGTGCTTCCTCCATGTCATTTTCTGCAAGTGATCACTGTTTTGGCACTCAACTAGACCATCAAGTTCATAACCCTAGTCCTCTACAAGACCAAGTTGTTCCCTTTTCCTTTGCTATAAGTTGTTTTCATTTAGGAGTAGACAGCTGAACTTTTCCATTTTCCTCATTTGCAGGTTCTAAACTGAGAAGCTAATCCTCCTTGGAAATTTTAGGTCCTTCTTGAATAACCATGTCCTGAAATTCTATTACATCTGAGCCAGATTATAACAAAGTAAAAGCAGTGCCTGAAACATCCAAGGATAAACTTGAACAATGTAAGACCATACTGACCTAGTGGGAGTGTCCTTTGACCTGATTTTGACTAAAATTTGGCTTGGAGATTTCAAGTGAAAACATAGTATTGTTATAGGTTATTATGCCCAAAGGGACATGGGAATGATTTTAAAATAGGAAACCCTAAAATGAGGGTGGAGTCCAGTGACAAGGGAAAACAGGGTGATGAGGTTATATGTAGGAAAGGAGGATGAAAATGAGAAGTATAAGCCCATAAGGAGTTTTTAGGAGCAAGAGGGTGACTTTGAGAAGACCAACTGAGGAATAGTGAAAATAGGTTTATAAGGATAGTGAAGGGAGTGAGATTTCTGAAACTCAAGATATTCAAGGAATATTGTTTTCAGAAATATATAAACATCCTATAGTCATCTAAAGATAGTGGAAAATACTGATGACTAATAGTGGCTCCACTTGGGGAGGGCAGCTCCTTTAGGAGGTACCAAGAACCTCATATCTCTGATTTTGTAGATGAGATGCCTCACATGCTTGCTGATTTCCTTCATTTTGAAATGTTGATCTTGTTGTTGTCCTTTGAAGCTTGTGATCTTAAAATCTAAAAAAACATGATTGCTTCAATATCAAATATACCTACCCATCGTACTTTTCCTAACATTTTTTCTTCATTTGGGTGCACTTGGATTGACAAACCCTAAACATAATATTTTCTTTTGAAAGAAAAAAAAATATACTTCTACCCTTATATCATCCAAAGGTTTAGATTAGACTGATGAGCCCCTTTAATTCTCTACCTAAACTACTTATCTGTCAAGGTTAAATAGTTTGACAGATTTTCATTCTCTAAGCTATCAACATAAAATTTAAAACATGACCAAATCAAGGTTGAGTAGTTTGTTTTGACATGAGTTGTGGCATCTTGGAAAAGTTGCACACAGATTTTATTTTTTCACAAGCAAAACTAGAAACTTGAGGGCTTATAATTTGGAACTTGTCACTCATCCCTCTCTTTTCTCTCTGGTTCAGATTTGAGCTTTGGGAACTAGTATCCTTTCCTAACCTAGTCTACTGATAAGCCAAGTTTAAATAGTTTGGAAAATCATCATTTTCTAACTTATCAATAGAAATTTAAAACATGTTCTATCACGGTTAGGTTGTATGACTGAACAAGACTTTCCTTTCTCAAACGTAGTGGCATTTGGACTTGCACACTTTTAGACATATTATTTTTTCGTATGGGGCTTTACCTCTTCCTTTTATCTGCCCTCTTTTTCTTCTTTTATTTGTTTTTGTGTTTCATTTTTTTGATATTTTATTCAAGCAATATTATGTACAATGAAAAAAAATTTAAACTAAGAATTTAAACAAAAATAGTGCTTGAGAATCCTTCCATTTACATGACCTCCATATAAATCTGTTCCATCCATTTCTTGTAGAAAGAATTCATTGCTACCTCTTTTTGAATGGATGATGTATGGACCTTTCCACAGATTTTAAAATTTTCCATGTTTTCCTTTTTCCTCTCTTCCTGAATCCCACTTCAACACTTTGTCTCCAATCTGGAAATCATTGGCTTTGGTCCTCTTTATCAAATATTTTCTTGATATTTTCTTGTACTTCTTGTGTTCTGTTGTATACTTCTTCCCTTGATTGCTGCAAATGAATGGTTTGGTTTAGCCTCCTTTGTATATCATTCTTCTCTGACTATACCTCTTGGAGGAGCTTCATCATTGGGATTCCCAAGGATGTTGGAAAAACTGCATCCATGACATACACTAGTTGATAGGGAGACATATTAATTGATTTCTTTCTTGTTAATTTGTTTTCCCATAATGCATGCACCAATTTGCTATGCCATGAATTTCTGTTCTCTTCCAGCAATTTCTTGATGATATTTACCAAAAATTTATTAGAGGACTCAACCAACCCATTACCTTTAGGGTAATAAGTTGTACAATGCCCTAATGTAATGTGATATTTGTGGAAAAATTCTACCATTCTCTTGGATTTAAATGCAGTAGCATTATCAATGATATTTTTCTTGGACAGCCAAATCTAGAAATAATACTGGTTTCAAGGAATTTGATGATTACCAAGTCAGTGGAAGTCCTTGAAGGGATGGATTCTATCCATTTGGTGAAATAATCAGTTGCAGTGAGGATCCATTTGTGTTGGGTAGAGGAGGCGTGGTGGATTTCTCCAATGAAATTTAAACCCCACTATTGAAAAGGAGTTTCAACACTGATAGGGTGTAAATTCAAAGGCAATAGTTTTATTTTTCCCTCAAAGATTTGGAATTTATGGAAAGTCACTACTAGCTTGTGGATATCCGGGAAAAGAGTGGGCCAATAGAAACCAGCTCTAAGGATTTTGTTGGTAGTGGTTTTCCAATAGAGATGACCTTCACATTATCATTCATGAAACTCATGCATGATTCTATCTGCATCTTCTTCAAGTAAACATTTAAGTAGGATACCAACATAATTTTTCCAATATAAAGCTTTACTAGGATGCAAAAATTTACAGCCTTTTGTTTCAAGAATATGGCCTTTGTTTTGGACAAACAAGGAGGATAATCTAGATGAAAAAGCACATATAATATATCAGCATACCAAAGTCAGTTCAGAAATGCTTCTTCAATAGGTGGAGTCGCCAACCCCTCTTGTTCATCCAAGGAATGTATCATGTTTATGTCCAATGCTTGAAATTTTGCTTCAGCAATCAGTTTGTCCAGTCCTTTCCCTTTGATTAGCTTGGTGGGATTCATTTCAAAATCATACACTGAGATGTCAGCAATCCATTTACCTCTTTTTCCATTAGGATCCTAAGTTAGTATGTCCTTAACAACTGCATGAGGAAAAAAATCAATGACATGTGAATGCAAGATGTAAACTTTGAAATCTTTTAAGGCTTTGATTAAGGCAAAATCTTGTTTTTCCATAATTTTATATTTCAGAGGTGCATGTCTTAGAGCCTTGTTGAAGAAAGATATGGGTTGTTCTTATCCCATTACGTTATTTTGTAGCAATACTGCAACAATTGTGTCTTCTGATGCGAATGAGAAGATGAAGAAGTCCTTGGTAAAGCCAGGGCTGATTAGAAATGGTGTTTGGGTAAGTGCTTATTTTAGTAGTTCAAAGGATTGCTTTGGTTCTATGGTCCATTTGACTCCTATTTCTCTTTTCAGCATGTTTATAATGTTTCTTAGGAGTTCTACAAGGTTTGGTATGAACCTTCTTAATAAGTTGAACTTTCCAATGAAAGATTGCAGCTCTTTGATGTTACTAGGGTGACTAATCTACAATATTCCATGAATCCTCTTTGGGTCTATCTTAATCCCTTATTCAGATATGATATGGCCTAAACTTTTTCCTTCTTGAAGACCAAATATATTTTTCTTAGGATTCAGAGATAAACCATACTTTCTACACTTTTCAAAGACCTTTTTAAGGTGAGCTAGATGTTCCTCATCAGTTTTTGAATAAACAACGATGTCATCAAGGTGTATCACAATGAATTAACCTATTTCCTTGGAAACATCAATGTCTATGGCTCTTTGAAGAGTGACCCCGACATTCATTAAACCAAAAGGAATTTTGGAATATATGAAGGTGCCTCAGGGTGTAGTGAAAGTTGTTTTGTGCTGATCATCTGGATGTAATAGCACTTGATTATACCCTGAAAAACCATAAAGCAATGATATTATTTTGGAGCCTACCACCCTTTGTAGTATATGATACATTTTAGGTAAAGGGTAGTTGTCTTTCAGGGAGGCTTTGTTTAATTCTGAAGTCTATGCATAGCCTAATTTCTCCTATCTTCTTCCTTACTGACACAAGGTTTGAGACTCATTTTGAGTACCTAAGTGGGACTATTATTACAGCATCATACAAATTTTTAATTTCTTACTTCACTAGAGGCATTAGGACAGGGTTTATACTGTGCAATTTCTGCTTGAATGGATTTTGATTTTCCTTTAGAGGAACCTTGTGCTGAATGATGCTTGTATCATAGGACTTCAAGTCCTCATAGCCCCATGCAAAAACATCCTTGAATTCTTTGAAAATATCAATGTATTTTTGTTTATAAGAGCTGGAAATGTTTTGGACAACTTTATCATTTTAGATTCTTCTTCACTGCCTATGTTGCATTATTCTACATCTGTTTCGATGGGTTCCATTTTAGGCTTCCTAGAAACATCATTGAAATAAAACAACTCTTCTAAGGGGGTAAGTCCTCTTGGAAATAAGTTATCTTTGCATTGCAATACCTCAAGGTATATTTTGTCTGAGTCTTCAAAAAATTCTTCCTCAAGAGGGTGTTCTAGAAGATTTATATCAGTAGCATAAGGCAGCTTTGTTTTGTGTGTTTGTTCCTCGGTAGGCTAGTCGTCTTCATGATCTGAGTTTGGTTTTGGCATTTCAAATTCATTTTTGGACTGTAGGAAGTCTTAAATATGTTTTTCACCTTCAAAAACTTGCTAATAATCTATGTTATCAAGGATTGTAGGTATTTTTTTGACCTTTACCATGTATTGTTCATTGGCATGAGGTAGTTTGCAAGTGCTGGCAACAAAGGCTAGTTCATTTACAAGGCTGTTTTGAGTTCTTCAGACAGAGGTAAGTTCATATTTTTCAAATGTTTTCAGGAGGTCTAAGGCAGTATTTCTATATTATCTTAGCCTAGGATTTTTGGCTAAATATTCTCCTTTGATTTTCCTAATAATCAACTCGGAATCTCCTTGAACAGAAATATTCTTGGCTCCTATACTTTTCAGCATTTGTAACCCTAAGAGAAGAGCTTCATAGTCTGAAATATTGTTTGTACATTGAAAATCTAGCTTGTAAGAGTGACCTTCATTAGTTTTGTGTATCCAAACACCTGCTCCTGAACTAGATTTTCCACAAGAGCCATCAAAGCTCATGTTCCAAAGTGTTTCAAGTTCAGATTCGCCATTATGTTGTTGTTCATGGCTGCTATGGTTTTGGCTATCATGTTCTTCATTTTGTGTTTGGTTTGACTATTCTGACAGGTCTTGCTCTTCCTCTTTCATAGCTACTTGTTCATTAATGTCATTTTCATTGTATAAAATGAATGAATTAATGTCTGAATGGATAGAATAGAGAGGGGTGTTGTTTGGCCTATCTTAGCTACTTACCATGTATTTCATGTGAGATTATCTGTATAGTTTTATTTTTTGGTTAAAGACTAGAATGGTATCATATGTCATGTCCATTTGGAGGTTTCCTTGGAGTTTGACTCCCCATGATCTAGATAAAATCATGCCATATTTTGGGGGTATGTCAACCACTACAATATCAATGACTAGGCTCTTGGATGGTATTTGTGCCAGATTGACACACAGATCTTTGATCAGGTCCAGACATTTAACTCTACTTTAATGAAAATAGTAAAAGTCTTTGTATGGTCTTGTTATTTCGAGGCGTAATCTCTCCATCACTACCTTTGGCATGAGGTTGTGTGAAGCACCAGAGTCTAGGATGACATTGTGTAGGATTTTGTCATGAATGTTCAAACTGACATAGAATGGAGGCATAACTCCCTCTTGAAACTTTCCCTCTACCTCTGGTCCAAAAAACAATTCTGGCTTGTCATTAGTCAGGTTTAGAGTATCGGTGTCATTTCCTATGTTTAAAGCCTTCAAAACTTGAGATATATATACATCTTGAGTCACTAATTCAATAAGGGGTATGGCTATTTTGATCTTGGCAATTTTACCCTCACTACTGAATGGTGTCTGTGTTCTTGGTATATTTACATCAATTTTATCATACATGGTCTTTTCAACAACTTTAGCTTACTGATTTTTGTTTGGGATCTCAATTAAATTAGTTTTTTCAGGGCCACTAGTTGATGTATTAGGGCAGCTTTGGTGACCATCATGTTGGCTGATTTTGTTTTTGCTTTGATCAGGATTATTAGCCATTATGTTGGTATTTTCTACTGCATTTTTAGAAATTTTTTCAGGGGTTTTCCTAGAAAAAAATCTGGTTTGTTCCTCTTGGGGATATCTTTGGGTTTTGCTACTTCTGAGGTCATATTGCCTATGAACCTCCATGATAGCATTTTCAAACCCTAGTTTGTATTCTTCAGAATCCTCATATGTTATTTCATTTTGGTTTGAGGAAATCAGACCTTGTTCTTCTCCCGTGAGAAAAACATCATCCTCACTATTAGAGCCTATTAGATTGACATGGGTTTCTTCTGGCTCTTCAGTCTCTCTTTCCTCCTCATCTACATAGTTTTCTTGGAAAGGAGGTCTGATTTTCTGGTCATTTTCTCTTTGCATTATTTGAGGAGGGTCGCTTATGAAATTTTGGTTTATGTTTATGTTTTTAGGGTTTTTTTGGTTTTCCCTAGGAGGTGCTCTTTCATTCAAGTTGATTCTCTCCATCATCCTTTCGATTGTCCTAACTAGACTCTCAATTTTAGCATCGGATGTGGAGACCGTAGTTTCTTCTTTGTATGTAACCTTCTTCTCTGCTCTCATTCTATCCCTTTTAGAAATTAGGTTGGCTTCTACACTTACTGCTCCCGTTTGCATGTCTTCTAAGGTAAGGGGATCAATTTCTCTTAATTGATAAGCCATGTCTGGATCAAATCCATATGGAAATTTTACTGAGGCTAGGCCTTATGGGGGTTTCATGTGTGGAGAGAGTGCATTATATACACTATTGAGCCTAGTGAAGTAGTATTGAACACTTTCCCCAACATTTCTTTTAAGGCTATCATACTCTGATAGGATTTGAGGAGGAATTTTCTTAGTCTCCCACTTTTTTATGAATTTTTGATAAAGGGAAGGGAGATCATGAATGCTATTAGGGGTTAAGTTCTCGAACCATTTGTTTTCTTCTCCCCCTAAAATTTGGGAAAACATTCTCATCTCTATGGTTTCAGATTCTATTTCTTGGTAATCAAAAGCATCATTCATCTTGTCTACATGCTATTGGGCAGTTGTAGAATCAGTTCCATTAAAGTGAGGGATTTTAGATTGATAGTCCTGTAGCATAGGTAATAAAGGTTGTGGTAGTACCAGAGGAACATACCATGCTGCCATGATAGGAGGTAATGGAAGCCAAGGAGGATTTACAAGAGGAGGATTTATGAGTGGAGGTGGAGGATGAAATGGAGTGGTTTGCACAGTGGATGTATGAGTGAGGGTATCAGATGTACTTGGACCAACTAACCGATATTGAGCAAATTTGGAACGAAAGGAGCCAAAGTGTTGGAGAAGCTGAAAATCAGGAGGAGTGGAAGGAGAGGCCTCTCTACTAGGACTCTTCTGTAAGATTGTAAGCTCAAGGTGTGTCTAGTCTATCCAACTTTGAGAATTAGTTCTAAATAGGTTTCTTGTATGGTGTAAGTCGAATTGGGTATCTTGTAAGGATGTAATGTTTTTAGGAAAAGAAATTCTTTTGTGAATTGGTCTGGCAATAGTTGAGTCTTCAATCCTAGAAGTTCTTCTTAAGATTATTTCTGGGTCATCAACTATATCAGGATGGTTTGGGTCAGGGTGAGATCTGGTGTTGATTCTTTGTGAAGCCAAATTTTAGACCAACAACACAGAGAGGCTGAAATTTTATAAGAGTTTTCAAAACAAAACCAATCTGAAAGATTATTGAATTCACATAGTGTGTGGCTAGGTTTTATACTATTAGGATTGATTAATACGTTCCCAGAGGAGTCTGTGAGAAACAATGGAGTCACCAGGTGGATGATGCTAGCTATTTTGAGGATTTGTTTGTTGTCCACCATCAACAATTAGATACCAATATTGAAATATGTTTATGTTTTCTGAGTTCTTTATGTACCACTAATATTTTCAATAAGTGGTCCCATCGTGATCGCCATTATGTTAGGTCCCTGTAATATTTCAGATTGGCAAGGCCAAATAGACAAGGGTAATATCAAACCAAATTTGGAGTCTTAGGACCTAGCCTTCTTGGAATTAGAGAGGGCTCTCTCTATATTTGTATAAAAGATATGACTTGATTAATTTAGGATGTTGATTTTATGCTAGTTAAAGTGATAGGGTTGTTTGTTTTGTTTTGTTTGGTTGGGTTGCTTGTCAAGAATAACAGATAGAGTAAGAGAAACTTAAACCATTGGGATATGGGGTCTATGAAAGGCTTGAAAATTACAACAATAAATCAATGGTATTTCATAGGGCAAGTTAAAAAATCCAAATCGATCTTAATAGCTTATATGAGTGTAAAATGAATGTTAAATTATGAATTTAGTAGGTTTAAAGGGAAATTAAGAATCCTTTAACATATACTATAACAAGAATATCCTTTAAGAGTACTACACTTAAGAAAGAATCAAAGGACATGGCACACCATAAACTTCTTTTACCTAGCTTTATCAAGCAAACTTTGAGACAACAATCCAGCAAACTCTAGAGAGCAGAGAACTCCTAAATTCTCTAGTTATTTACCTTCAGACAAAGAAAACATTCAAGATAACATTTCAATAATGATAAAAGAGCAGGGAACTCCTAAGTTCTTTAATTAGACTTAAAAGAGCTTTAAAAATGACTTTTCAAGGTAGACCAAAGGACAGGGAAAACCATAAACTTCTTTACCCTAAACCCTAATAAGAAATACTTCAAATAAAGACCTCAAAAACAATGTTTCAAGCTACACCAAATGACAGGGCATACCATAAAATTATTTGGCTTGACTCCATTAAATCATTTTCAAGACAACAAGCTAAGTGGAACTAGAAAGAAATCAAGGATTCTCCAATCAGACTTAGCAGAGGAAAACATTAAGCAACAGAGAGCAGATAGGCTTAAGGTGCCTCTAACAGCATATCCTAACCTAAATTTTATGTTCTATTGCAAGAGAAAAGATGAAACAATATGAAAACAGAAGGAAACGATTACTAAATTAGAACAAAATCACCATTAAACAGGTCCATGAATCCTATGAATGTTCTTTCTTCATTGACATTCAATCCAAAACAGTCAAAAAGCTCCAAAGCCAATTTCTTCACAACTCCAAGTCTATGTAATGTTCATCTCAATAATCAACCAACAAAATTATGAAGCCTCCATGCAATATTTATCTGCCAAGTGAGGAGGTAAACTCTAACTAGGGTTTCAAATGTCATTAATTACATAATAAATGCATTTGACCTTTGAGACCATTCAAGGCCCAAGGAAAAATATCCAAAACTCATTAAATGCAAAAGTAACTTATAACATAACTTCTAAGCTATATTTGGAGATATTTTTCCTTAATTCCTTCAAAATATCTTTTCCAATAAATTCTGATGTCTTTTGTTGACTTTCTGGTAAGGGCGCAGCACAAAGGTACAAGGGTGCAACGCCAAGCCAAGCGCCTAGCACCAAGACTGGAAAAATCACATGTTTTGCAGTTGGGTTTTGGAGGCCTTCCCTGTGTCCAAATGAGCTCTATGATAGATCATTCGAAATATTTTCCTGTATAGTTTCCCAATATGCCTTTAGTTTCTAGAATGGTGTCAATTTTCCTTGTGAAAAACTATTTCTCCCAAGACTACTAAATGTGCAGCGCCAGTGCTGAAAAGAGGGAAAAAAGGTGATCTTTTGGTGGTTTTTGGCCCTTTTGAGGGACCAGTTTTGCTCCAAATGGTATGGATTTTTCTAAGGATGATTTCCTTCGCATGAGGAACATGAAAATGCTGATATTTTACCATTTGAGTGCCCCAAAAAAGAGCGCAGTGCCAGTGGCGCTGTGCGTTTGGCCCATTTTCTGCAAGCCAAACTGTCAAAAATAAAAAATTTGCACCAAGTGCCAAAATTTGGAACTTACTTTTCTGATCATGATTTGGATGCCTAGAGGGATAAATCGGCAAGGATATTCAGTTTTTCCTTCTCATTTGCCTCATTTAGGGCCTGAATATTTGCATGGGCTTGTTTGAGCTTAGCCCTTGCAATCATGTTTCTCATGGAATATTGCTTGGCCATCTTCTTCTGAATGTCAACGTCTCTTCTGGCCTTCTCTACCTGACCCTCAAGATGTAAATTTTCCCTATCTAGCTAGGATTCCCTATCTCCATCCATTTCTATGGCAAGCAACTCACTTGGAGTGAGGTGCTCCACCACCTCTACCTCTTCTTGTCTTTCCCGAGATAAAGCTTTCTTCAACCCAATTGTCCTTGGCCTCTTCCTAGGAAGTTTTTCTTCCTCATCATCAGTGTCACTAAAAGTGCCCAAGGTATCATCTAGAAATGCCTTGGATTTTCTGGCCTCTTTTTGAGCTCTGATTTCTCTGACCTCATTGATTGCCTTCTTTGCCTCTAACTACTTATTTTATAACTCAAAATAGTTGATCATATTCTTTGCCCTACAAATATAACTTGAAGCTCACTAATCTTGGCATCCTTGCTTTTGAGCAGCATAGTTGTGATCCTCTCCTCATCATCATCCTCTAGGTCAATCAGTTTAAACTCTTGCTCAGTTTCATGTTTATCATCCTCTTCAACCATGAAATTCTTTACAAATTTTTCCTTGTCTTTATTAATCTGTTTTTCTCGATGTAGAAGGCATGGCCCCTTGCATCTCAAGTGTAGCAAACACATGCTTGTAACCCCTCTGATATGTCAAGGGAAATGGCTCAATTTCACTATTTTATTTCCATCTGTCTCAATGTTCTCATCACTGCTTGATGCTTTTTCATCATGATATGAGGCTGAAGGGTTTTGGAAAGGTAATGTGGAAGGGTCATCATGAGGTGATTGGATGTGAGTGGATGGTGATGCATGAGTAGTGGGATGTGATGGAGAAGTAGGAATGGGAGGATGAGGTGAGTAAGGGATATCTTGCTGATGATGGCCATGTGGAGTAGTGAAAATCTCATGGGAAATGAAGGTATCCCATGGAATGTTCTTCTGCTGGAGTTGATGCATAACAACCATCTTGATAAGTGAATGATGAAATAGGCTTCACATTTGTTGGTTTTAGTCTCTCTTTTACACTATGTAGGCCATTTTTTTAATGCTCTGGTAAAGATAATATGGTATATGAAACATCCTAACTCTGGCGAAATGCATAACAAGTCGGATGTGGTATGATTAGAGGCAGGAAAACATTCCCTCACATGTGAAATACTTCATGATTATCCTCATCATGGGTGCATATCTATCAAGTAGATGAGAAAAAGGAAAGATGGATTTGTGGTGATCTTTATACCTAGGTTTAAGATATGGTTCAAAGTAACTCATGTCTAGGTTTGCTTGCTTGAACCACTTTTCTCCCACACTTGGTATTCTTGTAGCATCTGCAATGGCACTGGTAGACATTTCAAAGGTGACCCCGATAAGATTCACTTGTTTTTCATGCAAATTGATAATGAATAGTCTTGTTAGCTCAAGGTGGTTTTGTACTTGTTGCACATTTTCAAAAAATTCAAACCAGCCTACATGTTTGAAGCAGGAAATAGTAAGAGGAGATGCCATGAGTTCCCTTGTATTGAGGGGCTCAAATATGTTTATCTTTCCTCTCTTGTGATCATGCCTCCTTGGAATTTGTGCCTCCATACTACTGTCTTGACCCTCATACATGTTAAAATCTGTTATGGAAACACTAGGGCTCATGTGAAATGAGATGAAAGGAAGGAATGAAATGATAGCTTTGCAAATGAATGGAATGATTGAGAATGAAGGGAATGGATGTTGTGACAAGAAATATGAATGGAAGCCCTCAAACAATGTAATTTCCCTTTTTATGATTGATACTTTTTCTAGGAGGATGAAATAAGCATATAAACACTTATTTCAAGTTTAAAACTTAGGGTTTCTCCTAGGGTTTCATTCCATTGATTAAGAAATCACCAAATGGCATAAAAATAAGGCTTATGGAATGAACTTACCTCTATAATATTGCTTGGATGATTGTGGCAAGAGTTTGAAGGTGATTTTAAGTGATTTGAGTTGTTAGAAGAGTGAGAAACCCTCTCTATCCAAGTGTGCAATGCCAATCTTGAGGGCACAGTTCTAAGCCTAAGTACAACGCTAGTTATAAGCGCACAATGCCAATGAAAATGAGCAGAGGGTTCTGTCGGGCAAGAGCGCAGTGCCTTCCAAAATTGTGTGGAAGAAAACTCTCAAACGTGCAGCGCTAAGAAGTTTTGCCCAACATTTTCTTGAAAACTCAAAGAATCTTCTCCTCTGAATTCTCTTGATCTTTTGAAAGGAAACAATGGTTTAATTGAAGTGAAAAATGAGATTTTATAGATAAGAGGAATTTGATTTAATTATGAAAACCCACTTTCTAATGTTTGAAACCTTCTTCCCTTTTCCACTGATATTATTTTACACATTTACCTTGAAGGTTGATGAAGTCACCAAGCTAACTTCTCTTTTGGTCATTGGGGCATGAAAAGTTCATTTTGGCATGTTTGGGATTATTACACATAGCAACGTCTTCAAAATATTCTAATTTTCCACCATTAACTTCAACTCATATTTTCCACCTTCTCTAGCCACTTTTCCAAAACCCTGGTGTCTGCAGTCTTTACATAAATCATCAGTGTTGTATTCTAAGTTCTCTATATCCATTTCAAGTTCATTCATTTATGTCCAGTTCACCTTACCTTCTTCAACTTTTCTTCAATATCTTCTGATAAACTTTCTTCATGTTTGGCCTTGTGTGCTTCTTCCATGTCATTTTCTGCAAGTTATCATTGTTTTGGCACTGAACTGGACCATCAAGTTCATAACCCTAGTCCTCTACAAGACCAATTTTTTCCCCTTTCCTTTACTGTAAGTTGTTTTCATTTAGGAGTAGATAGTCTACCTCATCAGTACTTTCTGCTGATAAATCTTTCAACACTCCTGCAGAAATGTTGAACTTTTCTAGTTTCCTCATTTGCAGGTTTTGAACTGAGAAGATAATCCTCCTTAGAAATATTATGTCCTTGAATTGTCTTGAAATTCTATTACATCTGAGCCAGATTCTAGAAAATGAAAGGCGGTGCCTGAAACATCCAAAGATAACCTTGAACAATGTAAAACCCTAATGACCTAGTGGGAGTGTCCTTTGACCTAATTTTGAGTGAAATTTGGCTTGTATATTTTCAAGTGAAAACAGAGTATTGTTATAGGTTATTATGCCCAAAGGGACATGGGAATGAGTTGGCAACAGGAAACTTTGGAAGGAGGGTGGAGTCCAATGACAAGGGAAAATAGGGCAATGAGGTTATATGTAGGAAAGGAGGATGAAAATGAGAAGTATAAGCCCATAAGGAGTTTTTAGGAGCAACAGGGGGACTTTGAGAAGACCAACTAAGGAATAGTGAAAATAGGTTTATAAGGATAATGAAGGCAGCGAAATTTCTCAAACTCAAGATAGTCAAGGAATATTTTTTTTATAAATCTATAAACAACATATTTAATCGAACCACATTGAAATTATTAAACCATTTTTTGGGTATTTGCTTTAGGTCAATTGTTTCCAAGCCATCTGCAGTGTTGTTATGTGTTCAAGGGATAGTTAAAATAAACCATTCATTGCAAGCATTTGTCTCCATTCACGTTGACCATCCCTGAGTCAATCCTTGCAAATATTTCTTCAAAAATTGATCTAATAGTTTGGTATCATGGTCTTTGCTATGACTGGTCACTTTCTATCGACGTTAGGTCATGATCTATAAAATTGATCTATAATCATATCAATACCCTGAGATCTGCATGCCCTAAAATCAGGTTTCTTGCCTTTGATGACAAGTTGAATCATTGACCTTTGATCGAATGATTCTATGAGTGTTCGATTGAAAATAATTCATTCACACTTCAAGGATTGTACTGAAGTACTTTTAGAGCCATTTCCATTATTGGTGGTTTCTCTCACACTTGTTAATGGTTGACATCATTGATCGGTAATGAAGTGGTTTCTATCATGTTCAACGTCGACACAATCAATTGTATGGATAGAATCGTACTAGTTTGAGAAGAAGAAATCAAGATCCTGGATCTAGATTCCACCATCGAGGCTACAAGGAGTTTTATTATTCATGATATAGTGGAGTACTCATGACAGATGGTTGCACTCATACCATTTCTAATTTTGATGTAATATTGAAACCATATATGTACTAGAACATTTAGTTAGTTTTGATCTAAGTGTGGGAATTCCTGCCTCAGTGATATATATATATATATATATATATATATATATATATATATATATATATATATATTTGCATTGAATTATTTTATAGGTTTTCATCCAGTGTCTGCAATCCAATCATCAAAATGATAAAGCACTTCACTCTTCAAAATAACATTAGACTTCGCACTTTAGGGGGGAATATGTTACACATTATTTTGTCACCATGAAATTTAGTTGTTCATATGGGTATATCACCACCTATATCATGCTCCCTTAGAAGTCAAAAACCTTAAATTTCCTGAATCAAGTCTTGGAATTGAAGAAAATCTCTTTAAAACCCTTAAAAGTCTACCTCCGCAGTTTTTCTGGCCTTTCCCTGCGCATGCGCTAATGTTTGATCAATAAACTGCGACAACCCCCAAAATTTTTGCTACTATTACCTGTGCACCCCCATGAAAGGAAAATTAAAAGAAAAATTAAATTATAGAAGCCTAGCTGGTCAAATATTCTCCCAACTGGAAGCTTTTAGAGTCGCGATCAGTGCGATTTTTATCCCTCCACTCATGGAGCTTATCCCTTGGTCCATGGAGCTCAAACCCCTTCATGTGAGGAATCCATCCCTCTCTTCATGGAACTGAAACTACCTCCATTTCCCTATAAATTGAGCTCAAGTTTTGAGTTTGAAGGGTAGATGATGAAGTAGACATACATGTTAATTGCTGAAAGAAATTCCCAAGAGTGCATACTTTCTACACTATTAAGTTGTTGTTGGCATGAGAATTATCACCCCCTTGTGTCCATGACTCCATGCTGGTATTCAGAGAGGAATTCTTATCAAAATAAAGGAGGAACGATTTTTCAGGACCCCGAGAAAATATATACGACATCAAGGCATCAGGTTGTAAGATTACTCTTTTTATTCAAGATAATACATATGGATCTCTTTTTCTCATTGAGTTGTTCTTATGATTACTGAAATAACATCAATACATAGACTCCTTGATCACTAATTTGGGTTAGCTTTTCTTGATTATTTTATGTTGTAGATGCTTTTATTTTTTTGTCTTGTCTTTGATTGCATGTTCTACTTATTGAAGAAGCCACTTTGGAGCGACAAGGTAAAAGACTACATCGAACACTTGGATTTCAAGGTAGGGGCATGTCCTCTTTAATTTCTTATAATAATTCTGAAAACCAATTAATCTAAAGAAAAAGGTTTTCAGATGTATTTTTGTTTCTAGCTACTCACTGACTACTAAGGAGATCATTCTTGTCAGCAAGAGGGATTAATCTGCATAACAATAATTTATTTATATTTCTACAAAACTCTGAGGGCAAGTGTTGGGAATGATTTATAAATTAGGAAATGTTTTTTTCATAGTAATAACTGGTTTATATTATTAAAAATTGTTCATATTTGATACGACCTTTTACGGTTTAAAAATTGAGCAGCTCTTTTTTTGTGTACCAATAGGGAAAGTATCAACAATCCAAGTAAACACCGGAAACAAATGTAATACAAGTTTGGATACCCCTTTGGAATTTGAAAGTTTCTTTTTTTGGTCAAGTCAAATTTGATAAAAGTTACACACACACACACACACACACACAGATATATATATATATATATATATATGTATATATATGTATACATGTATACATATATACATATACATATACATATACATATACATATACATATACATATACATATACATATACATATACATATACATATACATATACATATATATATATATATATATATATATATATATATATATATATATATATATGGATAGATAGATAGATAGATAGATATGTCAATATTTTTATTTCTTATGTATTTAGCTTTTACCTATTAATTTTTCTTATGGTAGGACTATATTAAATGATTTCTCTTTACATCACTATTATTTTAGCATTAACTAATTTAAGTTTTAATGTTTGATCTTGAAAATAAATATTTATTTTTTAATAGTATTGAAAATTTATTTTTTAAAGATTTGATTGGGGCATAATTTTGAAGTTATAGCCTTTGTACCATGTGGATAAATATGTCAGTTATTTTTTAAGATGTAGTTGCAATATTTATGTCATGATTTTTAGATAATTTGGCAATGATTTTTCATAATTAAAATCCTTGAAAATACATCATAGTTAGGTAAATATCCTATTTACCATCATTTATGGTCCACCATAATTTAAGAAATTATTTCCATAAAAAAATGAATAGAAAAATGATAGAAATAAATATAGCTATAGGGTAACTACCTACCATTATTTATTGTTTCTTCAATGCTTTAACATATAGGATTAAAAGTGAAAATGTATCATTTTCATAGTGGTTATTACCAACCAAAAATATATGAAAGTCCATATCCTTTAGTAGGAAATTAATTTTTCTACTTCATATATCAATTTGCATTATTTTTAACTGCACAAGATCAACTTAAGTCGCAGGGACTCTGCTCTACAACACTTTTTTTATAAAGTAATAGGTTTGTGAGTAAGGAAAATATATTCATATTCTTTCAAATATCATGTTTGTTATAAAGTTAAAGATGTCCATTTTACTTGGAATATCATGTTTGTGATAAAGTGAAAGATTCCCATTTTACTTGGAATATCATGTTTGTGATAAAGTGAAAGATTCCCATTTTATTTGGAATATCATGTTTGTGATAAACTGAAAGATTTCTATTTTACTTGGATTTTTTTTTAAATTTTAACCTTATAATTATGGAAATGGAGAAAAAAATCTTAAAGATAGCTCAAATTCTTGAATGAGAAATCTATATTGAACTTTATCATTAGCATTTTAGAGATCTTCCTCATCCTTCTTGGTAGTAATTGATGGGAAACCCATGCGAACCTAAGTTTCAGAGAAGATAATTGGCCATCTTCCTCCGAAAAATCCTTATCATGACAAGAAACAATGCTTACCTTTCTTGAGGAGAAGAGACAGTTGGCAATTTATTGATTACGTTGTTGGATATGGAGATTTACTGAACCAATGGAAGACGGGAGACTTTGCTGCTTTCAAAGTTTAACCCTATTTTTCATATAGAAATTCAAATCCAATTCAATCTTGTTGTCAAGTCCATCAAGTAGAGAGCCTCTAAGAACATTATCAAAACTATTTTCTATACTCTTTCATGCTTTGTTCATGGCTAACCAACACCTTTCAACTAAGAGTTTTTAGACTTCTTTATCAACCACTAGTGTAACTTCCTTTTTCTTGACACTAAGTCTTCCTTTGACATGACACAACTACTAACATATATATGAGACAATGAATTAAATTATGTCAAAGAAAGTATGGTGTGCATCACGAAATTATAATCTAAGAATTGATACTTGGGAAATTGGGAAATAGATCAATTAGTTATTGCAACTTCATGACAGTGGAAGTGTGCCACATTATAATTTTGTTATCTTGAATCTACCTAATTTATGTATTTACAACTAGTGATTATAATTTACGAGGATTAAATTAAATGTATCCATTTTGAAGGGGTAATGTTCCTTTTATCCATATTTATTAGGGTTTTAACATTTTAGTCCTTAAGTTTAAAAAACCATATCCATGAGTTGTAAACTAGTTAGTTTGCCTGAAGGTTTAGTGAGACAAGGTGGCAGGTTCAAACCTCATTGGGAGGGGTTGAGGATGGAAGCCACTTTGGGGGATATAAAACCATCCCAAGAGGTGGGACATGTTCAAACATTGAGAGGATTTGAGGATGAAAGCCACTTTGGGGGATATAAAATTATCCCAAGAGATGGGGTTTTAGACCCCTCTAGGTAGTAGGTTCAAACCTCATGGGAAGGGGTTGAGAATGGAAGTTACTTAGGGGGATTTTAAACTATCCCAAGGGGCATCCCAAATGTTAGTGATAAGCTTCCCATTTTAAAATTATCATTCTTCTTCCGTCCAACAAATAAATTAGCCCCAATCTAAAATGAAATAATTCATGTGCCTCTTTAAAAAAAAAAGTAGCAGCCAGCGTGGACCCAAAAACCCATACACGCTTAAGGAAAAAAAAAACAAACAAAACGACTTGTACTTTTTGAAAATGAATTGTACTTTTCTTTTCTTTTATTCTCGCATGGCATGAATTTTAGTAAGTTCAATAATATGGTATTCATCCTTATTGATAAGATGTTATCTAGCGACATGATAATCAAGCTTTTAGAAATGGAAAACATTGCTAAAATTAACCTCGGTTAAAAAGCACAATAATGTAAATGTCTGTATTTAAATATTTTTTCCATATATATATATATATATATAGATATGGATTCTTTGACCCAAAAGATTTTATTTTTTCACTGTAATTGTTCAGTTCTAGATTTTGATTGATTGTGTTATCACAAAATCAGACATGATAGGCTGCAAATCAAATCAATCTCATGTAACTTTTTCAAACCAATATTTTGATTGAGGCTTAGCCTCCTCAACGTGAGAGGGCTCTCTTAAGGATTAATAATTTTTTATAGAAATATAGATGGCTAACTCTATGTGGGGTAATAAGCAGATAAATGATAGATGGTTGTAAATCACATTAGGAAGTACACATTGGGCTTATGGAGTCAAAATAGTTTTAGTAAAACCAAACAATCTACTTAGCATGGAAGTCAAGGCATATCAGAGTTCTAGTCAAGAGACATATATGTGAAACTGTAAAACACACAGTTATTTTGTCTATGAAGGAAGTCAAAGCATCAATGATGAATTCGAAGTAACATAAGAAAAAAACATTGCAATAGGGTAGTAAAAAGATATAATTATAATAAGAACACACTATAACTATTTATGAATCTCAATTTGGCTAAGTAGAAAACCCTGTATTAAGCTGAAAACCACTTACTTACAATAAACAAAGTCTTTTGCTAAAAATTTCCAACCCCTGCATATTCGACTTCTTGATCTTTTATAGATCATTTACAACATAGGATAACCTTATCCTGAGCTAGATACATCGAATTCCTACTTTTTGACACCTTGCCTAACCATATGACATGGTATTTATTACAAAATGATACTGCAAATCTAATAAACAATCCTATTAAAAATAGGATTCAAACTCCTTAACTTTACTCATAACAACCTTATCTAAAGTAGAATACATCATTTTCCAAGTGTATTTACATAAGGTTGAATCCAGATGATAGGCTTCAACACTTTATGACCTCAATGTTGATCTCCATTAAACTAGGAAATTGTCCCCTCTTTTCTAGGCATATGGTCCTTTGTATTCTTGAGACACCTGACCATTATGAACCCATCACTTCGAGGTTATTTGCTGTTAAGAACTAAAGTAACACCTATAAAAACACCTCACTAAGTCCCAGCTGTCCAAAACCATCATCAAATTGTTCGAATTAGCTGAAGTAGGTCTGCGCTATGAAAACAACACAGTTTCGTAGCACAACCTTTTAACCCTTTGACCTTCAAAATTTTGGTTTCTTTCCTCTAGGATTATCTTCATTAGCATTAAACACAAATCCCCTAGAAATTTCACATCATAATCCACACCTTTTCCATTCAAAAAGTTATGATAAAGAGTGAAAAAAACTGCTACAACAATTTCGTAGCGCTTTTCACTCTTTTTACATTGTTTGTGCTACGAAACTGCTGAGTGAGCAGTTTTTTCCATATTTTTTAAAAATGAAAACCAAAAATGTTCCAAAACTTGAAATATCACTGGTTTCATCAAAACAAAAAGTCAAATGAACTTAAAAAGACATTTTTTATGAGGTTCCTTCTTAATTTTCACTCGATTTAGCTTTTGACTTTTTTAATGATTCTCATTCTACACCTCTATTTTTTAGCTCATCCTGGGTCAATTTCAGCTGCTGCTCCAAGTCCTCCACTTGATCTCTTAGTCTTCTATTACTGGCTGTCAAGTGAGTATTGATTACTCTGACAAATTTAGGTTCCTTTATGGTTGGAACTGTCTGTGTGAAAAACTGTTCTGCACTGCTTGGAATTTCATACCTAGAACCAGTTTGACCCTCCCAAAGTGCCTTTATACTTTTGAAATTTTTTTTTTCAATACTGTGCTTTCTGGCCCTCTTTCTCATCATTGCAATATATTGGTTTTCTAACCTCAATTTCTCCTCAAGATGTTAACACTCTATCATGTGTTCTTTTCCCTTCATTGTCCTGCTGGCTGCATGCTCCACTGTTGGTGATAAGAGATCAACCACCTCTTCAAGGAATTTAGCTATTTCAATAGTTTCTGGGACCTCTTTTCTGTCTTCCTTGAACTTCTTACGATGCCTAGTTAAAGGTTTCCTTGCTTGAGAGATAAAGGCTGCATTTTCACCCAAAAATTCAAGTTTCTTTGCTGACTTAGCCTTTTTCTGTTTATGTTCATCTACTCCAATGAAATCATCTTGTACAATGAGTGTCTCTTCTATATCAATTGCATGAGGATTTCATCTAAATTTCTCTTAATTATTGGACTATCTTCTGAAACTGAAACAACTATATTTCCATTTAATGCCACTACTTTGCTTCTTGTCGCTCTCTTGATTTCCTGCTTGCTGGCAACTTGTTTTTGTTTTGCCTCTTTGACACTTTTTGACCTCTATTTTGCAGGTGATGGAGTTGGTGCAAAAAGCACTTGTGTCTTCTCTTCCCTTTTCTCAACTTGTTCCCTTGGTTTCAACTTTACAAAACTCTTTGATTTTGCAACCACAGGCTGACTAGACTCTGCTACTGGTGGTGAAGGAGTTCCTTTAGTTTTAGGGTTTCTAGCTGGGGTTAGGGTTTCCAGTTCAAAACCATTCATAAAAAAAAAGGAGGACCAATCCCTGCTTATTTTCTGAAGCTCATTCAAAACTAATAACTTTATCAAATGATGGTGAAACGAAGATGTTTCACAACCATCAGATTTGGCTTGTACTTTATCAACCATTTTGGCAAGGCTCCTATGCAAATAAAAGGGAAAATATAGTGATATCATACCTGTGAAATGTAGAAGCAGCTTAAAATGATAAGTATAAAATTTATGGTATCTGCCTTCACATGTAAAGTATATTTGATTGTTGAAAAACAACTTTGCATAGGTGTATTTGATACAGCTTCCAAGTATTGCATTATTGAGGTCCATATCTGCATACTCAGGTTTCATGAATTCCTTGCATGGTTCCATATGAAATTTAAAACCTTTAAAACAAGTTTCCTGCCCCCTTGGTATTTCTATCACAAAAGCAATAATATCAGGTGTAATTGGCACATTTAACATCCCAACTTTGGTAGTTGTTCCATTGAAGTTTAAGGCAAATTCTTTAGAAACCTGTGTGTGGCAACCCTACAAAATTTCACAAAACCGAAGACAACATGTTTTGCTAAAAGAATTCATCACTGTTTGATCTTCAATTATAGCCTTCATATTTTCAGGCTCATATCTTAAGCAATGTCCCCCTCTATGGAATTTATTTTCCTCTGCCATGCTTCTTAGGAAAACCTGTGAGCTTCTCTTGAATCTATAAAACAACCTCTCTTCAGTATATGGAACAACCTCGCTTGATTAGGATGAAGATAGCCTTTGTATAGAATAACCATAGGCTTAGCTTGACTGCTTTAGAGCTCAGACACTCATATGGAGGCAAATGAAAATGAGAATGACCAAATTAGGCAAGATTTTGAGTTTAGGATGTCATCTCATAACTAAATGATGCCTCACTCATGCCCTATCATGAGGATGATGATTGTGAGACAGTTAAGTACATTGAATCTGGTCACTAACTGACTCACCATACCACTATCCTATCATTTCCTAATGGATTCTAACAAATCTCAGCTCAATTGATAAGACGGTTAAGAAACTATGCTTTCGTAGTGACCATAGTTTATTTTTCCCAGTTTGCGCTACGAAAGTATTAGTGCTTTCGTAGCGCAAATCCACTTTTTTGAACTAGTGGCGCTATGAAACAAAGGATTCTTAGCTAATTGCAGAAATTTAACCCGAAACCTTATGGAATGGCTCCTAAATGGAAAATGTGAGTACTTTATCATGGAATGGACCTTTAAAATACTTTATTTGAATTCAATGATGACCTTGAAACTTATAAAAACTGTAACCTACCATTAACCAAATCCTAAAATGACTTTCAAACCCATTTTGAGACCATGATCAAAAACAGAGTTGACACAATGGTGTTTTGAATTTTTTTGGGTCATAATAGTGGCTCCACTTGGGATAGTATGCCCCTGTGGTACACTAAGAACCAGTAGTTCCAGTGTTGCTATCCATTTTCTTGACCAAAACGAAAAAACCTTGAAATTTCCAAGCTTCCTCCTCAAGCTCTAATGGCCTTCACCTCGGGCTCAAGCTCGGTGATTTAGCTTGTTATTATTAGCAGAAAAACTCATAAAATGGAATATGTACAATGATATGAATGATTAATCATATTTTAGGAAGAGTAATGCTTTAAAAACCTGCCATTGATAGGTCCTCCAGCATATGATTTTCCATCCATCTCCTGCAATATGTAAGTATCGTTCCCATGGAAAGCAGCTATCTTGAAAGGACCTTTCCATAAGTTCTCAAAATTACCACGTTTTCCTTTCTCTTCAATTATGGCCTCCCATTTCAGCACTTCATCTTGAATTTGAAAACTTTCTTCCTTGATATTTTTATCAAATGTCCTCTTGATTCTGTTTTGGGATTGTTGATTTCTATTATAAACCTCATTCCTCTTCTCTTGCAGAGCTATCAACTGATTAATTCTCCTCTGGACTGCATTTGGTTCCTCTTCTAGCCCTTGAATCAGCTTCATGACAGGTACCCCTAGTGATGTAGGAAAAATAGCCTCAACGCCATATACCAATTCATATGGTGAAGATCCAATTGACCTCTTTGTGCATATCCTATCAACCCATAAGGCATATTTCAGCTTCAAATGCCAAGCCTTCTTATTCTCCTCCAACACCTTTTTAATGATCCTCACAAGACTCTTTTCAGAAGACTTAGCAAGACCGTTCCCTTGCGAATAGTATGCAGTAGAATGCCCAAGAGTAATATGATATTGATGATAGAAATTGATCAGCTTATTAAACTTAAATGCATGTGCATTATCAATTATAATCTTCATGGGGCAACCAAACCTAGACAAGATATTATTTTCTAAGAAAGAAATAATCACAGAATCATTTGCTTGCCTAGTTGGGATTTCTTCAATCCATTTGGTGAAGTAATCAGCCACTGTAAGAATCTAGCGATGCTGACCTGATTATGATGGATGAATATCCCCAATAAAATCTAGCCCCCACTGTTGGAATGGTGCTTCTACATAGATAGGCATCAAAGGTAAAGGTATAAGCTTCTTCTTACCCTCTAAAATCTAGCATTCATGGCAGGCAGCAACCCTCTTGTAGACATCCTTAAACATTGTAGGCCAATAATACCTTTCTCTTAGAATCTTGTTCACTGTTGCCTTCCAATAATGGTGACCTCCACAATATCCTTTGTGGAATTATTCAATTACTTTATCAGCCTCCTCTTCTAGCAAACAATTTAGCAAAATTCCGCTAGTATCCTTCCAAAACAAATTTCTCTCAAAAATAAAATATCTCAAGGATTTTAGCTTTAAAAACCTAGATTTAGACTTTGTTAGATCAGCAGGTGATTTATTGTGTTGTAGGACAAAATAAACCTCCTTTTACCAATATGAAGTGCTATATTTTTATTCAATAGGAACTAGTTCTTCTTCATTATCTCAAATTTCTGATATTTCTGCAATTAAGTTTATGTCGAGACAGTAAACGTTTCACTGCTCCATCAGCTTTGCTAAGCCTTGACCTTTGACCAATTTCATTGTCTTATTCTCTATATCATACTCTAGCAATTTAGCAATCCATTTCCCCCTCTTATCATCAGGGTCAGCTTGAGTGAGGATGTCTTTCACAACAGTATTAGGAACAAACGCCACAATATGAGAATGCAGAATATAAATTCTGAAATCTTTGGTAGCCTTCACCAAGGAATAGGCTTGTTTCTCTAAGATATTATACTTCATCTCAGATTTTGTTAATATCCTAATAAAGAAACAAATCGGCTGCTCAATACCTTGCTATCCCTTTTGTAGCAGAACTCCAACGATAGTATTTTCTGATGCAAAAGTAAAAACCATAAATTCCTTTGAGAAATCTAAACTGATCAATATCGGTGCTTGTGTGAGTTCCCTTTTGATATCCTCAAATGATTGTCTAAATTCCACTGTCCACTTAATATCAACGCCCTTCTTTAGCATCCTTGTTATGTCCTTCACAATGTCAAAAAAATTAGGAATAAATCGCCTTACAAAATTTACCTTTCCAAGGAAAGATTGAATCTTCTTCCTACTTCTTGGAAAATCCACCTTCTGAATTTCATTGACCCTATTTGGATCAACCTTAATCCCATCTTTAGAAATGATATGTCCAAGTAATTTACCTGAAGTTAAAGAAAAAATACTTTTGATGGGATTTAAAGAGATGCCAAACCTTCTACATTTCAACAAAATTCTTTCTAGGTGTTTCAAGTGATCGTATTCCCTCCTTCAGAAGACTATTATGTCATCAAGATAAACAACCACCATCTTGTCATTTTCTTCAGAAAAAACAATGTCCATTGCCCTCTGAAATGTATCTCTTGAAAGTGCCCCATGGTCTAGCAAAGGTTGTTTTTTTCTTATCATCAGGATGTACAAGGATCTGATTATAACCTGAAAACCCATCAAGCATAGACATTCTCTGAGAACCAACAATAGTTTGAAAATTTTGATCCATCTTTGGGAGGGGATAATTTTCCTTCAGGGAAACTTTATTCAAATTCCTGAAGTCAATGCATATTCTTATTTCTCCACTCTTTTTCCTAATTGCAACCAAGTTCACAAGACAATTTGAAAATCTGA
Source organism: Pinus albicaulis (assembly GCA_034641835.2). Classification (NCBI taxonomy): domain Eukaryota; kingdom Viridiplantae; phylum Streptophyta; class Pinopsida; order Pinales; family Pinaceae; genus Pinus; species Pinus albicaulis. Next base: position 184,437,205 of record CM076575.1, read on the forward strand.
TTGGAACGATGATTTTGGCATCAAAGATTTTTTTGAACTCCTCAATCAATGGCATGAGAAGTGGATTGATCCTCCTCAACTTCTGCTTGAAAGGCTTTTCATTTTCTTTTATGGGAATAGTATGCTGAATAATGGTGGGATCATATTCTTTCAAATCAGCATAGTTCGAAGCAAATACATATATGAATCTCTTCATCATTTCAACATACTTAAACTTCATATCATCTGAAATAAACTTTGAAATTTTAATCATTTTGGTCATAGCTATTGTAACAAGGTTACAACTCTCAACTTCTTCATCATTAGCTTGTATATTAGGGGATTTTAAAACATCATTTTGATAAAAAAAAAATTCTAGAGGTATGAGTCCCTTTGGTATGGATTTGTTCTTTAGTTGCAAAACTTCATAATTCCCTTTAGATTCAGCCAGCATGTTTTGTTGATCTACTTGTATATTTTCAAACTCTTCTTTCAGCTCAATAAAGTTCTTCACTTGTTGATCATCCTCAAAAACTTTCCAATGAGTAATATTATCAGGGATAGTTGGTCTATGGCAGATCTCAACCTCATATTTTTCTGTGGAATGCATAGGAATAATGAAAAGACTTGCAGAAATAGCAAGAGAATTAGCAATGTAGTTTTGTTCTCTATTTTTTACCATGAATGTATAGGCTTGAAAGTTTTCTAACATGTCCAAAACCAAATTCCTATATGCTCTCATCCTTGTATCTTTTATTTGATAAACACCTTCAACCTATTTAATGACTAATTTTGAGTCTCCAAAAACAAAAATGTTTTGAGCATTCATTCTTTTCAAAACTTCTAGACCCGAAATCAAGGATTCATACTCAGTCATGTTTTTTGTGCAATCAAAGTTCAGTTTATAGGAAAATAACTTAGTCTCATCACTTGAATTTTTAATCCAAATCCCTACTCCTGCTCCTTCTCCACCTACTGATCCATCAAAATGAAATGACCACCAACCTTCCACCTCCTTATCGGTCACTTGCTGATCTTATGTTTGCTGATTTTCAGACTGCTAAATTTCAGAACTCTAATTTTATGCTTTCCTCTCCTCTTTTGCTTCATTATTCAAATCATTGAAAAGAATAACAGAACCAAGTTCAGTATCAAGAGAATAAATTGGAAACTTTTTGGGTTTGTCTTTACTACTCACCATGTAGGCCATTCTTGTCTCTCGATACAATCTTCTTTGCTCACCAAAAATAGGAATGGTAGCATAAGTAAGATCCATCTGCATTGTACCTTTAATTTTTTCTACCCATGACCTTAACAATAGCATACCAAAATTTGGTGGAATGTCTACTATTATTGCCTAAATCTACCTTAGGCTGAAGGAAGGCAGAGTTCAGGGTAACATCAAACCACGCTCAGTCTAGTAGCTAGCCCTACCAGATCAGGAGAGGGCTCTCTCCGGGTCAATCTTAGCAAAAATAATCAATAGGGCTTGAGATGACTTGAACTAAAGGCTAATTTTAGGCTAGGTATATAGGTGAAGGAGTTTGATCTTGATTTTTGGGGTTTTTTTGGAATCAAAGGGAAAGGCAGTTTTGGGTCCGGGGATGAGGCCTAGTTTTTGCAGAGTTCTAAATGGGGCAAGGAAGGCAATTGTTTTGATGCTTTGGATTAAATGAATGAATAGCTCAGACCGGTGAGGAGCTAAAGAGGGAAAGAGGCTTTCAAGAATCCTCTTCAAACAAATGAAAACATGGAAAATTAAACAAAACTGAAGGCAGAGCAAAGCAATCTAATGAATTCCACCTTTATCACTCATTTGTTTAATTTAAGAAGAAAGGAGAAGGGAAATGATACACATAAACATGAATGAGCTTAAAATCACATAGAGAAACACACCATCAAAACATAGAGCCACATCAATCCCAAAGAGTGCTGCAAACCTTGATCTATTCCTTTGCCAAAATTGCAGAGATGAAATGTACAATGAAGTGCCAAGCAATCCCAAGTGTCCAACCCTGAAAATGACTAAAGAATTACAAGATATAGACAAGCCTAACTCATACCCATGCCTATAGGGGTCGAGCTCACCATTCTGGGAGTTGTTTCAACCATATCTAAACTAAGAACTGGAAAATAAGCAATGAAACAACTTGCCTCTATATGATAGGAAACTGATTCATTCACTTACATTTCACTTTTTGGTGAATGAATCTACTTGGATGAGTAAAAATGTGCCAAAATTACATCATAGTCATGAAATTACATCAATTTACATGAATAGTTACATGAAAAAGTCAAACTCACCAAAGCTAGGCGAAAAACTGAGCTGCTGAGTGAAAAATAGGCCAAATTTCCCAATGCGCCGCGCCTGAAATCTCTATGCGTAGCGCCGCTTTGAGGCTGATTTTGAGGGCGTTCCTGAAATCCAAATTGAGTGAAGGATAGCTTTTTGGAAATATATGCCTGTCTACTTTCCAACCCAAGTTGAATTTCTGAATTTGGTTGCCATTTTACCCTCCAAAAATCCAATCTCCCAACACTGCTTCTTGTGTGTCCAAAAAGTGGTAGAAAGGCCATTTTTAGGTGTTTTTGACCCTTTAGGCAACCCAAAACTTGTCAAAATTCTTAGGTAACGGGTAGGAATGAATAAATTTTGATGAAAAATCCAAAAATGCAAAGTTTTCCTCCAAAAGAGCTGCCAATTATAAGCGCGAGCCAAGTGGCGCTACGCGTCGGGCAGTAAAATCTGTGTTTAGGCCCAAAAATTCAAAATTGACAAAAATTTTCCCAACTTTCTTGAAATTTGGGCTAAATGTCCACCATCAAGCACTATGCTGAGCCAAAGAAGCTTCGGCCAAAATTTTGAAGTGTGTCATAATTTTTACGCCGCCTTAATGCCTTCTTAGTGCATGCAATTCAGTTGTAGAGCCACTGTCTCGGTCATAAGAAGTATCCGTCTCCATGAGAATTTGCAAGGTTTGTGTTGTCTTGTATGATAATTTGGTGTTTTTGATTGGATCACCAAATATATTTCAAATGGGAGGGAATATGGAGGAATGGGGTAATGAAAGTGATAAGCTATAATCACGTGAAATGGGAGATGAGAATGATAGGAAATGAAATGACTTTAGGGATAGGGAGATAGGATTAGGAATGACTGTAGTGATGAAATAACAGTGATGGGAAATGGAAAAAATAAGGTGGGGAGGTGAAAATGTTTGGCACCAAAGCCAATTTTAAAACACCAACTTCAAACCCCAAAGGGCGCAATTCTCAACAAAATGATAGGGTTTGACTTTTGACCTTCAAATTCTCATAATCAATCCTATAATCACACCAAGCATGGGTATATAGGTAGTAGAAGATCATATGAACTTACTTGGAGCAAGAAGGACCGAGTTAGTTCAAGAATTTGAAAGCAATGGCAAAAATTAGCATTTCGGGCCTGTGCGCCGCGCAGTCAGCCCAGTGCGTCGCGCACCTGCAATGCACTGCACCAGTGTAATTTTTACATTGTGGCATCTGGATCAATGCGCCGCGCCTGCCCAGTGCATCGCGCCGGCTCCCCAATGCGCCGCGCACCCAACTTTGCCCGGTTTTACCTCCAAGCTTCTTCCTTCACTCCTCACACCTCTTATTTTGCTCACTGCCGTCTCTTGGCACACAAATGAAGTTTACTTGAAAATATTTTATATGCCAAGGATTTATTCATTTGAAAAATCCACTTTATAATGTTGTAAACTTTGACATTTCACTTTACAAACTCTGTTTTGTTTCCTTGTGCTTTTGACTGAACAATGAGCTTCTATTTGTCTTGCAGGGGAATGAATGGCATGGAGCTTTTGGCAAAGGCGACCAGGGCTGCGAATGGAGCACTATTACAACTGAAAAACTTGAAAATTACATTGGATTTATTACATACAGATGAAATAGACAATTTTTCTTCAAAACAAATTTTTGAAGAAAAATCATTATTAAGCATTATGATGATGAAATTTTTGCAGTGAAACTTTATTTGAAGCTTCCTCATGTGCCTGTTGACCATTATTAGACATTTTGAGACCAGATTGATAAAACCCTAGACTTAATGAGACTAAAAACCTAAAATGACTATTTTTGAACCAGGAGACCAAAAATGACTGGTAAATGATTTTAATGAACAAAAATAGGTCAGAAGGTACGAGACATGAGGTATATGAGTGACAAGACCTTTCTGTCAGATGATCCATGCTCCTAATGGAATGTAGCTGACTAAACTGAATGAGACACCTAAAATGAAATGCAACAAAAGAGATTATGATCTCTGACGGAGGGATGAAGATACCGACTCTAACATTGGCTCCAATGGGGATGGTAGCTCCTTGGAGGTGCCAAGAACTACAGATTTCTGGGAGAGTAGGCAGTGCCTTTATCCATTGGGCTATGGAGTCCATAACTTTGACAAATCAACACAAGACTCTTGACTCATTTTATTGACTGAAAATTTGACTCAAACTGACTCAATTTTGAAACCAAAATGACTGAAAGACCTGACTCGACAAACTCATGATTGACTTAACTAAAACGAGTACTTACAAAGCTTTTTAATGGCAGCAGTCCATCGAGATTTGAAATCATGATGACAACCGACTGCCTACTAATGAAATATGTACAATCATGTGTAGTGAGCCTTCCAATGTAACCAATCCAGCAGATGGCTACATAGAAAAATTCTTCTCTCACTTTTCTCGAGCAGGTAGAACGATGTACATGTAGGAAACTCAAAATAACCACTGAAACCAAAGCTTATGATAATGAACCAGGCAACATTTATCTTTTCTGATGGTTGCAAAAGAATGCCGAAGGGATCTTGAAAATCCTGAAGCAATAGTTGGTCTTGAGATCCAGCAGCAAAATTACAACTACTCGCTTCATTCTGATCTGAAAGAACAATTGATTTCCGAGTGATAGGAAGGAACAAAGAGGTATAGGCTTCCTCCACCTGAGTGTTAGCTGTAATTTCCTTGACCATGAGAAAATATGGCATATTGTCTCTCTCAATCTCATATTCCTCAATTTCATGGTCTAGGTCATTCTTAAACAGAAAATAATCTTCAAGAATATCAAACATGACAGCCTTATCATCTTCATGAAATAAAATATTATCTGTTTTCTGATCTATAAAGCTAATTACAAGACCATCATCATTTCCAAAAGAAGAAGAAGTTTCACCAACACTTTCTTGACCATGTGGGCACTGCAAATCTGCTTTAGCTTGGGCTGTAACATGACCTTTCAGGAGTTGATCTATCTCATCTTCAGACAAAGGAGATAATGCTTTTTGTTTTCTTTTTCTCAAACAGTGATTGTCTTCATGAAATAACATTTTAAAACATAAAAAACCTGAATGACAGTCCTTAATTCCTTGATCTTCTGAAATTTGAAAACATTGTTGATCATCTTCATATGACATGGCAATCAAATTATCATTTATCACTGAGTTATTGAAAGAAGATTTTTCACTTACTTGAACAAAGATCTTATCTTTTTTTTCATGAACTGACTGGATTACCTCCTCATGAAGGCTTTGTTCTAATGAAATGAGAATATTTGGATCAATAACTCTGTCTTCTTCATTCCAGATGATCTCTACATCAGAGTTCTCCTTCATGGGATTCAGCACAAGGTATTCTTGATCATCACGATTTGAATCTAGATCTGAAATAGCTGACTTGACTTTATCACATTCTGAAATTGAAACTTGACTTTCCTGCATATTGTCTTCTTCTATGGACAAATCTAAAATAAAACCTTCTCTTTCATCATTTTCCATTGTACTAAGATCTTGATCCTGCTGCAAAGTTTCCTGAGCATCTTGATGAGTATCGTATAAGTTCTATTTATGCTGCTGAAATGGATTTTCATACAGAGCCTCCATGATCTCATCGTCCATGAAGTCATCATCTTCATAAACGTTTTCAATATTTTCAATAAAACTATGAACATGGCTACAATAGTTCCGAACTAAAGTTAAGGATGGCTAAGATTCTTTATACCTTTCAAAGAACATGGTATGAAAATCCTTTAAACAGTAAATACAATCAGGCGGCAAACTTTCATACCAAGATCAGGCTTCACCTTCCAGAGTGGCCATGAATATCTTCATGAAGAAATCTTCAGCAAAATCAACCTTCAACTTTCGAATATGTATGTGAAATCTAACTAGATGTAAAGGAGCATCCTTCCTATCATCATCTTTAAATGTAGGCAAATTACTTTGCCAATCTACCTTAGGAATTTTATTTGGAAAACCTGGAATGTGATCTCGGATCATGGGAGCATACCTTCAATCCAGTGAAACCATTTTGATAAGAATGAATTCACCAAGAAATTCCTCAGGCTACTGATTCTAGAAGAGTAGAGTCGCCATAAAAATTCTGAACCTTAGGATTCTTCGACAGTGGAGTCGCCAGATGAATGATTTCAGCCTTCCTATGTCTGATCGTTGTCAACCATGAACCATTAGATCTAACTTGATACATGTACTGGGGAAATTTACAAGTCAAGTGTCACGTTTACAAAACTAGGCCAGAGATTGACTGAAGCAGCGTTTATCTACTTTCGCTAATGCAAAGCAAGAGCATTTCGAAGGCTACCTGGGATAACTTCAGGCTCCGTCTGTAGCTTATAAAATGAATAACACTAACAAGAAAACCATTTTAGTCCCCAGTATGGTCGCCACTATGTTATTGCCTAAATCTACCTCAGGCTGAAGGAAGTCAGAGTTCAGGGTAACATCAAACCACGCTCAGTCTAGTAGCTAGCCCTACCAGATCAGGAGAGGGCTCTCTCCAGGTCAATCTCAGCAAAAAAAATCAATAGGGCTTGAGATGACTTGAAATAAAGTCTAATTTTAGGCTAGGTATATAGGTGAAGGATTTTGATCTTGATTTTGGGGGTTTTGTTGGAATCAAAGGGAAAGGAAGTTTTGGGTCTAGGGATGAGGCCTAGTTTTTGCAAAGTTCTGAATGGGGAAAGGAAGGCCATTGTTTTGATGCTTTGGATTAAATGAATGAATATCTCAGACCAGTGAGGAGATGAGGAGGGCAAGAGGCTTTCAAGAATCCTCTTCAAACAGATGAAAACATGGAAAATTAAACAAAACTGAAGGCAGAGCAAAGCAATCTAATGAATTCCACCTTTATCACTCATTTGTTTAATTTAAGAAGAAAGGAGAAGGGAAATGATACACATAAACATCAATGAACTTAAAATCACATAGAGAAACACACCATCGAAACATAGAGCCACATGGATCCCAAAGAGTGCTGTAAACCCTGGTCTATTCCTTTGCCAAAATTGCAGAGATGAAATGTACAATGAAGTGCCAAGCAATCCCAAGTGTCCAACCCTAAAAATGACTGAAGAATTACAAGATATAGACAAGCCTAACTCATACCCATGCCTATACGGGTCGATCTCACCATTCTAGGAGCTGTTTCAACCATATCTAAACTAAGAACTAGAAAATAGGCAATGAAACAACTTGCCTCTATATGATAGGAAACTGATTCATTCACTTACATTTCACTTTTTGGTGAATGAATCTACTTGGATGAGTAAAAATGTGCCCAAATTACATCATAGTCATGAAATTACATCAAGTTACATCAATATTTACATGAAAAATTCAAACTAGCCAAAACTAGGCGAAAAACTGAGCTGCTCAGTGAAAAATAGGCCAAATTTCCTAATGCGTCGCGCCTGGAATCTCTGTGCGTAGTGCCACTTTGATGCTGATTTTGAGGGCCTTCTCGAAGTCCAAATTGAGTGAAGGATATCTCTTTGGAAATCTCTGCCTGTCTACTTTCCAACCCAAGTGGAATTTCTGAATTTGGTTGCCATTTTCCCCTCCAAAAATCCAATCTCCCAACACTGCTTCCTGTGTGTCCAAAAATTGGCAGAAAGGCCATTTTTAAGGTGTTTTTGACCCTTTAGGCAACCCAAAACTTGTCAAAATTCTTAGGTAATGGGTAGGCATGCATAAATTTTGATGAAAAATCCAAAAATGCAAAGTTTTCCTCCAAAAGAGCTGCCAATTATAAGCGCACGCCAAGTGGCGCTACGCGTCGGGCAGGAAAATCTGTGTTTAGGCCAAAAAATTCAAAATTGACAAACATTTTCCCAAATTTATTGAAATTTGTGCTGAATGTCCACCATCAAGTGCTATGCTGAGCCAAAGAAGCTTCGGCCAAAATTTTGAAGTGTGTCATACTTTTTACGCCGCCTTAATGCCTTCTTAGTGCATGCAATTGAGTTGTAGAGTCACTGTCTCGGCCATAAGAAGTATCCGTCTCCATGAGAATTTGCAAGGTTTGTGTTGTATTGTATGATAATTTGATGTTTTTGATTGGATCGCCAAATATATGTCAAATGGGAGGGAATATGGAGGAATGGGGTAATGAAAGTGATAGGCTATAATCACGTGAAATGGGAGATGAGAATGATAGGAAATGAAATGAATTTATGGATAGGGAGATAGGATTAGGAATGATTGTAGTGATGAAATAACAGTGATGGGAAATGGAAAAAATAAGGTGGGGAGGTGAAAACGTTTGGCACCAAAGCCAATTTTAAAACACCAACTTCAAAACCCAAAGGGAGCAATTCTCAACAAAATGATAGGGTTTGACTTTTGACATTCAAATTCTCATAATCAATCCTATAATCACACCAAGCATGGGTTTATAGGCAATAGAAGATCATATGAAATTACTTGGAGCAAGAAGGACCGAGTCAGTGTTGGCAATATGATGCAATGAGTTGTCCTTGATGGCAATCTACTTGATGAAGTTGTCCTTGATGAAAATTGACTTGATGATGTTGTCTTTGGATAGCAACCTATGTATTACAGATGTAAGAATGATGTATCTACAGAGAAAATAATTCCAGTAAATGCTGGAGAAATGATAAATATAATATTTCACAATGTATAAGTTCTTTTGTAAAGGCCAAGTCGCGTATACACACGGATAAGTACGTCCCAAGTCGCGTATGCCCTTTTGCGCTCCAAATTTACAATACCAAGGGGCATTACCATGGTTTTGGCACACAGTATTGAGCGTTGTATGGTTTATTTGATTCCGTCCAAGAATACCATCGGAAGTGGTGTGGTTTTGGCTCATGGTATTGGTAAAAGCTAAATCTATTTAAGGAGAAGAAGATCATAGGGCAAGGTGTGCATGAGTAAGGGTTGCTGATGAATAAATATCTGTAAGGAATATCTACATGGATGAACTCTGTTCTTAAATGATAGATCTGAATCTATGATGCACCCATGGATCTGAGGATGATGCAAGATCTCTAGATCTGATGATGATGAATCTCTAAGATGATCTGCAGAAGAAGAAATGGTGAAGATTTGGCGCAAAGTCTGCTGAAGATAATGAAGAAATCTGGGTAAGTTTATAGATCTGATTTGTTTTGCAAAGTTTTCCATTTATATATATATACGCTAGTTTGTCTCATCAAAAGCGCATGTATACGCGGGTTCTATTAATGAAAAGCGCGTATATGGTTTTCTGAAGAATAAAATACACATAAGTATACGTGGGATGTTGTGCAGGAAAGCGTGTATGTACACGGCTTCAGTAAAGCAAAGTAGCATATGATATTTGAATTAATGAAAGATCAGGGTTGAGTGTGTATCTGCATATCTATTCTAAAGTATGGGTTAGTTCTGATATTCTAGTTATAGTGGTCTCACTGATCTGTTTGAAGTATTGGGCAAAGTATGTTTGTTGATGTTATGTAAAGGGTTATGTTGAAGATGTTTGATCCAGTATGAAAATTGATGAAACGTGGTCAGCATTAAATCTGGGGGTTGAAGCCTTTAGTATGAAAGAAGAAGCTTTCTGTCAGTAGATGCTGGTGATTGATTTCAGGTGGTCGAAGCTCCCTTCCAGGAGAGGCTGGTAGATGAGATCAGGGGGTTGGAGCTCCCTTCCAGTTGTAGCTGAAAAACGAGAGAAGGTTGCAGCCTTCTGCAGGTAGAAGCCCGCGTACTGGTATGAGTCTGCATCAGTACTATGTTGTAAAAGTTTTTCTATATAATAAATATTAAAGAAAACGATGACAACAGCGGTGGTTTTCTCCCGAATTGGGTTTCCACCTCAAATATTGGTGTTCAAGTGTGTGATGCTTTATTCTGTCGGTTACTGTTCATAACTTCTAACCTGATACATAACTGATAAATCTGTTTATAAGACTGCTTCTGATAATTTCTCTAAATCTGGAAAGTTAAATTAGTATACGCTAGTTTCCTTCTGCATTTCTGCATACATACGCTAGTTCCATTCATAAAAACCATATATGGAAATCTTCTTAAAGAAAAATTTGAATTTATGTTATAATCTCTAAATACTAATTCACCCCCCCCCCCTCTCAGTATTTTTCCCAACAGTCAGTTCAAGAATTTGAAAGCAATGGCAAAAATTAGCATTTCGGGCCTGTGCGCCGCGCAGTCAACCAAATGCACCGCGCACCTCCAATGCACCACACCAGTGTAATTTTTACACTGTGGCGGCCGGCTCAATGCGCCGCGCCTGCCCAGTGCATCGCGCCGGCTGCCCAATGCGCCGCGCACCCAAATTTTCCCGGTTTTACCTCCAAGCTTCTTCGTTCACTCCTCACACCTCTTCTTTTGCTCTCTGCCATCTCTTGGCACACAAATGAAGTTTACTTGAAAATATTTTATATGCCAAGGATTTATTCATTTGAAAAATCCACTTTATAATGTTGTAAACTTTGACATTTCACTTTACAAACTCTGTTTTGTTTCCTTGTGCTTTTGATTGAACAATGAGATTTTATCTGTCTTTCAGGGGAATGAATGGCATGGAGATTTTGGAAAAGGCGACCAGGGCTGCGAATGGAGCACTATTACAAATGAAAAACTTGAAAATTACATTGGATTTATTACATACAGATGAAATAGACAATTTTTCTTCAAAACAAAGTTTTGAAGAAAAATCATTATTAAGCATTATGATGATGAGATTTTTGCAGTGAAACTTTATTTGAAGCTTCCTCATGTGTCTGTTGACCATTATTAGACATTTTTATACCAGATTGATAAAACCCTAGACCTAATGAGACTAAAAACCTAAAATGACTGTTTGCCAACCAGGAGACCAAAAATGACTGGTAAATGATTTTAATGAACAGAAATAGGTCAGCAGGTACAAGACATGAGGGATATGAGTGACAAGACCTTTCCATCAGATGATCCATGCTCCTAATGGAATGTAGCTGACTAAACTGAATGAGACACCTAAAATGAAATGCAACAAAAGAGATTTTGATCTCTGATGGAGGGATGAAGATATAGACTCTAACATCTACTACCACAATGTCCATGACTATAGTCTTAGCAGGAACTTGTGTTAGACCAACAAAAACATCCTTGATTAAACCAATGCATTGAACTCTTTTTGAATCGAAAGAAATCAATTCTTTATATGGCCTAGTTATTTCTAACCCCATTCTTTCCGTGATTACTTTGGGCATAAGATTGTGAGAGGCCCCTGAATCCAACATAGAAATATGCAATGTCATGTCATGAATGCTAAGGCTCACATAAAAAGGAGGGACCTCCTCATTCTGTTTATCTTCTAGTCTTGGACCCAAATATATGGTTGGATGATCTTCTAATACATTCAAGATATCAGCAGCTCCTGGTTGTGAATTTAACATTTTAACAATATTGCTTCTATGCTCATCTACCTTGAGGATCTCACCAAAAGAGACTGATATTTTAATCTTAGAAATTTCATTCTCAAGGTTGAAAACAGAAATAGATTTTTCAGCTTCTTTGATAAGAGGGACATCTGGTGTATATTTCTTACCTTCAATGACCTTAGGAGCATCCTTCTTGCCATCAACAACCTTAGGTATATCTTTCTTAGGCTGAGTTTTGTTTGCAAGGATAGGCACATTTCTATTTATGAGATTGTATTGTTTTTTCATCTAGAAAATAGCATGTTTATACCCCTTTAGATAATCTGATGTTTCCTCTTCATGATTACTTTGGTCTGATTGATCGTGTTCTTATTTTTTCGTGAAAATTCCAGAAATTTCCTCATCAAAATAGTGAATATACTCTTCAGGAATTTTAGGATCATCTTCTTCATCAACCATGTTCTATTGGAAAGGAGGTCTCACTGGAGGACCCAGTTGTTGATTTCTGTTTTCCCTTGGCCTTTGCTAATTCTGAGGTCTCCTGAACTGAGGGTTTCTAAATTGAGGTTCATGTTGTGCAGGAGGAGTAGAGGTATTCCTAAGGGTCAATCTACCCATTAACTTTTTCATTGTTTTCACCATTGAATCCATCTTATCCTGAGAGGTAGAGGAGGAAGGCTTCTCTTCTTATTTCAACTTAGTCTTACCCATTTTTTACTTTTTAGCTGCTATCAAGTTAACCTCCACCTTCACTGCATCACTTTTCATTTCAGCAAGTGTAGGGCTTTCCCTTTCTATCAGTAGTATGGAAAACTCATAGTCAAAAGCTTCAACATACCTCATTTGAACTAAGGCTTGTGGTGGTTTCAAATGAGCAAGAATAGAGTATAATATCTCATTAAACCTTTTTGAAAAGTTTTGAACAGATTCATCAACAACTCTCTTCAAAGTACTATACTCGGTGAGGGCTTGTACTGGATTAGTTATATTTCCCCATTTTCTCAAAAAAACATCTTCAAACTCATTCCAATTATTAATACTTCTAGGAGTAAGGGCTTTATACCACTTTCTAACCTCACCAGTAAAACTATGAGAAAAAAATCTCAACTTAACATCTTCATCATCAACCTCCTCCCTGTCTATAAAATCATTAAATTGATCCACATGTTCCTCAGCTGTAATTTCTTCATCACTTCCCCAAGTTTTGACTCTAGCAACATATTTTCTAGGGAGATCATGTAAGAGAACTGGAAGAACAAGAGGGGCATATATAGAAGGTGCAGCAGGTCGAGGAGGTACATTTCCAGCCATGGTTAAAGGGACCATAGTAGATTTAGGGATGGAAGAAATAGAGGATGAAAAATTGCTCTGAGGAGGACTGTTTTGTCTTTTTGGTTCACTGATAATTGAACTCCAATTTGGAAGAGGAAAACCAACTTTAATTTTCAACAATAATTCAAAAGGGTAAAGTTCTTTGAATTTACCTAAAGACTCTTTTTCCAACAATAATGTAGAAGTAACAGCTTCCCAAAAATCTTCTTTTTCTTCCTGTGTTACTAGAGTTGAGGTATCAATTCCTCTCTTATGCAAGTCTAAGATAATTTCAATTAGTTATTTTTCACTTTCTGATCTAAACAAAACCTTCTGAATTTTATCATCAACTCTTTTATCTTTAGGACTTCTTAAAATTTCAAAGGATAAGGATTTTGAATGTGATGGAGTACCTAATATTTTAGAAATGCCTTTACTACCTCTATAAATGGTGTTTGGATTGTCCACGATGGTAGGTGGATATGGGTCAGGATTACTCCTCGTGTATCTCATTCTCGAAGCCACCTTAAATCATATAAAGTTAAATGGACTCACCAAGGTAGATGCAACCTCAAAAAGCTTTCTGAGATCCTACTACCTTTACAAGTTCAGCTTCAAAATCTTGGGAAAATATAATCTTCAAGCTCCCAGCAGACGCACCAATTTGTTATCAAAAAATCAGACCTAATAGGCTACCAATCAAATAAATCTCATGTAACAGGTTCAAACATATATTTTTATTGAGGCTTAGCCTCCTCAACTTGAGAGGGCTCTCTCAAAGATTAATGATTTTTTATAGAAATATAGATGGCTAACTCTATGTGGGGTAATAAGCCGATAAATGATAGATATTGGTTGTAAATCACATTAGCAAGTGTACATTGGGCTTATGGAGTCAAAATAGCTTTATTAAAACTAAAATATATACTTAGCATGGAAGTCAAGGCATATCAAAGTTCTAGTCAAGAGACATACATGTGAAACTGTAAAACACACAATTAGTTTGTCTATGAAGGAAGTCACAGCATCAATGATTAATTCTTACTAACATAAGCAAACACCACTGCAATAGTGTAGTAAAAATGTGTAATTAGAACAATAACACACTATACATCTTTATGAATCTCAAGTTGGCTAAGTAGAAAACTCTGTATTAAGCTAAAAAACAGTTACTTACAATAAACACAGTCTTTTGCTAAAAATGTCCAACCCCTGCATATTCAACTTCTTGATATTTTATAGATCATTTATAACATAGGATAACCTTATCCTGAGCTAGATACATTGAATTCATACTTTTTGACACCTTTCCTAACCATATGACATGGTATTTATTACAAAATGATAGCTGCAAATCTAATAAATAGTCCTATTACAAATAGGATTCAAACTCCTTAAATTTACTCATAAAAACCTTATCTAAACTAGACTACATCATTTGACAAGTGTATTGACATAAGGTCGAATCCATATGATAGGCTTCAACACTTTATGACCTCAATGTTGATCTCCATTAAACTAGGAAACTGTCCCCCTGTTTTCTAGGTATATGGTCCTTTGTATTTTTGAGACACTCTGACCATCATCAACCCATCACTTCGAGGTTATTTTTTGTTAAGAACTGAAGTAACACCTGCCAAAAAACCTCACTAATTTCCAGCTATCCAAAACCATCATCAAACTATTCAAATTAGCTGAAGTAGGTCTACGCTATGAAAAAAACACAATTTCGTAGCGCTTTTCGTAGCGCAACCTTTTAACCCTTTAACCTTCAAAATTTTGGTTTCTTTCCTCTAGGATTATCTTCATTAACATTAAACACAACTCCCATAGAAATTTTAGGTCATAATCCACACCTTTTCCCTTCAAAAATTTATGACAAAGAGTGAAAAAAGTTGCTACAGCAGTTTCGTAGCGCTTTTCACACATTTTACACTGTTTGTGCTACGACACTACTGAGTGAGAATTTTTGTACAGATTTTTTCAAAATGTGCCAAAAATAGAAATACCACTGGTTTCATGAAAACAAAAATTCAAATGAACTTAAAAACACATTTTTCATGAGGGTCATTCTTAATTTTCACTTTATTTAGCTTTTGACTTTTTTAATGATTGTCATTCTGCACCTCTATTTTTTAGCTCATCCTGGGTCAATTTCAGCTGCTGCTCCAGGTCCACCACTTGATCTCTTAGTCTTCTATTACTGGATCTCAAGTGAGTATTGATTACTCTAACAAATTTAGCTTCCTTGATGGCTGGAATTGTCCATGTGAAAAATTGTTCTACACTGCTTGGAGTTTCAGACCTAGAACGAGTTTTACCCTCCCAAAGTGCCTTAATTATTTTGAACTCTTTTTTTTCAATACTGTGCTTTTTGGCCCTCTTTCTCATCATTAAAATCTCTTGGTTTTCTAACCTCAATTTCTCCTCAAGATGTTGACACTCTGTCATGTGTTCTTTTCCCTTCATTGTCCTGCTGGCTGCATGCTCCATTATTGGTGATGAGAGATCAACCACCTTTTCAGGGACTTTAGTTGTTTCAATAGTTTATTGGACCTATTTTATACCTTCCTTGAGCTTCTTAGCATGCCTAGTTAAATTTTTCCTTGCTTGAAAGATAAAGGCTACATTTTCACCCACAAATTCAAGTTTCTTTCCTGACTTAGCCTTTTTCTGTTTGTGTTCATCTACTCCAATGAAATCGTCTTGTACGATGGGTGTGTCTTCTATATCAATTGCATGAAGGATATCATCTAAATTTCCCTTAATTAATGGGCTATCTTCTGAAACTGAAACAACTGTCTTTCCCTTTAATGCCACTACTTGGCTTCCTGTCACTCTCATGATTTCCTGCTTGCTGGCAACTTGTTTTTGTTTTTCCTCTTTGACACTTTTTGACCTCTATTTTGCAGCTGATGGAGTTGGTGCAACAAGAACTTGTGTATTCTCTACCCTTTTCTCAACTTTTTTCCTTGGTTTCAACTTTACAAACCTCTTTGATTTTGCAACCATAGGCTTACTAGACTCTGCTATTGGTGGTGAAGGATTTCCTTTAGTTTTAGGGTTTCTAGCTGGGGTTAGGGTTTCCAGTTCAAAACCATTCATAAACAAAAAGGAGGACCAATCCCTGCTTATTTTCTGAAGCTCATTAAAAACTAATAACTTTATCAAACCATGGTGAAACAAATACGTTTCACAGCCATTAGATTTGGCTTGTACTTTATCAGCCATTTTGGCAAGGCTCCTATGAAAATAAAAGGGAAAATCTAGTGATATCATACCTGTGAAATGCAAAAGCAACTTAAAATGATAAGTATAAACTTTATGGTATTTGCCTTCACATGTAAATTATATTTGACCGTTGAACAACAGCTTTGCATAGGTGTCTTTGATACAGCTTCTAGGTATTGCATTATTAAGGTCCATATCTGCATATTCAGGTTTCATGAATTCCTTGCATGGTTCCATATAAAATTTAAAACCTTTAAACCAATATTCCTACGCCCTTGGTATTTCTATCCTATAAGCAATAATCTCATGTGTAATTGGCACATTTAACATCCTAACTTTGGTATTTGTTCCACTGAAGTTTAAGGAAAATTCTTTAGACACCTGTGTGTGGCAACCCTGTAGCTTTTCACAAAATCGAAAACAACCTATTTTGCTAAAAGCCTCCATCACCGTTTGATCTTCAATTATAGCCTTCATAATTTTAGGCTCATGTCTTAAGCAATGTCCCCCTCTATGGACTTTCTTTTCCTCTTCCATGCTTCTTAGAAAAACATGTCATCTTCTCTTGAATCTATAAAACAACCTCGCTTGATTATGATATGAAAAACCTCGCTTGATTAGGATGAAGATATCCTTTGTATAGAATAACCATAGGCTTAGCTTAACTACTTCAAAGCTCAAAAACTCGTATGGAGGCAAATGAAAATGAGAATGACCAAATTAGGTAAGATTTTGAATTTAAGATGTCATCTCAGAACTGAATGATGCCTCACTCATGCCCTATCATGACGATGATGATTGTGAGACAGGTAAGTATATTGAATATGATTAGTAACTGACTCACCATACCACTATCCACTAGCCTAGTGCATTAAGCTCCTAGTTTCATTAAGAACCTACACTAGGGTGTGGCCCACAAGGTTATTTTTGGTGCATTTATATTTTTATCATCCCTTAATGAGTTAACTGGAAGTGATAAATGAAAGTGATAAATTCAGTTAGCTAGTGGATTTCGAGTTAAAGATTGGTTGGTGGGACATGCAGAGTAATTCTAGTTGTAACAGAGTTCGAACTGCAGTGGTGCATTAGTTAATGCAAGTTGTAAATCAGTTTGACTTAGTTAAGTGAGTTCAAGTTGTTTGTGCTAGTTGTAACTGCAGATACACTAGTGAGAAATCAAGTGAATTAAATATTAATTAATTCACATGCATTGATCTCACATGAAATTGATGTTTTACTATTATTAGCTACATGCATGTCACTTCTATTGGAGACCCAATTGAGATGTAGCTGAAAGGGAAGGTTAACTATCAGTTGTGATATTAGCTGACTACCAGGTTTAGTTAAAACACCACAGGATTCCCATGATAATCAGCGCAGTGTAGGAAGGCTGGAATTCCTTGTGAATAAGGCAGCCTAGTGAATATGTCATTGGTAACTATTCAAACTATCCAACCACCTTTCAGTTCTTGGAAACATTTACCAACACCCTTTTAAATTTGACTTTCCATAACAGATTTTTATTATTCACAATTTAAAAAGGAAAAATAACTTTTCCAGAAAAATATTAATTGTCTCAGTCTTTTTTCCTTAACAAATAATAAAATTCATTTAACTAGTTAATAAACTAGTTAACAGTAAATGTAACTGTCACAAATTCCCCCCTGGAAGTAACACTATCCTTGGTGTTTTACTCCAGCTCATCAAATAGCTTTGGGTAAGCCTCGCGCATAAACCCTTCATCCTCCCAAGTAGCCTCATCCAGGATGAAGTGCTTCTATTGCACTTTAACCTGGGTGATGACTCGATTTCAGAGCATAATTACTCTCCAGTCAAGTATGTGTTGCAGCTCAACCAGAAACTCGCCGCCCAGCTCTACCTGCAAACAACAAAGTTCCTTATCAAATTCTCATATAGAAATCATATTTCAAGTTAGGATTTTTAATTCTATCCTACCTGAATATATTTTCAATTAATTACGTGCCTCGAATCATGCACATAAAGTTTCAACAGGGACACATGAAACACATTGTGTACTAGAATATGATTGGGTAAAGCCAACCGATAGGCCACAGGTCCTATCCTTTCCAAAATTTGGAAAGGTCCACAGAACCTGGGAGCCAACTTGTCATAAGAGGTCCACTGCAGGGTACTCCTTTTGGGTTTGATCCTCACATACACATGGTCTCCCACTTTGAATTCCTGATAAGTCCTATTCTTATCTGCATAGGTCTTTCACTAGTCTTGTGCAGCCTTCAAATTTCATCTTATCTTCTTTACTTCCGATTCCATTTCTGCCATCATTTTTGGTCCCAACGTTAGTTTTTTTTCGGGGCTGCTCCAATTTATGGGAGTGCGACATTGCCTCCCATATAGGGCTTCGAAATGACTCATCTTAAGGGACTCCTAATAACCATTTTTATATAAAATTCAACTAGATGCAATTAATATTCCCATTTGGTTGACTGCTGCATCACCTACATGTGCAACATGTCTTCCAACACTTGGTTTACTCGCTCTGTTTGATCAAATTTCTAGGGATGTTAAGATGTAATAAAGTTTATTTAGGTGCCCAAACCTGTAAACAGAGTCTTCCAAAATGCTGATGTAAACTTTACATCCCTGTCCGAGATAATCATCTTCGGAATACCATGCAGCTTGAAAATTTCTCTCATGAAGATGTTTGATATTTGTATAGTCTTGTAAGTAGACTGTACCAGTATAAAATGTGCAGATTTACTCAATCTGTCAACTACTACCATGATAGAGTCATTGTGATTTTTCGTTCGTGGTAAACCTGTAATGAAATCTAGGGATATGACCTCCCACTTCCATTCAGGTACTGGTATGGACTGCAACAATCTCGGAGGATGTCGATGCTCCACGTTCACCTGTTGACACTCCAAACATTTATTTAGATATTTAGCAATATCTTTATGCATACCAAGCCATAAATATACTTTCCTAATAGATGTTAACATTTTCTAGTATCCTGGATGACCCGCATAATTACTTCTATGGTATTCATCCATAAGAAACTCTTTTAGGTCCACACGGTTTGGTACATACACCTTTCCTCTAAAGGTTAGCATCTGTTCATTATTTACTCCATATTCAGAAGTACTTCCTTGCTTTCTGGTCTCTTCCATTTGCTGCCATAGGAATTGATATTCTGAATATTTTTATGCTTCTTCTTTTACTTGATCTAAGAATTTACTTTCAAGCTGATTGTAATATAACTCATAAACACAATGTAGTTTTCTGCTTAAAGCATCAGCTACTCAATTTTCCTTACCTTTCACGTTTTGGATGTCCATATCAAACTAACTTAGAAAGTAATTCCATCTTGCCTGTCTGGATTTTAAATCATATTGCTTGAAATAACTAGTCAAGCTGCTATGATATGTTTTTAGCACAAACTTTTTACCTAGCAAATAGTGTCTCCATACCCGGAGTGCATGTACTACTGATGTTAATTCCCGATCATAGGTTCAATATATTTTTTCATGTTACTTTAGCTTCCTTGACTCATAAGCCACTACTTTAACTCCTTGAGATAAAACTGCCCCAACAACTTGTTTACTTGTGTTTGTACAAACTTCAAATTCTTTGTTGGGGTCAGCTACCCTTAACATTGGTGCAGTGGTAAAAAGTTGTTTCAAATTTTCAAGACTGTTCTAACACTCAAAAATCCACTTGAAAACTTTTTCTTTTATTTGCAAAGAGGTAATGGGAAAAGTAATTCTGGAAAATCTCTCAATAAATATCCGATAGTACCCAACTAATCCCATAAAGGATCAAATATCTGCCATATTTTGGGGTACTCGCCATTCCATAGTTGTCTTGATTTTCTCTGGATCAACAATAATCCCCTCTGCTGAAATTACATGGCGTAAGTACTAGATTTCTATTTTTAAAAAATCGCATTTGCTAAACTTAGCGTACAACTGATGTTTTCTTAGCATTTCCAGCACAGTCCTTAAATTCTCTCTATGCTCTTCCTGGTTTTTTGAATAGATTAAAATTTCATCTATAAATATAAGTATAAAATTATCAAGGAAAGGATGAAATATACCATGCATTAACCTCATAAAGGTTGCTGGAGCATTTGTTAACCCAAAGGGTAACACCAAAAATTTGTAATTCCCGTACCTAGTAGGGAAAGGAGTCTTGTAAATGTCTTCATCCTTGATTTGGATCTGGTGATATCCAAATCTTAAATCGACTTTAGAAAACAATGTGGCCCCCTTCACTTGATGAAACAGATCATCAATATTGGGTAAAGGATATTTATTCTTCACTGTTAACTTGTTAAGCTGTCTATAATCCATGCAAATTCACATGTTTCCATCCTTATTCTTCATGAACATCACTGGTGCTCCCCAAGGGGACACACTTGGACTAATACACCCTTTTTCCAATAGTTCTTGTAACTAAATTTTTAATTCAGCTAATTCTGGAAGACTCATTCTATAAGGAGCCCTTGACACAGGAGATTCTCCTGGCATTAATTATATGGTGAAATCAATATCTCACTTTGGTGGTAACCCGAGAATATTTTCTAGAAAAACATTTATAAAATCTTGTATTACTGGTATGTTTACCATATTAGGTGGTTTTTCCTTGGAATTTTCATATCCCACCTGAATAGCATATATCTTGCATCCCTTCCTTATAAATTTATTCATTTGGGATGTTTTAATTGGACGTAGCTGTAGTGGATTCTTGATTCCTTGAATCTCCTTGTGTGTTCCATCTTTCATTCTGTAATAGATGATATTTTCCTTGCAGTTCACTAGGGTCCAATATTTTGTTGGGAAAAATACTGAGAGGGGGGGGGGGGTGTGAATCAGTATTTAGGGCATACTCAAATATTTTTACTTTTTCATGCTCTAAAGCCCATACGCTACTTTACTTGATCAGACTCGTGTATATACGCGGATACCCTTCACAAAACTCGCGTATATGCAGAGATCTTAATATGTAATTAATTCATTACTTAGATCCTTGCATTTATTCATTCATTAGATGTTTATATAGCAACAGATATGTGCAGTAATAACAGAGTAAATCATCACACATAAGCATCACACATGAACACCAGGATTTTAGGTGGAAACCCAAGTTGGGAGAAAACCACCGCTGCCGTTGTCTCAGCCTTCAATATTTTATTATAAAGAAAACATCTTACAACTATGTACTGGTGCACACTCATACCAGTACGCAAGCACCCACCTGTGCTCATTTACCAGCCTCTCCTGGAAGGGAGCTACGACCCCCTCCTCTCGTTTACCAGCCTCTCCTGGAAGGGAACTACCACCCCCTTGCTCTCGTTTACCAGCCTCACCTGGAAGGGAGCTACAACCCCCTGACTGAAGGCTACAACCCTCAGAACCACCATGGACCACGTTTCATCAATTTTTACACTGGACCCACTCCACACATTTAAGCTCAATCATACATCAAAACGGATACTTATCAATTTAGACAACCCAGATCAGATAGCAGTAACACAACAGAACAGATTAGACATTTCATACTTCATCCTTCAGCAAACCCTAGTTTTTATACGCACTTTCCTTTTACTGATCCGGCGTATATACGCACCTTAATGCATATAAACCCGCGTATACCTCTGCACATACTCCAGAATTGATTTCACTACTCATACGCGCTTTCGCTTTATAAAACCCGCGTATATACGCGCTTCCGCTGTAATAAACTAGCGTATAGATCTTCAATCATTACAGATCAGCATACTTCTTCAAATCATATATTCAGTTTAGATTTAACCCTTCACTTCAGACAGATGTTCGCCTCATCTCAGATCTAGACATTCCATAAACAAATCTAGAAGATACAAATACATTTCAGATCTAGATAACCTTCTTCATCATTTTCTTCATAGGTGCATCACAGATTCATATCTATCATCAAACTGTTACCCTTTCCATTCAGACATACTTCAGAGTGAAGTATTCATTCAAACCCAAACTCATGCACACCCTTGCACAATGATTTTATTCTCCTTATATAGGTTTACCCTTTTTCAATACCATGAGCCAAAACCACATTACTTCCAATGGTATTCTTGGACGAGATCTCATAGACATACCAGCGCTCAATACAATGGGTCAATACCATGGTAGTAACCCTTGGTTTTACATATTTAGAGCACATTTTAGCATACGCGACTTGGCACATACTTTTCCGCATGCATACGCGACTTATCCTAGACAAACCCACGTATGCCTTGAGACACACACTTTTCATCATTGGTCTAGCACATACTGGAATTCCTTTCATCATTACATCTGAGATGCTCCGTAGACACATCATATTTACTTCATTAATTAATATATCAAGTCAGTTTCCATTAAGTACAACTTTCATCAAGTAGGTTGCCATCATCTTTATCAAGTGGGTTGCCATCAAGGACAACACATTGCATCATATTGCCAACAATCTCCCCCTTTGGACTTGATGGCAACCACAATGGTGTTTGATCACCACAACATATAGATACATTAAGCATAACCATTATTCTCCCCTTATTCAAACACCATGTCACTCTCCCCCTTTGACATCAAGGGCAAAGGGTGGATCAGTACCAACACAAGGTTTTTCTCCTCATGTAGACTCCATGCTCCATGTAGATCTGATGTGCACTGAAGTTTCCATGCTCCCCCTGAGTTCATGCTGAGTCTTCAAACATATTCTACAATGAAGTACATGACTCTATGACCTTCCTATCACCAAGGACTCATACTTACATCAAATATCCAACCAAGTGGATTTACATATGAGACTCAAGTACCCAACCAATTGGGTTTACATATTTTGACTCAACTACCCAACCAAGTGGGTTTACAAATTTGAACCAGTCCTTACATGACAGAATATTACAATTTTACATCATAGGTCTCATCATGACCTTTTTATCAAATTAGAAATATGACATTCTATGACCAATACCAGAAAGACCTCAAGAGAGAGATCATATTTCAGAACCATCATAATGCCAACAATGCATTATACTCAGCAAGGCTAATGCTCCCCCTGAAAATGTACATCCAAGCATCCTTTCCATATGACCAAGGCTCCTCCTTAGCTTGTGCAACCTGAAGCTCTTTCAACAACAAGTTATCAGCAGCATGATCTGTCCTTATCTCTGAATCATAAGACTTCCATCTCATCCATGTGTGAAAGCAACGAAAACTCTTCAGCAAAAGGCAAACAGGACTCATCCACAATCATAAGAAACCATGTAACATGTCATCATCATTTAGAACTGAGAAATAAACAGATACAGTGCCAATAATACAATCATTAATAGTCAGACTGATGCTCCCCCTGAACCTGTGCCCCTGATCTTTAGCTGTTATAAAAATTTTCTTATCATAAATGCATACGCGACTGTCTCCACTGTAACTCGTGTGTATAAGCGGATTTAGTTCACTGAACCCGCATATGGAAAGTGACACATTGAAAATTTCACATTCCTTCATCTCCTCCTGAAGTTGTACCACCTGTACCTGTCTTCTTTACATCAGATGCTTTGTCAGAAATAAACATAATCAGAATAACCAAACTAACCATGAGAATCATCATACATTGCTCCTCCTGTGATGATACATTACTAATCCCTATAATGTATCTCACATCACTCCTGTAGTCATTAAGAGAAGTAAGCTTCAGAAGTGGATGACTGCAGTAGGGTCAATATTCCCTACGTTTCTGACCGGTCCTCCTTCCTATTCCAGCTTTTCGTGAAATTTCTAATTGTGTGCTGAAAATTAACCAATTTCTCAGATTTGTTCATCCTGCATTCTTTTTCCACATGCCCATACTTGTTACAAGCATAACATCTTATATGACCACAGAAGTAAGCATAAGGATCATAGTGTGTTTCTTTGTTCTTCCTTCTATTGCAATCAGATGCTTTATGACCATACTTGTTGCATGAAAAACAATATCCCTTGAAGCAACCAGAGTACCTTTCTGAATAGAATCTGTTTGATTGTGACTGAAATGATCTGCTTCTCCAATTTTCTGCAACATGCCCATAATTATGACATTTAAAGCATTCAACATTAGTGAATGATTTCCTTTGAGTATTCGTGTTTGTTGGTTGACCTTTTTTTTCTTTCATCACTTCTGGTTTTGCTTTGTCATCCTTTGAATTTTTAGCACTTCCTTGTAAACTGGATTCTCCTTTGACCGTTTCATGAAAGCCAAGACCAAGTTTAATAGCAGGAGACCTTTGATTACTAAGAATATTTTCCAGAATCTTAGTACTATCTTGAAACCTCAAGAGTTTATCATTTTCTTCTAATTTACCTTTAAGAATGTTTACCTCAACCTCCAATTTTTGGCATTTCTTCTTCATGCTTTCTTCGACCCTTTTTCCTTCTTCTACTTGATCATTCAATTTTAAAAATTCTTCCTTCAACCAATTTTCTTGTTCTTCACATGTTTGTAGCAACTTTTCATTATTCTTATTTGATTTTTCTAGATCTTCTTTGAGAGAGATGATTTCTGCTTCAAGTCCTTCCTTTTCAACTAATAGGGGTTCTTCATTCTTCTTATTTGATTTTTCCAGATTTTCTTTGAGAGAGATGAGTTCTGCTTCAATTTTTTCACTTTGATTAGTTGCAAAAACATACAACTTTTGATACTTGTCTATCTGTCCATTCAGTATTTATTTCTGTTCATTCATTCTAGAGATCATATATTTGTAGACAGATTCTCTCTTATGA
Organism: Pinus albicaulis; assembly: GCA_034641835.2. Classification (NCBI taxonomy): domain Eukaryota; kingdom Viridiplantae; phylum Streptophyta; class Pinopsida; order Pinales; family Pinaceae; genus Pinus; species Pinus albicaulis. Next base: position 184,462,203 of record CM076575.1, read on the forward strand.
AATTGATTCCAATCATTGCTTTCATCATTGATCTTGAATTTTTCTTCTAGACTTATGCTGTTACGTTCACTATCTTCACCATTGCTTGCACAAGAAAGTGAATCACAAGAACAAAAATCAGTACCTGTTTTATCTTCTTCATTTTCTGCCGCACATGTCCTCTGAGATGTCTTCTTTTGAGTAGCCTTCTTCTTTTGCTTCTTTGCCATAAGCACTTGTAGATCTTGGTTAGAATTTTCTTCTTCCTCATCAGATACTTCATTTGTATAATAACTCTTTCTCTTTTAAAATTTTTTCCCTTTACCATGATTATCTTCATAAGGACATTTAGCAGCATAATGACCAACTTTTCCACAATCAAAACGCTTGAAGGGAAGCTTACCTTTGAATCTTCCAGTTCCTAGTTGGAGTTTTCTCACAAAATTTGCTTCTTCTTCTTCTGATATATAATTTGATTCCTTGACATCTGCCTTTTCTTTTCCTTTTGGATACACCTTAAAAGAAGCTTCTTTGATTTGAGAGGGACCTCCTTTTATAATTTCATAAGCAGTCAGAATACCATGTAGTTGAACAATAGTAAGAGTTTGTAGATCTTGCCTTTCTTCAATAGCTGATACTTTTGACTCAAATTTCGAAGCTAGAGATCTTAAGACTTTTTCCACCAGAGTAGTATCGGTTATGGTTTCACCCAAACTTCTCATATGATTTACAATATCATCTAGACGTAAAAAGAAACTGGCAATAATCTCATCACTATGCATCCTTAAATTTTCATATTAAATTCTGAGAGTTTGGAGTTTTTCACTTTTTACCTTTGTATCTCCTTCATAGCTCAGAATGATTTTGTCCCATATTTCTTTTGCTGAATTTAGCTGCATCACTTCAGAAAATTCTGGTTCAGACATGCTTCCTAACAAAACATTGACTGCTTTGGCATTGACTTCATATTTCTTCCTTTCTACTGCATCAGTAGGAATACTTGTTGGATACTGATAACCTTCTTCCATGATAGCCCATACTTCTGCACCAAGACTTTGTAGATATGCTTTTGTTCGTATCTTCCAGAATAACAGATTATTTCCATTGAATAGAGGTGGCCGTATAGACATTATCCCTTCATGACTTCCCATGGTGACGGATCTCCTTCAAGCGATCAAGCTTTTGCAGAAGGACCTGCTCTGATACCAACTGTTGGTAAAAATACCGAGAGGGGGGGGGGGGGGGGTGGGTGAATCAGTATTTAGGGCATACTCAAATATTTTTAATTTTTCATGCTCTAAAACTTATACACTACTTTACTTGATCAGACTCGCGTATATACATGGATACCCTTCACAAAACTCGCGTATATGCAGAGATCTTAATATGAAATTAATTCATTACTTAGATCCTTGCATTTATTCATTCATCAGATGTTTATATAGCAACAGATATGTGCAGTAATAATAGAGTAAATCATCACACATAAGAATCACACATGAACACCAGGATTTTAGGTGGAAACCCAAATCGGGAGAAAACCACCGCTGCCGTTGTCTCAGCCTTCAATATTTTATTATAAAGAAAAAATCTTACAGCTATGTACTGGCGCAGACTCATACCAGTACGCAGGCACCCACCTGCGCTCGTTTACCAGCCTCTCCTGGAAGGGAGCTATGACCCCCTGCTCTAGTTTACCAGCCTCCCCTCGAAGGGAGCTACGACCCCCCTGCTCTCATTTACTAGCCTGACCTGGAAGGGATCTACAACCCCTTAACTGAAGGCTACAACCCTCAGCACCACCATGGACCACGTTTCATCAATTTTCACACTGGACCCACTCCACACATTTAAGCTCAATCATACATCAAAATGGATACTTATCAATTCAGACAACCCAGATCAGATAGCAGTAACACAACAGAACAGATCAGACATTTCATACTTCATCCTTCAGAAAACCCTAGTTTTCATACGCGTTTTCCTTTTACTGATCCGGCGTATATACGCGCCTTAATGCATATAAACCCGCGTATACCTCTGCACATACTCTAGAATTGATTTCACTAATCATACGCGCTTTCTCTTTATAAAACCCGTGTATATACGTGCTTCCACTGTAATAAACTAGCGTATAGATCTTCAATCATTACAGAGCAGCATACTTCTTCAAATCAGATATTCAGTTTAGATTTAACCCTTCACTTTAGACAGATGTTCGCCTCATCTCAGATCTAGACATTCCATAAACAAATCTAGAAGATACAAATACATTTCAGATCTAGATAACCTTCTTCATCATTTTCTTCATAGGTGCATCACAGATTCATATCTATCATCAAAATGTTACCCTTTCCATTCAGACATACTTCAGAGTGAAGTATTCATTCAAACCCAGACTCATGCACACCCTTGCACAATGATTTTCTTCTCCTTATATAGGTTTACCCTTTTTCAATACCATGAGCCAAAACCACATTACTTCCAATGGTATTCCTGGACGGGATCTCATAGACATACCAGCGCTCAATACAATGGGTCAATACCATGGTAGTAACCCTTGGTTTTACATATTTAGAGCGCATTTTAGCATACACGACTTGGCACGTACTTTTCCGCGTGCATACGCGACTTATCCTAGACAAACCCGCGTATGCCTTGAGACACACACTTTTCATCATTGGTCTAGCACATACTAGAATTACTTTCATCATTACATCTGAGATGCTCTGTAGACACATCAGATTTACTTCATTAATTAGTATATCAAGTCAGTTTCCATTAAGTACAACTTTCATCAAGTAGGTTGCCATCATCTTTATCAAGTGGGTTGCCATCAAGGAAAACACATTGCATCATATTTCCAACATATTTTTCCATCCAATCCATGCCTAGAAAAACATCATAGGACCCTAATGGCAGTATGTCCAGATCCACATTAAACTATTTTTCTGCAATTTATAATGTGCATTTTGGAATCTTGGCAGTTACCTTTCTTTTTGCTCTTGTGTCTAGT